>HG995351.1:7489195-8689195 GCA_905333045.1 Lysandra bellargus | reverse complement strand
ATTTATATGTGGGGTGATTGTAGACCCCATCTACTGGGGTCTGGGGTCCAAATAGTTACGCCTCGTTGTCTGGGGAGTAATTATGTCAGTCAGGCCGTAACGGAAATCGAATGTTTGACTAGACAATGGGTGGCCTACATTAATCAATTCTCGTACTGCATTTCAAAGTTTAAACTTTAATGGGAATTTTTCTCGGCAGTTAGGAAACTTATTTAAGTTCTGATATGACTGAATCATCAATATTATGTAGTATTCCCGCTGTCTGTACCTATAATTGACGACCTCTGTGGCTCACTGGTGAGTGCGTTGGTAGCTCAAGCCGGGGGTCGCGGGTTCGAATCCCACCGACGGAACAAAAAGTTTACAATGTTCCCGGGTCTGGATGTGCATTAAATATGTGTATAATATAATAAAAATCTGAAATGTAATATGTATAGTATTAATAAAAGTATTAAATATATTTCCGTTGTCTGATACCTGTAACACGAGTCCTTTAAGTACTTAGTACGGGGCCAGAACGACGTGGTGTGAAGCGTCCATAGATATTATTATTATTAATATAATGGTTGGAATTTGGATTTTTTAAACTACCTACGCAACAGATTTTGATACGGTTATTATTATAGAAAGAGCGATCCCAGAAGAATGTTTAAAATATTGAAAAATAAATAAATAAATAATACATGCTTAACATAGTATAACTTATATTATGTATTGCAAAACAACGGTTTATCTTGTATTTCTTATATTAAGAACACTATTCATTTAATGATCAAAGATATTATAATAATTTCAATCTAAAACTTTACAAAGTTAACCTATCGACGGCTAACTATAAGCCGGCCTTACGGCCTACTTAAGCCTTTAGGTAACTACGGCCGCTTAAGCCTTTTACGTAAAAATCCTCCTTTTCAGTTCTCCGTAGTCGGGTATTAATAATTAATAACCAACCAACTTTAAATGAATTTGTCAACAATATCAATTTGATCAACACATCATTCTGAATGGAACCATGAATGAAAACCAGAACCAGTCGCGTAAAATCGTCGGTACGGTAAGATACGTGTAAAATTAAGTGTTAAAAATTAGTGTAGCAATGGTGATTAGATGCAGGTATTTAGTGGTATTGAGTGGTCACATCTTACCATATAACTCGCATCTGCTACGCCTTCGTACAATTGTATGGTTCGTTTTGATGTGTTGAATGTGTCATATGCCTAATTATGTGCATCGATTTGGGTCGATTAATATACGAGTGATTAGTTGATTAAATTATGATTTGATATTTTGTTTTAATATTTTAAATCTTTTGTTATTCTATTGTTGTCGCGATCACCGGTGCTCTTAATATGGGGATTGATAGGTTAATCTATTCGTGCTTTAAATAATTTCTATGTCCATTAGTTTAGTTGCTATTACTGCTGACGACACTCGCAAATAGTTGCAAAGATATCCATACTAATATTAAAAATGCGAATATGCCTGTCTGTTACTACTTCACGCCCAAACCTCTGAACTGATTTTTCTTAAATTGAGTGTGGATATTACTTTGAGAGCGCCTTCACATTACGTCGCAAGCAGTGCGGCTGCCGCACGGGACGGTTGCCGTGTGAATTACGAATTTTGCGCAACGGAGTTGCAGGCGTCTAGGTAATTTATGATTATTAGGTCATGTGGTGTGTAAGTCTTTCCGATAGGAAAAGTATACACGATCCAACATCTTTTCCCGGGACTCCAAAGTATCTCAATATGAAATTTCATTAAAATCGTACCCGTTCGTAGGAAGATACAACATTATAGTTATCACCGTAAGACCACGACATAGTCTTTCTAGTCATACTCAAAACTGTCAATTATTCTTTTCAAGTACCATTGTCTCCCGACCTTGAGTGTGACGTATGATGGATCTCCGTCTTTGTGCTACTGTATTACACATGGGAGCTACCAATCACGGCTGACACCACCATTGTGCTGTCGTCAATCAAGTCGTAATACCCAGTATCACTTTTTATGAACATATTTTAATTAAAATTCTTCAGATCAATCGATTACCTAATTGGCTTTAACTCATAGTTTTTTTTTATAGCTCGGTGTAGTAATGTAGCGATTTGGACTAACACGATATATAACGTCTTTGAAAAATATAATGTTTAGTAAAATCAACTGCGGATAATTTGGTAATATTATATTATTGTATTAAAAACACGTATTGGCTCCGCTTCAAGCAATTTTTTGCATTGCATTGTATTGCATCTAGTTTGATAGTTTTGCCAACTGCCAGTGGCTATGTTATATAACACATAATATTTATATGTAACATTTTTACTAGTCCCTATAAGTCAGCAAGTCTAAATTAATTTAAATATCATAATCTGATGAGCATAAATGTCGACAACGCGCTAATCGGGCATGTATTAATAGTTCTAGTTTAATAAATTTATAAATTAACAATACAGACGAACATAAAAATTAATTATTAGCTATCGGCACGCTAGTCTAATGATCATAAATTTTCGGCAATCGGATCAAACGCGGTGGGTCCACCAACAATGTGCGAAACATTAAAAACATCAACAAAAGGACTTTTGACGTTCATACTACATACGTAAAACCACCTTAAAATACCACCTAAATTCCACAAACTAAAGGAAATTGAACTTTAGTGTCTGGGTATAAGGATGTAGGTGTTTTTTGTGAGTGTATTCGTATGTGGGTATGAGTGCCGCTCGCGCCAGCTGCCTGAGCGTGGAAAATCGATTTTCACGTGGGACCGGCGAATGTCGCATCTGCGCTCGTACCGAAATACACCGTCAATAGAACTAAATTATTTCTAACGCCTCTGATCTGGTTATGTTTCATTGATCGTAGATCTAATTAAGTAAATATTAAATTAGATGAAAATATAGCCCAATCCATAGCCGCTATTAAATTTAAATTATTCTACAATAAACTTATAACATTCTAGAATTTATAGCTTTTTAAGAAGTATTTCACTGTTGGCAGAATATATTTCTTGATATAAAAGACGTTTTATTTTTAAATGAAAGATATTGCTGTTATTTGCTTATTTTATTTAACAAGAGATCTAAAGTAATCCATAATTCTAATTAAGTTTCAAACTTGACGGAGTTCCAACGAGCGGTGAAATTACAGAATTATCCGAAATTTGCTTAGCATTGATCGAAACAAAAACTTTTGGACAAAACCTGTCATAGACATCGAAGATCAGAGAGTTATCCGATACGAATAAAACTTGTACTATCAAGGAAGTTGATCCATAGTCGTCGATCCATAAGGGTCAATTCAGCAACGCGACGAGGCGAGGCGAGGCGCGGCGCGGCATAAGTTTGTATGGATTTGATAGATTTCAATTGCTCGAGACGTCTTGCGAATATGTCAAATTCATACTATATAAGTTAGAAATGCATGTACGCGTAGCGTTGCGGTCTGATTTCTGAATCAACTCCAAGGTGGACCTGCGTATATACTAGAGATCAACAGCTACGATAACATGGCGCGCCCCTCCAAAATTCAAAACAACTTTAAAGTGAGTAGTCAAAACGTTTGATGTGCGTTGTCTAGCGCGGTAGGCTAGTTATGATTAGTTGATCAACAAATCTTGGTAATAAGTGAAGTGAAATATTACGTGTACTGTGATTGGTTGAATACTTAGTACATAGAAACTCTTTCATAAGGATGTGACTACACACATTGAAACAGTCATTTGGAGGGGCGCGCCATGTTATTGTAGTTGATCTCTACGTTGCGTATGTGACATAATCAGACCAAAAGTCGTAAGTATGTCATCTGCCTATCAATTTTTTCGACGGTACACCATACAAATAATTAGATTACGTTGTGTTTGTTGTAATGCTAAAAAGAAATCAAATACAGACGTAGTGGTATGTAACGTTGAATTAGAACGTATAGTAGGTACGTACGTAACGTAACGTATAGTATTTTGATATCGTTGGTGCTATACCCTTACATAGTGATTTTGTTGAAACGTACTAAAATGTACTAAAATTTTTAATTAAGTCTGTTATATATTTATATATAAGTATATAACATAGCATTACATATAAGTATATATTTTGACGTGGGAGAGCCATGCTTCGGCACGAATGGGCCGGCTCGACCGGAGAAATACCACGTCCTCACAGAAAACCGGCGTGAAACAGTGTTTCGCCTAGTGAGTGAGTTTACCGGAGGCCCAATCCCCTACCCTTTTCCCTTCCCTACCCTCCCCTATTTCCTTCCCTACCCTCCCCTATTACCCCTTAAAAGGCCGGCAACGCACCTGCAGCTCTTCTGATGCTGCGAGTGTCCATGGGCGACGGAAATTGCTTTCCATCAGGTGACCCGTTTGCTCATTTGCCCCCTTATTGCATAAAAAATATACATATAAATATACAACATGACAGTGTAGAAACTAATAAAGGTTTCTATACCACAATAACGGATAAAAGTTGGAACAGACTTTGTTTCTTTATTCACTCAAGACAGGCTTAAAACAATCACAAATTTTACATGACAGAACGATGGAAAACCGTAAATTTTTAATAAATCACACCATTTAGCCCAAATCACAACTTCCTAAGTGGTCGCAAAACAGCAACCATCTTAATTATTGGCGGAAATAATCTGTCCAAATAGGACCACACAAGGGAGCACCGTCGCAAATCGACGCGTAAACGTATAATCGTTATTTGTTTTAAGTCGAACATCAAAGAGGGTGGTACGAAGTAGTTATTACGATTAGTTTCGGTTTGCCGGAAACAGTCGCTATAACACGCTTCGGAGAATGTCCCACAAGACGAATTGCTAGACAAATCGGAGACATTTTATGTGTAGCATAATAGCAGGCGCGGTCGTAGCCTGATATTTTGGAGAGGCTATGTATAGTAAAAATATGGTCTTGGGCCCCTTTTTCTGCCATGCGTGTTATCGTCTGCGCACGGATCAGGCCATTTAGCCGAAACTTTTTCGTTTTCGCTTCGATAAAGAATCGCCGATCAAAATGTATGGAATTGACATAAGACGAGTTGAACGTCAACGTCATATTAACTAACGCTTATGCATTTTCATATTTTTTATTTCATATATTTTCATATTTTTTATTTCATACATTTTCATCGGCTATTCTATAACGAAGCGAAAACGAAAACATTTTGGCACACCCCTGGTCCGCATGTAAGTTGCCTACATTTATTTTTAACGGGCTATGGCCCACCAGCACCACTGCTGTATTTCCTGTGTCACCAGGATCGACAGCGGTGTCCAACCACGAAACCCTTTGATATTATGATCTCGGGGAGAGTAACATGCGAAAATTGCTCGCATTTCTATCATTTCATATTTTCCTGTCATGTGGAAGACACGCACGCGGCCAGAAACATGGATTTCTACTTTCTAGTGATCCTCTGCTTAAGTTTGAAGCTTGTGCGAACATTTACCTAACTTTCGATATAATCGCGTTGATAGATGAATCACTAAGTACTTTTATGTGCACCAGGGGATTAAAATAAGCTACTAAGTACAAAACGATGGAATGATTTTAATTAAAATGCATACATACGAAATTATCTGCGCGATACTCAAAAATAAACCTACTTTGGTTGCCAATAGGATTCATTTTATGACTTTTTTCGCAACTGCGCCAGCTTTCCTGCAGGGTTATTTTGAACTCTATGAGTATAGACATAAGGCTTAGTGGTTAATGTTATAAGCGGCTGCAACAGGAGTAGGGAAGAGCGGAACGTATCGCGATTTCCACGCATCCATCGCGGCCGGCGTGTCACAAAGGAAATTAACTAGTTGCGTCCCGTGTGTGTGTTTGTGTGTATGTGTGTGTACGATTGGCAGAAAAGTTGTTAAAAACTTAGCCCAATTTTATATTAATTTTATATAGGTATTCGTTGTAGATAATAATTGTATATGAAGAGGTTATAAAAAGATAATTAACTAAAAATGTAACGAGCAAGTAGGTAAATGTATAAGAGTTTCTAAGATACACCTGCACACACAACTTGCTTGTGTTTTTTTTTTCAAATAAAGACACATATTCACAAAGTGTTGAAAATACTTAGGTCCTAACTCCTAAGTTATAAAATTTGTAATTGTAAGAGGTGCGATGCAGATTTTCAAGATCGTATCCTTCTACTTAGTAATTAAGGGGGCGACTAACCCAAAATTGTCGGTTTTATAATTCATTTTTATACTTGAAAATAAGCCGCGAATTATTTAATTTTTTAAACATAGATACTACATTATATATCCGAGGATCCGACCTAGCGGAAACACGATATATTAAAATTTTCTCGATTGAAAAAAATCATGAAAATGCATCTAATTTTCACGAATGTTACATATATTGCCGTTACCGTGCATTGCACTACATTAATATTTTAACACATTGTATAAAATTCTATCGTTGAGAAACTGACCTAGCGGATTTTTAAAATGTTGTATATTTACAGAGTTATTAAGAAAAAACTAACTTGGCGATGATTCCGCGTCGTCTTTTTCACCTGGCATATGAAAGTCGGGCGTGAGTGTGAAGAGAGAAGCACGATGTTTGATTTTTTGCGTTAGTCGCCCTCTTAGTATCAGTTTTTAATTTAATTTTTTTGGATGATTTTTCTGCTACCCCTCCAAGTGATAATAAACAGTCAGTATCAAGGAAGCTCTATTGTTAAAATGTTGAATGAAAACCTCTATTTGAGTAGATGTAACATTTTTTTAAACTTTTTAAAGTAATTTTCAGCAGATGTTCAGATCAATCAGGTGTCCGAAATCCGCTTTTCAAAAGCATGAAATTACTTCTACGTCAACCCCTAAAGGCATCATTAGAGCTTTAATTGAGAAGGGTTAACTGTACTTTGATGATGATGAATGGTGAGTAAAAATGCGATTTTTATGTATTTTGTTATACATCTTTATGGATTATATTAAAAATAATGCCATTGGTCACGGCATCAAAAACGGCAGGACCGATTGATGAATTTTTAGTGTAGAAAAAGCGGAAAATGCTTGGTCAGTTGATAACAATTATATGGTTTCAGTCAATGCGTGATTTTTTAAATTTTTATGTTCTACTAACGACCCGCCCCGGCGTCGCACGGGTATAAAATATATAACCACTGAAAAGCCACTTAGCGTAATAAAATATAGCCTATAGCCTTTTTTCGATAAATGGGCTATCTAACACTGAAACAATCATCAAAATCCGTTGCGTAGTTTTAAAGATTAAAGGGAACAAAGGGACATGAGGGATCTATTTTCGAGAAAATTACGCGTTAGGGAATTTTGAGTTCCAATATATTAGGTATGAGTTATAAGCACTATTATAGATTACATATTAATAACCTCTAAAAAGGTATGTGTGCTAAATTAGGAAAAATACACTTACTTACAATATAAATACATTCGGACCTGAGTTATTCAGTTTCTTTCTTACTCAGTTGGACAGCATACCACCATCTATCGGCTAGAGGCTGAAACAATTACCATCTTATAACTTACTAGACGACGCCCGCAACTCCGTTGCGCCAAAATTCGTTTATCGCGCGGGAACCGTGTATTTTTCCGGGATAAAAACTATCATGTGTCCTTTCTCGGGACTCAAAGCTTCTCCTTGCCAAATTTCAGCAAAATCGGTTCAGCGGTTCGAGCGAGAAGAGGTAACAGACAGACAGACAGACAGACAGACGGACAGGCACACTTTCGCATTTATAATATTAGTATTAGGGGTGGGCCGAAATTCGTTTTACATTCGGCAGCTTGAGCCAGACTTCGTCATTCGGCCGAATTTCGGTTAAAATGCTGAACATTCGGCACTAAATATACGTTTTGCACTATCATAATAGAAATTAATGAAAAAGATATATCTGTAGTAACAGTGAAATAAAATAAGTCTGATACAAGAACTATACTCATTCATAGTCATTTACTTATTTGGATTAGAAAAAGTAATCATACGTGATAAACTTAAATTGGTCTTTTTAACGATTAGTTTAAAAAAAATTTTGTTACTTAAATAAACAAAACACAAAATTAAACCGCTCTTCTTACTTACCAAACCAGCCTTAGAAATATTTCTTACATAATTATAAAAAAACAAAATTTTACTACCCTTCTCAACAAGTCTAAGAAATCTCTCTTACTTAATCAGAAAACAAAAATGTTGACTTTACTTTTACTTTACAAATGACTAGCTGGCTAACGGCCCCGTGGGGAAGCGCGAACTGCTGGAAAGGGCACATCTAGCAATATTTGCAGCAAGTGCGTAAACAATAAACAAGTCATAACACGAAAAAGCGCGGCGAAATTGAACCGAAGTTCATTTTTACCGAATGTTCGGCCGAAGTTCGTATTCGGTTCAAATCACATTCGGCCCATCACTAATTAGTATGGATAACTTATAAATTATAATATGTATAATTGCATCTGAATTCTGATAGAGATAAACTACGATAACATGGCGCGCCCCTCCAAATGACTGTTTCAATGTGTGTAGTCACATCCTTCTGAAAGAGTTTGTATGTAGTAAGTATTCAACCAATCGCAGTACACGTAATATTTCAGTTAATATCACATTACCAATATTTGTTGGTCAACTTATCATAAATAGCCTATCGCGCAAGACAACGCAATTCAAGTCGTTTGACAACGCACTTCAAACGTTTTGAATTTTGGAGGGGCGCACCATGTTATCGTAGTTGATCTCTAGTACAAAATATTCATAAAACCTAAAATCAATAGCCGCCTACGGCCTAGCTCATTAAGTAGTTACATCAATTACTCGAATATTATGTTCTTTTTTAGACTGGCGCGCAAAAAACTGTTTCCAATTAAGGTTCCTTTTATCTCTCGTAATTGCTAATCAGAAATGTCCACAGTTTTAACAAAAGCAAGAAATTCAATATTTAAACCCACGTTTACACGAGTGCCTTCGCAGCTTGAAATAGCACAAGAAATTGAGAAAAAAAATAAAGAAAATGTAAGAAAATCAAGAGAGTTTGAAAGTCCCTAAGCTAACGAAGCTTCGCCTCCTCGAGGGTCATTCTCTCAGTGCTTCGTCTTACGAATTCTTGATCAGGTCACACGTGACCTCAAGTGACCTGGCGTTTTTTTCTCAACCCAAAAAAGTGCACAACGACGATAATGTATTTTTCACTTCCATCAATCTAAGCGCATAACCTTTCAATCCACATAATATCACTTATTATAAGCTACCTACATTAAACAGGAAATTGGACAGTACCAGTCATTGGACAAAGCACAAAAACACAAAATATTATTAAGGTTGCTTTAAAAACTGCCTGTTTTTAAAGTAATACTTAATAGAATGCTTGATTTGAAAAAAAAAACAGGTAGTTTTTAAAGCAACCTTATTAAATATAGTGTTTTTGTGCTCCAGTGTTCAATGAATCTACTGTCCAATCACTAGTCATGTTCACCCTATTTTTATTTAACCGACTTATTTATTCTGTGTTGCTACAAACTTTGGCTCTGTTTTGTTCCTTGTATGTTAATTAATGATGTTTTTATTTATTTACTTAAATTTTGGCTTGTTCCCTCAAGAACCGTTTCCAAAACGCCGAAAGCGGGTAATTCTGAAAAGCACCTGTGTGAACGACGACTTACCGTTGGAAAGCTGACAAGTGACCCTTGAATGTCAATAACCGTGCAATCTTCGAGGATGATAGTAAAAAGCTGTTCTCGCTAACTGGGGCGTGGCAATTGTGAAATCAAGATGAAGTTTCAGCATTGTGTAATAGCGGTATTGTTTTAATGGCGCTAGATGATCCGGTAGACGTTGTTTTGTCATATAATATGTAGGGAATTAAAATATGTAGATATTTGTAAATTTTCAGACTTACCCGATACTATACCTATACATTTCATCAAAAGCGATCCAGGCTTAGCATGGTCACCATAGAAACCGTTTCTTTCCACGGAGAAGACAAAGTGACAGATTGGCAAAGAAACTCCGCCATTTTGTCAATAAAATATGTTGGTATGCCCATTCTTTCCAGTTTCTAGTGTTGTTATGCTAAGGCTGCAGCAGTTTCTTTTTTTTTTTAATTAAATAAGGGGGCATACGAGCAAACGGGTCATCTGATGGTAAGCAACTACCATCGCCCATGGACACTCGCAACATCAGAAGAGCTGCAGGTGCGCTGCCGGCCTTTTAAGAGGGAATACGCTCTTTTCTTGAAGGTTTGCAGCTCGTATAGGTCCGGAAAAATTGCTGGTGACAGTTCATTCCAGAGTTTTACAGTGCGCGGCAGAAAGTTACGCGAAAAACGCACACTACACTACACTGTGGAAGACTGCCACTCATCAAGGTGATGAGGATGGTATGTTTTTCGCGTGGGACGATGGCGAAAAGTTGCAGATGGTATGATTCCGAACAATTCCTCAGAGCACTCCCCGTGATACAACCGATAGAGGATGCAGAGTGAAGCTACATCTCGGCGTAATTCCAAGGGGTCCAAGCTGTTTGAAACACTATGGCAGTCAACAATTCGAGCGGCCCTTCGTTGGATACGATCCAGAGGGAGCAGTTGGTATTTTGGCGCCCCTGCCCAGAGATGAGAACAATATTCCATATGAGGTCGAACCTGCGCCTTGTAGAGTTGTAGGCGTTGGTCCGGACTGAAGTACTGTCTCGCTCTGTTAAGAACACCAAGCTTCTTCGAGGCTAATTTGGCCTTACCCTCTAGATGATATCGGAACTGGACTTCGCTCGATATGTTGACGCCAAGTATCTCAATGCTAGGGGAGATGGTTAAAGATGTGCCCTCGAAACGAGGACATACGACCATTGCTAACTTTTTAGTGGTGAACGCGCAGACCTGGTCTTGGTGGGGTTGAATTGGACCAAGTTACGTCTACCCCATTCAGAGACCTTAGACACAAGTTCGTTTCGACTCTCAGTGACATTTTGCCGAGAAATATTGGGGGAGCCGGTATATACAGCATCACCTGTACTATCATCCGCATAGCAATGAATGCCGCTGGTCTGCCGCTTCTCTCATCCGAATCAATGACATGTTGCAGACCAGCACTAGCTATGTAAGTATTTTATTACGATACCAGCTTAATACTTTCCGTGTTATTCCCCCCCTCGAAATTTTAGGCTCCGACTGCGTTTGACGCTGTGTCTTACGCATACACACAATATAATAATAATTTAACTTACACACAATATAAATGTCCACATACACACAAAATATAGCCTGAATCCGAAGTGACATTCGAAGCATGAGAATACAGCCCCTGATCGGAGTTATTCATTTTATCGCTTTTAATTCTTTTAAGGTTCACTCAGTATTGGAATGCAATCATCTGGAAGTTATAAATTTGCGATAAACCTGCGGTAGCTTTTATAAAAAATATTTACATTATTTCGGCGTAACCTTAAAAACTTTAATGTTTTATACACTGTATTTACTAAAGAACCTCAAATACTTCTAAATGTCTGTCTGTGTGTTCTCTCTTCACGTCCAAATCACTGAACCGATTTTGCTGAAATTTGGTATAGAGATACTTTGAGTCCCGGGAAAGGACATTTAAACGAATTTTGGCGCAACGGAGTCGCGGGCGTCATGATCTAAATGTCTAAGTCTACGTACTTGTTGATTGACTTATTTCCCGAATCGGTAGGTCAACAAGGAAGACAATAATTATTCTGGAGACATTAAGGGCCTGTTTCACCACTTTCTGACAAAGTGCCGAATAGACTATTCACAACTTTTTGACAGATTCTCCATACCTATAATAGAGCCTATTTCACTATTACCTGATAAGTGCCGAATAGGCTATCCACCACTTAACTTGACAGATGAAGTATGGAGAATCTGTCAAAAAAGTCGTGAATAGCCTATTCGGCACTTTATCAGAAAGTGGTGAAACAGGCCCTTAATCTGTCAAATTAAGTGGTGGATAGCCTATTTGGCACTTATCAGGAAGTGGTGAAACAGGCCATAATTGTTTTAAATGTATTCCGAAATAAAACAATTTTTATTTCTTTTAGAAGGCTATAAAATGAAATAATACAGACATGAGACAATATGACTTATGAGTCTTCGTTAACTTTGCACAAACTCCAGAAAAGCAGAAGACGTCTGCTTTGAAGTGTTGAAATTCCTAAGTATGAGTTACAAGTGAGTGAAACAAATTTCAGGGTTATTTAGAGTTATGGGGTACTGTTAACCGAGTGGTTGCAGATCACAATACACACATAAAATTTACGATTACGTGCAATTGTTGGTAGCTTTGAGGGTATTTCAGAGCGTCCGTGGCCTAGTGCCTTCGTAGTTCGCACTCGAGAGGGTGCAGGTTCGATCCCGGGGGAGGCGTGTACCAATGAGACACTTTCTGATCTCAAGTACATACTTAATACGAATGCTTGTACGGTGAAGGAAAATATCGTGAGGAAACCCGCACACTGATGGTTCCAGACGCAATGAACTATTCATTCCTCTAGATTAGACCGACTATGTTGCGAGAATTCCGTATGTGCTTGGCATTGCTTGGGTAATATAAAATAAATAAACAATCTTTACATAGTGTTCATAAAATGTTTTTATAGCTAGGCATAAGCTAGATCCTTTATTTTATTGCTTACTGTCTTAATAAAACATTAAATATTCAGAACATTATACTACAGTAAAACTTTTTAACCACATTATTCTGTTTCCTTTGTAATTAAAGTAAAATTTCACTTGTAGTAAAATCAAAATGAAGCACTCAGGATGGCGCAAAGAGGTCGCATTCTTGACATACTGACAATGTTAGATGTTCTTGCTTTAATTTTAGACTAGGAAACAAAGTGTTGTATAATATTTACCTAATGTAATAGTTGCATGCATTTTTATTCTTCCATTTTCACTAGAGGAATATTGTGCGGATTGTTACCCCTACACGTCTAATCGATTTGCCAAAGGATAGTTTGTATTTCACCAATTAATGTGGGACTGGGGGTTTCGGACGATTTACGAATTTCTGAAAGAATTTAAGGTCCTTAAAAACATGTATGTTATCAAGGCCACTAGGTACAGAGAGGGCGATCGATCATTATGAGTTATGACTGATCGCATGCTGATCTGACTGTGACCCAAACCTGTTTTGTGCATTGCCGTGTGTGCGCACTGTGCAAGTGTGCACATATATTTTTATATTTACGCACTAGAGTTGTCTTTACACACTAAAGTACATGCTAATAACTACATACTAATAAAAAATCCAAAGTTTTTCATTTGGACCACTAATTTCGGACACTTACGACTGCCTCATTGGTTATCCTGTCACATGGTCAAATTAGACCCCGTATGCCGAACTATGACTTGCATTTTAGTCATTAGAGTTAAGAGATACTAAGGTTAATATACTTAATGACTATTACCAGTTACAACGAAGCAAGCCTAAACCGTATTCGACACACTGCGTTCACATAAATGATTATATCAACATATTAGCTGGAACTAAATTCTGAGTTCTGGTGGTCTATAGTAATTATCGAGTTATAATTATTACTTATTATTTATTAAATATTTATTAGTTTTGTCATATTATGTAAAACGTTTTTTGATAATGTTAAAAATATAAAATTAACCGCTTTGTCATTTTTCTGCGGCTACTATAGTGTTATAGTGTTATAAGTGTATATTAGTGTTATAAGCACTAATCTTGAGGAAACTTTACGAATAACACCAGCAGAACTACATATTTTTTTCAACCTTAAATATTGCAGTATATTGTGTGCGTTTGTGTGTGTGTGTTGATTACAGGAAAATAGCTAAATTCGTATTAAATATAAGCTTCCACGCCCACGTGCGCCTACATTGTTTGTCATTTAAAGGCTAAAAAGTTCAACCTTTGATGCTTTGACATTAAATGGTTTTACTTGTTTTCACTATAAATTACTTTATTAAAACGTGACACTTGATGTTAATTAATTAGCCTACGAGAGCCATATTTCATCCACCTGACAAATGCACACGCTCCATCATGCCGGATAAAATATTAAAACAAATAAACGGATAAAAAATAATAAGTCCGAATGAACCGAAATCGATATGAACCGAAAAACGTATGTCATCAGCTCCGAAAAACCAAATTTCTCTCTTGTTTTTTGCAGCTTAGGCTTCAATTTCGTTTGATAGGGTGTCAGACAATAAGGATAGGAGGTTGATAGGTTGTGTGGCAGTAATTTAATGGAACAGTTAATATGACAGGTTACCAGCGGGTTGTCGGTTATGCAGTCGCACACGGAGGTCCCCCGGTTAGACGATAAATACGATTAATAATACTATTGTTAGAACTTTAATCTAATTAGTTAACACGGGATAGGTATAACTAATTTATTAATTGTTGTCATAATAGAAGTAACTACTAACTAGTAATGCGGCCGCCTAATGGGTATTATATACAGCGTAGCGCTTACCTTATTAGTTATCACGTATATAATAACTAGGTTTCTTTTCTTTTACAATAAATTATTATAAGTGGACTTATTGCCATTTTACATTGCAGTTACAATCATCTAACTGTCAGTACTTAAGGAAAATGCACTAAATTTCCAAACGTGACGAATCAGTCTAGATTCGGGTGACCCTGGTAAAACGCTTCACCAATCGGTTGTCACGGGCAGGGATCAGGTGTTAAAACCCGTGAGCGATCGTGCTCCAAGATATCATTTCTAAAATTTCACTTGCCACTTTCTTTCACCGTTGGGAAAATTATTTTAAGACCGTCACGTGATTTAAAATGACCTGTGATTATGGCGGACTTATTTTTAAATTATTATTATTAACAGCCTACAGTGTCCCACTATTGCCTACAGTGTCCCACTGTAACTCCAACTGTGGGTAAATGCCTCCGTTCGGGTTCCTTCCACGGTTCCCGATTTTCGGATATTTAAGGCTAGTGTTTCCCAACCTGGGGTCCGCGGATCCCTGGGGGTCCGCGATGTCATCTCTGTAATCCGTTTTTTTTTTTGTTTTTATTTTATTAAGGGGGTCCACGGGTGCTTGAGTTCCTACTTCCTAGGGGTCCGTACCTGAAAAAGGTTGGGAAATACTGTTTTAGGCCACTCTTTGTCAAACGCATCTACTTCTATGTTTTACATAAAACATTCAAATTTTCAAATAAGCTACAATATTACTGTTAGACCGATTTTACAAATTCAGTGCAGATATTAAAGAGAACACAGAAAGATACACAGCTTAGGCTCGACTTATAATCTGATGCGTTCGCCCGAACGCACGGACAAGCGGCTACACCAATGATATTATATTAAATAAAAAACTCAGGCTACACCGCGAGATCACAAGCAAAATCTATGTAAATGACAGCGGGACCGCGCCGCTATATAAATAAGTGTCTAAACACACTAGGCCGAAAAACTACGACCGAAGTTCGGCATGATTACGCCTGCAATGTATTTTAAATTGCTGATGAGTTGATGACACAAAATGCCGAAATAACGTCGCGTTATATTGCATGCGTAGCGCATTGCAAACGTAATCATGAATCTGAACTTCGGCTGCGTATTTTCAGCATAGTATATTTAGATATTAATTCCTTACGCACAATTGCTTGTGACCTCGCGGTCTAGCGGCCAAGCCGCTTATTCGCGCGAACGCATATAAATCCAGCCTCACATAATAAGTATTTGCTATATTGTAATTTGTAGCATAATCACACGAAGACGGCAACATTTAGTTGTAAAATACAATTTCTAAACAATACACAACATAAATACTTAACATGTTTAAAATTGGCATTTCAAAATATATGACGACGTCGACAACATACGGCCTAAAATTTTAAGATGTCTTTATTCGAAGCGCCTAAAGCAAGCAAGTTTTGAGAAAAGATTACTGAGTCAAGAGTGTTGGTTATTTGCCAAAACCAGTAATTTAGCCCATAATATTATGTCTACTGAATGATGTCTTTGTTCAGATTTCGGCTGCAGTTTTATGTGCTTTTGTATAGGGTTTAACAGCTCGAGGTGTAAATATAAATATGCTACTTTATTAAAGGATGTATTGCCATTTGATTTTTAACTGACTCCAAAAAAAGGGAATTAAAGCTGGATTTTTATGCGGCGGTTTGAACGCGTGGTTTGCCCGCTATACCCCGAAATCACAAGCAAAATAATGTACTCGTCCTCCTCCTCCAGCCGTGTTCCTCATGTCTGAGGGTCGTGACCACCCCCTTCCAGTTCCTTCTAATGGTCTTACGCCAGCTGTCCCTATCCTCGGCCATTTGAAGAGCGTCGTAGACGGTGGACTCAAGTGTGGTGCGGATTTGATTTGACCAACGCATGGGACTGCGACCTCGTGGTATTTTCCCTTAATATTGCCAGTTACCATGAGTTTTTTTCTGGCTATGTGTCCGAAATATTCTAAAATGCGTTTGAGGCAGATGGTAAGTTTTTATGTTAAGTTGAGCCAGAATGGATGCGTTGGTTCTGAATGCAGCCCATGGTATTCGGAGCATTTTTCTCCAGCACCACATCTCGAAGGCGCCGATACGTCTGCGGTCTGCAGACTTCAGACAGTCCATGTCTCGGATCCATAAAGAAAGATGGAAAATATGAGCGTATGCTTGTGCAACACGCTCATATTCTTCTTTCTTCGTCTTGGTTTTTAACGAAATCTTTCTGTCACGCCAGGTTGTATGCATTTGAGACATGGCACTCTTAGCTATCCCAATTAATGTACTCGTATGTAACGTTGTATTTAAATAGAGCTAAATTCTTCTTTCGTTGTATTTAAATAGAGCTAAACTCGTATGTAGCGTTGTAATTAAATAAAGGTAGCGCTGCAATTTACATTATATTTTACTTGTGATCTCGCGGTGTAGCCGCCAAACCGTGCGTTCGGGCGGACGCATATAAATCCAGTCTATGTGCGGCTGTTTTTATTTTTTATAAAAAAAAAGAATATCCCCAGACCAATGATATATTATATAAAACGACGTGACGTGGGAGAGCCATGCTTCAGCACGAATGGGCCGGCTCGACCGGAGAAATACCACGTCCTCACAGAAAACCGGCGTGAAACAGCGCTTGCGCTGTGTTTCGTCAAGTGAGTGAGTTTACCGGAGGCCCAATCCCCTACCCTTTTCCCTTCCCTATTTCCTTCCCTACCCTCCCCTATTACCCCTTAAAAGGCCGGCAACGCACCTGCAGCTCTTCTGATGCTGCGAGTGCCCATGGGCGACGGAGGTTGCTTTCCATCAGGTGACCCGTTTGCTCGTTTGCCCCCTTATTGCAGAAAAAAAAAACTCAAAGCAGATATGTTACTACCGCGCGCGTTATGAAGCTTCAAATACGGGCCAATTGACCAATCCTTTATTTAATCTGCATCGAACCATCGAACGCACTTCACGATTGTGCCGCGTCTTGTCTTACCTAAATAAATTGAAAATGACGTCGTGCGTGTTTCGAAAATGTACCAATTATGACTCAAAAGAAAACAAAACACATGAAATCTCTTACCACATGTCTTGATTGCAATAAATATCTCGATTATTTACATTTTCAATTAATTTTTCGAGCAATCTGGAAAAAATCGAATTTTCGTCATAGCCCAGGCGAAGAGAGAGCGATACGATTTGACGTTCAAAAATAAAAAAAATTCTTTTATGTAAATGGTTTTTCGTATCTTTTGTTTCACTTATCTGTCAAATTTGTCAATGTTTGCAATTTTGAATTTGAAAATTGTTCGAAACTTGTTCGGAACAGATTTAAGACGGAAAATAGTAGAGATCAACTACGATATCATGGCGCGCCCCTCCAAAATTCAAAACTTTTGAAGTGCGTTGTCAAAACGTTTGAAGTGCGTTATCTTGCGCGGTAGGCTAGTTATGATTAGTTGACCAACAAATCTTGGTAACAAGTGACATTAAGTGAAATATTACGTGTACTGTGATTGGTTGAATACTTACTACATACAAACTCTTTCATAAGGATGTGACTACACACATTGAAACAGTCATATGGAGGGGCGCGCCAAGTTATCGTAGTTGATCTCTATGAACGTAACGGATCTGTGTATGTTGAATATCATTGCCCCAGACCGATGTCTTTTACCCTCGGAATCTACTGGAACAGTTGACCGTCATCTATTTCTACTGTATATATTTTGAAGACGCTATAGGATTAAAATATATAATATAACTATATAACTATATAATATATATTATAAATATAATATGAAACTGGGAAATGAAGTCCCAAGCAAGAGCAAAAGCCGAGCTATATATAGCATGCCGAGCATAAAGAAACAGAGGATTATACTTTATAGTCTTCACGTTTTTATAAAAACAAAATCTTTCTTTACTTGGACGAGCGCTTTTCTAAAAATATAATATATTCTGTAGTCTTTTCAAAGTTGAAACGGAGAATTAAGGCGACGCCTTGATAATTTGGCTGTAGCGATGCCGATTTTTCTCAGCAATGACTAAAGCTAAGAAACTAAAGTTCATTGTCAGTATTCATCATGTCTTTGTCTTTGAATTGCCCATAGCATAACACGATTGGACAACTTTTATAACACAGAATTATCAATCGAAAAGACCTCTGTAAAAAAAGGGATTCCTATTTTTCCAACAGAGGAGAGTTATTTAAGGTTCCAAAATTTGTACATAAATTGGTTGAAGCATACACTTTAATATGTGCATAGCTTATATGAAATGTATTTATGGTTTTTAAATTACGCGACAAAAACCATTTTGTCACTTACGCCCTATCCATTTTTGCTGTTCCATTGCTTGTTTTCTATGAGAGGCCGGCCCAGCCTCTCATAGAAAACAAGCAATCTAAAACATATCCAACACGGTTTCTTACTTTAACGCGGCGTCACCTTAAGGCACAATACTTTATTTAAAATTTCCAAAGTATAAAATACTAGCTGTTGCCCGCGACTTCGTCCGCGTGGACTTCAGTTTATAGCGCGCGGTGTCAACAAAATTGGTGTCAAATTTAAAAGCTTTTTATTAAAACCCTGGTACCCCTTAAAATATCAAAATACCCAAAAACAGCTGTGCAGTGTGCACATAATATTTTTTAAAATTAAGTATACTTTATTAATACCAAATTTACAGCTTATTTAGCCCCCCAATACATAACTTTAGCTTTACCCATAAACTATTTATCATTGGTAGGTTTAAGGTTACGTCACTGCATAGATGAAGTACTGAGTAGTGAGTTATTTAATTAAGTGAATAACAATCGATATCGAAAGATTCGGAGCATATAACACAATATGGTGCCACGTCTTATAGAAAGACTTATGAGCAAGCGATAGCGAGATGTAGGCGACTCTTAGCGTCATCTGTTATGAATTTTTTGAACTAACTTAATTTGAACAAATTTACGCATTTTTTTTTCAGTTTTCCAGTTAAAAAGTAGCTTATGTCCTTCCTTTCTCAGGCTTTAGATTATCTGTGTACAAAATTTCATTACAATCGGTTCAGTAGTTTTGGCGTGAAAGCGAGACAGACAGACAGACAGAGATACTTTCGCATTTATAATATTAGTATCTAGATAAAAACATAAAGTATGATTATTGATTAGTTCTGATGTGAAGTAAAAAAATAAACGCCATCTGTTTTTATATATTAGAACTAAAATGTTCATTGCATTGATATATTTCTCGATGGAATATTATAGGCCAACACGGTACATATTCCTTTATTTTAGAGTGCCATCTGTTGTGCAGTAGGAATTCAATTTTTATAGATAACTTATACGATAAGATAGATTGATTATAGCAAGTGATAATATTATTAAACAAAATAAATCTAACGTATTAAAAATTATAATTAAAAACATAATAAGCATGGTTAATTCTATCTATGGTTCTATGTTACAATGAAGTAAAAAATTAAGCGCCATCTGTTGTCACGTATTAGAATTAAAATGTTCATTGCCCATAGGCTCCAACAGTACTACTCCTTTAAAACGCCATCTGCTGTCATATTTTAAAACTGCAGTAGGAATTCATTTTTTCGTTATTTTCATGAAAATAAGATATTTTCCCTCATCAAAATGTAGCCTATGTCCTTTCTCAGGCTCTACACTATCTGTGTACAAAATTTCATTACAATCGGTTCGGTGCTTTTGGCGTGAAAGCGAGACAGACAGACAGACAGACAGACAGACAGAGATACTTTCGCATTTATAATATTAGTATGGATAGTATGGATAATATGCACCTCGCTATTTTGCCACAGAATACATATAACTTGTACCTACTAATAATATAGTAATTCTAGTTATACATACTTTTCTATTTCTTAGTAGTGGTGCTACGAAATAGTACCGCGTAGCAGGGTGCTACGCGGACATACATATTATTTTGTATGTTTAGAATTTCACAAAATATGATTATACGAGCTATTTCCCGCGGCTTCGCTCGCGTTAAGAAGTATTATTATATACAAACTTTCATCCCCTATTTTGACCCCATGTTGGTAGAATTGATCAAAATCCTTTCTTAGCAGATGCCTACGTCATAACATCTGCTGCATGCCAAATTTCAGCCCGAACCGTCCAGTGGTTTGGGCTGTGCGTTGATAGATCACCATGTCAGTCCTTTGAGAACCTTTGAGTTTTATATCTTATATATAAAATTCTCGTGTATAAAATTCTCTCGGCTTTACTGATTTTTACCAAATTTTATATGCATATTCAGTAGGTCTGAGAATCGGCTACTGGGTACTTTATATATTGATAAGTGCATTTGTTGAATAAATAATAGTAAATTATTACAACCTGAGACTGACGGCGATCATTGTTTGTGTGACGGGATAGCGATCGACGTTGCCATGGCGACATACTTATTTATTTTAGTCACTTCAATAAAATAATATGGGCGAAATACTTTATATATTATGGCAAAGCAACGTTTGCCGGGACAGCTAGCAGTGGCGAAGCGTCCATATAACCCGATTCCCATCGGCTTCCCTTAGGGCTTAGAAAAATCGAATATATGGGCCAACGACATATTTATCTAATAAATATTTTACATACCTACTTAAAAAACTTTGAATTCACAATGTTATATGCAATAAATTTTTCTCTCACTTGAAATACATAGTTTGAATTAATAACTATCGCCTACAAATTTTAAAAGGCAATGCAATGTGCGGGCGCAGAGAATCAAATAAGCCGCAGGATTAGCGGCTTATTTCTCCATACAACGACAGTTCATAGTAAGCATCTGTCCTTTTCATTCCTGTGAACTGGTCGTCATGTTCTGTCTCGTTCTAGCACGCGCGATATATACTTGGAAATAACTCGATGCCCGACGAGTTATTACGGAGAAAGGTTAATTAGCAACGCACAAGTGCAAGCGAGATAGATGAGTCATGAAGTAAAATTGTTATGATTCGAATTTAAGAATGAATGTAGCGACATTATACTTTTGCTGGCGCGTAATACATTTTATTTTGGTAGGATTTTTTGTAATACGACTTTATTAAGAATGCCTTTAGCGGTACTAAATATGACAGGCGCGTAATACATTTTTATTTTGCTGGTTTTTAGATTGACATATTAATATGGCGGATAGTGTGTTTGTAAACAACATGTCGTTTGTTTTGTTTTGTCGAATTTAAATTTTGTTTTAGCGTTAGAACTTAGAAGAGTGTCGTGAATTAAATTAATTTATATTGTGACTTGTGAATTGTGAGTCGTACGACGTAATCGTGTAGTTCGGAAAATATGGCATTAATTCAGAAAGACTGTTGTCTGACAGATTATATTTTGCTGTCGAAGGAAACTTTGTTTTCCAAACTTAGTTTTGAAAATTAAAAGCATGTCATTCAATTATAAATTACCAAAATTGGTAAGTAGATTTTTTACTCCGGCTTCCCTTCTCAAAATATTCACCCCTCGCCACTGACAGCTAGTATTATATAAAAATTACTAACTCGCATTTAGTACTTAGAAACTTACTGGTACCGTCAAAAGATTTTTACTTCTAAAACACTTTTTTAACTTTCGCGTAATTTTCTGCCGCGCACTGTAAAACTCTGGAATGAACTGTCACCAGCAGTTTTTCCGGACCTATACGACCTGCAAACCTTCAAGAAAAGAGCGTATTCCCTCTTAAAAGACCGGCAACGCACCTGCAGCTCTTCTGATGCTGCGAGTGTCCATGGGCGACGGTAGTTGCTTACCGTCAGGTGACACGTTTGCTCGTTTGCCCCCTTATTTAATAAAAATAAAAAATAAAAAAAATTTACACAAGCTTGAAATCATATTCGCGGGTATTGATGAATTTTATCAGCCTTAAGTAAATCGGACCTAGGATTAATAGAGCTCCTCGCTTCTATTTAATATAAGCGTTCGATGAAATAAAATCAACAGTTGACTCATGTTATTGCAATAGGCTACTTGACCTATATTCAATTTCATTGAACAAATGCATATTTCTAGTAGAACTAGGCCTAGGAAACAGTATTTCACCCTTATCATCAAATAAAAGCTTAAGATTGATAAATAAAGTCGATTTGAAAATATGATTTTATGAAAATATGATTTGTACTGACGAAAAAGCTTTTGCGGTACTTCCGATTTGGATGTGACGTTATCCTCATAGTAATTTAATATCTTTTATTTATCGCGCTCGTTATATGTAAGTTTATTTGTGCATAAATAATGAGAATAAGCCTAGAAAGATTTGTAAACAAAAATTTTTTCTTGAATAATTCACTTAAAACATCATTTTTATATATTATCTCCATTTATTGTAGACGGGAAATGAAATGGCCAAAACTTTTCTCCAAAAGTTTACAACATCACAAATGATTTCTAATTTCTTATTTAATTCTTTTATAATTTTTAGGCACTTTTAGACTCGTACATTTGGCGCATAAAAATGTTCAATAAAGAGAGTTTAAAATACAAAGCGTATGACGTCACACTATGGCGGACAGTGTTTTCGGCGCCATTTAAGAGCCCGGGTAACCCTCGAAATTCTCATACATACGTAATACCAAAATCATTTTGTCATACGAAAATATTTAACATGTTTGAGTTATTTTTCAGCATATAATAGTAATTACCTAGGTTCCTGAACAAAAATTAACTTCAAAATATTTAAACACTAAAAATTTTTTTTTATGTAAAAATTTTTTTTACTGAATTCACTACTAAATATTTAAACACTAAAAAATAGAGTAAAACACTAAAAAATATATAAAAAAATAGTAA
Source organism: Lysandra bellargus (assembly GCA_905333045.1). Taxonomy (NCBI): domain Eukaryota; kingdom Metazoa; phylum Arthropoda; class Insecta; order Lepidoptera; family Lycaenidae; genus Lysandra; species Lysandra bellargus. Next base: position 8,665,953 of record HG995351.1, on the reverse strand, counting down.
ATTTACTACAAAATATTTCAAATCGAAAAAATATTTTTTAGTATTAAAATATTTTGTAGTAAATTTACTAATTATTTATAAATTTTTTAGTGTTTTACTCTATTTTTTAGTGTTTAAATATTTAGTAGTAAATTAAGTAAAAAAAATTTATACACAAAAAAATTTTTTTTAGTGTTTAAATATTTTGAAGTTAATTTTTGTTCAGGAACCTAGATAATTACTATTTTATGCTGAAAAATAACTCAAACATGTTAAATATTTTCGTATAACAAAATTATTTTGGTATTACGTATGTATGAGAATTTCGAGGGTTACCCGGGCTCTTAAGAGGCATATTTTTCAATAAACATTTTTATGGGTTTCTACTGTGTAAAATATTAAAATATAGTTTTTTTTTTGTGAAATGAATGATGAATTATATTATATTATGTTAATTATATTATATTATATTATATTATATTATATTATATTATATTATATTATATTATATTATATTATATTATATTATATTATATTATATTATATTATATTATATTATATTATATTATATTATATTATATTATATTATATTATATTATATTATATTATATTATATTATATTATATTATATTATATTATATTATATTATATTATATTATATTATATTATATTATATTATATTATATTATATTATATTATATTATATTATAGCATGAAGAAAAAAAGTAGGTTAAGTAGCCTATTCCATATACTTTGATCAGCGATCCTATTAAAAAAAGCGACAAAGAAAACGTCTTGGCTAAAGGGCCACTATTCAATTTGTAGCATTGCATAGTTACAAGTCTTTATCAAGATTCGAAATAAATAATAACCTTGCGTATTAAAGAAGTCCGAAATTCGCCCTAACATTTATAAGATTATCTCATATCTTTTTGTTTTTCGGTAAAACTGAAATGTTACCCTGAAAGGCGGACTAAAGATGAAACGTAATCCAAAATAAATACTCTTTCAATGGACGGATAAAAGGCTTTCATGTTCTTTAAGGTTTATGACGGAGAATAAAATATTATAATGTTGTAAACATACTTTCGTCTCGACAACTTTTTATTAGCTGCCCGCAAATTCGTTTACCCAAATAGCGTACATTTTCACTAGTAACAAATTAACAAAGGCTTTTTGGGGACTCAAAGTACTTCTAATTCTTTATGATCCCAACTAAATCGGGCTAAGATTTCAGTGTTAAGGTAATAGATAGACAAATTAATACACATAGACAAACGCACTTTCGTATAGAAAATAAAAGGGTCTAAACACACTAGGCTGAATTACGCCGGCGTAAATTCCGCCGCGTTTACGCCGCGTTTAAATTGCATACAAAATACGGGCCGAATACTAGGGGTGACACACTATTACCAGAGTAGCTATTACGTCGCCTTTTGTATGCGTTTGACATTTGCGGCGGAAATTACACCGGCGTAATTCAGCCTAGTGTTTTTAGACACTTAGTATGGTTAGCCGTACTTAGTAAATGCAAAATAAAATCTTGAGATATTAACATATTTCTTTTTAACTTTAAACTTTAAATGGAACGACTTCATATAATTCTAATGTAGTAAAAGATTTTTTTTTTATTTATTTTATTTATTTACCATTATAACAATACATAATATTACAAAACAATATAGTATAACATATCATCGAGAAACCACGAAGGTTTTATAATTTTTTAAGTTTAAAAAAAAATGTGACTCTCCTGTAGGATTTTGGTGGTGAGGCACCATCTGTGAGGTACCTTGGATCTAAAATCCAAAAGCGCCACAAAGACACACGCAGACTTGCAGAAATTAAAACTAATGTCAATTTTTTTTCCTCCTAGTATAAAAATCGTGATTCTTAGTGTCTAAACACACTAGGCTAAAAAAACGCGGTCGAAGTTCGGCATGATTACGCCTGCAATTGCTGGTGACACACCACCGAAATTACGTCGCGTTATGTTGTATGCGTGGCGCATTGCAAGCGTAATCGGCCGCGTATTTTCGGCCTAGTGTGTTTAGACACATAAGCCGGCTCCCCAAAGGGATAGGCGTAATATATTCAGTTGTATATTATATTTTACACTAACATTTATGATTTTCCCACAGGAACTAATGAGGTGCTAAAGCCATGCGTGAGTCGGTAATTATCTCAATTAACAATCACCCACTATAAAGAAATCAATCAGGGATTAGATATTCCGAATCAATAAAATCTGTAAAGCCCATTATATTTTGATGGTTGTGAAGATGTAGAATTGCTGGATGTGGCATGAAAGCCTATAAAATCCGATCATTTAAAAAAGTTAGTGCTGTACCAGCCAGCAGGTATAATATTGTTAACATAATATTCCACTTAGATGTAATTAAATTAAAACTAAATAAATTGAATCATTTATAAATGCTAGGAGAGATATTATATGATTTATGATTAAGGTTCACACGTAGTTTCCTGCATGTTTTCGTGTTTAGTTGTTTTTAAACAAAAAATGTACGATTTGTTGAGTACAAACGACGTGAATGTATTAATATTGTAGCGCCACTATTTATTTTAAAAAATAGAAGAACTTTCAGGACTGTTCTAAAAGTTTTAATACCGTGTAAAAAAGCCCTATAAACAATCAGCAACAGTACATTATATTAAAAGCTGCTTGTTGTTGTTTGCTTTTAGCGAGGTCAAACATGGACATCTTAACTACCATCCACCTTAAATATTTGCATATTATTGTAAAATAGCATACCTTTATTAACGTTAAATAAAACTCATCTAGCGACTCTACATCGATGATCGTAGTTCTCATGGGAGAGCGGCTCGTGTGATGCGGCCGGCGCGTTTGATGCCACAGGTGTTGCGGCGACGGTCCTGCAGGACGAGTCACACAATCTGTGATCGACGGTTAACTGACGGTAAAAAAATACTATGAAAATTTGTAATATGTAAATGCTACTTGTTTTATCTTATGTCTTTGTTAAGTCTGTAGCACTAAGTTTGGCTTGTAAAGAATACAAGGAAAGTTCGGGGGTCGCGGGTTCGAATCCCGCCGCGCGCCGACGGAACAAAAAGTTTTCTATGTTCCTGGGCCATGGATGAGTATTAAATATATTATGTATCATTATAATAAAAATCTTAAATATATGTATAGACTATAGTATAAAAGTATTAAATATATTTCCGTTGTCTGGTACCAGTTATAACACTATAGTCCTTTAGGTTCTTTTCAAGATCCAGACTGACGTGGTGTGAAAGGTCCATAGATATTATTATTATTATTAACTATGATATTATTAAACATGCAGGTATCATACAGAGGCAGCAAGCATTGAACGGAAGATTAACCCTGGTTTAGAGCTGTGGTACCACTGGCCTCTCAAGTTTTGGCGGGCACTGGGCAGTTAATTATAATATTGGGTTGTTGCTAACATGTGAACCGATTGTTAAGTGATAGGGATTATCATAACTTATAAACAATTTTTAATGATGTAAAGGTTTGAAGTAGGTACAATAATAATTAGAGTGAGTTGACAAAACAAGTTATCTGTTTTTTCCGATATGACAGTAACCAACTTAACATAAAGTACCTACCTAATAAAATATGTGCTTCCATATTTTATTTATGTACCTTTGAGTAACCAACAGAAGTTTTATTTTCGCTTATTGTGTCGATTAAAATATTCATATTTGGTTTTTCTTCCTGTGAAAACTTTTGTTAATACAACAAATTTTGCCTCGTGGCTGTAGGTTTTCCTAAAATATTAAAATAAAATAAATTTACTTTTTTTCTCATGTTAAGACCACCAACTTAGAAACTACCTTCAAATCAAAAGAAACCATTATTTCTACGGTACGTTAGTTGGTAGGTAATAATAATAATATGATGATGATGATGATCTTTACAATACATATAAAGTTAAAAAAAAATCGTCCATCCCATTCGAAGATGGCCGCAATAATTTTCTTTACAATCATTAATTTCGGTAATAAATTCGATTGTTATAGTCACGTAACACGAAATCGGGGTTTGATGTGAGATTTAACCGTTTTTATCGATTAACGATTGTGTGGTCGACACGATTGGTTTTTGGGTTTTAAACAACATTTCGACATTTGAAATTCATAGAAATACTTTTATTCATTTAGCGTAAAAATAGCGCTGAAGCGACATTGCTTATTATGTCATTACGATGTTAACTTTGTCAACGTTGTTTAGTGTACCTAATTTCTTTTTATGTTAAAAAATATATTAAGAAATGCAATATTGTTAATTTTTATAAAAAAAAAATATTAAAATGATTCTATGTACTAAATTCTCTACTTACAATACATTTTCTTGCCCTGTTACTGAAACCAGATCCACAACTTTTGCTCTGTACTTAATTAACTAAACGAACGTAACGTTAAGGGCCGATTCGCTACAGAAATATTATTAGGTTTTTTCCCCTTATTAGACTTAAAAAATATATATATTAATTATTAGATTTAAAATATATTTAAGCGCGGAAAGCCGACTCGAACTTGCGTCGAGTAATATGATGTGAGATTTAGGTTGTTTTGAATCGTGTTTTTTTTGGCACAATTTGTTTTTTTTTCTTTTTTCTCGAATTGGATAGAATTTTATCTATAGATTATTTCTGTCGTTTTCTTTTTATGAATTACAGCTCCAAGTTGCCGAAATTAACAGCAATTCTTTGTCCATTTTCTCTAAAATTTTGCCGAGTTACATATTTTTTTACTCAACAATTTCATATTAAAGTGGTAAAAAGTAATTCCAACATTTTATAGACGACTTTCTCAACAGTACATTGTATTTTTTTCATACCGTTAAGACGACAATATAATCCATAAACAGGTGATATTCTAAACCTTTTACAGCAAAAATCACAAAACTGTCGCGGGTTTGAGTTGGATTATTTAAAAATACTTTAAAAATAAAAAATCTAGCTCCAACATTAGATTATAATTGAAATGATCTTACATGTTGTGCATTAAAACTTATAGAAATACTGTATTTTAACTGTTAAATCACGTCTGTAAAATCAGCGAAATCGGCAAATTTCGTATACGGACCCTTAAATACTGAAGAGTTTCCTCAGTTGAAGTTTCGCTTCGTTAGTGGTTTAGGTCCAAGACTCTAGACTCAAGAGTAAGATCTAAGGTTTGTTCCTTATAATACAAATAACAAACCTAGTCTGGTGCAATGGTAAACACTTTCTTCTTAGTAACAAACATAGCCTAGAAAAATGGTCAAAAAACTTCCAGTAGGTACTAGGTAGGCAAAGGCTATTATTACTTGCGTCGATTCACAATAATAACTGAAGACGTTAGTGAATGAACCAGGTAAGTAACAGGTAAAAAATTGCCGATTTTGTTTGCTTAAAATGGAAACGGTTACTATAACTATATTCAATATTATTTGCGTTTAGGAAATATTTTTTAATTTGTTTTATTTTTAATTCAAAACGAAGAAAAGAAAAAATCCACAAGAGTCAAATGACCTTCAATGAGAAGTTATTGACTCTACTTAAACTGTACTCTTATCATTCACTTGATAAGCACATGATGACTTATACCTGACGAAATGCCCAGATAACTTTCAAGCTCAAGGTTATAAATTATTGTAATCCACGCCGTACGCGCAAACAAAATATGCTTTGGAACCCGTAAATTTTCCAGCGATCTCTGGCCCAAACCATTTAGCCGAAACTTTTTCGTTTTCGCTTCGTTATAGAATCGCCGATTAAAATGTATGGAATTGACGAGTCGAACGTCAACGTCATATTAACGAACGCTTATGTCAATTCCATACATTTTCATCGGCGATTCTATAACGAAGCGAAAACGAAAACATTTTGGCACACCCCCCTGGTCTGTGTTTGTGATCTGCTCTAAAATTGTACCAAATTTGGAACATTAAGGTTTGAGCCTTTAATATTATGGTCAGAGCAAATTTCAAACATTGCTTTTTTATGATATACCCCATGAACTGTAAATGCTTTTTTATAGATCGAAAATAGTTATTGCAGAGTCGAGAATGGAGTCGAGCGCTTTTTAAATAAATGACATGTTGTTCTGCTGTATCTTATTAATTTATATTGTGCTTAATATACTTTTATACAGTTTTTGCGTTGACTCTACTGGAATCATGTTGCAAATTGTTTTACTTTTAACCCTTCAATGCATTGTTTACTTTGCAGGCGAGTGACAATAGAGAACAATGGTATGAAGTGAAAGCGTCGATACAAACACCTCTATTTAGAATTAAAAAGAAGGATTATTGTGACGTTGATGTACAATACTAGATGTTGAAGACTTTGTGGCACAGTGGTTTGTACGGTCAGAGAAATTGAGTTATAGGTCGGTTATGACTTATGTCAAGCCCCGCCGACTGAACTTTGACTTGATAATAGGCTTGATGACTAATTTTTTTTCTTATTGGTAATTGAAAGACCCTTAAAAAATAGAAACATCACTGAAAGAATGACTCTGATAGCTTAAACATTCACCAAGATATGACAATTCAAACATCTCATAAAATAGACCTGCCCGAAACGCTCCATACAGAGTGCTACGAAAGACTGACGTCACTCTTTCGTAGTTTGTATGGATCGGGAGAGAATTTTGTTCGATAGGTATATTAAATATTGCGTTTATGAAAGTGGTTTCATAACAAAAGTTGCTTTTAATTGCATAAGTTATCGAATGGTATAAAAATATTAAGAAATTAAATTGAAAAAAAAATTGACTTGATTATCCAACTTTGAGGCGCATAACAAAAAAAAAATACAAATGCTATCGAGCTGAAATTTTGGTAACACTTATTTTTTACCGTGATTTCTTTATTTTATTAACAAAATTCGATAATCTTTGACCTTGTCATCATCCCTATTATAATCAGACCAAATAATGTAAGTTTGCCAACTGCCTATGAATCAATTTCTCACATGGTAATCTATCCTTCTATTTTAAGTTTCAATTATATTTTGCTAAAACCTTGTTATGAAATAAAAAAAAGCGATTGAGCGGCCATTTGCAAGTTACGTCAGATTTAGTTCTTTTCCCCCGCATTGGGGGCGCTGATTCCGCTTCAAATAGGCACAAAAACAGCTGGGTATCTTATGTCCAGCGTACTTGTATAATGGAGGTCAGTGGAAAGTAGGTATAGGTCTACCAGAATCTGATGGCAAAAAGTGAGAAAATAAATTGACTCTAGCAATACCGGGGTAATAGTAATAAAACATTTTCATCCTTTTTTATTCCTTTAGACGCTTATTTTGTGTGTGAAACATGAAAATATAAAAATTTATCCAATGATCATGAATATTTTTTGAAAATCTGCTGTCTAAAATTGCCATCAGATTCTGGTAGACCTATACTTAATATTTTATACTGAGACCTGTATCTATGTCGATGTGTTCTCGTACCCCGCGGTTATCCAATTTTCGCTTTTGCAGAACACTTTCTTTGTCACAATGACAATGTAGGACCACCGAATGTGATTTGACAAAATATTTTGCGAGCATTTGTTGACAGGTTGTTTTTTTTTCGTTTGTTTATTTGCAAATTTGTTTTGAGGATTAACGGCAAGTGTCACTTGTGGTGATCCTTTTCAAGTGCTTAAACCTGTGACAATTAGGATTAGCGCTAAGTGTGGTCAGATTTCCGTTCCTCGAGTGTAAATAGAAGTTTTAATATCATTGTATTCCTCAGTATTATCTACTATTGTATTGTAACAATATTTTGTATTATTGATTTGGTACTGTTAATTGAGCAGTATGTATTTATAGAGTTTGTTACTGGAAAAGTTGTTTGTACTTGCAAAAGCATTGATTAAAATAACAACAGTTGCTTTTAATTTGAGTCCTATAATCAGTCTTCATGCACTTTTCCGAAAGTTCTTTTCATAAACCGTAAGGCCGTGTTCACATCAAACCGACTGTGAGCCGCCGAATGTGAGCAGGCTCACTGTGAGCCCCAGTGTGAACGTGAAAATATGCGGTATCGAATGTCCGCGCCTACGCCTAGCGTAATATTTTAGCGTATTGTCGGTTAGGTGTGAACGAAAAAGTGAATATGTATGGAAATACAATAAACTGCGTAACGTTCGCTCACATTCGGCGGCTCACGGTCGGTTTGGTGTGAACAGTGAACACGGCCTAAGGCAAAAAATGTAAATCCAAATCGTACTACACCATTTAAGCATATTTATTAATATGTGATTACCAAGTATTTATACAAGCTGTACAAAGTACAATAATTATGTATTAGGTTAACTGCTGAGTGAGAGCTTTGTGTCAGCAAATTACATTCATTAACGTTGTAACATTTTATTTAATAAATCAGTGTAAGAACAGCACTCGTTGGGTTTGGTTGTTACATCCCATCCCTATCTATCTGTAGAAACACTACAGATCTTTTTGGTCCTTCGAACCTTCAGGACCTTGCTCTCGCGTCGCGTGTAACATACAGTTACTTTACATCCGCGCCGCGTTGTGAGGACACCAGTGACTTTAGCACATACAGTGTTATATCTGTGACGAACAGTTGCAGTGACGTACAGTCAGAACTACTTAGTGAAGTGTTCAGTGGACTCTCTACCGTGTGGTTTCTGTAGCAGCGACAGCCGCAACGCCCACATCATCGACAGCATCGACAGCAGTTCCGCAGGAGAGTAAACCACAGAACCAAGTAAGATCTTTCCATATTTTTTTTACACGATGGACAAGCTAATTCAGCAGCAGAACGCGATCCTAGAAGAGATTAAGCGTATAGAAACTAATTTTAGGAAGGATTCACCATCCCGTAAGACGCACGAATATCTCGACGAGAGACTCGCTAATTTGGACAGACTCTGGGCTGAGTTTAATGCGAACAACGATAAGCTCAGTCGGCGCGGTTTCCCTGATGCTCCATATTTCGTGGAAAATCAGTACGAGGAGGCACGCGAATTTTACAATAATGTCCGCTACAGGATTTCTTCCTATCCACCTACTACGATAACAGACCAGACAGGTACTAGTTTGTCCGTCGGAAAACATACGACAACACCGTCACCGTCTCGCGAACTGGCACCGCCAGCACAGGCACCGCCAGCACAGGCACTGCCAACACAGCTGCAACAGGCACACACAGACATTGAAAAACTTTTATCGCTGCAACGTACCAATTTTAGAGCATTTGCTAGGCTAATTAATAACATTAACGTTGAAAAAATAGGCGATAAATGGGAGTTAGAAGATGAGCTGCGTGGTGTTCAATCTCGCTGGAATAACATTGATTCCTTACATTTAGAGATAGACAATATTTTACAAGGAGATGACGCGGAGTACGATAATGAATTTTCCTATTATGAAAATTGCTACAAAGACATCAAACGATCACTTAATAAAAAATTAGCATCCGCAGCTCACATCCAACAGGCTACACCTCAAATAGATATCCCCGTGTTTACAGGCAAATACACACAGTGGCCTACGTTTTATGATTTATTTTCCGAAAGCATACATAACAATAACTTGCTCACAAAGGGTCAAAAAATGCAACACCTTAAGGGCAAACTTAGAGGAGAAGCCGAACGTCTTGTACAACACCTACATATTTCCGCTGAAAATTACGATACCGCATGGGAGCTTCTCACTCATCGGTATAACAATCGTCAGTTGCTATTTACGAAACAAGTAGAATTATTTTTAAATCAGCCAGCTTCTTACAAACAGTCGGCGTATGAAATAAGGCGTCTCTATGATACATCCATGGAGTGTATTAATGCCATACAAAATCTAGGCATAAACACTTCCTCTTGGGACCCGCTTCTTGTACATCTGATTACGAAAAAACTGGACCCTGACACGTATAGTGACTACCAGGAAAATCGTAAAAGTCCACGGGAGCTACCCACGCTGGATGAGCTCATGAATTTTCTAGAAAATAAATTTACAGCTTTAGAGCCCATACAAAAAAGAAAGGCTCAAACTTTCACACCGAAGCCCTCTTCGTCGCATTCAATTAATACGCAGTATAACACAAAATATGCTAAAGGCAAATATATTGCAAAACCGCATTATCAGGCGACAGCAACTCGCATGTGGAACTGTCCGCTATGTCAGCAGAATCATATTTTATTTAAATGCAGTAACTTCGCTAAGTTATCGGCCGAGGAAAAAATGAGGACGGTACTAAAATTACATGTTTGTCAGAATTGTCTTTACATGCACGATGCAAATGGTTGTACTTCTGCAAAACGTTGCAAACATTGTCATGGTGATCACAATACCATTCTACACGATGGATATTATGCCGTTTTCAAGGCCCACAAATCCTTACCTCATACGACATACTCGACGTCATCGATTACGCAAGCACAGCCCGTCGTCACAACAGCTCCGTCGTCGAGTTACATGCCTACATCTAACTTAGCTAATACTAACTTTACACCTAATTACAATACTAATAAAAATCATAATGTTAACTACGTAGCTACGGATAATGAGGAGATATTATTAACTACATTACTATTAAAAATACAGGCCTACGACGGTACTTACATAGTTTTAAGAGCGCTTTTAGACCAAGGCTCTCAAATTTCATTAATTTCGGAGCGCGCCGCCCAGTTGCTAGGTCTTCCTAGACAACATCATCCCGCTTCTATTTCTGGAATAGGATATGGCTCCAAACAAGGAAAGGGAGTCGTTACATTGAATTGTATGTCGATTTACGATGACTACACATTTTCAACTCAGGCTATTGTTATAAATAAAGTCATTAACAATTTGCCCAACGGAACGTTTAACAAACAGCCGTGGTCACACCTCCAAAACATTAGACTTGCGGATCCAGACTTCAACATCTCCAGACCTATTGACATGCTGCTGGATGCGAGTGTGTATTCTGACATCCTGATGGATGGCCTCATCAAGGGTCCTAATAAGGCGCCCATGGCCCAACAGACTAGGGTAGGTTGGATCTTGTCAGGAGACGTGAGGACATTTAACTGCTGTGTTGTGTTGAACAATCTAGCCGATATTTCGCAGTATTGGGAACTCGAGGAGGTTCAGAGCTCCTCGACTGCCCGCTCAGAAGAAGACGAGTATTGCGAACAGCTGTACCAGTCGACCACGAGACGATTACAGAACGGTAAATATGAAGTTGCGATTCCAATGAAACAGGACTTTAAGAAACATCTGGGAAACTCTAGACAGAAGGCGATAGCACAATTATATAATTTGGAACGTAAAATGACAAAAAATACAGAATTCTCAGAAAGTTACACACAGTTTATGAGGGAATATCTAACTTTAGGACATATGAAACCTGTAACAAAAAAGGTAGAGCCGTCGTACTATCTCCCGCACCATGGAGTTTTAAAAGCTGACTCGACAACAACTAAACTGAGAACCGTATTTAACGCCTCAGCAAAAACTACTACGGGGTACAGTTTGAACGATTTGATGCTTCGAGGCCCAAATTTACAAAGCGATTTACACAGTTTAATTTTATCGTGGCGTAAACATAAAATCGTCATTACAGCGGATTTGGAAAAGATGTTCCGTCAGTTCTTTGTACGAGAGTGTGACCAGCATCTTCAGAGAATCGTATGGAGAGACATCTTCTCGACCGAAAAAACTGCAGACTCTGCGCCGCAAGAATATCAATTAACGACAATCACATACGGAACTAAGTCTGCGCCGTATCTTGCCATGCGAACCCTGAAACAGCTTGCTTTAGACCATAAGGAGGATTTTCCTCTAGCAGCATATGCTATTTTGACGTCATTCTACATGGACGATCTCCTCACAGGTGAGAGTTCTATAGAGAAAGCGAGAGATTTACAGAAACAGATTATTGATATTTTCAACACAGCAGGCATGAATATTCGTAAATGGTCTAGTAACAACATGGAGCTCACACAAAACTTGTCACCAGAGCAGTTGGACATTTCGTTAGATTTCAAATGTGCTGAATCGCGAAAAACATTAGGGTTAAGTTGGAGTCCTAGAACAGACTCATTTACATTTCAAAATAAATTCGTAGATTTAGATAGCGAGGATCATCTTACAAAACGACAACTACTATCCAACATTTCGAAGATTTTCGATCCGCTGGGCTGGCTCTCACCTCTTACCATCAGAGCTAAGGTACTGTTTCAACGAACTTGGTTGGAACCGAACATTACCTGGGATGATGAGCTCCCTCAGCAGATAATTTGTGACTGGCAATCATTAAAACAGGATTTTCAACATCTAAATAAATTCGAAATACCGAGATACTTAGGTGATACTCATAAATACATTATACATGGTTTTTGCGACGCCTCGGAAAAGGCTTACGCAAGCGTGGTGTACATTACCGCTACAAACAGTAAAGGCGTGTGCACAACGAGGCTACTTACGGCGAAAACAAAGCTCGCTCCTTTGAAGAACAAGTTAACTCTACCTAAGCTTGAACTATGTAGCGCACATCTTTTGGCTAATCTTTTAGATAAGGTCTTGGCTACCATGACAGACAGTCAATATGAGGTACATTGCTGGAGTGATTCTATGATTGCATTGGCTTGGATTCAAGGTGACATTCACAGATGGCAAAAATTTGTATCCACCAGAGTACAAAAGATTACAGAAATAGTCGAACCTTCACGTTGGCATCATGTGAGCACAGAATTAAATGCAGCAGACTGTGCCACAAGAGGATTGACAGTTTCACAATTATTAGAATCCCATTCGTTATGGTGGGGCCCAGAATGGCTCAACAAGTTAGATATAAATTCAATTAAAAACGTTTCTCATTTAACTAAATGTATAGAAGAAATTAAACCTAGTGTAAACGCGACCTTATCGACTACAATTATAAAACATAAGACTTTAATATTACAATTATTGAATGAATACAGTTCATTAGCACGTGTCGCAACAACAGTGGCATGGCTATCACGTTACATCCTGTGGCTTCGCAACAAGCAGAATGTGCCACATCAGAATTACTTGTCAGCCGTTGAAATGGAAAACGCATATTGTATTATAATTAGAACTGTACAATTTATAGAATTTAATGAAGAATTTAGTTGTATTTTACAGAATAGAAAATTACCTAGGAATAGTAAAATATTATGCTTAAACCCGTTTATTAGTAAGGTTGACGGATTACTGAGAGTCGGTGGGAGACTTAACAAGTCCCATTTAGCAGGTTGTGCGAAAAATCCAATCATTTTATTGAATCATAGTCGTCTCACAGAATTAATTATACAACAAGCTCATACTTTAACTTTACATGGCGGACCCAGACTTACCTTATCACACATTAGGTACAAGTACTGGATACTGAGCGGGCTCCGTACTGTTAAAAGAGAGTTACGTAAGTGTGTCAGATGCAGGCGCTACAGCCACCAGAATCATCAACAGATCATGGCAGATCTACCCGAACCACGCGTAACTCCTTCGCGTCCATTCAGCCATACAGGTCTGGACTTTACAGGTAATTTTGACATTAAAGCACAAAAGGGGCGTGGAATAAGAACAACGAAAGGATACGTAGCAGTGTTCGTCTGTTTATCGACCAAGGCCGTACACTTGGAGCTCGTGTCCGACCTCAGCACCCCTGGATTTCTCGCAGCATTTCGTCGGTTTTGTGCCAGGCGAGGCACCCCAAGTCATATGTACAGTGACAATGGGACAAATTTTAAAGGCGCTAACAGATTGCTGACTAAGGAGTACAAAGAGATTTTGGCAACAATTGACAGGAATTTCTTCGCGAACATAAGCAGCTATAATATCAAATGGACTTTCAACGCACCGTCATTTCCATCTGCAGGAGGTCTGTGGGAGGCCGCCGTCAAATCACTCAAATATCATCTTCGACGAGTGATAGGCGAGCAGCGACTTACCTATGAAGAATTTAACACCCTGTTACAGCAGATAGAGGCCTGCCTCAATTCACGACCATTGGTTGCGTTGACGGAGAATCCTGATGATGATTACCTGACTCCTGGACATTTCCTTATAGGGGGACCTTTATTGTCTCGTCCACAGGCTGAACCGGAACATCTCAATATTAACACCAGGTGGCACATGGTCCAAGCCATGAACAGGAACTTTTGGAAGAAGTGGTCTTCGGAGTACCTTCAACAGCTCCAAACGCGATCCAAATGGCAGAGTGCATCGAGGAACTTTGAAGTGGACGACATAGTTCTGGTGAAGGAAGACAATTTACCTCCCGGGAAATGGGCTTTAGGTAGGATAGCCGAGGTACATCCAGGCAAGGATGGGTACGTGAGAGTGGTATCGGTTAAAACCAAGAATAGTATATTGAAAAGACCAATTTTAAAACTTTCACGGCTTCCAGTCAAGGAGAGCGATACTGTACAGGTGAACAGCAGCTCTAGTGATCATGATCAACATGCCGTGACCCCTGGGACAACGAGCAAGGTACAACCAGAAAGCCAAACAAGCCAGCTACCGCCATCTCGACGTCGACCTCGAAAAAATAATTTATGTAATTTTATATTTACTTTACTTTTTATGTTTTTATTTACAATTTCACCCACACAGGGAACCTACAATATATCTAATTTCAATTCGAATCAAAGCCTGTATTTCGACAAACAGTTCAATATTAACTTAATCAGGGATGAGTGGTAATTAGTTGTTTACTATAATATGACAACGTATTGGACGAGTCTTTCATATTTGCAGAAGTTTGTAAAACATATACAGAAAGATACTTCGCAACTTTCATCGCAGTATGTAAGCATAGCCGAACAATTACAACATGAACTATCGGAATTTCAACATTATAATTTATTGCTACAATATAAAAATAACAAACGACAGAAGAGAGGCATAATAAATGGTGTGGGTTATGTAGCTAACGCATTATTCAGAGTTCTCGACGACAGGTTTCTGAAACAATATGAAAAGGACATAGAGAAGATTTCGTACGACTCCAATCACTTACGAAGCCTTCTGAAAAATCAAACGAGCATTATTGAGGCACAGTCGAACATATTACGCAGAAATGAAGATATTATGTATAAGCAATTTAGCATGGTACAGTCACATTTACAAAACTTTACAAATATTTTAAATCGAGTACAGTGGGACAATGAGCATCAACTTAGCACTATATCATCAATTTTGTCGGCACAGATTTTAATATCGAATCTTCGACGTATACAAGATAATTTAGTCGATACAGTAACTGATTTATCTCATGGACATTTGGACGCACATTTAATACCTTCAGAACAGCTACAACAACAGATGCACATTATCTCGAATCAATTAAGAGGAGACCTAACTTTGCCTATTAGTGAAGAAGACTTACAGGAATTATACAAGGTCATGAAAGTTAACTCAAAGGTCGGAAGATCATTCCTAGTCATAGAGATAAAAATACCTTTAATTGCTAAGGAATCATTCGAACTAGACAAAATATACAGTATACCTTTAAATATAAATCTTATGATCGAAACACTTACACCTTTCATAGCTTTTAATTTACAAAAGGAAATATTTATTTTACTAACAGAAGAAGATACACATTTTTGTATGCATTTATCCTCAGAAAGAGTCCTGTGTGCCTTCGATAGACCAATTTATGAGCAACAAATTAATCATTCTTTCTGTGATCTACACGCAAACAATAAAACATTATGTACAACTAAAATAATTAAGTGCGAAGAGCGGTGGATCAAATTACGTGCTACTAACCGGTGGTTGTTCTCGTGCTGCAAAAATTGCCAAGCGCGGCTTTTCTGCTCGGACACAATAGAAATGATTACTATACAAGGAAACGGACTCATGGACATAGCGTCGGGATGTGTTTTAAAGAGTAAATCTGTAACAATTTACGGACACACTAATTATCTTACAAAACTATCTACAAAGCCTGACATAGCTCCAGTGCCAGAATTTTCTATCCTCAATCATATTTTAAATTCTACACTACCTGAAAGCTTCATACCAGACAATCACAGTCATACTTGGGATCAGATGAAGATGCAGTTGGAGAACATAAGAAAGGAAGCTGATGTGGTTTACTCTCCCGTCAGTGTACACGATGTGCACCACTATACTGCGATCTACGCCACGCTGACGCTGCTGATATTAGTGGGGTGCATTTACGTCGTTCGTCGTGTTCGTAAGACGAGCCAACAACAATTTCGAGTGTCCCCTGCTGTCGCAGCCCCGGTGGTTCTCCGGGCGGTGGAGGCCACTAACGTCGAACTTTCCGAGCTGCCGACGAAGCAGCAATCATCATCATCATCGGGGGTGGTTCCTCCGAGCACCAGTACGCAGTCATGTGTGAAAACAAGTGGCAAGTGTAAAAAATCTGTGCGATTGTCGGTTCCAAAAATAAGTGAAAGTGAAATAAGTGATTATTAATTTTAACTGCGACATAAAGTGGTATAGGACAAACATTTTAGAGACATTAGGTTACGTATGGACATTAAGTTTTAGTTCTTTACATCATTCAGCATCCTTTTCCCTGAGTCCCAGGATGTACAAAGTACAATAATTATGTATTAGGTTAACTGCTGAGTGAGAGCTTTGTGTCAGCAAATTACATTCATTAACGTTGTAACATTTTATTTAATAAATCAGTGTAAGAACAGCACTCGTTGGGTTTGGTTGTTACATCCCATCCCTATCTATCTGTAGAAACACTACACAAGCAATAGCTGTAATTACTCACACTATATGATAAGACACTGACTAGGCGCGTGCTTACGCATATTATTGATCTGTACCATCAGTAAGTGTCAGGATAAACAAATATATGAATATTAAACAGGACATTATTATTCGTCGTGTCGGTAATGCGGCTATAACTCAAATGTAAAGTATGCCTGTTATTAAAACACTAATTGTTCTCTTTACTGTTTGTTTCTGATGTTGTTGGTTATGAAGGTAGTGTTTTTGACATAGCCATTATAAGGGTATTAATGAAGACGTGAGTGAAAGAATCGAACAAGTAACATTTCGTAACATACGGACTATAACTCATTTTTTCCTTAACAATTTTATTAAAACTTGTAACTTATCTACTTCATAAGCTAGCTAATATTTGGCTACACATATAATCCATAGTTTTTCTATTTCAAATATTTTTTCCGGCCCTAAAGCCTCCATTTAAGCAAAAAACGGGAATTTTTTTCATGTTACTTACCTTATTCTTCCACTCACGGCTTGATTTGTGTTTACACACTAACTTCCGCACACAGAGACGATTATTAATTACTTAATTGTAATTAAATGAAGATTCAGACAGAGACATCTTACATTATTTACCAAACTCTTTATTTAACTAAAATTAAGTATGTTATCAAGATTCCCTCTAGTATTCAGGAATCTTTACGATTTATCAGGTATCCTTATATTTTTATTTCTATTTCGTATCAATACCCGTAGAAATGTCATTTATCCAGTTGAAAAGATAAAATATAATCATTATTTTCATGTAAGTACATATTCTTATGTCTCAGAATTGCTAAAAGAATCCTAAATATTTTTCATCAAGCTAGCATTTTAATATCAAAAATGTTTAATAAATAGTGGTGTGCCTGCCGTTTTTTGCAGAAGCACCCAAATCATCCTACAAATGGGCCAATCCGGTAATTTATTTTTTTACTCAATAAATAACTCATGCGTCAAAAGTTTGGACGTGCGGCGCGGTGATGTATAGGCCTCGTCACAACTTCACCTTTATGTTCAATAATTAATATCATTAATTAAAATTGCATTTTATTTGGGACGAAAAAGTTTAATCTTTTTTTACGATATAATTTATCTTTTTTGAGGCCGTGTACGAATACTTTAGTGTTGAAAGTCTTTAGAAAATCCGAAGTTGTTTATAAAATTACAATGTTTTTGAAAGACATTGCTGGTTCTAGGAACTACTAGGAAGGAAGGAAGGAATAGCAATTCCCGCGGGAAACATTGATATTATACAACCATGATTATGTGGGAATTTCCAGAGATAAAGTTTCATATACACTCATCCCAACTAGTTCCAAGTTCACAGAACCCACCGTAGAAAGTCTAGTGATTGAGCTAGACTCTAGCTTAATGCATAATATTAATATTATCTGCTCGTATTAAAAATATGCTAATTAGGCTATTTTTATTCGACCTTTTCTCCTTTATCTGTTTATAAACATACCTAACAGGTGTATAAAAGTGGTGTAAACATACGCCCCTGCCGTAGTTGTGGACATGACTTGGCTAATATTCGCGGTGTTAGCCGTTCTGGCTAGCCAGGGTCTTGGAGATGTGGTGGAGGAACATGATCTCCCAAGGGTAGTTGGTGAGTCTTTTTTACCTGATTATGCTAAGAGATGTTTTCGAGAGATGTAGGTGGGGTATGAATAATTCACTTTAAAAAAACGATTTTAACTTTTTATAATTCAACTGTACCCCGGCAACCATTGGCTCAATGGTTACAAATAAAAATAATTGAAAATTACCTATATCCGATGGTGATTGTATAATATGGATGTCGGTCTTGTAATTTATTAAAATAATGTAAAAATACTTAACAATGGTAGATTAAGGGCCTGTTTCACCGCTTCCTGATAAGGCTATCCACCACTTAAATTGACAGATGTTGAGTATGGAGAATCTGTCAAATAAGCCTATCAGGCACCTTATCAGGAAGAGGTGAAACGGGCCCTTAGTGCAAGAATAACTGTTTTTATTAAGTACTGACTTCCTGTGAAACATCAATTTGCACAAATACATAACACAATGTATATTTATTATTTGTTAATACAAAAAATAATTATTGAACTAACGAACGCATATTGTGTAAGTAGCCTTTTTTAAAATTATTTAATTTAAGGTTTTGGTCAGTTGGGCAAAGGTCAAAGGTTCTTCTTTCTTGTTCTCAACTGTAATCACCTGGATTATTATTTATTATTTTATTAAAGATCTTTTTCAATATATTTTCAGCTGACAAACCCTTCCTGCAGAAGCAGGTCGACTTGATCCAACTGTTTTTCCATATTAACGAGCCTCTAGTAGATCCTGAAGTGAAGTCCCTAGCACACACCTGGAGCCTGGAGAAAAACGTCGAAAACTTTAAAGTTAGACTTACTTTTTAGTAATTTAATAACACTTTTGTGTTATAAAATAACATAATATTTTATAACACAAATATAAAAAAATAAAAAATAATTTAATAAAAATATAAAAATAAAAAATATAAAAATAATTTAATAACACTTCGGAATAATTATATCTGTTAAGTTCTAAGTTAATGATTAAATATCGACTAAGACGACTAATATAATACTTTACTATATTACTATATGGTATATTACTATATGGTACTTGACAGTAACATTATAATAATTAAGTTAATTAATACGTTTTTAGGTCTGTCTGTCTGTCTGTCCGCGGTTTTGCTCAGAGACTATTGGACCTACAAAGCTGTGATTTGGCATGAATGCATAATGCACATATATTAATGATGACACATTTTACACATTGTTTGCAGAATGTGACCGCTTTGAAGATGTTCCTTCAAATTCGTGAGTTCGACATGGAGCTGCCTCGCTCCGTGCCGTTCAACATCTACAACTTGGCGCACCAGTACCAGGCCGTCAATCTCTTCAACCTCCTGATCTCGGCCAAGGACTACCACACGTTTTACAAGACCGCCGTGTACCTTAGAGACAGAATCAACGAGGGCATGTACGTGTACGTCCTCTCCGTTGCCATCATCCACCACCCGGAGACGCAGGGCATCATCATCCCTCAGATATACGAGATATTCCCCTCCTACTTCCACAACACCATGGTCATGAACATCGCCCACAAGATTAACGCCCAGGGAAGGAGTATGGTTGAACACTACCCCAAGACTTTCATGTTGGAGAACGAAGTCGTCATCAGGTGGAACGAGACCGTCTGGCCATTTGCTCACAACGAGGATGATGCCCTTCACTACTTCAAAAATGATTACCACCTTAATGCTCTCTACTACAACAATCATCTCATTTACCCATTCTGGCTGAGCGATAAGCAGGCTCCTTTGCTGAAGCCCCACCGTGGGGAGCACAACTGGTTCCTGCACAAGCAACTGTTGAGCCACTACTACATGGACAGGCTATCGAATGGACTCGGCGAGATTCCCGACCTGAACTTGGAAGTGCTTTGGAATGGTTACCAAAGCGGACTCGCTTACCCCAACGGTGTGCCGTTCCCTGTGAGACCAGACTACTTCAACCTCAGACAGCCCCGTCTCATGGACCACGTCAAGCGTATCAAGATTTTGGAACGCCGTATTCTTGATGCTATTCAATTCGGACACCTCGAAACTGTAAGTAAAATTTTAGACTATGTAGGTACCTTTATTCACCGAAGTTTTATCATACTTTTCATTTAAATATTTTTTATTATATCACCAGATTGACGGTCAAAAGATCAGCTTAAGGACTCCTGAAGCATTATCCGTATTGTGGAACGTTATTGAAGGAAACGTAGACTCACCGAACCTGCCATACTACGGCAATCTACTCACTCTCTGGAAGGAGTTACTCGGAAACTCAATTTGGAGAAACTACCAATACGTTAAGGGGTAAGTGTGAAGACGGAAGTATCGAGTTACACTTTTTTTAAGACATTTAAACACCGTATACACAAATCACTGAACTGTCTTGGCTCTTGAGATATTAATATTATATCAAGAACTGTTTTTAAATATTATACTAATAAATATGATTCCACTATTTGTATAATATTCATATTATGACAATACTTCACAGATCAAGCCACGTCTCCTTGGAAGTCCCATCAATCCTCGAGAATTACCAGACTGCCATCCGCGATCCAGCCTTCTACATAATGTGGAAACGCATATTCAACATCATCAAGGTCTACCAGTCCCTCTTACCTGCGTACTCCCACGAAGACCTGGCCCTCCCCGGAGTGAAAATCCAGAAGGTCGATGCCGACAAAATGCTCACTTACTTCGAATTGAATTTCCTGAATGTTACGAATGAACTTTACATGAATGAGGTGGAAAGTAAGTATTTATCTCTCTTAATAAGCTAAAAGAAATCTTTTGTGTGACCAGGGGGGTGAGCCAAGAGCTTTTCTTCATCGCTTCTTTATAGAATCACCGATCAAAATGTATGGAACTGATATAACATGATTCAAATGTCGACTTTATTTTATCAAACGCCATACATTTTTATCGGCGGCTCTATAAAAAGTGACAAACATAACGTCTTGGCTGGGGACTCAGACCTATTTAAACTTCCATAGTAAAATTAAGATTTTCAAGACAAATTAGCGGTGTGGTTGTAGTTGCTGCAGTTTTTTTGTTTTATTAATTTTGATTATTATACACAAATGGTTTATTATTGATATTGCTTAATATGAAAACTGTTGTTACTTTCTTATTAACACACATTATAAATATTTGCAGGAAAGTTAGGCTACGACGAAGTGAGCGTGCTGGTGCAGCGCCCAGAACTCACCCACAAACATTTCAACATCAGGATCCACGTCAACAACGACGTAGCCAGAAAGGTTCTAGTCAACGTGTTCCTAGCGCCGAAGTATGACAGTACTGGCAAGGAGATCCCTCTGCACTTGAACACTGAAAACTTCTTCCAGCTCGATGAGTTTGTATATGACTGTAAGTATCCGTTTTCTACATTTAATCAATAATATCTACAGCAGCTGAACCTAGAATCAAGGGCGTCGCCAGCCGATGGCGCAGGATGAGGGGGGGGGGGGGCAAGTTGACTTTACCTACTACAATTCATACTTTTCTCATTCTCTATGAGTTTCGACGTACGGGAATGATTGTTCAAGGCTTGAACTTCAAGCAAATCAACTCAAAGACAGGACTTTGGTTGCATTATATTTGGCAACTTATTTAGAATCTCTAGGGGGGGGGGGGGGCAGCTGCCCCTCCCTGCCCCCCCTTGGCGACGCCCTTGTCTAGAATTTGCTTAAAACGTACAAAGATTCATCATTCAGGACTCGTTATTCGCCTCATCAATAATTCCAGTCAACTCAAATTGTATACATATTTTTAATGTCATGTTCCTGTGATATCGTACGCCCAAAATAAAATCCCGCAAAAACCGTATATTTTCGCTCAATAAAAAGTAGACTATGTCCTTTCCCGAGATCGGTGCTAATGAATAAAATAGGGATTATGGAGAAAGTGGGAAGCCTCTTTCTTTTTAATCCGTCGATCGCCAATTCCTGGCAGTCTTCCACAGTGCGTTTTTCGCGTAACTTTCTGCCGCGCACTGTAAAATTCTGGAACGAACTGTCACCAGCAGTATTTCCGGACATATACGACATGCAAACCTTCAGGAAAAGAGCGTATTCCCTCTTAAAAGGCCGGCAACGCACCTGCAGCTCTTCTGATATTGCGAGTGTCCATGGGTGACGGTAGTTGCTTACCATCAGGTGACCCGTTTGCTCGTTTGCCCCCTTATTTGATTTAAAAAAAAAACTTTTGTTATCGCGGCCCATATGGGCCTTACGGGGCTTGACGGGTTAACACGCGTTTATTAGCTTGGGCTGTATGTATGTAACGCATTTTTTTTAAGATGTCAAGTTTGCCATATTATGTGTATTTATTTTGTTACAGTGCCAGCAGGTGAATCAGTGATCAGAAGGAACCCCAACGATAACGCCTTCTCACTGGAGAGATGGGTATCCGGCACAGTGACGTACGCTAAGGCATTAAGCGCCATGCAGGGCAAACTCGACTTTGTCGTGGACACCAAGTTCTTGACTGGATACCCGCGCAGGCTGACACTTCCTAAAGGTAACCTTTGAAAAGACTAGTTATTGCTACTTAGGGTAAAGAACGGGGAAAAACTTTTTATAGAAGCCTAGCGAATTAACGCGGAAGAAGACAAAATTTCCTTATTGGTCTTTACGCAGACCTGTGCAGCTGTGGTCGCTATAAAATTTCTCCCTGTTCGGTGGCCAAACTCTAGCATACGTTAGCTAAAGCTGGTGTAGGACTAAAGTCAGAACATTAAATACCAAGGGCCTAATAAAAATACTACCCTACTGAAGTTAAAGGCTTATTTATTAGGTACTTCAAAAGAAACTAAGAAAGGATAAGTTATTTCTTATTTATTTTAGATAAACATTCCTTTGATGCAGGCTTTGATTTAATAATTTGTTTAAAATGTTTAGTAGGCCTTGAATCTTTGACTTGAATAGCCTTGGAATCAAAGAAATCTTGTGTTAATGTCGTAACTAAAACTTTTCGGAAACTCCTACACGTTTTTTTGCGCACGTGACGCGAATGTTGTTTTTACCCGATTAAGAATGGCATTGTTTTACCCGACTGACGAGGCCAAAAAGAAGGGTATTGATAACAGTCCTCGTAGAACTAAACTACTGATCCGATTTTACTAAATGAGGTGTCAAAAGATTATCACTTAGGACTTAGGCTATGCAGGGTGTAACAAAAATAAGTGATAATACTTTAGAGTGTGTACGTGTTCCTTGTAGAGAGTTCACTGTGAAAGTATCAGCTCTGTAAGATTATTTTTTTCACTTATGCATGGGAAAACTCGTGACGCTGGGGCGCTTGCCCATACAAAAGTGAAAAAAAAGTTGGTCTTTCAGCGCTGCTACTTTCACAATGAACTCTACAAGGAACACGTACACATCCAAAATTTTTATCACTTAGTTTTTTTACATACACACATCGATATACAGGATATCGATGTGTGTAATGTGTATGTGACCTCGTAGAGCTAAACTATAGTCTAAACCAGGGGTTCCCAATCTTTTTTAGCCTGCGGCGCAGTTACACGATGAATATTTTGTCACGGCGCCCTTCTTTACCTATAGCTATTACAAAAAGATACATAAATAAACCTTTAATGATTATTATAGTTAGGTTAAGCACGTAAATGATAATACTTAAACAAAATTTATTTAATCATCTGTCTACTTTGTATAATTCATATTCTAATTTTATTTTATAATACATGTGGTTTCGGATTATGATAGACTATAGAGGATCGACTCACGGCGCCCCTCTTGCCTTTTCACGGCGCACCAGGGCGCCGTGGCGCATAGTTTGGGAACCCCTGGTCTATACTGATCCGATTTTAATAAATGAGATGTCAAATTAGTAGTTAATTGTTAACGGCTTTACGGTGCTCCCACACAGCAGTCATATAACGTTAGATACTGTTGCTTTATAATTGTTGTTTAACTTTTTTTTACAAATTATTACAAGACACGCTTATTTCTTGACATGTTGTAGCGTATGTGACACGTTGTTATAAAATGTTATCGTGTTATAACAATGCTTCATAACGTTATATTATGAATAACTACTATGGGAGCACTTATATATTTTTAATTTTGTATTTTCTGCATTGCCGGGTTATAATTTTATAACTTGTTCAAGGTCACGTTGGTGGTATGCCGTTCCTGATGTTCGTGTCCATTAGCGAGTACAAGCCAGCGGAGAAATTAGACCACGACACCATCCTGGCTGTCCCTCGTCGCATCTCCAGGAGCCCCTACGGCTATCCCCTCGACAGACCTCTGTACCAGTACCAAGTGGAGGACCTCACCAACATTCACGTTGAAGAAGTCGAGATCTTCCACAAGCACACACCCGAAATCGTGGTCCCTTACAACAACTATTGAGGCGATATGTATTATATTGATATATAATTTGTATAGTTTTATGCTGGTCATATTTTTAAATATTTATATTTTATTTGTGTAGTATATTAGTATTGTAGACTGTAGAGCAGTGTAGACAGTGCCATGTAAAATAATATATGTATTGTAGTTTAGTAGTGAATATTATTTATTATTTTATTTAAAATAATATTAAACTTTGATCACTTAATTTTGTTTTATTTTATAAATTACTAGCGATCCGCTCCGGCGTCGCACGGGTATAAAATATATAGCCACTAAAAAAATGATTAAAATCGATAGCCTATGATCCTTCGCGTGGTCTACTTCTTATCTGTGCCAAATAACATAAACATTGCTCCAGTAGTTCGCGAGATAAGCCCTTTCAAATAATTTCCCCCGTTTTTTCATATTCGCCTATTAGTCTTAGCGTGATAAAATATAGCCTATAGCCTTTATCAATAAATGAGCTATCTAACACTGAAATAATTTTTCAAATCGAACCAGTAGTTCCTGAGATTAGCGCGTTCATTTTAGCCCTTTCAAATAACTTTCCCCGTTTTTTTCCACATTTTCCTCTATTTCTTCGCTCCAATTAGTCTTGGCGTGATAAAATATAGCCTATAGCCTTCCTCGATAAATGGGCTATCTAACACTGAAAGAATCATCAAAATCCGTTGCGTAGTTTTAAAGATTAAAGGGAACAAAGGGACATGAGTATAGATTTCAACATGTTTTACTATTAACCCACAAAGAAAATAAAACAGCTAATGCAGCTAGATTTTTTGAAATAATTAAGTACTATTAGATACTTATCATGTTTTAAGCACGGTAAAATTGTAATTTTACCATGTTACATCATAATATTATATTTTTTTTGTATGATTACTTTTAAGTTTTAACCGAGGAATAATCCTCGGTTATTTACATTGTTCCAATTCAGTGATGTAAAGAAAGAAAGAAAGAAAGAAAGAAAGAGATAAACTCTATTTGGTAAAATAAAATAAGTAAGTACCTACATGTTTAAAACAAGAAATAAAACAGTTTAAAACCGTACCTACCAAGTTAGTGCTCACTCAGCAAAATATTACCTAGTTCCTAGTGTGTTTTATACCAGTAGCAACCCATTGGATATGATTATTGGATTGGAATAATTTAAATGTAAACTGATCATATTCTGACCATATTTAAATTCTTTCTTTCAATTTGAGTTTGAAGTGTGTGGTGCCATCTGTATACGCTTGCTAGAACTATTTAGTAAGCTGTCCCACGTCTTGCTCTGTCCGCTACTGTCTGCTACAATCAAAGACATAATATTCTATTTGTGTTAACTGATAACAAATAACGTCAATTATTGAAAACAAATAAGAATAAATTAATCTGCTACTCTCGTTAAAAAATCTCTAGATATAAATTAAAATTATTAAAATATTGATGGTTGTAGAATTGATTTTTAATTCTCTCTTTGTAAAGTTTGTTCATAGAGTAGTATAGTTCGTAGTAATTGTTCTAGATGGCGCTACGTGTATGATTCTAATTGGATTTATAATATTACTAGATGACGCCCGCAACTCCGTTGCGCCAAAATTAGTTTATTGCGCGGGAACCGTACATTTTTCCGGGATAAAAACCATCCTATGTCCTTTCTCGGGACTGAAAGTATCCCCATGCCAAATTTCAGCAGAATCGGTTCAGCGGTTTGAGCGTGAAGAAGTAACAGACTGACATACAGACAGACAGACAGACACACTTTCGCATTTATAATATTAGTATGGAATTAGTATGGATATGGATATGGAAGTACGGATGGTGATATGAACCTTTCCCTAAATTCTAACATGAATTCAAGTTAGAATTTTAGTGAAACACCTTTTTTAATATTTCTAATAATAATTATAATATTATTATGGTATAGATTCTATTAATTATCAATATATTATTATAGATTATAGAGTATTGATAATTTTGAAAAAGCCAAAAGGTTGACCCAAAAGGTTTTTAATTAGAAAAAGTTTTTCGTTTACAAAAAAGGAATTGCTGATAAACGAATTTTAACGCGAATTAATTTGCGAGCAAAATCTAGTGTTGAGATGATAACAGACCTTACAAACATTTAAAAAAAAAATCAAATATAAGATTACAACTATTATTATTACATTTTTTTTTAATATTATTGTTGTATCCTCCAGACAGAAATAAGATAAGCGGCAATTGATAATTTTATATACTGCAGCTTAGACACCATAATATTATTATTAAAACCATGATAACAAAATATTTTAATAATATTTAATATTGATATTGACACAGAGGTGATAACGTTGCAAGATTCTAAAATAATCCATCCATACTCATATAATATTATTATTATGTAATATCCACATCCACACTTATCCACACACACATATATATATATATATATATATATATATATATATATATATATATATATATATATATATATATCGCTGGCCCCGGGCAACGAAGCGGTAAACGCCGGTTACGAGACCTTTTTAATGTTATTTGATTTTTGGCTTCTCTGAGTACTAGTCTATCACCCCTATTTATTTCATATTTTTAAAATAACATTTTGGGTATAATAAATGACAACAACTTTATGGAATGGAAAATTCTCTTACGACTAAAACTGTATTCTTGCATTACTCTATGAAACATAACTAAAAAAACCGGTGAAGATACGTTACAGCCCCGTTTTCGCTGTAAGATTTCCCAGAAGAAGAGAGTAATCGGCTAGTACGCTCGAAATCTAAAGCGAAAAATACGTCGTATTATGTTCTTACACTTGTAAATCTCAAGCGGTTTGGTGTTTTTATAAAGTCAATAAACAATGTTACAATTGAAACAATATCGCTTATTAGTTGTATTATACATTTTTTCAATTATTTCAATCAATTTTTACACTGTTACAATTGTTTTGATATGGTTAAATAGGTAAAAAAATTAACTTTCATATTACACTTCAAATGCTTGTTTTGGACCACTGTACGCTGCAGTATAAACAAATTAGCTTATTTTGTCTCTCCTGAACAAAATTATTTTTGATATTACGCCTTTATTGCCCGGGGCCAGCGATACCACCAGTCTGTCTGTCTGTACGTCTGTCTGTCTGTCTGTCTATATGTCTGTCTGTCTGTTACCTCTTCACGCTCAAACCGCTGTACCGATTTTGCTGAAATTTGGTATTGAGATACTTTGAGTCCCGGGAAAGGACATAGAATACTTTTTGTCCCGGAAAAATGTACGGTTCCCGCGCGGAGTTGCGGGCGTCATCTAGTATTATTATAAATGCGAAAGTGTGTCTGTCTGTCTGTCTGTTACCTCTTCACGCCCAAGCCGCTGAAACGATTTTATTGAAATTTGACGTGGATATACTTTGAGTCCCGGGAAAGGGCATATTATGATACTTTTTATCCCGTACGGTTCCAGCGCGATAAACGAATTTTGGCGCAACAGAGTTGCGGGTAGGGTTGCCAACCGTACTTTATAATAAAGTATTGTACGTTATTTAAGGTAATTGTACTTTGCACTTTATATTAATAATAAAGTACGCGAAAATACTTTATTTCTCACAAGACGTTCCGCGTGGCTTTCTTCACATTTTCCTCTATTTTTCAAATCGGACCAGTTGTTCTTGAGATTAGCGCGTTCAAATAAGCTCTTTCAAATAATTTCCCCTGGTTTTTCCACTTTTTTCTCTATTCCTTCGCTTCTATTAGTCTTAGCGTAATAAAATATAACTTATAGCCTTTCTCGATAAATGGGCTATCTAACACTGAAATAATTTTTCAAATCGGACCAGTAGTTCCTGAGATTAGCGCGTTCAAATAAGCCCTTTCAAATAATTTTCCCCCGTTTTTTCCACATTTTCCTCTATTTCTTCGCTCCTATAAGTATTAGCGTGATAAAATATAGCCTTTAGCCTTCCTCGATAAATGGACTATCTAATACTGAAAGAATTTTTCAAATCGGTCCAGTAGTTCCTGAGATTAGCGTGTTCAAACAAACAAACAAACTCTTCCGCTTTATAATATTAGTATAGATGTATAGATAACTAGACATTCCATGCGGCTTCGCCCGCATAAATTGGATATTTTACAGACAAATTAGTCCACAAAAAATAGCCTATGATCCTTCACGTGGTCTACTTCTTATCCGACCCAAAAGTCCAGGGCTTCAAATAACGTTATTTTTTCATAACGTTATTGCTTCAAGGGCATAGATAACGTTATGAAAATTAAACCGATACTAGAAATAACGTTATAAATGTATTTAATAACGGTAAATGTTATAACGTTATATAGGATTTATAACGGTAAATATATGTTCTTTGATAACGTTATAGTCCGTCAAGAAAGTCATGACAGGCGGGAAAATTTTCTAAATGTAATCACGCTTTTAAGGTGTATTTTTTCTTTGTATTTTCACAGAGAACGCTTATTACATTATAAATATGAGTGAGATTTGGTGCACCGTGCACGATCGCATACCTGATACCAGAAAATAACGTTATATTTACCGTTATTATTATAACGTTATTTTTTTGTTATGCCATAACGAAAAAATAACGTTATAATAATAACGGTAAATATAACGTTATTTTACTAGATATCGTTATAAAAATAACGTTATCTGGCTACCATTATGAAAATAACGGTACGTAACGATATTTTTTCTGTTATTCGATAACGTTATGAAGCCCTGCCCAAAACAGAAATATTGTTCTAGTAATTCGTAAAGATAAGCCCTTTCATATAATTTCCCCCGTTTTTTACACATTTTCCACGATATCTTAGCTCTTGTTAGTTTTAGCGTAATAAAATATAGCTCATAGCCTTCTTCTATGAATGGGCTTTTCAAATAATTTCCCCCCGTTTTTTCCACATTTTCCACTATTTCTTCGCTCATATTAGTCTTAGCGTGATAAAATATAGCCGATAGCCTTCCTCGATAAATGGACTATCTAACACTGAAAGAATTTTTCAAATCGGACTAGTAGTTCCTGAGATTAGCGCGTTCAAACAAACAAACAAACTAACAAACTCTTCGGCTTTATAATATTGAGTATAGATATAATAATAAAGAAAAATAAATTGTACTTTATTTTTATACTGTGTACTTTATTTTTCATACTTAGAGTAACCAATGTACTTTAAATGCAAAAATAAAAGTTCGCAACCCTAGTTGCGGGCGTCATCGGACTTGATCATTTTAGAATACGATGATTCGTGGCAATGACTACAAGTAATTTCTTAGAATATTTTTTTTTACTATTCCTCAATTTTATTTCCTACCTATTTCTATTTCCGATTTCTAGTAAGGCTTGTAAAGCTTAGTCTCCACAGGTATTATTAAATATTATTAATGTAAGTAAATTATATTATTATAGTATAATATAAGTTGTATACCAAAAAAATAAAACCATCTTTAAAATTGTACAAAAAATTCCCTAACTCAAAAAATACTAAACCGATTTTGATAAAACTTGCACTATTCCGTAAGTTCCGTAAGTAACAAAAAAAGAATTAATAATTATAGATTAAATCGGACTTGAATAAATGGTATTATATGGTATTATATTATGATACTTACATGTGTGATACATTTAAATATCCACTTTTGAAATTTGATATAATATTTGTTCGGATACTGATATTGATATAATATATTAGACTAACTTATACAAAAACGGATTATTTCTAGAAATATAACATACATGCAGTTCGAATTGATAACCTCCTTTTTTAAGTTGGTTAAAAAACTTAGTTACAACTGAAGGTCGTTTGAAATGACCGTGATTCTAGAATGTTTTTTTCTAGAGGAAAAGTTTAACTTTTGATAAAAAGGTTATCGGAGTTTAGGTGGGCTGATTGTTGTTCACATCAGCTGTTATGTTACACTGATAAACAAATAATCCATACTAATATTATAAATACGAATGTGTGTCTGTTTCTTTACACCCGCTAAACTGATTTTGCTGAAATTAGGTATGGAGATAATTTAAGTCCTGGGAAAGGATATATGATACGTTTAGTCTCGAAAAAATGTACGGTTCTCGCGCGACAAACTAATTTTAGCGCAAAGGAGTGGCCGGCACTAACTAGTAAACAATAATGTCTCGAAGTATCATTATATTCATCATCATCATCTGCACGCTTAGCATAGCAACTATGGGGTTTATTTCTAGGTACGAATTATTTTGACGCAGATTGACGAAGGAAATGATATAAAGTCATTTTGACCTTAACTGTTAAATTACTCAGAGACTACTCAAACATTACTCAGAGATGAATAGGTATATTAATTTCTTAACTGTAATTAAAATATGAAGATTTTTGACAGATAATGCCCAAGCATACAGGGTGCTATTAAACCTTCCTGCCAAATTTTTTCCAGGGCTTAGGTATCATTAGGAGAGTATATTTAACCAAAAAAATTGGGTGTCATTTTTTTAATGACATATTTTATCCCATTTAAAATCGTTGCAGAACGGTCACTCGCGGCGCGGGGGAATGAGCGGGGGTGGCGCGGTGGGAGGCGCGCGCGCGGGGGCACGTAAGCGTGCGTCCACATTTGTATCATTTGCGCGATCAGATCTCCGTCGCGATCATCGCGACGTATCAAAATGATACGCGTATTATTTTGCGTCCACACTAGCGATCATTATACGGCGCGATGATCGCGACAGAGATCTGATCGGAGATCAGATCGCGCAAATGATACAAATGTGGACGCACCGTAACGCGTGAGCGACGCGTCGTGTCCATTAATTATTATTGTAGTGTTTTTTAGGATAACTTTCGGAATTTATTTCTCAAAATTTTTGTATTCAGCATTAAAATTTTGAGAATCCGTCGCCCATGGACACTCGCAGCATCAGAATTTATATTTAGGATACTGCTTAATAATTGACCCGGTGTTAATATTAAAACAATGATAAATTTTACATGAAATATATTAAAGAGCTTATTTTATAACTAGCTGTGACCCGCGGTTTTTAAGTGAAATATGATAACTGTATTTTAAAAAGATAAAACCGACTTCAAAATTGTACGTAATTGAGAATTAAAATTCCCTATCTCGAAAACTACTGAACCGATTTAGATGAAACTTGCCCTGTTCCCTAAGTTGAACAATACCTAACTACCTAAAAGAAAAAAGAATTACTGAAGTCGCACTTGTAGTTCCGGAGATATGCGAACACAAACATACATACATACATACATATATACACTTTTGAAATTTGGCATATATATTATGTTCAGACGCTGATATATCAGAGCGAGACAGTACTTCAGTCCGGACCAATGCCTACAACTCTACAAGGAGCAGGTTCGGCCTCATATGGAATATTGTTCTCATCTCTGGGCAGGGGCGTCAAAATACCAACTGCTCCCTCTGGATCGTATCCAACGAAGGGCTGCTCGAATTGTTGACTGCCATAGTGTTTCAAACAGCTTGGACCCCTTGGAATTACGCCGAGATGTAGCTTCACTCTGCATCCTCTATCGGTTGTATCACGGGGAGTGCTCTGAGGAATTGTTCGGAATCATACCACCTGCAACTTTTCGCCATCGTCGCACGCGAAAAACATACCATCCTCATCACCTTGATGAGTGGCAGTCTTCCACAGTGCATTTTTCGCGTAACTTTCTGCCGCGCACTGTAAAACTCTGGAATGAACTGTCACCAGGAGTATTTCCGGACCTATACGACCTGCAAACCTTCAAGAAAAGAGCGTTTACCCTCTTAAAAGGCCGGCAACGCACCTGCAGCTCTTTTGATGTTGCGAGTGTTCATGGGCGACGGTAGTTGCTTACCATCAGGTGACCCGTTTGCTCGTTTGCCCCCTTATTTAATAAAAAATATATATAGAATAACATATACAAAAACTGAGCAGTTCTGGAAATATTACATACATACGCGTCGAATTGATAACCTCCTTTTTTTGAAGTCGGTTAAAAATGTAATTGTCATCATCTTCATCACTACCTTCGTGGTCAAAGTTAAGGTTAAAGTTAAGTTAGCCTTAAGTATAACCATAACTTTAACTTTAACCACGCCTTTAGTGCAACCCACCCTTAAGAAACATACACACTCACAAACTTACGAACTCACAAACTTTCGATTTTATAATATCAGTAGGACTAGTAGGATCATGAAGCTATTATATATAAATATTATAATTATAACAGCTTCATGAGTAGGATAGTAGGATACTTATGAAAAAAAAATATTTATTCTGGACGTGTAAATACTCCTGGCAGTTTATTTTCATCAACAAGGTTATTAAGGACGTGACATTACTGACATCGATGATTGGCAATTATTATAAAATGATTTTTAATAAATCAAAATACTGCCCTCTTATCATTGTTTTTAAACATATTTTCTTTCTCTTGGCGATGCAGTCATTTGAGAATATAGAATTCCACCAAAAATATTTTCATGTAATAATGTTGCCAAGATGACACTGTATATAGTTCGTGGTGTCAAAAAGTAGTGAGATCTCATGTAGAGCGAAGTTTTTAACCTTACAAACTCAGCCCTAAATCTAAAAACCTTAATTTTACACTAAAGGGCGGCAAAATACTTGATAATAACATTATAATGAGTCAGCCGCACGAGAAGAATCTAAAAACTCTACACATTACCTAGTCAAAATCGGTGGCCTGGCCATTTTTAATTAATTACGGAAAATACAAAAGTTATTAAGTACAGCAGAAAAGTAATAATATATTAAGTTCAAAGCCCATAGCATGACCAATAACAAAATGGCCAAGCCACCGATTTTGACTAATGTGTAGAGTTTTTAGATTCTTCTCGTGCGGCTGACATATTAAGGGCGTTCCTTATGGAGATACCGTAATTTACCGTATTTCAAGCCTTATAAACTCATAATTTGAAGGCTACAAAGTTATAATTAAAATACAGCAATAATCTTCATTATATCAACATTCCTTTCCCCGTTTAAAATTTTCTATTTTTGTTTATTATACTCATGATATCAGCTTCCAAAGTAAAACCAATTTATTAAAATTCAAGCATACATTTAGCATGTCCTTAGGATTTACAAATTACTTTTATTTGAAACACATCGACAATATCATAAACTACATATACCCTGTTTAAATTTTTTTAGGACAATTTTGAACTAAGATAAGTAAAAAAATTGGGTTTTGGTGCGATCTCGGCAACGCGGCAAATGTATGGCCAAGGTCGTTTGCTCGGGGGACGGCCTTAATATAATTATCATGACAGATTCGGAAGTCAAAATTATCTAAATGTGACTCATTATTAAGGTTCCCATCATTGTTTATAGTTCAATATCTTATACGTACGTGGGAGAGCCATGCTTCGGCACGAATGGGCCGGCTCGACCGGAGAAATACCACGTTCTCACAGAAAACCGGCGTGAAACAGCGCTTGCGCTGTGTTTCGCCGAGTGAGTGAGTTTACCGGAGGCCCAATCCCCTACCCTATGCCTTTTTCTACCATCCCCTATTCCTTTCCCTTCCTATTCCTTACCCTATTATTTCCTCTTAAAAGGCTGGCAACGCACCTGCAGCTCTTCTGATGCTGCGAGTGTCATGGGCGACGGAAGTTGCTTTCCATCAGGTGACCCGTTTGCTCGTTTGCCCCCTTCTTTCATAAAAAAAGAAAGATATTATTTTCTTTTTATAATATTTTTTTATTATTTTAGCTTTTGCTAATCCTTTCGAAATTCCTTAAAAAAATATACAGCTGATGTTGGTGTTACGGGATCATCAGCATTTGATATAATTAAGTATTCGGTAGCATTATTAATTATGTTCATAATTAGACATAAGAACAAATAAACGATGATCAGCGAAGCGAACTAACTCATTTATTACTAGATGACGCCAAATCAGAGCTACGACAGGTGACGTTTCCAGTCTCACCAGCTATTACTTTCCAAGCAGTTTTGATTTTATTTTTCAAATTTTTAATTTTATTCCTAATGTGAATAGCCTTAGCGGCTTTACAAACTTTTTTAAAAATCTTTGAAGTTTTGAACTTTGAACTTTTTTAAAAACTATCCTATGTCTTTTCTCGGGACTCAAAGAATCTCCA
The DNA here is from genome assembly GCA_905333045.1 of Lysandra bellargus. Taxonomy (NCBI): domain Eukaryota; kingdom Metazoa; phylum Arthropoda; class Insecta; order Lepidoptera; family Lycaenidae; genus Lysandra; species Lysandra bellargus. The sequence goes on along the minus strand of HG995351.1, from coordinate 8,631,190 downwards.
TGCCAAATTTCAGCAAAATCGGTTCAGCGGTTCGAGCGTGAAGAGGTAACAGACAGACAGATAGACGGACAGACAGACAGACAGACAGACAGACACACTTTCGCATTTATAATATTAGTATGGATATGGATAGTATGGATTTAAAATATAGAGGCTCTTGGGGTTTCTAATGCGAATTAATTGTTTTTAGAAGGTCATATAATATCAACAGCTCAGTATGATATGCAATTATTATTATAGGTGCAAAAAAATGATGATGTGATAATATTCCGTGGCATGCAATAAAGAAAACAAGAGGCCGAATCTATCTAAGGTGTTGGGGTCACTACTCATTAAGATAACTGATACGAGAGAAAACACAAACAAACTGTTACCAGGAGATGATTGTATTTTTAAGATAAAGAAACGAATTGTATAAAAACTGAAGCTTTCGCAGATTCGGTACAGTTACCTTCTGGGCTGGCAATCATGAAGACTGCTGTGGTATTAGCTACTCTTGTAGCTCTCGCTTTGGCTTCGCCTCAGTGGGTCTACAAAACCAAACCGGGTAAGTTTTAATCTTAAAAATTGATAAATATAATATCTAAATTATAGGAAAAAGTTTTGAACATCGTAAAATATTTTTCTTACTTTAGACGTAAGGAGACAAAATTAGTGTTAAATAAAATTTCCTCTTTTGATACTACATAATATATTTATTGAGCTGGTTATATCTAGTAAATCTATTGAGCAGTGATGCCTCAATAGATCTACTAACGTTAAGTGATTTGTAGGAATTAAATCAACCTTTTAAACAAATTGAAACATACCTGTATTTTAAACATAAAATAAATTTTAATTCATTGAACCATTTATTCATTTTCTTACAGTTGACCATGACCTGGTGTTGAAGCAGAAGCAGATTCTCAATCTGTTCCACTTCCCTGGTCAAGTCGATACTGAAGCTGAGTACTACAAGATCGGTCATGACTTCAACATCGAACAATACATCGACCACTACACGGTAAGTTTCTATGCAATTATAGATATTAGACCAACTATATATATTTTGATTTGACAAACTTGTTCTTAATAATACGGTTATCAAGATAGTTAATTTTATGACACTTTTTTTCAGAACAAGAAAGCCGTCGAAGAATTCTTAGAACTCTTCAAAACTGGCTTCCTTCCTAAAAATAAGCCCTTCTCAGTCTTCTACGAAAGACAACGTGAAGAGGCTGTGGCTCTATTCCACCTGTTCTTCTACGCCAAGGACTTTGAAACCTTCTACAAGACCGCAGCTTTCGCTCGCATCTACATGAACGAAGGTCAATTCTTGTACGCATACTACATTGCTTTGATCCACCGCGAAGACACCAAGTCTTTGGCTTTGCCCGCACCATATGAAGTATGGCCAAAACTCTTCACCAACCTGGATGTATGGCAAAGAGTATACCGTACAAAGATGCAAGAAGGTACTTTCACCCCAGACTTCGGAATGGACCAAGGAGTTATGGTTGAGGACGACCGTTACGTGATCTACGCTAACTACTCAGACTACACTACATACCACAACGATGAATACAAGATCTCATACTTCACAGAAGATATTGGCCTCAACGCCTACTACTTCTATTTCCACGCTTACTTCCCCTTCTGGATGGACAGCCAAGACTACGTCACATTGAAGGAACGTCGCGGTGAAGTCTACTTCTACGCTTACCAGCAAATGTTGGCTCGTTATTACTTGGAACGTCTTGCCAATGGCATGGGTGAAATCCCTGACTTCTCCTGGTGGGAACCCATCAAGACTGGTTACAGCCCGTACATGAGCTACTACCACTCATTCGTCCAGAGGCCCGAAGAATTCCTGATTCCATACGGAAAGAAATCTGAGGAACTCCAACTCTTGGACACCTACGAGAAGACCTTCATTCAATACCTCGAGAAGATCCACTTCAAGGCAGTATGTATCATTAACAACTTTATAAAGTAACAACTCATTAGTATGTAGAATTTACCAATGAGCCTATTTCATGCAAACAATTTTAATTTGTCTAATTTTGCATACTAATAAATAAACTTTTCAGTACAACCAGGAAATTGACCTGCGCAACTCCAAGTCTGTCAACTTTGTTGGGAACTTCTGGCAAGCGAATGCTGATCTCCACTCCAAGATTATGCCCAACGACAACCACAACTCTTACGAAGTGACCGCCAGACACATCCTTAGCGCTGCTCCTGAACCAATCAGCAAGTAAGTTGTGAATTGATTATCCATGAAAATCCAAAGTTTCCGATACTTGATGATAAATGCTGAACTTTATACGTATGTCGTATTACTGGGCCTTAGTTACTAAGACCATATCATTATTAATTTAGGATATTAATTTATTATTATTATTACTTCTAGGTACAACTTCATTCCTTCCGCGTTGGACTTCTACCAGACATCTATGCGCGACCCCATCTTCTACCAGGTGTACAGCAAGATCATGAAATACATCATCGAGTACAAGAAATACTTGACCCCGTACACCCAAGACATGCTCCACTACGTCGGAGTCAAAATCAACAGCGTCAAGGTCGACAAACTGGTCACCTTCTTCGACTACTACAACTTCGATGTCAGCAACGGTCTCTACTTCACCAAGGAGGAGATGAAATCCAACCACCATTCCTACTTCGTCCGCCAACCTCGTCTCAACCACAAGCCCTTCACCGTCAGCGTCGACGTCAAATCCGACGTAGAAGGTGACGCGGTTTTCAAGATCTTCCTCGGTCCCAAATACGACAGCAAGGGCTATCCCATTAGCCTAGAAGATAACTGGCAAAACTTCGTTGAACTGGACTGGTTTGTACACAAACTCGTCAAAGGACAGAACAAGGTGGAGCGCTCGTCTACCGAATTCTTCTTCTATAAGGAGGACTCCGCTCCAGTCTACACCGTGAACAAGATGCTCACCGAGGGCAAGCTGCCCAGCGACATGACCCCCGAGTCGTACAACGGCGATTTCCCCAAGAGGCTGCTGCTGCCTAAGGGTAGCAAGGGCGGTTTCCCCTTCCAGTTGTACGTGATGGTGTACCCATACGAGCCATCGACTGTTAAACTGGAAGCCATCAAGAAGTTGGAGCTGGACAACAAGCCTTTTGGCTACCCCTTCGACCGTCCCGTCCATGAGGTGTACTTCAAGCAGCCCAACATGTACTTCGAAGATGTCGAGATCTTCCACGAGGGAGAGGACCTGCCATGGAAGTACAACATCCCCTTCAACACGCAACACTACAACGACGTCAACAAGCACTGATATGTGAAAACCTGATATAAGCTACTGTATATATCATATTTATTTATAATCATATAATATTCTATAAGTATTTATTACTGCCCTAATTAAATAATATAATATAATATTTTGTCGTTTTACTCGAATATCTTTTAAAGAAATAAAATAAAATGGTTTAAGTTAGAAATAATAATTATAGATAATCATATTTTATGACTTGTGAAGCTCTCTCCACACTCGCGGCGCAAATTGCGGCCGCGATTCATGGGTGCTACGCGCCACGCCGTGAACACGACGCGAACAATTAATACGGCCCTCTACATTCGCAATCTTCGCATTTACTACGGTCGCGCATTTGAGTAAAATGGACGTTGAAGTCACTGTTGCTCCTGTTGGCCGATTCTGTATCATACATTTGTGAGTTAATCACTGAGATAGTAACTAAAACGGAGGAGTGAGTAACGGAAAGTCTCATTTTTGTATGCAAGTGAATACAAAAGTGACACTTTCCGTTGCTCACTCCTCCGTTTTAGTTTCTAACTCAGTGATAAACTCACAAATGTACGATACAGAATCGGTCTGCTGCTCTGACATTGTGTGCCACTGCGAATAAAAGCGAGTGTGGATGATGTTCGCGTTCGCGCTTCGCTATAGCTCTTTGTCGCGGACCAAAAAACTAATTTAATATCGAGCTGGGGTAAACGTGACCGTCTAAAATTCGCCGGGCTTATAACTTACCAAATTATTTTATTATCTTGACAATATCAACGTTAAACGCAAACAGTCACTCTGTTATCTTGGAAAATAAATTTACATTTTTGGAACATACAATTTGTTCGTTTCTTTATCTGAATTACTTAAGATAAGGGAACGAACAATATAAAAACTGATGCTTTCGCAGACCTTCTGGGCTGGCAATCATGAAGACTGCTGTGGTATTAGCTACTCTTGTAGCTCTCGCGTTGGCTTCATCTCAGTGGGTCTACAAAACCAAACCGGGTAAGTTTTAATCTTAAAAATTGATAAATATATTATCTAAAATAAAGGAAAAAATTTTAAACCACATAAAATATTTTTCTGACTGGATGTAAGGAGGTAAAATTAATATTAAACTAGCTATATGACCGAGCTTCGCTCGGTATTCAAAAAATTCAAAAAACACAAATAAAATGACATTTGATGAAAATGATTCCTAGCTAGATCGATTTATCGCCCCCGAAACTCTCTATATACTAAATGTCATGAAAATCGTTGGAGCCGATTCCGAGATTCCAATTATATATATATATTGCTCGTTTAAAGATATAATAATATATAAGATTAACCTCTTTTGAAACTTTATCTAGCTAACTAACTGAAATATTAACTGTTTAGTTTCAATAGCTAGTTAGCTAGATTACTAACGTTAACAAAAGACCAAACTCAGCCTTGTAAACAAAATGAAAGTTTTCCTAAATTTCAAACACGTAATTTCGTTCATTTATCATTTCATTTTCTTACAGTTGACCATGACTTGGTGTTGAAGCAGAAGCAGATCCTTTCTCTGTTCCAATTCCCCAGTCAAGTCGATACTGAAGCTGACTACTACAAGATCGGTCATGACTTCAACATCGAACAACACATCGACCACTACACGGTAAGTTTCTATTAAGGATGGGCCGAATGTGGTTTGAACCGAATACGAACTTCGGTCGAATATTCGGTAAAAATATGGTAAAAATGGAAAATTTGGCCGAAGTCCCGCCGAACTTCGGTTCGATTTCGCCGCGCTTTTTTGTGTTGTAAATGTTGCCAAAATGAAAAATTTACCTAATTGCTGGGTACGTTAGATAGAAGTAAGATATATTATGTCAGTATAATGCAAAGTTTATTTAATTTTTGTTACACATCTTGTAAATATTTTTTTAGACCAACTACATGACCAATATAATTTAGTATTTTTATTAAGTACCTACCTATGCAAATATTTCTAAAACTCATTATTAAGATCTTCCAGTTTCATTGTGTGTTTTGACTAGGTAAGAGAGATTTCTAACGGTTGGTTATTATTGTTAAGAAAAGTAGTTTAATTTTTGTTTTTTGATTAAGGTGCAGTGGTTGTTGCAACTACGCAAAAAGGGTTTTTTAAATAATGTTTTTTGTAAAGGAAATGTCATTATTTAAGTATAAAAAAGTACAGTTTTAAAATTGAGAAAATTTCCTATACGCAAAGGTATATCAGTACACAATTTGAAAAATTCTGCTCGATAGAAAAAAATCTCAAAGATGACTCTTATAACGCTGTTTTTCATAATTAAATCATTTTATGGCTAAATTACACACTTTCTAGAAAAAACAAAAGATGTAGCACATTTGTCATGACCTAACCTAAACGATTTGATATATTTGATTTGTGTAATACTAAAAACAAAAGGCTTTTTCTCCTATTTTCTATTATCAAGGCACGCGGCGAGCGCGTAAACGCCACTGTACAAGGCGCGCTGATATGAATGTTATTTTAATGTGCTTTACGTCGATATTCGTACTGACAGACATTGACTTGCTAATTTTAGGGACTACTGGGCCTTAAGTAAGAGAGATTTCTAAGACTTGTTGAGAAGAGCAGTAAAATTTTGTTTTTTGATCAAGTAAGAAAGATATTTTCTAAGGCTGGTTTGGATAGTAAGATGAGCGGTTTAATTTTGTGTTTTGATTAAGTAACCAAAGATTTTTGAGACTGGTAGTTAAAAAGACAATTTTAAGATTTTGTTCATCACGTATGATTATTTTTCTAATTCAAATAATTGATTATGAATGGGTACGGTATATCAGACTTATTTTATTTCACTGTTACTATATATATATATATATATATATATATATATATATATATATGACGAAGAGAGGGGCTGCAGTCGTAACCGAACCGTGTATTTGCTATTATTACTAAGAATGGATACGCGGTGAATTCAATGCGAATCTGGTTTTGCCAATTTGCTCGTCCGATTCCCTATTGAAAATTGCTTACCAACCGCCCGTAGCAACGTAACTATCCTCTGTCCTCATTCCTGACAATATATAACGTCATGCTTTCAAATAATGTTTGTTTGTTTCTTTTTATAAGTAGCCAGCTCCGCATCGACTACACCCAAGTTACTCCACTTGACGTATCCCAGTAATCTTGATGTCAGCGAAGTCATTAATGAGGCGGCATATGAGGCGAGGCACTCGTTATCTCTTGGCTGGCTTTCTTGAAGTCCGATCAAAAATGAGGCGATAGTTTCGGGACTATCGTATCTCGAAATAAAGAGATTTTTGAAATCAAGCCAAGTCATGCCAGCGGAAGAAACTGTAGAAAACCATGTGGAGGCTTGACCTTTTAGAGCACGGCTTAAAGCAACCATAAGCTGAGTACCTTGTTTATGATGGTCACCAATGCAAAGGTCCGCGGTACTTAGTCATGCACGTGCGTCAACATCCCGCGTATCTGGATCAAAGTCAGGTAATCGCAGCTCCTCTGAATTAGATGGCGTTTTCATAGCTTCCACCAATGCTAGGAAATTCCGATTCTGTTGCGCCAAAAGTTGACGCCACCTTTCGTCTTTGTCCTCGTCAGACATGGTACTCGACGTTGTCGCACTCGCAACTCGATGGACGTAGTTTTCGGGTCCACTTCTGATGACGAAGAGAGGGGCTGTAGTCGTAACCGAAGCGTGTATTTGCTATTATTACTAAGAATGGATACGCAGTGAATTCAATGCGAAGCTGGTTTTCCCAATTTGCTCGTCCGATTCCCTATTGAAAATTGCTTACCAACCGCCCGTAGCAACGTAACTGTCCTCTGTCCTCATTCCTGACATATAACGTCATGCTTTCAAATAATGTTTGTTTCTTTTTATAAGTTGCCAGCTCCGCACCGACTACACCCAAGTTACTCCACTTGACGTATCCCAGTAATATGAAGTAGTTCTCCGGCCGACCGCGAGCGGCAGCACCAGCACCGGCGTCCATCTCCGACACATATATATATATATATATATATATATATATATATATATACAGGGTGTAACAAAAACAAGTGATAATTCTTTAGGGTGTGTACGTGTTCCCTGTAGAGAGTTCACTGTGAAATAGTGAGTTTTTGCTATATATATATATATATATATGTATATACTATATATATATAGTATAATAGCGGAAATGGATAATTTTTGCCTTTTTATGGTCCCTTGGTCCATTCTATGGTCACAAAAACCGCGGCGCAAACCCTAAGTTGGAGGCTCGGGAAGCGAAGCTTATCTTAATTACTTACTATCATCTTAATTACCATGTGGGGGACCCACATGGTAATTAAGATGAAGACAGCTGCCAATTCGACATCTTTGTGCAGTTTTCTAGACGTATGTATTTCATTGATTGGCACAAAAAATATATGAAATATGGAAAGGATGAAAAAAAATACCAAAGTCACATCTTTCAGGAACTTTAAATAGTTCTAACTAAAGTAATAAATTAATAATACAATCTATGCTTTAAAAATTTGTTTATTTGATACCTTTTACAAAAATCCAAAGATTGCCGGATTTAATTTTCGGTTCTGACATCTAGATATCGAATAATATTGTACGGGTCGAGGGCAAAGTTCCCCGCATATTAATCAAATGACACTCGAAAACTGTATGTTTAGTTTTGTTCCTAAAAAGGAGAATTAAAACTCAACACTAACGACGCGATGCTATTTTGATGTAAGCAACAATCCCAGGAGGATGCGGGGGGGTTTGGGGGGCGCAGCCCCCCCAAGTACAGGCTGAGGGCAAATTCCCTCGCATATTAATTAAATGACATTCGAAAACTGTATGTTTAGTTTAGGTTAGAATAAATTCACTGTTAATTAATAACTTTTTTCCTAAGAAGGGGAATTAAAACCCAACATTAATGACGCGACACCATTTGATGTAAGCAACAATCCCAGGAGGGGAGGGGGGGGGGTTTGGGGGGGGCCCCAGCCCCCCCAAGTACGGGCCGAGGGCATATTGATCAAATGACACTCGAAAACTGTGTGTTTAGTTTTGTTCCTACAAAGGAGAATTAAAAGTCAACACTAACGACGCGACACCATTTGATGTAAGCAATAATCCCAGGCACTCCTGGGATTATTGCGTGGGGGCCGTGGGCAAAGTATATGTATATGTAATATAAATAGAGTTTTAATTTTAATAATATAGAGCCTATGTGTTGATCCGACCTATTAGTAATATTCAAAATTTGAAGTAAATCCATTCAGTTCTTTTTGAGTTTATCCCGGACATAAATACATACAAAAAGACAAAAATTATCAAAACTATATTTTTGACTTCCATATTGATTGTAGATCAGGTACCAAGTATAATTTTTTTAATATTCAATGTACAAAATTGACTTTCCTATGATTTTATTCTGTTTATAGATAATTACAATCGATTGTATAGTTTACGCGCAAACTTCAAGTCTTTTGAGTGAGAACCATATATTTTATCGAGACAAAAATTATTTTATGTCCTATCTCAGGACTAAATGTATCTCCACACCAAATTTTATCAACATCGAATGAATAGTTTACGCGCAAATTATAAAAGTTTATTGTGTGGGAACCGTACATTTTTCCGGGACAAAAAATATCCTTTGTCCTTTCTCAAGGTTCAAAGTATCTCCTTACTAAATTTCATCAAAATCGATTGAATTGTTTACGCGCAAATCATAAAAATTCATTGTGCGGAAACCGTAAATTTTTCCGGGACAAAAAGTATCCTATGTCCTTTCTCTAGACTTAAAATATCTTCATATCAAAGGAGTATGGGCTAATTTGTATGGAGCTTGGGCTATCCGCGGCCAAGAACAATTCTAACATATATTCATACTTAGGAGTCCTACAATTACAGTGTAGAAATCTCATCGCCGAAATATACTTTAAAAGTAGATAAAATTCATTTTCATTTTTCAAGATGATAATATTATGAATAATTTAATAAGTATATTTTATAATTTAATAAGTTCGCTTATGTTTACAGCAAAAGCGGGAAGGTAAGGTTTTTATGAGGAGGACCAGCTGTGTTTATTAGTACCATACTTACTCGGGTTTAATAATAGCACACTAATTTCGCTGCTGGTAACCTAACCTAACCTAAGCCTAACCTAACCTAAACCTAACCTAAACCTAACCTAAACCTAACCTAATCTAAACCTAACCTAAACCTTACCTAACCTAAACCTAACCTAACCTAAACCTAACCTAACCTAACCCAACCGAGATACTAGACTACAGACGTGTGCGCAGCAGCACAAACTGGTTATAGTGTTTTGATTGATTTGGAAGCTTAGAATTATGCATTGGTATTAGGTAAACACAAATAATAAATAATTAATAAGCAATATTGTTCTATGCGATCACGTTATTTCGCGTTCAGTTATTTTCTAAACTAAATGGAATACAATGATACGTCCAAAGCAAATGTTGTTTCTAAATATCAGTACTTTCATTTGACACTAATTTCATCAGTGGCCACTGATAGCTCAAATGTGCCCATACTCCTTTCATCAAAATCGATTGAATAGTTTACGCGCAAATCATGAAAGTTTACTATGCGGAAACCGTACAATTTTCCGGGACAAAAAGTATTCTATGTCCTTTTTCGGTACTTAAAGTATGTCCATACCAAATTTCATCAAAATAGATCGAATAGTTTACGCACAAATCATAAAAGTTTATTGTGCAGAAACCGTACATTTTTCCGGGACAAAAAGTATCCTATGTCCTTTCTCAGGACTCAAAGTATCTACATACCAAATTTCAGCAAAATCCGTTCAGCGGTTTAGACGTGAAGAGGTAACAGACAGACAGACAGACAGACAGACAGACACACTTTCGCATTTATAATACTAGTATGGACTAGTATGGATATGTTTTAAATTAATATCTATTATGATAGTGCAAGTATATTTAGTGGAAAAAGTTCGGCATTTTAACCAAAATTCGGCCGAATAACGAAGTTCGGTTCAAGCTGCCGAAGTTCAGTTGACCTGAATGTAAAACGAATTTCGGCCCATCCACTTTCTATGCAATTAGACATAATATTAGACCAACTATATTTTGATTTGCCGAACTTCTTATTAATAATACGGTTATCAAGATAGTTAATTTTATGTCACTTTTTTAGAACAAGAAGGCCGTCGAAGAATTCCTAGAACTCTTCAAAACTGGCTTCCTTCCCAAAAACAAGCCCTTCTCAGTATTCTACGAAAGACAACGTGAAGAGGCTGTGGCTCTATTCCACCTGTTCTTCTACGCCGAGGACTTTGAAACCTTCTACAAGACCGCAGCTTTCGCTCGCATCTACATGAACGAAGGTCAATTCTTGTACGCATACTACATTGCTTTGATCCACCGCAAAGACACCAAGTCTTTGGCTTTACCCGCACCGTATGAAGTATGGCCAAAACTCTTCACCAACCTGGATGTATGGCAAAGAGTATACCGTACAAAGATGCAAGAAGGTACTTTCACCCCAGACTTTGGAATGGACCAAGGAGTTATGGTTGAGGACGACCGTTACGTTATCTACGCTAACTACTCAGACTTCACTACATACCACAACGATGAATACAAGATTTCATACTTCACGGAAGATATTGGCCTCAACGCCTACTACTTCTACTTCCACGCTTATTTCCCCTTCTGGATGGACAGCCAAGAATATGTTACATTGAAGGAACGTCGCGGTGAGGTTTACTTTTATGCTTACCAGCAAATCTTAGCTCGTTATTACCTGGAACGTCTTGCCAATGGCATGGGTGAAATCCCTGACTTCTCCTGGTGGGAACCCATCAAGACTGGTTACAGTCCGTACATGAGCTACTACTACTCATTCGTCCAGAGGCCCGAAGAATTCATGATCCCATACGGAAAGAAATCTGAGGAACTCCAACTCTTGGACACCTACGAGAATACCTTCATCCAATACCTCGAGAAGATCCACTTCAAGGCAGTATGTATCGTTAACAACTTTATTAACTAACTACACATTACACTAATTTTAATTAGAATTTAACAATGAGCCTTTTACTTTACACAAAATTTTAGTTTTGCCAATATCGTATCGTATTAAATAAATTTATTTTTCAGTACGACCAGGAAATTGACCTGCGCAACTCCAAGCCTGTCAACTTCGTTGGCAACTTCTGGCAAGCTTTTAATACTGATCTCTACTCCAAGATTATGCCCAACGACAACCACAACTCTTACGAAGTGGCTGCCAGACACATCCTTAGTTCTGCCCCTGTACCAATCAACAAGTAAGTTGTGAATTTATTATCTTCCTAAATAATAATGAAAATCCAAATTTTTCGATACTTGATGATAAATGCTGAACCTTATACGTATATCGTATTACTGGACTTTAGTCACTAAGGGTATATCATTATTAATTTAGGCTGTTTACTTATTACTATTATTCCTTCTAGATACAACTTCATTCCTTCCGCGTTGGACTTCTACCAGACATCTATGCGCGACCCCATCTTCTACCAGATGTACAGCAAGATCATGAAATACATCATCGAGTACAAGAAAATATACTTGACCCCGTATACCCAAGACATGCTCCACTACGTCGGAGTCGAAATCAACAGCGTCAAGGTGGACGAACTGGTTACCTTCTTCGACTACTACGACTTCGATGTCAGCAACGGTCTCTACTTTTCCAAGGAGGAGATGAAATCCAACCACTCATCCTTCCGCGTCCGCCAACCTCGTCTCAACCACAAGCCCTTCACCGTCAGCGTCGACGTCAAATCCGACGTAGAAGGTGACGCGGTCTTCAAGATCTTTATCGGTCCCAAATACGACAGCAAGGGCTTCCCCATTAGCCTAGAAGATAACTGGCAAAACTTCGTTGAACTGGACTGGTTCGTACACAAACTCGTTAAGGGACAGAACAAGGTGGAGCGCTCGTCTACCGACTTCTTCTTCTATAAGGAGGACTCCGCTCCAGTCTACACCGTGAACAAGATGCTCACCGAGGGCAAGCTGCCCAGCGACATGACCCCCGAGTCGTACAACGGCGACTTCCCCAAGAGGCTGCTGCTGCCTAAGGGTAGCAAGGGTGGTGTCCCATTCCAGCTGTACGTGATGGTGTACCCGTACGAGCCATCGACTGTCAAACTGGAAGCCATTAAGAACTTGGTGCTGGACAACAAGCCTTTCGGCTACCCCTTCGACCGTCCCGTCCACGAGGTGTACTTTAAGCAGCCTAACATGAACTTCGAGGATGTGGAGATCTTCCATGAGGGAGAGGACCTGCCATGGAAGTACAACATCCCCTTCTACACGCAACACTACAACGACGTCGACCAGCACTGATAGGTGAAAACCTGATATAAGCTACTGTATAATATACATGGTGTAACAAAACTAAGTGATAATACTTTAGGGTGTGTATGTGTTCCTGACATAGAGTTCACTGTAAAAAAAGCAGCACTGAAAGACCAATTTTTTTCACTTTTATATGGGCAAGCACCCCAGCGTCACGACTCGTGCGAAAAGTGAAAAATAAAAATTGGTCTTTCAGCGCTGCTACTTTCAGAGTGAACTCTCTACAAGGAACACATACACACCCTAAACTATTATCACTTAGTTTTGTTACACTCTGTATATTATATTTATTTATAATCAATAATCATATTATAATATTCTATAAGTATTTATAACTGCCCTAATAAAATATTATATAACATTTTGTCGTTTTACTCGAATATCTTCTAAAGAAATAAAAATAAAGTGACTGAAGCTAGAAACAATAACCATGTTTTATGACTTGAGATGATTTATTGTATTTCGAAATTGATTTTTAATGAGGAAAATGTTAGGAACTCCTGTTTTAAGCTTAACAAAACAATTTTAATACAAATTGAGTTAAATGTAACTAGTTAGTGCATAATGTAATATAATATTATGAATTTGCAGAAAACATGCAAAACACGTTTGTTGTTAAATAGAGACCCGCCTCGGCGTCGCACGGGTATGAAATATTATATACCTAGCCACTGAAAAATGATTAAAATCGTAGCCTATGATCCTTCACGTGGTCTACTTCTTATCTGTGCCAAATAACATAAAAATTGTTCCAGTAGTTCGCGAGATAAGCCCTTTCAAATAATTTCCCCCGTTTTTTCCACATTCTCCTATTAGTCTTAGCGTGATAAAATATAGTCTATACTATAGCCTTCCTCAATAAATGGGATACTTAACACTGAAATAATTTTTCAAATCGGACCAGTAGCCCCTGAGATTGGCGCGTTCAAGTAGTAGTGCAGTCGCCAGAGGTTTTAACCTCCGAAAATTGTAATAGTGAATGGATTTTTGTTTTTGAGGTGTCATTTTCTTTTTTACACTATAACTTGCAAAGTTTATCCAAAAATTTTTTGTGCTTTTAATTTTTAGTTACTTAATTAAAAATTAATATTTCACCATATAAAACTGGTCCAGAAAATAATGTTTTTTCTTGTTCCTGTTATTTAATGACTCTTATACGATTGTTTACGTTTAAAATTAACCAAATACACAATTTTTAAAAAAGAAAGTTTGCTTTGCTAAGATAAATACAACTATAAGGTTTTTGCAAAGTTTTTAGAGACTCGTCGTAACCAAGATAAAAGGGTTTGGGTGGATTTAAGGGTTGTAACGAAAAGTGTGTTAAACTTACTTGTTGTGCGTATTTAAGTTTTAGAGAAATGATAACTTTTAAGTACGTAAAAACGTTTAAATATCTCCAAAAATATGTAAAATAGACCGAAAACATTTTTCTATATTTGTTGAGAATTTATTTAAGTGAGAGCTAAAACATTAAATGCATCGACAAATGAAAGAATTTTTCTAGTCTTTGAAATATATTTAAACTTCCTACTTCAAGCCAGAAAAAAAATTGGGTGCTACAAATCTCACGTACATACTAAAGACGCATGCTGCGACCTATGTTTGGAAAATGCTTACCTGAATACAAAAAAATATCAGTTCTTAACCTAATTTGTATTTTTTTCCTTTATGTATGTTTTAACAAATATAATTAATGAAAAAAAAAATTCTGTAAAAACCTAACCAAAAGAAATTAAATACAGATTTTCTTCGAAATATCCGTGAAAAGTTTGTGCTACATTTCCAGAAAATTTAATAAAGTAAAAGCTAAAAAGTTATACACATTAAGAAATAGAAAGCTTTGTTAAGCCTAAAAAATAATTTAAAACTTCCTATTTAACACCAAAGAAAAATAGGAACGCCATTTACCTGGCGAGGCACACAACAAGCACATTTGGAGGTATGCTCATCTACATACAAAAATATATATTTTTTCAACTTATTTTTTTTCTTTGGAATATAAGCATTGATACAAATCAAAAAAATAATAATATATTTTATTATTTTGCTATATATTTAAAAGAAAGGAATATGCAAATTATCTTCAAAATTTTACAGTTTGTGAGTTTACTTGAAGTGGAAGAGAATAATTTAAAAATCAAAAGCACAACTTTTCAATAGGTAAACTTTATTATTTATGTTATCAGCTACACATTCCTTTTTTTCTTTTCAATTTTCATCCACTATTGCAAAAATCGGAGGTTTGCACGATTTTTATGCTCTGGGAACTCCACTATAGCCCTTTCAAATAATTTTCCCCGTTTTTTCCACATTTTCCTCTATTTCTTCACTCCTTTTAGTCTAAGCGTGACAAAATATAGCCCTTAGCCTTCCTCTATAAATGAGCTATCTAACATTGAAAGAATCATCAAAATCCGTTGCGTATTTTTAAAGATTAAAGGGAACAAAGGGACATGAGGGAAAAAAGCGACTTTGTTTTATAATATGTATAGATATAGGTAGAATATATTAATTCAATAGAAAGTAACTTTAGCCAATAACAGTTGCAAAAGGTTTTTTAAAAAGATTTTTAATTTTAGAAAAAAAACCTAGGTAAAACAGTCTCGTTAGGACATAACCTAGACATAACCATTGATCAATAATTGTTATTACAACGGTAACTTCTAAAATCTAACTTCCTATAAAAAATAATCAACACTGGCAACTGGCAAGCAACATTTGCAACTTATCAGACAGGGACAAAACATTATGATATTATAGCCTAGGAATGGCGAACCAATGGCTCGCGCGCCACCACAAAACTAGTATCGAAATAATTATTTTACCAACAATGAAGGTTATAGATCCACCTCTGCATATAGAGCACCAAATAAGCAGACTTTGAAATACGCACCAAAATTTGAAATGGCACGTTCATGACTCCTAAGAAATATTTCTTCAGAAAAAGGCAAGTTGATACGAAAAGGTTCGCCATCTCTGTTAAATAGGCTATTCATGGCAAAATATTCTTATTAGGAAGGAGATTTAAGTACATAATATTATATACTATTAGAGAAGTTGATTCATATTTGGCAGATGGGGGACCTACGCAGTTTGGTCGTGTTACGTCAACCCCAGCCGATAGATCACTATTATAGTCGTGTGCGTACAAGTCAAAAAGACGAGGAATACGGCTTTTGCTGAACCAAAGATTTCCTTTGGTAGGATTGATCTTTATATCCCTAAGATGGGTTTACGATGTGGAGCCACCTGAATATTTCATGCAGGTGGGGGAGGGGAGGTTTTTTTAGCTTTAACAAGGTATGAGGTCAATAACTGCGTAAAATTTAGGTATATAGTCGAGTTTGGTATTATTTTCAATTGACTCGAATGTTTAAATGCCAATTTTGGAATTATATTTAGATAAAAGATAGTAAAAATAAAATAAAATAAAAAATTTAGAATATATAATTTTCAATCAACGAAAACGCTGTTGACAGAGCTTAATTAATATAAGGAGGCTGATAGCCGCATTATTTTGCATGCCAAAGACATGGTGATAAATGGAGCAATAAACGTATTAATAATACTAGACGTTTCGCGCGGCTTCGTCCGCGTAAATCTGAAATTTCACGGAAACCGTGTATTTTTCACACATTAATAACCCATGTCTCACGTAGTCTAATATATATTCGTGTTAAATAACATATAAATTGCTCTAGTAGTCTGTGAGATATTAGCCCTTTCAAATAATTTTCCCCTTTTTTTACATTTTCCTCTGTATCTTTGCTCTTATTGGTTTTAGCGTGATAAAATATAGCTCATAGCCTTCCTCGATAAATAAGCTATCAAACACTGAATTTTTTTTCAAATCAGGCCAGTAGTTCTTGAGATTAGCGCGTTCAAATAAACAAACTAACCAACAAACTCTTCAGCTTTATTTTCACATTTTCCTCTGTATCTTTGCTCCTATTGGTTTTAACGTGATAAAATATAGGCTAAAGCTCGATAAATAGGCTATCAAACTCTGAAAGATTCTTTCAAATCGGATGAGTAGCTCCTGAGATTAGCGCGTTCAAACAAACAAACTCTTCAGCTTTATAATATTATACTAGACGTTCCGCGCTGCTTCGCCCGCGTAAATTAGATATTTCAAAGACAAATTAGTCCACAATAAATAGCATATGATCCTTCACGTTCCTACTTTTTATCTGTGCCAAATAACAGAAAAATTACTCCAGTAGTTCGTGAAATAAGCCCTTTCAAATAATTTCCCCCGTTTTTTCCACATTTTCCTCTATTTCTTCGCTTATATTAGTCTTAGCGTGATAAAATATAGCCTATAGCCTTTCTTGATAAATGGGCTATCTAACTCTGAAAGAATTTTTCAAATCGGACCAGTAATTACCGACTCATATTAAGATTAGCGCGTTTAAATAATGCTTCTTCTTCTTCTTTTTACGTTGTTTAACATCTTTATCGTGCAAATATAAGCCCTAAAATGAATTAAGCATTCTCAAGTCATCCGAATATGGTACCGAACTTAGAATAGGACCATAATTAATGCCTATATACAGATTGAGACTCTATTTTCCTCCAGAGAAGAAGCTGCTAAAATTTAAAAAAATACATAGTAACATCAAAAATCGCGGTGGCTCCACATCTTAAATCCATCCTTGGGTCATAAGGACCAATCCTACCAAAGGAAATCTTTGGTTCAGCAATAGCCGTATAATTTACCGTACACACGCAACTATTAAGGCGACGCCTTGATAATTTGGCTGTAGCGATATCGATTTTTCTCAGCAATGACTAAACCTAAGAAATTAAAGTTCATTGTCAGTAATTATCATGTTTTTGTCTTTGCATAGCATAACGCGATTGGTCAACTTTTATATAATATATAAATAAATAGTAAATTTACTACAAAATATTTCAACTCTAAAAAATATTTTTTAGTATTAAAATATTTTGTAGTAAATTTACTAATTATTTATAAATTTTTGAGTGTTTTACTCTATTTTTTAGTGTTTAAATATTTAGTACCAAATTTAGTAAAAAAAATTTATACACAAAAAAAATTTTTTTAGTGTTTAAATATTTTGAAGTTAATTTTTGTTCAGGAACCTAGGTAATTACTATTTTATACTGAAAAATAACTCAAACATGTTAAATATTTTCGTATGACAAAATGATTTTGGTATTACGAATGTATGAGAATTTCGAGGGTTACCCGGGCTCTTAACATCGGATTGACATGATCCGACTAAATGACGTTGGTCTCTCAACTGCCTAGGAATCAATTTCCTCGACAGTACATTACATATTTAACAGCTTTTACCCCAAGAGCTAGCGACAGCCAGACTTTCGTTATTTCAAAGTTTTCCTGTATATAACCCCTATGTAACCTTCGATAAAGTATAAAGCTTAAATTATTTTTACAATTTTATTGACTATATTTGTTGATTCAATGTGTAAGTAGTTAAATATTATTTAACCTATCCCCAAGTGGCATTCGGCTGTCGCATAACGATTCATACGATCGAGGTATTGTATTTTGTTCACAATGTTTAGGGAATGTAACTCCATCTTGTGTGAGAATTATACAATATAATCAGGAGAGAATACATAAATAAAAAAAAAAAAAAAAAAAAAGATTACTTGCTATTATCTAACAAGGATAAATGTGTATCTTTTTATTAGTAAGTCCATAAGACTAAAAAGAAAATTAAAACCTTAACCAATGTATAAGTCATACCAGAATCTGATGGTAAATTTTGCCATCAGATTCTGGTAGACCT
Source organism: Lysandra bellargus (assembly GCA_905333045.1). Classification (NCBI taxonomy): domain Eukaryota; kingdom Metazoa; phylum Arthropoda; class Insecta; order Lepidoptera; family Lycaenidae; genus Lysandra; species Lysandra bellargus. The sequence continues at coordinate 8,612,759 of HG995351.1, read as the reverse complement.
ATAGAAATTGAGCATCATTCGTATTTTTCAGGGTTCCGCGGTACTCTTTCTACAACTACTAAAAGTTACAAATACTAAATTTGGGAATACTATTTGATGAAATTCCGTACCAAGAAAACAATACCTTTGCATATTATAGACTATATTAAACAGTATTTTTTATGCTGTAACTATTTTAAAGCAACCAATATTATATTTTTAGTTTCATCCCATTTACTATAAAAAGTGTCACTTGAGACTATACAGAGTATAAGCAAACGAAGTGAACACTTAATAATGTGTATGTGTCCATTAACTTTTCCATGAGCAAATTCATGACGGCCTGGAGTATACAAATCACAAAAAACTTGCCCTTTCAGAGCTGCTACTTTCAGAGTGAATTCTATACAGGGGACTCGTACACACCCTAAAGTACTATCGCTTTTGTTTTGATACATCCCTTATAATTACGCTCTCTTGTCTATAATATCCAAGTATAATTTGAAATGTGGCTGAATTACTTCTTCTAGCAGATTAAACATTTTCGGGCATATATTATTTTGAATCAAAGAAATTTATATTATTTTAATAAATTTCGTAATGCTTTATATTTTTTATTAAAGACCATAAGGTAAGTCGTTCTTCCATTTACAGTTGGTTTCAGAAAGTTCTTGAATTTTATCCCAATTAAATCCACTTTACATTTACGATTTACGAATCTCTAACCACTTCTTAAACGTCAGTCAGCGTGGTGACGACTGTTTATTTGCTTTTGCACACGTCACCATAATAAAAGTAACGTAAAAAAGGACACCATAAGGACATTTTTCAAAATACAAAAAACAGTATAACCTATACTGTTTTTTGTATTTTGAAAAATTTGCGGTACACGCTAGATATCTTGCACGTCGCGTACAATATAATTTACTTTTGAGCAGTGATGACACTTCTTGCTTATTCTTGTATACTTAATACATAACTAGCTATATGACCGAGCTTCGCTCGGTATTCGAAAATTTCAAAAAACACATATTAAATGACATTTTATGAAAATGATTCCTAGCTAGATAGATTTATCGCCCCCGAAACCCCCTATATACTTACTAAATTTCATAAAAATCGTTGGAGCCGATTCCGAGATTCCAATTATTATATATATATATATATATATATATATATATATATATATATATATATATATATATATATATAAGATTTAAGATATAAGCAGGCTTCTCTATTTTCTAACTGCCAACGCACACGTAATAGTAATTCAGTGGTTTAGATCGTGCGACTCGACTCGAAGTTCATGGGTTCCATTCCTGCGTTGCGCAAAATGGAAAATTTGGAAATACAAATTTGGTATAGGACAAGGCGGATCACCTGAGTGCTGACTTTCTGACAGGAAAGATGATCCCCGCATTGGATGGGGAAGTGAAAATCACCTGATCTTTCGCTGATCGTATCTTATTATACGTCCCACTGGGTTAAGAAATTAGAAGGGAGAGAGCCCTTATGTACTACACATACTTAGGCTTGGGCTGTGCTTACTATACATACATTTCTCCTGAGTAGTTGAAATGCTTTTTAATTAAACTGGCCACCGTTACCGAGATCGGTGTAAGACATATTACACACACATATTTGTGCTAACACTGTATTTTCTTCTTCTATTTTTTCGCCTCTAAACGTATGCTTCTGTTTTTTGAGTACAGTTTTCGATTTACGTGTTTTACTTCTTAACGATGCCATCCTTTAGTATTTAATTATGTTGTACATTTTTGTTCCTTTTATTCACTAATATTTATTCAATGTTTTTTCCAAATCCTTGGTGATAATCAAAATACATGTCAGCATCACTAAAGGTTAATAGTATTTTAGTAATTACTAATGATGTATACTAATTGTATATTTCACGAACATTTTACTATCAACGAGTAAGTCAGTAAGTTAAAGATATTATGCCTACTGTCTAACATGACCACAGATAAACAGGCACAATATAGATAAAAAACATGCAATTAAAAGAAATTAAACAATCTCTTATCTTACTTGAAAGTTCTCACGTACAAAAACAATATTTTATCACCTAAAAACATAATCAATATATTAAAACTTACTATTAAGTAATTAAAGATTCGAATGAAAATGTGCATGACATAATAAAATCGAAAAGAGCTAATAATCAGAAGAAAAAAAAAACCTTAGAATCACAATCCAAGTTCAAACAAATTAAGAGAGCTTGCCAATAAAATATTTTGTGATAATTGTTGGTGAAACTTTTTGCATGGTTTCCTTCGATATATAATAGAATTTTATGTTGAAACTAGCTGTCCCGGCAAACGTTGCTTTGCCATAATACATTTGCCATATTATTTTATTGAAGTGACTAAATAAGTATGTCACCATGGCAACGTCGATCGCTATCCCGTCGCACAAACAATGGTCGCCGTCAGTCGCAGGTTGTAATAATTTACTATTATTTATTTAAAAAATGCACTTATCAATATATAAAGTACCGAGTAGCCGATTCTCATACCTACTGAATATGCATGTAAAATTTGGTAAAAATCAGTAAAGCCGTTTCGGAGGAGTTCGTGGACTAACATTGTGACACGAGAATTTTGTATACAAGATAATATTTTCTTTCCGAAATAAAAAAGTCAATTATGTGAATTAACTTTGTTTTATTTCTCTTGGATACTCTTACGAAACGCTTAAATTTACCTAGCGTAGTTAACACAGTCAATTTCCAGTCAGCATGAGCTCTACGGTAATAGGTAATATATTACGATTTACGTTACTCCTAATTGCTATACTATACTCTGCGAAACATGGCGGTAGCGGTCATTGACTCCCTGTCAAAAACTTGTCATTTTCTATACAAATCCGCGATTGATATCTGACCCTTCATTATATAGTTACATCATATATAGAAAATGACATGTTTTTGACAGGGAGTCAATGACCGCTGCCGCCATGTTTCGCCGAATACACAGTAAGCACATAATTATATTGTACGGTAAATAATCAAACCAAAATCCGACATGATGCGCATTACACACGTCATAATATCAGGATATCAGGATTGACAGAAACGTTGTCAAACGTCGAACAAATCTTTTTGTTTGCTGTCTGTGCTGGTGCTGCCACTATCGTGAAAAATATTGCAGAAATATACATATTACATATCCACATTAATTATACGTCATCAAAACATATTTCATATGTCACATCACACATGTGTCATGTGTGAGAAATATCGAAAAGTTTTTGCCAGTTCGTATAATATTATATACTTTTAACAATTATTATTATTATTTTCGATATCGTTGCAATTCTTCGATTTTACCCCTCTGCTTTCATGTGATATGTATTATTAATATTATAGATGACGCCCGCAACTCCGTGGTGCCAAAATTAGTTTATTGCGTGAGAACCGTACATTTTTCCGGAATAAAAATTCCTTGTCCTTTCCCAGGACTCAATACTTTGAGTGTTTGAATCCACTCTTTAATAGGTACTACAGAGCGCGGCATTTCAAATCTAGATCATTCGAAAGCAGCAATTTAAAATATTCAAACATCGTTCGAAATTGTGTGCGTAAATCATTCGAAACAAAACACGGACGGACGGACACGGCGCGGCGGGCGTAAGCCCCATTACCAAATTTCATCTAAATCGGTTCCGTTGTTTTGACGTGAAGAGTTAACAGACAGACAGACACACTCTCACATTTTACGTGGGAGAGACATGCTTCGGCACGAATGGGCCGGCTCGACCGGAGAAATACCACGTTCTCACAGAAAACCGGCGTGAAACAGCGCTTGCGCTGTGTTTCGCCGAGTGAGTGAGTTTACCGGAGGCCCAATCCCTACCCTATTCCCTTTCCTTCCCTCCCCTATTCCCTTCCCTTCCCATCCCTACCCTCCCCTATTACCCTATTCCCTCTTAAAAGGCCGGCAACGCACCTGCAGCTCTTCTGATGCTGCGAGTGTCCATGGGCGACGGAAGTTGCTTTCCATCAGGTGACCCGTTTGCTCGTTTGCCCCCTTATTTCATAAAAAAAAAAATTATAATATTAGTATGGATAGAGACGGATCTCTAAAATTTAATTTATTTTCTTTCTCAGGCTATCAGTAGGGGTCACGAGATAAGGTAAGCAAACAAATATTCGCGAATCACCTGATAAATCTGATTATAAAAGTGGCAGTGATTCGATCATCGGTACAGTTACCTTCTGGTCTGTCCAAGATGAAGACTGCTGTGGTACTTGCTGCTCTAGTAGCGATCGCCCTGGGAAGCGCCATCCACGCTCCCGAGCATCACTACAAAACTAAGACTGGTAAGTTTATATTTTATTCCATAAATTGTTTTTTTTTTTTGGTATTTTTGATACATTTTTGCAGATATCTTACGTATCTTTAAATATTAATAGAATATTAGTTTTATTTTACTATCCATTTATTAACACAGTCACAAAATCTTCTTCTTTGTTTCCAGTTTATCTGGGGTCTGTACGTTTGCGCCAGAATTTTCTGTTCTGGCCTCTGAGTTGTCTCTTTCCTTGTCCATCTCTCTCTTAATGTTGTTCCACCAAGTTGTTGAGTGGTCTTTCTTGTCTTTTGTACAAAATATCCGCCGTTTGGATTCTAGCTATAACATAGAGTGGCTATTTTATGGAATACTTATTCCTAAATTTTGTTTTAGTTGACAATGAGCTGGTTCTCAAGCAGAAGGAGGTTCTGAAGCTGTTCATGCACAAAGGACAGGTGGATACGGAGGCTGACTACTACAAGCTCGGCGCCAGCTACCACTTGGGACAGCTCAATGTAGACGACTATACAGTAAGTAAAAAGGAAATAATAATCCGTTAAAAAAATTGTATGTCATACAGGATATCACAAAACTAAGCCATAATACTTTAGTGTGTTTGGGTCCCGTGCATAGAATTCACTGTAAAAGTAGCAGCGCTGAAATAATATTTTTTGTTACTTGTATGGGCAAGGCGTGCGTCAAAAATTTTTGCATACCAAGACGAAAAAAGTTACTGTTTCAGCGTGCTACTTTCACAGTGAACTTTCTACAAGGAACACGTACCTACACACCCTAAAGTATTATCACTTAGTTTTGTCACACCCTGTATTTACTGAACTACGGTACTTCTTTTCATTGCACCTACAAGATTTCAGAGTTTGAACTTTCATATTTTATTTTAATCGTATACTTATTATTTTCAAAAACATGACTGTCATCGAAAATATGTTGTATTGCATACGAAATATAAATGTATTGCTATGCATTTTATATAATATTAAAGAAAGTTGTCTGCAAGAGTATCATTGTTTATAATATATGCTAAATTCTTTTCTCTTCAGAACAAGAAAGCCGTTGAGGAATTCTTGGAACTGTACAAGAGTGGTTTCATGCCCAAGAATGTACCTTTCTCGATCTTCTACGAGAGACAAAGGGAGGAAGCCGTCGCTCTATTCCACCTCTTCTTCTACGCTAAGGACTTCGAAACCTTCTACAAGACCGCAGCAGCAGCTCGCATCTCGATGAACGAGGAGCAGTTCTTGTACGCTTACTACGTCGCCCTCGTCCACCGCCCAGACACCAAGGTCTTGGCTCTCCCAGCACCTTATGAAGTATGGCCGAAACTCTTCTCCAACTCCGATGTCTGGCAAAGGATTTACCGTACAAAGATGCAAGGAGGTCTTATCACCCCAGACTTTGGAATTGATCAGGGTGTTACGCTCGAAGACGACCACTACGTCATCTACTCCAACTACTCCGACTACTCCACCTACTCTCACGATGACTTCAAAATCTCCTACTTCACCGAAGACATTGGACTTAACGCCTACTACTTCTACTTCCACGTGTACTTCCCATTCTGGATGAACGGAGACGAGTACCCCACAATGAAGGAACGTCGCGGTGAAGTGTACTACTACTTCTACCAGCAGATCTTGGCTCGCTACTACTTGGAGCGTCTTGCCAATGGGATGAGCGAAATCCCCGACTTCTCCTGGTGGGAACCCATCAAGACCGGCTACAGCCCATACATGAACTACTACCACTCGTTCGTGCAAAGACCAGAATACCACTCAATACTGTACACCAAGAAAGCCGAGGAGATGCAACTTTTGGACACTTATGAGAAGACTTTCATCCAGTACCTCGAGAAGATCCACTTCAAGGCTGTAAGTAATTTAAGTAGTTCAAAATATACAAATAAAATATGTCTCTAAATCTTATGGCCGTCTGATACGTATGAAAGTATAATATTATTTTATTTAAGTATATTATTTATTCCGTTTCCAGTACAGCCAAGAAATTGACCTACACAACTCGAAATCGGTCAACTTCGTTGGAAACTTCTGGCAAGCGAACGCCGATCTCCATGGCAAGATGATGCCAAGTGACAACCACAACTCCTATGAAGTTACCGCCCGCCACATTTTGAGCGCTGCCCCTGAACCAGTCGACAAGTAAGTCAAGTAACAATAATATGCTAACTTTTTTATAAACACTTACTTAATATTCTTCATAATTACTGTTCCTAAGTTCATTATAATCATTTCAGATCAATAAAATATCTTAATGTGATCATTAAATGATTAACTTCTATTACAGATACTCCTTCATCCCGTCAGCCTTGGACTTCTACCAAACTTCTATGCGCGACCCCATCTTTTACCAAATGTACAGCAAAATCGTGAAATACATCATGGAGTTCAAGAAATTCTTGACCCCATACACCCAGGACATGCTCCACTATGTCGGAGTGAAGATTAACAGCGTGAAAGTAGACAAGCTGTCCACTTACTTCGACTTCTATGACTTCGAAGTCACCAACGGTGCTTACTACAGCAAGGAAGAGCTGAAGTCTAAAAACCATCCTTACTACGTCGTGCGTCAACCCCGTCTTAACCACAAACCTTTCACCGTAACAGTAGACGTTAAGTCTGACATCGAAGGCGACGCCGTTGTCAAGATGTTCTTAGGTCCCAAATACGACAGCAAGGGCTACCCCATCAGCATCGAAGACAACTGGCAAAACTTTGTTGAGTTAGACTGGTTCGTTCACAAATTGGTGAAGGGAGAGAACAAGTTTGAGCGTAAGTCTAGCGACTTCTTCTTCTACAAGGAAGACTCTGCTCCCATTCGTGAGATGTACAAGTTGCTCGCTGACAACAAACTGCCAACTGATATGTTGATGGAATCTGGCTCCTTCCCCAAGAGGCTGCTCCTGCCTAAGGGCACCAAAGGTGGTTTCCCCTTCCAACTGTATGTGATCGTGTACCCATACCAAGCCAGAGATACCAAGATTGATGCTATCAAGTCTTTGGAAATGGACTCTAAGCCTATGGGCTATCCGTTCGATCGCCCAGTTCACGACTTGCACTTCAGACAGCCAAACATGTACTTCGAGGACATCGAAATCGTCCACGAAGGTGAAGACTGGACATGGAAGTACAACGTGCCCCATTACATTTCCCACGACAACGAAGTCAAGAAACACTAAAGGAGAGAGAAAGATTTCCTAACATGAATGGATGATGCTATTTAGTTCTGTAATTTATAATGTTATTTATAATAAAAACATAATACATTTAATATTTTTATTATTATTATTAGTATGTACGGGCCGAAGCCAAGTACTTAAATTCTATACTTAACTAAATAATTACTATCTATAGTATTAAAAGATATAGATTTTATTCTATCTATGATTATATTACGATAACTCACCTTGTATATTATGCAATTAGATAATTGTGCTTAATATTATACTCATATAGGGTATTCACTACAGGATTAATAATTAATACTAAGATGGATTTGGCAGACCACTAAAGGTGCTCCCACACAGCAGTTATAAAACATTGTGTAACACGATAACATTGTATAACAGCGTGTAACATACGCTTCAACATGTCAAGAAATAAACATGTGTTATAATTTGTGAAAAAAAGTTAGACAAAAATATTATCTAACGTTATATGACTACTGTCTGGGAGCACCTTAACGCCACGTTACCATGCCTACCAAATTAATTGTTAGGGAATACTTTAACGTGCACAAAATCCTTAGCCTTGACTTCACTAGCAGCGTATTAACTATTTAGTAATCTGTGCTACCAGACAAAAACTGAAATTATATGAGATAATATTATTGTTGTTTCAAATAGCTTAAATGAAAAATAGGAAAATGTTGTCTACCCTACCCTCTAAAAATAAAAAAAATATATTTAGGTGTATGAATCACTGAAAATAACTATACAGATACATTTTAACCAAAACTTTATTAGTAATGTGTAGCTAACATCTTATAAGCTTTAAAATACCTAAATTTGATTTAAGTATGCCGAGAAACTTTATGAAAAATAGAAATGTTATAAAATTTATAATTTTCGAATGGTGAGTTCTCGTTAACAATAGCCGGTCTATGAAATGGAAATCCAAATGGTTCAAACGTATCTGACACATCACTTTGGGGAGTTATCATTACAAATAAAGTAAATTTCAGACCCTGCTCTAATCCTCTAGGTATCATCAGATTTGCAGGAAATTTGAACATGTCATACCTATTTACTCTTGGTTGTCTAGATTCTAAATTATAGTAGTCATCAAAGGAATATCTCGAAGAAGTTTCCGAACTCCATGAAACGTAATTCATTCCTTCAGAAAAAGTGTATGGGAATATGTCAAGCTCGAAAAACCTATGGTATTGTTTCCAGCACTCCTTTTCTTCACACTGTGGTCCCAAGAATAATCTCACATTTCCTGTTTTATTAACTAGAGAACTAACTGTAAAGTTAATGGTAAAGGGTAAATAGTCTAATCTTTCCTTTCTAGCAGCAAAAATCAATGATTTACTATCATCTACACCAAAAATGTTGTTTAGTTTAAATTTGTAAAAGTTGAAGAAAGTTGTCATTTTACTGAAACTGCTATCAACAATTTCAAATTCGTCTGTTTCATATTCGGCTAATTTATAGGGCTCAAGTTTTTTCGAGAACTCTGAGAAATAATTCAACATATTTTCAATTAGGGACCAGTAAATGGGATCCCGTAGTGTCGTTTCAGGATGATGCAGTACCGAAGGAGCTGGGTTGTATCTGAAAAACAGATGTGAATATTGAATTTAATACAGGATAATACATTTATTGTGATCTACAGAATATTTTATTAGCTGAAACGGATACAAGGAAAATGAATAATATCATAAACCAGAATGAAATAGGTATTTGAATTAACTTAATTATTATGATAATTAACGACAATAATAATTAAAATATTATTATAGCAATATAGGTACCTGGTAGTAGGGTAGTTCGCCCCATATCCGTAAAAATCTTTTACATATTTTGCCACAGGAGGCTTTTCGTAGTTACTACGTATGAGCTTGGCAATTAAATCTACATAATTATTTTCAGTCAAGGAAATATTTACGCCACCATCCTGAAAATGAAAAATGAATGCTTTGATTTCATAATATACAAATACTATTTTCTAAGTTTTATAAATATGTGAACTTACCATATAAATAAAACCTCTGTCAAGGCATTCTTTGATGGCAATATCAATCTTCTTTATGCGGTAGTAGCTGCCACCGATGTTATGTTTTAATCTTGCAGGAAATGAAGCACCATTGTCATGAACCAAATATGGCAAGAAATTGTCTAAACACTTTTCGATTGGAGAGTAACTCGGGTACTGCTCATGTTCATATTCGAGGTTTAACCTGGCTAGCAGTTGTTTGTGTATAAAATAGTAATTTTCGGCAAATCTAGGATCTAAGTCAGACAGCTCATCGTTGCTCATCCAGAAAGGATACATAAGATGTATTCCATAGTAGTAACTATTTAGGCCGATGTCTTCTCTGAAATAATTTAATCTTTGCTGGCACGAATCTTCGAAGTTCCATCCGGAGTTATTTGTTTTTAGTGTAACAATATTTTCTTCTCTATAATATTGGTTTATGAAACCTTCTCTCTCGTCGAACTTTCCATTGCTAATCTTGAGTTTCAGGGCTTTGTTTATTGTTTCACTGTTTACAAAATAATTTGGCTTACTAATAAACGGTGGGTTATTTTTTAAGTCGTAATCTACATCTTTGTAAAGTGACAGAAGACGTAGTGCATAATCTACAACATCTTTGTTAATGTTTTTCGTAACCCAATCTTTTATGAGTGGTATGTTGTCGTCTGTTGCGTTTTTGAGAAGTCTGAACAAAGCTATAGCAGTTTCTCTCATGTTATCGTCATACAAGTTAAATGTTAAACCCTTCATGGCATGTCCAGATTCAATATGTTCTTGTAGTATTTTATAATGTTCATTACCCTAAAAAAGTATAAAATATTTAATGAATATTTTATCTTTACTCTTTTGAGTAAAGTTATAAGCACAAAAGTGTATCTTGTGATATCATAGATGGGAAAGATTTTTTTTTTTGCGGAAAAGTGTACGGTTTTTGCAGAATAAAAGAATTTCAGTGTAACGAAGTTGCCGGCGTCATTCAGGACTGTTATATCATATCAAAAAAAAAACCTTTGAAAAATCTTACCTCTGATATCTGCAGATCCTTTAAGTCCAAATTTAAATGCTTGGCACTATTTTGTGGGAGATAGCCAGGTACTATATATTTTATATATTTATCATCACTCAAAGCTAGCTCTAGAATGAGGACATAAAATTTTCCGTTAATAGAATAATACATAATTGTTATAAGCAATTGCTTTAAAGTTATAATGTACTATTTGGATTGATTGTTTTCATTAGAAATAAGATAAACTTGAATAAGAATTTTATTTTCATTTATTAGAGTTATTTTTTGTACAAAAAGCAGTAATTGCAGTATTAAAAAAATCCCAAACAATACCTCCTTCCTGTATGATCCCAAAAAAGTCATCGGGTGGTGCAGAAATGACATTTCCTAGGAAGAATAACCACAGGAACATTTCCAAAGGCCGCGGAAGCATAGCGCACACCGTGAACTTGCCAACTAAGTGTTTGACCTAAACAACATATTATATGTACCTTTGCTACGTTACTATTTCTGTACTCAATTGAAATCCTGGGGACGGTTAAATGGAAATAATCTCATAAGTACACTTGTACAGAAAAACTCAAATTGCAGGTATACACATGACGAAGAGTGAGTGAAGTGAAGAGAAAGTGTATTTGTTTGTAAAAATCATTATTATACATTAATTTATTATTATACCGAGCAAGCTATAAACTACGTTTACGTTTGTCAAGAGCTATTAGGTATAATTATAGATATTTAAAAAAATCGGCCAAGTGCGAGTCGGACTCGCGCATGAAGGGTTCCGTACCGTTATAGAGCAAAAACAGGTCAAAAATTGTGTTTTCTGTATGGGAGCCTCCCTTAACTTTTTATTTTATTTAAATATTATTATTAATTATTAAAGTACACATATAATTAAAGCTTTTGTGAAAATTTCAAGTGCCTACCTGTTGTCATCATTGATACCGAGCAAAAAATGTTTGAAAAATCACGTTTGTTGTATGGGAGCCCCCCTTAAGTATTTAATTTATTTTGTTTTTAGTATATTTGTTGTTATAGCGGCAATAGAAATACCTAATCTGTGAAAATTTCAACTCTCTAGCTATTACCGTTCTTGAGTTATAGCCTGGAGACAGACGGACAGACAGACAGACAGACAGACAGACAGACAGACAGACAGACAGACAGACAGACAGACAGACAGACAGACGGACAGACATCGAAGTCTCAGTAATAGGGTCCCGTTTTTACCCTTTGGGTACGGAACCCTAATAACATTATTTTCTTTGTCCTTTTCTTCTTTCTTATTATAATATAAATAAATAAATGAAGAGAAAGTAGAGATCGATGATTTGAAAAGGAAATAAAGCCAGGCTAAACTTAGCTTTAACAAGGAAAATATCCTTGACATTACAGATGATGTAACATTGTGGTACGGGCGCGACTGTACGCAGCAGTATCCTCGAGGAAGCAAAATGCAATTGGACAATTTTCCAATTGTAACCGCCGCGGAGCATACCTAATTTCGTCCCAGCAAGTCGTCGTTAACAAGTATAAATTACTATTACGATAAATCATTTCTATGGCCTTAGTTTTAATAAAACGAGTCTCTTGGATTATCTTGTTTGATAAATAATAACAGAAAAACGAATGAGAAAGTATCATAAAAAGTACCATATTGTAATTTAACCTTTCTTGGTTTATATCTTCCTCTAGTTCTTTTTATGAAAAATAGCCAACACCATATTTTAATACAGAAATCCGAAATACATCACCCGTAACACGAGGGACATAAAAGAAGTAATCTTTGTTCGTGATAGTTGTCACGGTCACGGTAGTCCTGAAATATTAAAAACAGCTGATGACCGACGATGCACAATATTCTCGAAGACAAATACAAGAAGATTTAAAGAAAAGGGAATTTAGCAGAGTTCCAGAAAGAGAAAATCAAGTTGATGGATACTAAGATTAGGTGGTGGTTATTAGTGTTATCTACTTACTTGGATTACATTGTTAAAATTTCTGGCTAGAGATCTCTACTCCAAAAGGATGAATTAATAGCAGTCATTAAGATCATCGAATAATTAATTGACCATCTAATAAAATGTACTCGAGCTGCAGAACAGAATGTTAACGACTAGTGTAACTAATACATGAATCCATCGTCTGACCGTTACGATATATCTGATTTAATAGACGTAAAGAATGTCTATGAGTACTGAGCATATTCTTGGCATCAGCATATACCTTTCAAGAAGAATGTTTATAATTAATGATTTAGTGAATTTGGAAAATAATACTTTAATATTTATTTTTAATAACGCGATATAGAAATTCCTTTTATTAGTTCTTTGAAAACAGAAGAAATATTTATGTATCGTGTCTTCATCTGAACTTTTTAAGACTGAAATTATTTTACTTCTATGACTTAGTTAATAAGGGAAGCGAAAAAAACATTTGGAAACTGTAAATAAATATAATATTTAAGTACAAATAAAAAATGTTATTATTATGACATTCGTATCATGTAAATTATTTTGGAAATAATTCAGAACGAATACATCACTCCTATCTATAAGATAGATTAAAATTCTATGCTAATATTGTAACTAGCACTAACAGTTCCTTCCACCACACTTAAATATATCCTATACGATAAACTGGTAATGTTCCTTAATCTCCTGTCATCATCTCCATGAATTCTGGAAAGAAGGAAAATATTAATTAAAACATGAACAAAAGAAGAATTCGAAATTTATATATTTATAAATTATATAAATATTCAATAATTAATTCAAACAGTAAGTTTCTATGTACTATCAGAGAAGTTGATTCATAGGCAGATGGCGGAACTATTTAATTTGGTGGTCTTGTGTTAAACCCAGCCGATAGATCACGACTAATATTGAATTGACTTAAACCGATCAAATGACGAATCCGTCATCTGCCTGAATCAACTTCTCTGAGAGTAAGATTGCATGATTAAATTAATGAATAACAGCAAGAAAGTAGTAACTAGGTAAAGTTAGTACTTTCTTTATATGAAGTTTGTTCGTACTGACCATCGAAATCTACAGTTCCGGAGCCGTCTGTGTCAATTTCAGCAATGATGCCATCAAGGTCAGCGTTGCTCAGTTTGTCGTCTAGGGCGGCGAGGATTTCCTTCAGTGTTGATGTTGTGATGTATCCGTTGCCTTCTCTGTCGTATAATCTGTGGTAAATTATTTTACGGTTAGCTTTTTCCACATTGTTGCGGTTGTATGATTTAAAATTTCTATCAAACGTATTATCTGATTGCTTCCAAAACATCTTTATTTTATCACAAAAAATAAACGTAAAATGCTAACATTATTATGATTACTGACATAAATTATGTACTTTTTTTGCAAAAATGTTATCAAAAATTTCACAATACTGGTTCCACTAATAACGAAAAGTAGTATTATAAACAACAACGGTATACGTTTCAGGTTATTCCATTTATCGGTAGCCCTTAGCCTTAAAAATAGAGTATAAAACAAAAACTAGTGTGAGAGTACCTGAAAGCTTCTTTCAGTTCTTGTTGCATGGCTTCAGCGTCCTCCTCTTCTAAGAAATGGGAGGCGATGTTGCAGAAACCATCAAAATTGATTTTTCCAGCCCCTAAAAAAGAAAATAATTTTTATTAACATTTTGATAACGCTACGAGTGACAGGAAAACCTTAACTTTTTTGTTCCTGTACTGCAATCTATCTTACAAATAAATCAAAGTTCCATCCAGTAATTTTCACTATTATATTATAACGGTTATATCAGTTCTAGTTTTCAGTTAATCAGTTTTAATACTCTTCTAAATAACACATCAACTTTGCTTACATTTAAATTTTCTCTTATCTGCTATTATTCGTTATTTTGAGACTGCATATCTATTGTCTTCTGTTTACAAGAATAAAGGATGGTTATTAGTTAGTTCTAATAGGTCATTTAACAATACAATGTCATTTGTTATTTGTCACACTAAATTACTTGCGTGGAGTGATCGTTAATGTTATTGGTACTATTTAATTTATTAAGTACATTTTTATTCTTAGCTATATTTGGTACTTTGACCTTTCGTAATGCAAATACTACCAAATTAACTTAATTACTTAAAAGTTGGTGTTTGGCTTTTCTCAGTAGATTTTTTTATTGAATTAACCCATCAAGCCCCATATGAACAAGAAGAGAATAACAAAAGATTTCGAAGAATCTGCGATCGAAGCGTTAAGGTTTTGTAACAAGAAATAACTACGATCATTAGCGGTCACAACAATTAACAGATAATTACAATACTAGATAAAAAAATATATAATTAGATTTTAAAAAATCTTATTTTTTATTCTCTGAAGTTCTGAACTTTTCATGATTAATGATTCTTAAACCATTTGATTTCAGCCCTGTAAAGTATTTTTTTGTCGCAAGTATTTCGTATAACACTGTTACATAAACCATCAGGTACTTTTACGTGAAGTGGAGTTTTAACCGAAATAGCATCGTCCAAACTATTTCTGTGTCTTTGAACGTGTCGCCGCCTCGAGAGCTCTCATGATTGATGCGTCTAGTTACTTTTACGATCTTGTTTAGAGCGTTAAGGTGTGTTCACAGAAGTTTCATAGTTAAGAAGTAGCGTTACACCACATATGTTTTATGTGGCATCACTTTTGCGCTTTATTTTATATGATATTGTCACTTTGCGTAGCTACTTGAGTGAATTTTGGTTATTTCAATTTTTTATTTATTTTAATTGGTATATTAGCAATGTTAGCGATTGTAACAGATTTGTTGAATGCTATAACCATATTCATAAAATATTTTTCGAAAACTTATATATCCTTGTTAGTAATAATAAAATTTTCTTATTGTCATAGCGGACGATTCATTAACCGTATTTTTTGTTTAGTGTGTGTTTACAGCTTTACGATGTTTAGGACATACGTTCTGTTTCATATCCACTAATGAGCTTGGCTCAAACATTTTATGTGGCTTGTAAAAATTATAAAATTAAGATTTTGAGTTTTATGGATGTAAACATTTTTCTTACATTTCACTTGGCTAGATCGTAAATTGCTTCTGCATTTTTATGTATTCCTTGTTTTACAAAATTTTCTTTGTTTAGTAGTGAGTAGTGAAGATTATCTTATTCTAACTCACTGTTTTATTAAATTTTATGTCGTGAACTTTGTAACACTTCTCTCCTAATAAACTTTCCTTGGACGTTCAGGAATATTTCAAGACTAAAATAATAGCCAAGGCGGTTTAGCCTTTCTCGAGTTTTTGCGAGACTAACGGAATTTACAAATCATTTTTATTTATATCGACTAGCTGTTCCGGTGAACTTCGTGTCATTTAAAAACCTTCCTTGGACTTCTACGAATATTTCAAGACTAAAATTAGCCAAGTCGGTTCAGCCTTTCTCGAGTTTTTGCGAGACTAACGAAATTTACAAATATTTTTTATTTATTTACTAGCTGTCCCGGTGAACTTCGTGTCACTTCAAAACCTTCCCTTGACTTCTACGAATATTTTAAGACTAAAATCAGCCCAATCCGTTCAGCCGTTTTCGAGTTTTAGCGCGACTAACACATTTGAAAATCCATTTTTATTTATAAGATTTATTTATTTAATATTGGAAAACTAACAGCTCACATTATTACATAAGTAGTTAAATTATAGATAAAACAAGAAGTCAATGACAGGTTTTCACCAATAACAAAGAAGAACTAGCAAACAAACACGATTTTTAACACAACAAACAAAATTCTGTGTAACTATAATAGATTAAGGTTACAAAGTACAATGATGTTTAAGATAATAGAACAGTTATAAATCAATAAAAAATATTAATCGAAGAAGTTAAGGTTCAGTTTGTCTCTTGCATTCTTGGTCCGCAAGTACGAGTATAAGGATCGAAAGAGAATTTTTTACAGACATTATTCAATTCAATGCTAGCTCGCACTAGACAGGAGTTACGCCTATAGTTAGAATTATAACATGGAATAGCCAGTGGTGGATTAAATCTACGTGGTCTGGTTGGAACATAAAAGTTTACTTTACTGAGGTCAAGACAGTCAATTTCGTTGTTAATTAATTTTAGAATGAATATGAAATCAGAAATGTACCGACGATTAGACAGAGTTTGAATGTAAATTTTTTTACAAAGGGTAAGGTAACTATCTGAATTATAATATATTTTAAGTCTGTAGCATAGATATCGCATAAATCGCCTTTGTATATTCTCAATCCGTGTAATATATATTTTATCATAGCATGGGTTCCATACCTAACAGGCATATTCTAAATGGGGTCTGACGTGGGTATAATATAGAATTTTGAGGGTTTTTGCGTTTTTGAAGGGGGAGCTTAGTCTCATTATAAAACCCAGTGCTTTTGAGGCCTTCGCAATTACATCGTCCACATGTGTATCAAACATTAGCTTAGTGTCATGATAAACACCTAGGTCACGTATATTATTAGTTCTTTGTAAAGCGAATCGAATTTACATCCTATAATATCCTATCCTATTAACTACCTACCTACCTACCTGTACCTATCGAGTCTAATTATTATTATTATATTAGACAAATTAAAATTGTTAACACTCTGACCCACACACTTGTAAAACTCACTTTCTGGATCATTCTCATCAATGAGGGCCTGGAGTTCGGAGTCGTCGAACAGCTGGCCCATGGTGTTGAGGATGGTGGAGATCTTCAGTACATCTATGTACCCGGACTTGGTCGTGTCGAACATCTGGAAGGCTTTGCGGAGCATCGCCATCTTTTGCTCGTCTGCATCATCCTGGAAAAGTATCAAGATTTGTTATTTCACTTATTAAAAATTCTTGATCAGTTTTAAAAGTTTCAAGATTTGGCAGTTCACTTATTAAAAATCAAAATTCTTGATCTACTGGAAAAGTATCAAGATTTGTTAGTTCACTTATTAGAAATCAAAATGCTTGATCTGCTGGAAAAGTATCAAGATTATTTACTTCACAGTGTACAAAATCAAAATTCTGGATCCTATAATATTTAAGTTAGTAGAACTTACGTTAATTTTATTAGTCACGTGTTTTACATTTATAAGTATTTCTAAACATTGACTTTTAGGTATTGCAAAATGCGTTCAATTTATTAGTTATCCTGAACTGCTAAATGACTTTAATGTAAATAAAAACAAAAGCTCACTAATGATTGCAGTAAGCTTCTGTTTAATTAGGAGCCAATTATAATCTAAAAGAGATATTGGAACTTAGGTAATCACTACACTTCACAGAATCACATACCATGGTTGTTTAGTTATGTCGTGCCGTAACAAGAACCGAATGCGAGTGCGAGTGTTGTTACACTGAAATTCAGTCCAGCGTAGCGTCCATATTTATAGAGCATTCCGCGAGCAAAAGCTCAGGAATACGAAAATAAGTAAAAAGTGAGTAGTGACGCGGCGCCCCGTCAGACGTGGCGAACGCTATAACCTCGTGCTGAGTACTTAGGGATTTGGTGTCATATCCACGCATGCGGGGTCGGCCCACTTTTTAACTGACTTTAAAAAAAGTAGGAGATTCTAAGTTAGGCTTTGGATATTTTTGGAACAAAGTTTTTTTATTATTGTCTTGTTCAACGATTACTCCGCTCTTTGTTAATCGATTTTCAATTATTTTTTTGTTATACAGGGTATTATTCGAATTTGTTAGCTATATACACTAGATGTGAAATATGCAATAAATAATATATTATTATTGCAAATATTGCAAGTCAGCACGGCAGCTTTCGTGAGCTAATTTGAAAGACAAAAAACAGCCGTAATCTTCTCGGCTTTATAGTTTAGCATCGTTGTTGCCGAAGACACTTCAAATAAGCTTAATCTGCATAGTAGATACTGTGTTAATAATCCGGCATTATTAGTGGAGCTCTTGATAATAATGAAGACGTGAGTGGCAGAATCGAACAAGTGTCTTTTCGTAACATACGGACAATAACTCATTTTTTCCCTTGTTATTTTAATAAACCTTGTAACTTATCTACTTCCTAACCTAGCTAATATGTCTGACTACACGTATAATAATCCACAGTTTTTCTATTTCAAGTAATTTTTCCAGCCCTCAAGCCTCCATTTAAGCAAAAAAACGGGCATTTTTTTCATGTTACTTACAAGGTTCTTCCACTCATGTCTTGAATTATGATTTAGAATTTTAAATTACTTAATTAGAAAATCAAATTCTAATAAGCCAATACTAAAATTAAAACATACATTTTTTCTACTCACACTATTTTTAAAAGATTATGAGCTGATGAATCGAAGTTATAAAGTACGAATATAAAAATCGCTTAAATATTTTCTTACGTGAATTCACAGAATATAACAATTTGGTTTCACCTACATAGGATTAGATCATGATATATTTGTAAACGTGATTTTATAGCTATGCAAGTGTTTATAGCGATAGGATCCGGTAAGTGTGAGCAGACTTATGGATAGTTAAAAATAACCCGCTGACTTAAAATCTGAATAATAAAAATAGAAATAAAATATGAAAAGTCCGAATAAGTATAATTAAAATTAAATTTAAATAAAATAATTAAGCCTAAATTTGTGTAGAGCCGGTTTGATCGCATCAGAAGGCGCGAACTAAACGAAGGGAAATAATAAAACGAGCGAATAAAAACTTACTTTGCGACTGATGATGAACATACTATTTTAATAACATGAGCGGTATGAATTTAAGTAAGCGAATAATAAACTAAACTAACGACTAATATTGATTTATTAAAAAATCCAGGACATAAACCTATTCAGATATTAAAATTCTATCCGAGCGACTGTATTACTAAGTGAGCGACTGGAAATACATAGTGGGCAACTTCAATATTAAAGATAGATTCAATTTTTATAAGTGATGTTATACATTACGAATTACTAAAAAGTTCAGTTTGAACAAACTTTTGTGAGCTGATTTATTAATGATTATTGGTTACTGATATTCTTTATCTGGGGGCACGGGAGTGCCCCCGCCAAGATGAGCCAAGCGAAGCGCACAAGGGCACTACCTACCTTTTCTCGAAACGTTTCGTCGTATTTTCGACCCCTCGTAACTTCTGTTTTGACAATGCCAAATTTTTAGGATATAATGACATGAGTGAAGTAATGAAATGCGCAAAGTTTGAATATCGTAGCTATTATACTTTAAATTTTATAGGAGTCCAAAAACCCACAATTTTGGCACTGACTCAACCTATCATCAAAACTGTTAGGGTACTTCCTGAAGTCTGAGAAAGTTGAAATTCGGTATGTAACATACTATTAGTACAGAAGCAACAAAAAAATTATCAAACCCAACCCAAAATTAGGCCAAAAATTGTATTTTTTGTATGGAAGCCCCCCTTATTTTTTTATTTTATTTTAATATTATTACTAAATATTAAAGTATACATATTATTAAGGACTTTGAGAAAAAATCAAGTACCTACCTGTTGCCATTATTGATATAGAGCAAAATTGGAAAATTAAATCACGTTTGTTGTACCTATGGGAGCCCCCATTAAATGTTAATTTTATTTTCTTTTTAGTACTTGTTGTAATAGCGGCAGCAAATGTTCATAATCTGTGAAAATATCAACTCTCTAGCTATTATTATTTAGTTACAGACTGGAGACAGACAGACAGACAGACGGACAGACGAAAAGACAACGAAGTCTTAGTAATAGGTTCCCGTGTTTACCCTATGGTTACGGAACCCTAAAAATACGTGTTATCCTCGAGAGACCACAGACTCACGGAAAACCGGCGTGAAACAGCGCTTGCGCTGTGTTTTGTCTAGTGAGTGAGTTTAGCGGAGGCTCAACTGTACCCTATACCAATACATTATTCCCTATCCCTATTCTCTTCTGCTTATTCCCTTAGCCTATTCCTTCATAAAAAGACCGGAAACGCACTTGCAACTCTTCTAATGTTACAGTGTCCATGAGCGATGGCAGTTGCTTTCCGTCAGGTGACCCGTCTGCTTGTTGGCCCCCTAATTTCATAAAAAAGGGAAAGAGAACAGGGGAATAGGGATACTCCTTTTCCCTATTCCCTCAATTAACCCTTTTCTTTATGAAAGTATGGCAACTCGGCGACATTAGTACTTCCATCAGGTGACCTGTTTGCTCTTTTGTGCCCTAATTTTATATATAACCAATTCCCTCTTAAAGACTGGCAAAGCACTTGCAACTTTTCTAATAATGCGAGTGCACATGATCGTATGCCCCTTAATTTCATAAAAACAAGTGTGGTAAAACTTACAAAAAGAAATGAAATCCCACCAAAAACATTTTCATGTAAAAATGCTGCCAAGATGAGAACATAATAGTTCGTGCTGTCAAAAAGTAGTAAGATCTCATGTAGAGCCAAGTTTAAAACCTTACACACTCAGCCCTAAATCTAAAAACCTTAATTTTACACATAAATCGCGGCAAAATACTCGATATAATGTATCAGCTGCACGAGAAGAATCTAAAAACTCTACACATTAGTCAAAATCGGTGGCCTGGCCATTTTGTTGCGGTTAATATAAAAGTTATTAAGTACAACAGGAGAGTAGTTCAAAGCTCATAGCATGACCAATAACAAAATGGCCAAGCCAGCCATTTTGACTAATGTGTAGAGTTTTTAGATTCTTCTCGTGCGGCTGACACATTATATCAAATATTTTGCCGCGATTTATGTGTAAAATTAAGGTTTTTAGATTTAGGGCTGAGTGTGTAAGGTTTGAAACTTGGCTCTACATAAGATCTTACTACTTTTTGACAGCATTGAACTATTATGTTCTCATCTTGGCAGCATTTTTACATAAAAATGTTTTTGGTGGGATATTTTATATTTTGATACGTGTTTTGATGAAAATTACAGATTGTTAAATGAGCGTGAATTCGAATGGGGGCGGGGCGACGAATCGTTGCAGTCATAATAATTTTCATCATCGTTTTACTATAATATTGATCATGTCTAAAGTCTAAGTCTAAGGAACTCCGTGTTGGCTCAATACAACTATTTTGGGTTAGGTTAGATGGCTAAGGGAGCGTAACGCAGCGAAGCTCCCGCCGTCCAAAACGGGGGGGCTCCTGAGGGGGTTAGTAAAGCGGGGTTAACCCCCTCTAATTTTGACACTTGATTAAATACTACCCCTAGCTGAATCTACAGATATTTTGAACGGGTTCACTATAAATGAATTTGATTCACAAGTCATAGGCATATTATGACTTATAGCAGACACATCCTCTGGTTATGGCTAACACATCCTACCTAATTATCATGAGTCATGACTAACTTTGACATGTACTTTTGACATAATATACTGCCTATGAATTAATTTCTTCGGTCATAATATAAGTTTTAAGTAAAAAAGAAACAGTCGTATTGATAAAGGAGGGAATTCCACATACGTACTATGTCATTAATCCTTCGATCGGGGAATCTTGGAAATGGTATTGTATTCTATTGTTGTCGCGATCACCGGTGCTCTTATGGGGCTTGCCGTTTGAAGGATTAATAGTTATGTACACAATAAATTTGTATTTATTCTCAATCATAAGTAAGGAAATATATTTTATACTTTTACAGTAAATATTTAAAAACACTTTTCTTGTACTTATTCCAATGTATTTACGGAAATATTCCAACAGAATAAGTGCAAGAAAAGTGTTCATATATTACTGTGAATCATGAATTTCCACCAAGAACTTACAGTACATTCAATTTTACAGAATCTTAGTCAGTTAAATCGAACGTGTAACCCAGTGAGTATAACTAATTAGTTTATTTTGAACGTTCGTTCATACTAAAATAAACATAACTGGACAGGTTTGAAACCAAATACGTTCCAGATGGTGAAAGACAGATCAGCAGGAAATACCGTGGTCGATTCACAACAATCCAATGAAAATATTACGCACCGCTACGTCACAAAATCGTAGAAGGACGTTTGTGGCGGTTGTTGCAAACCTTTTGCCTACCAACAATATATTCACAGAAAAAAAGGTAAAACATAGCATTTTTTACCAACTACAATTATTATACTTTGCATACGTCTAGTCGCACGCACACAAACACCGCGACGAAGTCTGGCAACGGTCGGAGTGGGGGGTGTTAGGTTTTTTAGTTACGGAATTCCTTGATTCTGTTGCTGCGCTCAACGCCCGCGATAAAAGCTATGCAATAGCTTAAATTGCTTTAGATCATAATTTAACGGAAAGACTGTAGAGTGTAGAGGAAGAATTCATTCAAATTCAAATGGAGAGGAAGAATAAAAATTCTTCTCTAAAAGCTTTTAGTATAATATATCGACTTAAGTTTTTATTGACCGGTATTTACGTGCCCTTTGAGCGAGACCGCAAATTTAATTGATGGAGTGCAGATTTAATATTAAAAAGAACACTGAATAGCTGTACTTATAGTAGGTAGGAACCTATTTTTTTTTCTTTCTGTCTCTTAACTAACACTTCAGTCAGACGATTAAAAATTATTTTTAACGACTCATAAAATCTTGTCTCGTGTCTTAATTGAACATTGTGACACAATCACTTAATTGCACTATACGATTACTTTTTGGCACTTCGTCAAAACAGAGTCGTTTGAAAGATATGAGTCGTAAAGATGAACAATTTGATAAAAACTTAATTTTACCGCTTAAGGGCCCTCTCTCCCTAAATTAGCAGGTCGATTGTCTGTCAGTGCGAATATCGACGTAAATGACATTAAAATAACATTCATAACAGCGCGCCTTGTACGGTGGCGGTTACGACGCTCGCCGCGTCCATGATAGGGCGAAATAGGAGAAAAAACCTTTTTAAGGCTTAATATAATACATAACACATTATTAACTTATGTATTGCAAAGCAGTAGATATTTTTTATATATTCTTTTGATAAATAATGAAGGAGTAAAGTGGTTTCATTCAACGATTTGGAGGTGATTTGGTTTTTTATTTCTTTATTATGTGATACCGATAGAAAAAATATGGCGAAACCAAATTACGTATCATATCATGTAGATTACTAATTATTTTTTTCAGATATAATTTCTCTGTTAATGCCGATGAAAAGTTGTTTCATCTGCACGCTTTTTTCGAAAGAGCAGCCTTAATCTCTTGGAACATATAAATATAAGCGCTAACAGCTACTGCAATCTTTTACGCGACTCTTTTGATTCAACATTTATTATATAAAATATGATAAATGATAAAACGTTAACTTAGATCAAGAATCTAGGATCTAGTAAAGGTACAAATTATCTTAAAAATCGGCCATAATTTAGATCACAATATTGTTATTTATTTGTAACATTTGTTAATTAGATTACATATTTTAAATAAGATTGGCGACCCCTGGCGCGTGCAACGAGTTATACTCAACTCGAACAGATATAGAATGTGTGTGATCGGCTATAATTTTTGTACTCTACGCGAACATCGCATTGTGAAATATTAGCTACGAAGATAAGCGGCAGATATTCAACCGGTACTAATGCCTAGAATGCTTTTACAGTATCCGAGTTAACTTCGACTTCAGCCACCTTCGGCCAAAAAAAAAACATGGAACAGCAAGAAATGGAAAGGGCGTAAGCGACAAAATGGTTTTTGTCGCGTAATTTAAAAAAACCTAAATGCATTTCATTTAAGCTAATTAAAGTGTATGCTTGAACCAATCTATGTACAAATTTTGGAAGCTTAATTCACTCTCTTCTGTTGGCAAAATTAGAATCCCTGTTTTTATAGAGGTCTTTTCGATTCGGTCTTTTTGATTGATTATTCTGTGTTATGAAAGTTGACCAATCGTGTTATGCTATGGGTAATTCAAAGATAAAGACATGATGAATACTAACAATGAACTTTAATTTCTTAGCTTTTGTCATTGTTGAGAAAAATCGATATCGCTGCAGCCAAATTATCAAGCGTCACCTTATACGAACTTTGGCGCAAAGGAGTAGCAAGCATCAACGAGTTTAAAATACAATCGTAAAGGAAAATAATTGGGCAAGGTTAGTATCGCTATATCGCCAACAATAAACTTCTGACACATCAAACTATTCATCGTGGGACCACTTAATCGCTCTATTTTTAAGTTCCTTTAATAGTTTCTATAGATAAATACCTACATCGAATAGATTCAACGCTTTAAGAATAAATATTTAAGGTCTGTTCCACAACTTCCTGATGAGTGCCGGATAGGCTATCCACAACTTTTTTGACAGATGGAGTGTGGAGTATCTGTCAGATAAGTTGTGGATAGCCTATCCGGCACTTTATCAGGAAGTGGTGAAACAGGTCCTAATAGAGCATAATAGTAATAGACTATCTAGGCGACAAAACGAGGAATTGTGAAATAAATAAATGAATTACGAATTATAAAAGGAAACTATTTATATAAATAAGAATGAATTTTAAATTTTGTTAGATTCGTTAAAACTCAAGAACGGCTCAACCGGTTTGGCAAATTTTAGTCTCAAATTATTCGTAGAGGTCCAGGGAAAGTCTGTGAAATTAGCGAAGTGTTACAAAGTTCACCCGGGTCATCTAGTGCATAATAATACAGTACTTATAATATTTTATTTTGGACTTTTAATACCTATAGCAATATAATTGGTGTCTACGAACCAATAGCCTTATAATATTATACATTTTTATATCATAGTTAAATTTACTACTAATTTTCCTCGCAAAAAAATTTGTTGTTGAAAAATAAAATCAAAAATTTAGAGGCAACTAGAGAAGTACGAGATATTAAATATTTTAACAGATTAACAAAAAATTAAAACCGACTTCCAAGGTAAAACAATAATAACATCCTTATAATATGAACTAAAAAGTATTAAATAATTATTCCTATCTAATCTACATCTAATAGTGCCTTTTGCCGAATTCGGCTAAAACTCAACTATTTCTGTACTCAATCTTCATCATTTTGAAGTCGGTACCAGATGAATCTTCTGTTCTCGACAGAATATTTGAAACTTTTGGAACTGGCACCGACTTCAAAATTATGAAGATTGAGTACAGAAATAGTTGAGTTTTAGCCGAATTCGACAAAAGGCACTATTAGATGTAGATTAGATAGGAATAATTATTTAATACTTTTTAGTACATATTATAAGGATGTTATTATTGTTTTACCTTGGAAGTCGGTTTTAATTTTTTGTTAAAAATAATAATTTTACTCTTTTTAGTTACCTAGTAAGCAAACGCGTACTATACGTAGAATAATACACCTGTATATTATTCTACGTATCTTATTACAGTCACACTTACAAAATATTATAATATCAGCTGAAGCCTGCAGATAATTTTTTGACGTGGGAGAGCCATGCTTCGGCACGAATGGGCTGGCTCGACCGGAGAAATACCACGTCCTCACAGAAAACCGTCGTGAAACAGCGCTTGCGCTGTGTTTCGTCGAGTGAGTGAGTTTACCGGAGGCCCAATCCCCTATCCTTTTCCCTTCCCTACCCTTCCCTATTTCCTTCCCTACCCTCCCCTATTACCCCTTAAAGGCCGGCAACGCACCTGCAGCTCTGATGCTGCTAGTGTCTATGGGCGACGGAAGTTGCTTTCCATCAGGTGACCCGTTTGCTCGTTTGCCCCCTTATTGCATAAAAAAAAAACAATATATTAAAAAAAAATCGAAGTGAACACGTGTGACGTGCTAAGTAGCAGGTCACCGGGCTAGTTTCAATAGGCTGGCACTCACTCGACTTGTCGCACGTGACACGCAGCGCACATAGTACCTCCGTGACTAATTTGTATTCTATGCATAGTACCCGGCCCGCGCCCGCGCCGCCGCGCCGCTCACTTGACAGCCCTGGCAGATATGCGATGCGATGCGTTATTATACTATGAACGCTAAACGCAATGCAAAAGGTTGACATTAGGTTGTTTTGCAGAATATCTCAGCGAAGTGAAACAGAATGTTACATTATCGAAGCAACTTTAACTTCTCAGGAGTAATGTCAAATGTGTGCCTTATGCTCTGGAGATAAGGTTGAATTTGGTGACATTGGTGACCCTGATGTGGTAATGATGTTGATGATGATGATGATGATGATGAATGTAATTTGCATAGTAGCATATGCTTTCAGTTCTTAAAACAGCGGTTAAACTCCCAAACTTGTATCTATAAGGAATCCGGAGTTCTCTTAGTATCTTCGGAACCATAGTACCTCGGTGCAAAATCTTGAGTTTTGGTAGCATATGCTTAGGATGCTTCTCATAAAACCAAAATCACCCTATGTTTCCATATAAATTTCGAGGAGTTCCCTCGATTACTCATGGATCCCATCATCAGGTCACCACTTTTGTGAACATGGTACTAAATTGAAGTGAAACCTAATGCAACAAAACAAAAATTTCGAAAATCGGTTCACAAACGGCGGAGTAATCGTATAAATATATAAACATACAAAAATAAAATAAAAATATATCCACAGCCGAACATATAACCTCCTCGTTTTTTGGAAGTCGGTTAAAAATAAATAAGTAGATAATTGTTAGTCTCTATAATAAGTTTATTAGTAAACACTTAACGTCGCGTCTCCGAGTGCGGCCGTACGAGTCCGAATTAATCATTTCAAATGTCATTACCGAAATGATATTATTCAGTTATGATGAAGATTAACGTCAAAGTAGAAGATTTTAACAGAACATTAATAATAATGAGGAAGCCAACTCCGAACACTTAGTCATAAATAATTTATTATTTCGAATTCCATAACAGAAATAACTGGTCATCTCCGCCAAAATCCAACTTTGTACTGTTTACACGTGAATCAGGTGGGGTAATATTTAGCTCATAATTCACAGTTTTCCTTGCAAAACGTCCACGTAAAATATCTTCCATACCAATTACGAATTCTTCAAATGAATCACTCGACGGATGGTCATCCTGGGGCCCAATTTTCAGGCCTCGAATACGGTTTTAATCGCAGGCCGTCTCGGACGCGAGTGAGATACACGACGATCGATGTGATATCCGACGGCTGAAATTCGGGCCCCTGGTCTTGGCATCGAAGATTTGGGTGGCTATGAGCGATTGTCTTAATTAATTAATAGAATGATACTATAGAAGTCATTAGGTTCTAAGCTGTACAGATGTAGAACTAACAAAATAATTTAGCACGATCGCATTTGTAATTCATCAGAAACACACTAGTTGACTAAATATTAGTTATATCATTTTCTCTCGTTTGATAGGTTTATATATTGGGATCATGATCTTGGTATATTTTAAATCTGCCTCCTTTATCACAGAGTATTTAGCTGTCACACAATATGGGCTCGAGGAATTTGGAATGACGCCATTTTTTAAGGTCCGATGATATTGATGAGAATTGTGAATAGTTTGAGAAATATTTGATACATTATAAAAAATATTAAGAGAAATCTGTTTAATAGTGACGATCTTATATTAATTTATGTACCTCTAATGAAATTGTTAGGCAGTTCATGTTTTAACTGTCATGATTTTTTGGGCTATAATATCTAAAAATATGATCGTTGGACAAAGCGAAAAAAGCAATTGAGCAAAAGGTTAAAACTTAACAAACATTGTAATGGACTGTAAAAGTATTTCTGATTGTATTCTAGCTGTTGTCACACTAGTGAGCGATGGTTTTTAAATTTTCCGTGATGAAAATAGGGAAAGCGTAACATCGATGTAAATACTTGGAGACTGTCCAAAAATAATGATAGAAAATCGCAACAAATAGCAATAATATATTTTAATTACGTTCCAGCTAATTTCTACTGTTTAGTTTAAATTGAATATGACTGACAGTTATTAAATGGGCATAGCATAACACATTTTATTGTTTTATGTCTTTATTGTAGGTTAACAGTATATTTATATAACAGTTTTAGCATAAATTAGTATTTTATATAAAATAGCCAGCATCCTAACTATAGTGTAAATTATTTTTCTTAAATATTTGAGAAGTAACTCCAGAAAGTATTCTACTATTTTAATTACTCTACCAAAGGTTAAAAAAGCTTTTTCTAGCATGCTCGGGAGCTTTAAGCAGCTTACCCGTAGTATGTTCTTCAAAATTATTCTTAATAATTTTATCAAAAAATCCGTGTATATCAGATACCATTACAGAATCGGTTTTCACATCTTTGTCTATATATTCTTCTGAACTATCCTTAGGTTCAAATTTATTTCTAATTGTATTGGATTTCCCTCCCTTGGACTCAATATGTTTTACAACAACATTATCAGATCGTCCAATTATTTGACCGTCTTTTATATCTTTTGTATAATCATTATTTATGTTTTTATCAATTGTAACAACTCTTTCATGCTCATTATTAGCTACTGGGGTATATACTCCATCGCTGAAGTCTATATTTTTCCCATCTTTAGATTCGATATGTTTAATAACAACATTATCAGAACGTCCAATTACTTGACCATCTTGTATATCTTTCGAATAATCATTATTAATATTTTTATCAATTGTAATAACTCTGTCGTACTCATTTTTAGCTATTGGGGTATCAATTCCATCATTATTTGTCACATATTTTCCGTCTTTAGACTCGATATATTTTATAACATTATTAGAATGTTCGACCGCTTGATCATTTTCTGTATTTTTTGAGTAATCATTATTGGTATTTTTATCTATGGTCACAATCCTTTCGTAGTCACGTTTAGCTGTTTTAGTCCCTATTTCACCAGTATTGTCCTCATTGTTGGCATTAAACTCGAAAAGACTTTTAAAAACACTGTCATTTGTTACTTGTTCATTGAGTATATCTATGTTATCTTTTTTTATACCTTGGTCTTCTGTTTTATCATCATTATTTTCTGGTAGTCTGTTGTTATTTTCTATTGGATATAATACTTTTGGCGAATTATTTGATATCGTATAATCAGTGTTTTTATCTTTTATATAAGTATCTTTGTTGAATGTATTTTCAATGCCATTATTAATTGGCCTAGGCTTAGTATTTACATTCTTTTTTCCGTATTTTTCACTTTTACTTTTATAGTCAAATTTTTTTGAGGATAAGGTGGACTTCGCATATGTGCTAGCTAAGCTAGTCGGACCATTTCTATATTCTGTGTAATCTTTTTGCCAATCATTATTGCCATTAGCATCAATTGCATGTGGCGCGGCAGCACTCTTGTGAGTAATAATGATGTCTTTAACTAATGCATTTGGAAAATTGAAAAGGTTTTGTATATCGATATTTAAATCCAAGGGATACCCCGGCGATAGTATTGCTTCATAGTTTGATTGCATATAATTTCTAGTGCCTCCAGGTACAGCTTTTACGAATGGAGCTACAAACACAAACAACTGGAACGGAGCACTAGATCCCCTTGGTAGTAGTAATCTTGAAGGAAAACCTGTCTGTGATTCTACTGTTCGTAATGGTAGAGCATCGATACCAAATTCAGCATCTTGGATGTATTTGCGTATTTTTCCCAAAGATATAAAGCCATCTGATATATTATTCATTTCGTTCGATGTTCTGGTAATGGTGTTAGTGCCAACTTTTAAGTTTGCTTCAAAGCTATCAACTTGCATAAACCAATTTTTTCTCTCAGTGAATTGACCAGGTAAAAATTTAGGTCCAATGTATATTTTAATTAGAGCCTTTTCCATAACTAAAGAAGAGATACTTATTTTGATAGAAAGTGGTTTACTACTTAGTCTTTGCTGATTAAATTTAATTTGGAAATTTGTTTCAATTTCATTATTTCTCAACGCATCAGTAACATCAAAATTAAAATTATCACAAGAAGTTGAAGGTTTTTTTATATCAATATTAGTAACCTCCACTCCTGGAAAATAAAGCTCGTTTGTTTCGTATGGCGGTAAAACTTTTAAGTTATTATCTATGATTTCTAAAATTTTCTTATTCAACCTCCAGTATATGGGATCCCTTAACGTAGTTATATAATGGCCTAGTACGGATGTTGTCCTGTAAGAAATGTAAATTTTGTATTTTTTTTACTTAAATTACTACAAACTTATAAAATATGCAATGTGCCTGAAACATACAGCGGAAATAAATTACAAAAATCTTACCCAGTTTGTAAATTTATATTACTAAACATTTTCATGGCTATGTTTTCAAAACTATTTTCACTCGTGACTAAGGCATCTATTAAATAATTGAATATTTCTGTTCTTTCACTTCCAGCTGCTCTCTACAACCAAAAAAATAATGTTATATTTTGATCGAAGTAAGCATAATGTTTTATAGAGAATACAACACAAATTAAATTGTAATATTCACTTACCATTTGGTTTACAGTAGAAGTGAGACTATGTTCTATATTCTTTAGTATTAAGATAGTGTCACCATTTTGGGATACAGTTGATGGTCGTTTGCTAAAGTCATTTCCATTTGAAAAGATAAGCATTGAATCATAAATGCATTCATCATTGGTGTCCCAGTCTAGAGCATCTACTTCTGGTAAGCCGATGGAGTATATCTCCAAATTATATCGCGCATCCAACTGCTTCAACGTTTGGTAAATATACTGCCCTCGACGACTGTTCACATCTGCCAAATCTTCTTTAAACCATTTCAACATTTTAAGTTTGTTGAAGAAGTAATACGAATTTAAATCTACGTCTTCATTGAAGTACGTCATCTGCTCTATACTGTTGTCGAAATAATTTTCCGTATAATTCACGTCTATAATGTAAGAATTTCCATCAATTCGTGCATCTACTAATGAGGCATCTCCGCCACTCACTAGTGTTGAGGCTTTTATCAAGAAATCTTTTCGAACAAAGTAATTTGGTAGAACTTCGTATACAGCTGGTAGGAGTACTCTTTCGGTGTCTCTTCTCTTTAAAATTGCTAAGTATATGGCATCTATAAATATCCCACAATTAACGTTTTGACGAGCCCAGCAAGCTGCTTTGTAAAACGTGTCAAAGTTTTCAGCGTTGATTAAAACTTGGGTAATGATTTTAAGTTCGTTCATGTGATCATCATTATATTCACTGAATATTTCTCCTTTTGGTAATAGGCCTTTAGTTGATCTGTGATTGGTGAAATCGTCAATTACAGTAGGATCCTACAAAAGAAATAAAAATAATAATATTAACTATTGATAACACCAGCAGTTAGGCTTATCAGTTATTACAATCAATTTTAAGGACATCACATTACACCTGTAAGTTTATAATATGTTTGTGCGTATGCCTAATGCTTTTACGCGAAAAAAGTACTAAAAAAATTTAGGTCAATTACTAAAACTAAAAAACAAAAACTAAAAACTAAAAACCTAAGGGTTTGACATAGGTGATTCATTAAATAGGGCTATTCAAATGTATGCATTTTTTGATTTAGATTTGACTGGAAATTAATAATCTTTAAAAAATAACCCTTGAATATTAGTGAATTTTAAATTCAACTTACAATATAACTGCCATCTTTCGGATTGAGTTGGAACTCTTCACTAAGCCTCATCACAATCGGATCCGAACTCTCCTCACAAACATCTTCGAACAGCGGCAACAGTAACTTCTGAATGTGAACCCTGCCGACTACCACTGGAGCTATAAGAAAAATAAATTATATTGATATTTTTAATAAGAAATGTTTAATTTTTATATCAACAAAATATTTAGACGTTTAACAACATTACTAAATCCAGATTTCACTTTTCCAAGTTAATGTTATCAATTGTATTAATCCTTCAGGCCCCGCGCGAGCACCGGTGATCGCGACAACAATAGAATACAATAGCAATTCCTGGAAATTCCGACTTAAGAGCCCGGGTAACCCTCGAAATTCTCATACATACGTAATACCAAAATCATTTTGTCATACGAAAATATTTAACATGTTTGAGTTATTTTTCAGCATAAAATAGTAATTACCTAGGTTCCTGAACAAAAATTAACTTCAAAATATTTAAACACTAAAAAATATTTTTTTGTGTATAAATTTTTTTTTACTAAATTTAGTACTAAATATTTAAACACTAAAAAATAGAGTAAAACACTCAAAAATGTATAAATAATTAGTAAATTTACTACAAAATATTTTAATACTAAAAAATATTTTTTAGAGTTGAAATATTTTGTACTAAATTTACTATTTATTTATATATTTTTTAGTATTTTACTCTATTTTTTAGTGTTTAAATATTTAGTAGTAAATTTAGTAAAAAAAAAATTTACACAAAAAAAAATTTTTTAGTGTTTAAATATTTTGAAGTTAATTTTTGTCCAGGAACCTAGGTAATTACTATTTTAAGCTGAAAAATAACTCAAACATGTAAAATATTTTCGTATGTCAAAATGATTTTGGTATTACGTATGTATGAGAATTTCGAGGGTAACCCGGGCTCTGAAGTATTAATTTCTATAATAGCGCATTTCACATGCGGGGTGCGGGAGATTTCTGAAATGCATGCCACGACCAATCAAAATGCGCCAATAAGTTGTCATAGACTCCCCGTATGCTGTATACTGCACGAGTTAACGAATAATGAAAATGCGCCCTAAAGCCCTTTACATAATTAGAGATCAACTACGAACTTGGCACGCCCCTCCAAATGACTATTTCAATGTGTATCCTTATGAAAGAGTTTGTATGTAGTAAGTATTCAACCAATCACAGTACACGTAATATTTCACTTAATGTCACTCATTACCAAGATTTGTCGGTCAATTACTAATCATAACTAGCCTACCGCGCAAGACAACGCACTTCAAACGTTTTGACAACGCACTTCAAAAGTTTTGAATTTTGGAGGGGCGCGCCATGTTATCGTAGTTGATCTCTACACAGATTACAATTTACAGACGTTAGAAGTACCCAATGTTTTGTTTTGTCAGTGTCTTCTGACGTATGGGACAAGAACAAAACATCGTGTGACTATAACGTCTGTAAACACAGTACATGGAATTTTCTAAAAGTAAAGTGGTTAAGAATAAGCACGGTATTTACCTATTCTTTCACTCGGCAAAATAGTTGGCACTTTGATGAGGTAAGAATTGACATTGCAAGCAATAGCCACAAAAACGAACAATACTATTCGTTTCATTTTGCAACAAATACTAAACGAGGGAACCGATACCTGCCGTATTTATACTAAGTATTTCTAAGTTCATCAACTTCACAAAGTATTTATTGATAACTAGTTGAATGTCCCATTTATTCACCTATTTTGTTTTGACTAAATTATTTTACAAATGCTTTTATTAGGTTATTTCTCTTTTGTTTTGTTTATTATATCAATTATTGCGCCCTATTAGATAAGTGTAAGTAACAATAATTACGGAATGATTAATGCTTCGTTCAAACCTACGCGACCAAGCGACTGCGAAGCGAGAGCGTCAATACAAAACACACATTTGACAACTTGACGTAACTTGACGCTCCCGCTTCGCTGTCGCTTGGTCGCGTAGGTTTGAACGAAGCCTAACACTTAAACCGTAACTGATGACATTACTTATAGTAGCTTTATGCCCGTTTTCACCAACTACACCTAAAATTTAGGTGCTAAGCCAATATTCCAAATTTTGTTCTTGATGAATTGACAACCCCGTAACTCTTAGGTGACGTTTATTTGAAATAAAACAACCTATTATGCAATTCATCCATCAAACTATTAGGTGACGTTTATAATTTACGGGATGGATTGACGACCCCGTACACTTAGGTGACGTATGTGGCGACGACCACGGTTGCCTTGACAATGAATCTGTTATAGAATAGCCGTCTGAAATTTCACTTGTAAAATAGCGAACTCCCATAATTAATATACATATTTATCACAAATCTTCATCTTTAATCACTCTATATATTAAAGAAAACCCCAATTAAAGGGAAAAAAGGGACATGAGGACAGAAAAAGCGACTTTGTTTTATACTATGTAGAGATATACGTCACCTACGTCACCTACGTTACCGGGTTGTCAATTCATCAAGAACAAAACTTGGAATATTGGCTTAGGGGACACCTAAATTTTAGGTGTTGTTGGTGAAAACGGGCATTAGCCTTTTTGTGTTTGGTTCAGTGGATTCAGAGCTTAGGTTTATTTGCATTTAGTAATCTATACTAATATTATAAAGCGTAAGAGTTTGTTAGTTTGTTTGTTTGTTTGAACGCACTAATCTCAGAAACTACTGGTTCGATTTCAAAAATTCTTTCAATGATAGATAGCCCAATTATCGAGGAAGGCTATAGGTTACATTTTATCACGCTATGACTAACAGGAGCGAAGAAATAGAGGAAAATGTGAAAAAACGGGGAAAATTATATGAAATTGCTTATTATCTTAAGAATTACTACTGCCATTTTTATGTTATATGGCAAACATGAAGAATAGACCACGTGAAGGAACATAGGATATTTTTGCGGAAAAATGTATGGTTGCGTGAAAGTCCTAAATTACGCGGGCGAAGCCGCGCGGAACAGCTAGTATAATATATTATGCAGTTGAATAATAACTAACTGATGTAGGTTAGGTATATAGGTTTCTTCGGTATGATCTTAAACACCATATTTTATTTATGTTTTAGCCCTGCTTGAAGTAATTGCGACCTTACTATATTTTAAATAATTTTAACTTTACCTTTTTGGCAACAAATTTCTTTCGAATAAAATATGTTACTAGGTAAACCGGTAAAACTTTAATTTTGGACTTTTACAGTAACATAATAAATAATATTAATAAGCTGTACATTATTGTTGTTTTATAATAGAGTTATCTAAGGAATAACATTACATAGGTTTATACAACTACATCGTTAAATTAATTATTATGATAATAGTGTTAATTTTAAGTTTGTTATTATTATTTAACGTAAGTAAATGAATGTCGAAATAGGAACTCAAAAATACTACACTTTGCAGGGTTCCAAGTAAGGCTACCTAAAATCCTGCAAGATACATTTAAAATTCCTAAATAACATAGATTTTCATAAAATTACAAATACATAAATACTAGCTATATGACCTCGCTTTCGCTCGGTATTCAAAAAAATTCAAAAAGCACACATAAAATGACATTTTATGAAAATGAATTAAATGAATTAAAGATATAAGATAAGATTAAATAGAGTAGATCAGAGGAAACTCGACCGAGGGAAAAGTGTAGGGTTCCCGCGAGATTTCCTTATTGACGCACGTAGTCACGGCCAAATTTTTTTTTAAATAAGGGGCAAACGAGCAAACGGTCACCTGATGGTAAGCAACTACCGTCGCCCATGGACACTCGCAACATCAGAATAGCTGCAGGTGCGTTACCGGCCTTTTAAGAGAGAATACGCTCTTTTTTTTTAAATCTAGTGTACCTACTAAATTTTACTATAAATTTTCGTGTGCCCAGAATCGATCACTTACGATAGTCGTTTCCTAAATTCATACATACCTTTTGTAAACGATGAACACAAATCAAACATCATTAAACAGCGCTAACATGAAAAGCATACTTTTGAACTATTAACAACAAAGAACAGACAAATACACTCGATAGATAATGTTGGTATGAGCCAATAATTTTTTATAATTAGAAACTTTTTTGTTAATTTATACAGAATATAAAACCGACTAAAAAAAACGCATGAAAACAAATGAGCGTTCAATGAACTAAGCAATTTATTTATTTCTCTCATATGCATATTAAAATACACGCACAATCCTATTTTAGTATAACTTGCGTCAGGCAATTTACGTGCTTATGTTTTTTACAGAAGTTCCTAAATAATCCTTAAAATAATAGCGGGGTGCGAAAAGTTGAAAACACAAACGTTTAATCTGTTGCTGGATATAATTACCTATATTATTTTGTTGCATTCTTCTATCTAATTATAATTAATATATAAATTACTTACCTAGAAATATATACGTTTAGGAAATATTTTTAGAATTTGTTAAATTATTTGTCATACTGGGTTGAACGCAGTCCTTTCATCAGCTCTGGATTTATGTATAGGAATTAGGCATTACTAATGCCTATAAATTAGGCCTATGGGCGGCAGCGTCCTATGGCTTCCTAATGGAAGAGACAGCGTCGTAGGATGGTGGCAGCAGAAATACCCTACTAAGGCCTGGTGGTAGATGACACTCATGATAGGTTGAAATGTGTCAGAAAATTCATATTTACCGTTTTTGGAAACACAAGAAGAGGTGGCGCTTCATGTCACATCTGCACGCTAGTGGAAATATTGATGACATATCAAAAACCCTCATTTTTATAACTGGCCATATCATAAATTAGTACAACTTGTCTTTTGAATTGACGCGCCCCGCCACTTCACTAGCTGTTGATGAAAATTTTTGTACTTTGAATTTGAGGGAAGGGGTTAGACAAGCCCTACAATAATTCCTGACATTCGGATTGGACGTCATGCGAAAGCACTCAGGCTCAGTTGTTCGGTGCATACAGCCGATAGATAGCGTAACGTTGTGTGCCAGAGTAGCGAGTTTTTTCATATAAATTAAGGGCGTTCCTTACGGAGATACCGTAATTTACCGTATTTCAAGTCTTATAAACTCATAATTTGAAAGCTACAAAGTTATAATAAAAATACAGCAATAATCGTCAGTATATCAACATTCCTTTCCCCGTTTTAAATTTTCTATTTTTGTTTATAATATACTCGTGATATCAGCTTCCAAAGTAAAACCAATTTATTAAAATTCAAGTATACATTCAGCATCTCCTTAGGATTTACAAATTACTTTTATTTGAAACACACGCCATTAGGTCGACAATGCCATAAACTACATATTCCCGTTTAAATTTTTTTAGGACAATTTTGAACTAAGATAAGTAAAAAATAGGGTTTTGGTGCGATTTCGGCGACGCGGCAAATGTATGGCCAAGGTCGTTTGCTCGGGGGACGGCCTTAAGGGGGCAAACGAAAAAACGGATCACCTGATGGAAAGCAAATACCTTCGCCCATGAATACTCGCAACATTAGAAGAGCTACAGGTGTGTTGCCACTTGCCAGCCTAGTTAGCTTACTACTAGTTAGCGCCATCTCTGTTCGAATCTATAAACTAACACGCTATAGAGTATCCGTAAGGTTCCGCATAAACATTTTGCTTTTTAAAAACTTGTCTCTTAATTATAATTATACGTAAACATAACGTTGGTTTCGCATTTTCGTTTAGGCACAATATTTTAAAGCATCGAGACTGTATTGGCACTCCGGTTTTGTTTCAAAAGTTACAAAGGAGTGTCAAAATGGATAATTGGATTTCATAATAATTAATTAATGTGTAACTTTAACATTAGTTCAAAATATAAAGTGTATCTTATGATGCATTATTTTCCAAAGTATTTACTTAGGAAATGAAGCATACCAAATTAGCTGTTGTGTTAAGTGGTTATTTAAAAAAATATATTATGTTAATTGAATAAAGGAATACTGTAAACTTATTACTTAACTAGTACGATGATTATTTTTATAAATTATATTGTGATTTGTGTGAACTTTTTGTTGGAACTTTTTTAACTATAAACAGCAGATCATAATACCTAATTATTATTGTTTTAATATTAATCCTTAATCGATTTTACCTAACTTTATATTCTCTAACACATCTTATATTAAAATAAATGTTTTTTATTCTTTAATATTTTCGCTTCATGTTATGATTTAATTAAAACTTGATGATATTGAAATTTGAAAAAGAAATCCACTTTACTATAATAAGGATTACAGTTAGATACAAAACAAAACTCGTGTTCTGAATAAAAAACTAAATTATTGTATTAAAAATATTACACCTGTCCTCTAATATTTTATTTCAAAACTGATAGAAAATGTTACTTAAAGCTAAAGAATATTTATGTTACTAAATATTTCTAATATTATTAAAATGGATTTTAGATGCTAAAGAACTTTCTAAAAAACTATCATAAAATTCTGTTTAGGTTTATAATTGAACTTTAATTAATATATTTTCCCTTATAAGTTCGGTATATTATCCTACTAAGTAGTAAAATCATAAAATAAAAACTGTAATAATCTTCACCATAGTTTATTGCATGCTACTTATATTATTTTACATCGTATTGCACAAATATATTAAGTAATCTTTTTTTTTTTTGCTTTTTAGAAGTCAGTGATGTGGATACCTCTGTTGAGATCACGAGTGATGTCGACGTCTACGTTGTAGTTGTTAATGTTGAAGTTGTCACCGATGAAGGTCTGGTCGACCAGGTCGTATTGCTTGAGGACCCAACGGTTCCAACGCGTCTTCATGTCGCAGACTTGCTGCTTGTGGAAGATGACACAGTCGACGAACTTCATGTTGGGAGTGAAGAAAGTTCCGACGTCGATTTCGCGATCCAGAGGGAAACCGAGGGGCATCTTGTCGAGGAGTACCGTTGACCTGAAGTCTACCAGGAGGTCCTTACGTGTGACGTCCAACATGGATAGATCAACACCATCGACCAACTTCAACGGAGTAACGATCACGTACAGCATCATCTTCAGACCACCGGTGCGACCTTTAGGAAGCAGCAACCTAGCCGGGAACCCGGTAATATAGTTCCTGAGGTCCTTTACCAAGAAGTCCTTGAAGTCGGTGATGGTTTCCACCTTCTTAACGAGATCACGTGTCATCAAGCGGTCGCGGACGATGTTGTGCATGTCAATGGAGTCCCTTACGATGGTGTTCTTTCCGGTAACCAGTTTGTGTAAGAACGAGTCGATTTCGACAAAGTTATGGCGGTTCTTGTTGATGTCGATGAGACGACCCAGACCGTCCTCCTTCGGTCCCAGGAACATTCTTACGACGCAGTCCACGGTCTTGTCGGATGTAACGTCTACTACTACCTTGAAGCGTTGGTGATTCAAACGGCGCTTGCGGACTAGAATGGTCATGTCGGATTTGGTCTTCTTCAGCTCATCATTGTTGAGGATAACAGCGTTGGTCATGTCCATTAAATGATCATCGAAGTAGGTTACTAGTTTGTCAACGACGACGTTGTCGATTTTGACGCCAGGGAAGATGAGTTCCTCGCGAGTATAGCAAGGGAGGCGTTTCTTGAACAGAATCAATAAGTTGCAGAGACGTTTCTGTATTTGATAGAATACGGGATCACGTAGAGCCGTCTGATAGCTGTCAAGAACTGTTGGAACGACGAAGTATCTGTAATAAAAGAATATGTTTTAGTATAACATTCTATCGTATTTTTTGTTATCATCTTTTGTATCACAAATTATGTAGCAAAGATTTCTTCGAAAAGCTATTAATGCATATATGAAAGTTTTATTTTATGTATCGGTAACGTTAATTAGTGGATTAAGTAATGAATATAATTCGTAATAAGGGATTACTCGTAATTTCTTAATTTAACTGGGTTTTAAGAGTTTTTGTGGCATCAAGTCAGCAAAAATAACGAAAAATAATAAAAAACTTACTTGTCTGACTCCACGGGGTTGAGACCAATGACAGCCTTCAACAAAAGGAGTAAGTAACGGTAGGCTTCAACGGATGTCTTGCTCAAGGTGGTTGTGTGCTTGTCGACGACACCGTAGATCAATTTACCAAGAACTTCAATGTCTTCAGGTTTGTGCAGATCAAGTCTCAAGCCGTTAATCTGAAGAATAATTTTTTTTCTTATGATCACAGATACAACATCACACATTATTATAAAAACAATAATATTTCATTACTTTTCATAGATGTACTTTGTTTACTGTTATTCTTAGACGACCTCCGTGGCGCAGTGGTGAGCGCGTTGGTAGCTCAAGCCGGAGGTTCGAGTCCCGCCGACGGAACAAAAAGTTTATAAAGTTCCTGGGTCATGGATGTGTATTAAATATGTGTATCATATAATAAAAATCTTAAATATATGTATAGTATAAAAGTATTAAATATATTTCCGTTGTCTGGTACCTGTAACACAGGTCCTTCAGGTACTTACCACGGGGCCAGACTGACGTGGTGTGAAGCGTCCATAGATATTATTATTATTATTCTTTGCTTTTTTATATAAATGAAGAGTATTATTTACCTCAACGAATCCTTTGATGATTGCTTCAGTAATGATGTTCTCGTAGACCTTGATGAGTTTAACGATTTGTACATTCTTGTCGGTGGTGATGATCTTATTGTTCAGTCTAACGGGCAGTTGGACGCCGTTGTGTAGAACCAACCACGGCCAGTAACCCTTCTTGATGGTCTTGTTGAGATCTAGTCCGACAATATCACCCATCCTGTTGGATATGCGCTCCAAGTTGTATCGAGCCAAGATTTGCTGGTATATGTAGAGGGTGATTTCCCAGCGTCTCGTCTTAACCTTGTTGTTGATGATGTTGTCGTTCATCCAGAAGGGGTAGTCGATGTGGAAGTAGTAGTAGTAGGTGTTTAAGCCGATATCCTCGGTGAAGTACCTTAGCCTGTCCTCGTCGTTGAGTGCCACGCGTTTGTCGAAAACGTTTTCATCGATGATGTAAGTGCCCTTCTCGGTGACCCTGATTCCGTATAAGTCGCAAAGTTTCTCGTCGAGAAGACCCCTCTTCATCTTAATGAGATACGCTTTCTGGATAACGTCAGCACGGACGAAGTAGTAGGGATAGATTTCATAAGGTGGGGGGAGGATGATGCCCTTGCAGTCCTCACGGTGGCGAACGGCCACGGTCAGAGCGTACACAAACATGCCCTCGTTGAGGTTCAGCCTCATCCAGCAGGCGGTCTTGATGAAGGTGTCGAAGTCCTTCGCGAAGTAGAGCATGTGAAATATGTTCACGACTTCCTTGAGTTGACGGTCGATGTGAAGGGTGAACACTTCACCGCGTGGAAGCATACCGACCTTCAAGCGGTTAAGGAAACCTTTGACGACTTCTTGTTTCTGAAAAAACAAAATGTTATAACTGCAGTAGTTTACAAAATCTTATTTAAATATTATGTAATTCATCGGAAAGTTCCTAACATTCCGTGCTATTAATGAAAAAGTAGAATATAAAAGAATATACTTAATATCACGATTATTATTGTATTAAATTAGGTGTAAGTCTTCCTCGTAAGCAGCTAAAAATTAGAGAAACGTGAAAAAAATATATTTACCGTGTAAAGTTCAACATTATTGCGGATGTCGAAGTTGGTTCCAATATCAATGATGTCCTTGTCCACGAGCGGCTCCAGGATGTTGTTCAACAGCTTGAAGATAAGCA
Source organism: Lysandra bellargus (assembly GCA_905333045.1). Classification (NCBI taxonomy): domain Eukaryota; kingdom Metazoa; phylum Arthropoda; class Insecta; order Lepidoptera; family Lycaenidae; genus Lysandra; species Lysandra bellargus. Next base: position 8,571,082 of record HG995351.1, on the reverse strand, counting down.
GTTGACGCTGTTTTAGGTCGCCGACTCCGATGACTGAAAAAAATTATATAAATTGATAAATTTCTATTCTCTTAATTTTACTGTCAGTTATATCTAGCTAATGAACTGTGTATTTTATTGGGCTTAGTTTTTAAAATAAATTAATAATTATAAATAATCAATACGGAAAATCTAAAAGGATTTACTTAGAAGACCAGAAGAGTGAGACTTTCGTCGTTTGCTTGAAAATGGCTGCATACATAGCTACTGCATAAGATTGGTGGGCGATTTCTCTAACTTTCTAACAGAAATATAATGATAATTGCTTCAAGAATTAGAAACCCTGCATGAACAACTCCTTTTAACACTTACCGACATTTCTGTCGCCGATGTTAGAGTGGGCTGCGGCGATTGCCGCGAGCCCCAGCAGTAAACATAGGACACTCTTCATCGTTCCACTCGCTGGAATCTGCTGAATACACCTTCAGGTGCCTTTATATACCCAAATCAAGGTAATGTGACCTACGATAAAAAGGTGACCCGATACATTGTAATGGGGTGAATAACTATTTTTATAAACAAAATTGTTATTTGTTCTTACATTGTAACAATCGATACAATAGTTAACAACCTATGTTGTGACTATAAATTGTACTTTGATTCATCGTAAACTAATTAAAAGTTATCAGCGTCATGTATCTAGTTTCACATCACGTGAATGCTTGGTTAGAATACTGAAAAGGACAAAACCTTTTGGAGTTAGTGTATTAAGTGTTAAAATCATTGTGAAAAACCTAAAGTGATTGTAACGAACACAAAAAATATGTATTATCCTTTAGGTAGTTTTCAGAAAGTGTTGATGGACACAATCTTAGTTATCTCTACTTAGTAGATTAAAGGGCGATTTCACCACAGAAATGGAACGCGCTCAATGCACACTGAACCGGTTCAAAACGTATAAATGCGACTATAACATCGAATTGCATTTCATCATCATAAACTGAGCGCGCAAATCCGATTTTTCCGAGATTTCACGCCAAATCCGAGTTTTAAATTCTGCCCCCCAATTCTGTATCGTACATTTTGTGAGTTAATCACTGAGTTATTAACGAAACTGAGGAGTGAGTAACGGAAATGGTCACTTTTGTATTCACTATGCACAAGTTACCAACTGATTTGGCATGGTTGCTAACCAAATCTTAGTTGTTAACTTTTAGGACAGAGGCATGCATTTTGCCTTATATTTTTTTATCTATAGTTCTTAACTACCATTAAATATGTATTCACTAAAGCAAAATGACAGTTCATAGTTACAAACTTAATGAAGTGACTAACCCATTTTTAGCAACTGCTAAAGAGTAGTTGTTTTCGTGCGTTGTATAATTGTATTAGGTTATAAAATTGTATATGTAGAAGAAATGCGTAGAAAAAAGTGTTGGCGCAACCAAAGGCGTAGATTGCAGGATAAATATAACCCGATGGATCTGCTGGAGTCGGGATTTATTGCTCACTTTCGGCTCAACAAAGCTGGCTACCAATTAGTACTAAATGATGTCATAGAACATCTCCCAGCCAGGCGAAGAAACACAGGAGTAAGAAAGGAGCTAAAAGTATGTACATATTATATTAGTAAAATTATCAATTTTCATTTCCCTACTCTTATGAGAAACTTTTATGTTTGCATAACTTATTACTTAACTAATAAGTACATTTTCTTGTCTACTGACTACTTCAGTCTTCATGTACGGTACTTTTTACTATTGAAGGTACTAGCAGCGTTACATTTTTAAGCAACTGGGTCCTGCCAGCGGCCCAGCGGGCTATCAATATTCCACACAATCTCGCTCATACAATACCTTGATTTACTCTGTACTTGATTCAGAAAAAGAGCTTGGTCGCAAGTATTTCTTCCCTAATTGTCATATATAAGGAATAATATCAATAAAAGCAATATTAAACAAACGCATATAAGTAACATAATTATCTTTCTTTTTCAGATTCCCTTGGAGAAGAATTAACCAAAAGGAGCTCATCAATAAATCTTAATATATTTAATTACTCACCGAGGATTATTTATATGAAGTGAATCCTTGGAAGAATTAATTTTTAAGAGCCATTGTAAAACAGTGATTACATAAAATATGTGCTTGTAAGTTAGTATGTGTGACATGAAGAACTTAAAGTTTTAAAAAATAATAAATTAACAGTATCAATCAGTCTTTTAGACATTTTTCCTTAGCTTGTTAATCATTAAAATGTTTGTTCAATAAATCTTTATGCACCATTATCCTAGACAAAAATAAAAGGTCAAACTAATCTAACTTAAGACATTTTAACTAGCTTTACAAGCATTATAAATTAATACTTGTACAATAAATACTTTTCCTATACAAAAATAAATAATTTGAGACCAACAATATTATTGTAATTACTAATTACTAATCAGTCCTAACTTACTAAATATTATTAAAACATCATTGGTCTTAACACTTTTTTAACTAGATAGTTTAAAAATAGTTCATTAAAGTAATAGATAAAGAAAAAATAAAAGATCCACATATTATTATAATTACTCATTAGTCTACCCTTTTTAGTGAGTATCTCTGTTCTAAAAGGAATAATAAATATAAAATAGAACAAAAATCATTTATTTTCAGACCAGTGATCTATAGTGTTAGTAACAATTATTAGACTTAAAAAGTATGTCAGTACGTTTCTGTAATTTACAATTTAATAAATTAATAAAAAAATGTCTATTGCTAAGTACTCACATACGGTTTTGCTCGATAGTTATACTCCAAATCGAGTAATAATTACTGTGTGGACCGCAAAACTGACAGCTCGAAGGCTCGCATCGAGCCACTCGAAGGCTCGCATCGAGCCGGCTTGGTGGAATGAAATATATCGATTTAGAGGAAAACTATCGAGCAATGCTGAATGTGTGGACGAAAGCCCGAGCCGCGGGTTTTGCCCGACGTTATTGTTCGATCGAGCAAAACCGCATGTCAGTACTTAGCTTATGATTGACAGGTTCATTGAGACTTCATAAAATGAAGTTCAATGAACCTGCCTACCAAGACTGAATTTACTATTTCATTCGAGCTCCCTCGCACTGTTAGGTAGTAGTAAGGCGACTTTTTTCATCATTAGTGCATAAAAGTCGTCTACACTGGCATCTGCGAACATACCCGATGCACTACAGGCAGCCGGAGCAAAGCCCTGAAGTATGCACTGAATCTGCGGATTATAAGACTCTGTGTATATTTGGCCCACAGACTGCTCATGTAAAATGTCTGGCAATATGTTTTAAAGAGACTGATCTTAACTTCAGCTGTGCATCGAGCAAATCTGTGTGCCAACATATTGCCACAAACTACCAATACCCTACGTTCCCTCTCCACATCCAATTCATCACACAAGTCTTCAGTGACTACATCTCCCAAGTATTTAAACTGCATGACACGGTTTAAAGTTTCTGAGTTTAAGGTGAGTGGGGGGTATCGTGGAAGGTCCTTTATTTTGACTCTTTATTTTGACCCTTTATTTTGACCTTTATTTTGACCTTAGTTTATATAAATAAGTCAAAAGAACTTGATTTTTTAAGTTCCTCTATCTATCAGATCTCTTCATTTGAGTAGAGTATATTTTTCTGTGAAAACTACTAGTCTTGAAAGATTATAGTATATCTCAAGATTTTAATATATTTAATGTTATTTGAAGGTCTGAAATAAAAGTCTAAAGCATAAACAAGTATTTTACTCACTTCAATCATTTCTTGTTACCATAGAACCCGAATTTAAGGTGATTGATCATGAGGGGTCTCCAGGACCGCACGTAGGTGGTTATGTAACAGAAATAGGTGGTAGGTAGTTAAGGGTTAAACGAAAATAGATGTATTGTAGGAAATTAGTCTAATTGATAGATACCTTTGCAACTCAAAATCGTATAGAAGCATTTTGCTTAAATGCTCCTAGTTATTTTTTAAATAATTATAATTACGTTTTTTCGCATGTTTTCCGAACGAGCCGATAGCTTCTGGCCGCAGCGTATTTACGACTTTATAGTCATATAAATTAAGTATAAAATTTACCTTGCGGTAAAATTACTTTCGATATAGCGCCTTAACGTTGTGCATTATTTTTTTAACCCATTTTTATGAAAATCGATTTTTAAAAAATCGTTTTTTTTAATTAATTGAAACCCTTACAATCGATTAAAAATATCGACAATCGAAAAAAAACAATCGATTGTTCGATTACTTAATCGATTTCGATGTTACAACACTGAACACTACTTTACAACCGTCTTACGGTTTTTCGATCAGCACGAGAAACTGACGCGAGTTTGACAGTTTTTACCATGGAGCTAATATAGAGTTTGTACCCATCCCACAAAAGTGCTCAACGCCGCTAAAGAAGTTTTCACTTCAAAAAAAAACTCATTTTTTGAAAGTTGACGTGTTACAGGATACAGCATTTTGTCGTAACAGGGTTAGAGCATCTTACACAATATGTGATACATTATATCCTAAGATCCCACCGTAAAATCCTGCATGAATCGTTTTTTTCAATCAAATATATTTTAAAATAATCTTTAGAACGTATGGAATGGATTAATGTTGGGTTGCCTTGTTAAAAGTAGCCGCAAGTACCTCTAATTGAGCAAAATGAAATCCCGTAATACAAACTTTCGTGTATTCAATAGAAAAGTAAGAAGGGTACGGGCACCAGTAGTCAGCCTTTTAGTGGAAAGCGCAAGTTTAAATGTGGATAGAAAATTATTTAAAATAGTAATCAAAAACCTTTTGCACTCATTCACTTAATCATTTATTAAACTTTGCTATGAAATTAACATATACGATATTTTTAACCGACTTCCAAAAAGGAGGAGGTTTATTAGGTATATTTTAGCATAAAATTGTAAACTTTATTGATGAGCGCATCTCGCCGTCAAACAATTAGTTTGGCGAGATTTAAAATGTAACCGTAATACGTAGTTTTAATGAATATATAAAATTAAAAAAAAAAAAATGTTCGTCTGTATATTTTTTTTTGTATGTTCAACCATAACTTCGCCGTCTGTTAACCGATTTTCATGATTCTTTTGTTGTACGGGATTGAATCCGAATTTGGTACCATGTTCACAAAAGTGGTGATCTGATGATAGGATCCATGAGGAATTGAGGTCCCCTCAATTCCTTAAAATTTTTTATGGAAACATATAGTGATTTCGATTTTTTCTGAAGCATTCAAGGTAAATACTACCAAAAAGCAAAACTTCGCACCAGATTATACCCTGGATCCGAAGGTACCTAACAGAACTTTTGAATCGTTATAGATACAGGTTTGGGGATTTCGGCGTTGTTTAAAGAACTGAAAGCATAAGCCAACACATCAATTTGATTGATCATCATCATCACGACCATAATTATACCATGTGTCATTACATTATGACCCAATTATTGGTACTTTTCGTGATATTTTGCATCGAAGCAGATGTTTTTGATGATTATTTCGCTGTTTGTGGACCGATTTTCAAAATTCTTGTGTTTTTGTATAGGCTATAATCTTAATTTTGTATAACAATTACGAAAGTGGTGAGCTGATGATGGGATCTATGAGCAATCGAGGGAAATCCTTTAAATTTGTCAAAACACTCATAGTGGTTAAAATGTTGTTTCTAGTAACTTAAACATACGTTACGAATAAGAGAAATTTCAAAGGCACTGAACAGAACTCCTGAACCTTTAAAGATAAAAGTTTGGAAAATACAGCATCGCTTAGATAACTGCAAGCATTTACCACAATTCCGTATAATGTGAATAGTTAACATTCGTATTGGTTATTTACACATAAAGCCTTATTTTGTAGATAACTAAAAAGAGTGAAATTATTATTTGACCGACTTCTAAAAAGGAGGAGGTAATATGTTCGGCTGTATGTATCTTTTTTTTTGTATGTTACACGATTACTCAGCCGTTTGTGGACCGATTTTCAAAATTCTTTTTGTGTTTTTGTTTGTTTTTGTGTGTGTAGGGCTTAACTCGAATTTGGTACCATGTTCACAAAAGTGGTGATCTGATGATGGGATCATTGAGAAATCGAGGGGACTTCTTGAAATTTGTATGGAAACATATAGTGATTTTGATTTTTTCTGAAGAATTCGAGGTAAATGCTACCAAAAAGTAAGACTTCGCACCAGGTTATACCCTGGATCCGAAGGTACCAAACAGAACTTTTGAATGCTTATAGGTACAGGTTCGGGGATTTCGGCGTTGTTTAAACAACTGAAAGCATAAGATAATACATCAATTTGATTAATCATTATCATCACAATCATAATTATACCATGGGTCATCACACTATGACCCAATTATTGGTACTTTTCGTGATATTTTGCATCGAAGCAGATGTTCTTGATAATGATTTCGCTGTTTGTGGACCGATTTCCAAAATTCTCGTTTTGTTGTATAGGATATAATCTTAATTTTGTATAACAATTACGAAAGTGGTGAGCTGATGATGGGATCTATGAGCAATCGAGGAAAATCCTTGGATTTTATCAAAACACTCATAGTGGTTAAAATGTTGTTTCTAGTAAGTTAAACATATGTTACGAATAAGATAATTTTTTTACGAAGGTGTCTCTTGGTCCAAAGGCACTGAACAGAACTCCTGAATCTTTAAAGATAAAAGTATGGAAATTGCAGCATCGCTTAGATAACTGCAAGCATTTACCACAATTTCGCTTACAGTGACATAATGTGAATAGTTAACATTCTGTCTGAACAAATGTGCCGTATCTGGGAAGTGCATGTATGTATGTTTTTAATGTTTATGTTTTATCTCCTGAATTACTCACTCTTACTAAGGGCCTGTTTCACCGCTTCCTGATAAGGTGCCCGATAGGCTTATTTGACAGATTCTCAAGTGTCAAGTTAAGTGGTGGATAGCCTTATCAGGAAGCGGTGAAACAGGCCCTTAGACTTGTAAGTAAGTAATTCCTTTCGTTGCACTAGCTCAATTTAGGGCAGTGTTTTTAACGTGTGGGTTGGTGTATGTATGTATGTACATTTTTTATGTCTGTGTTCGCATACCTACAGAACTGTAATTCCTATTTTGTTCAAGATATTGTTCAACTTAGGTATTTAAATACGGCAAGTTTCCTCAAAGTCGGTTCATTATGAGATAGGGGATAGATTCTGTGGGGAATTCTCAATTATTATCGTACAATTTGAAATCGGATAGATACTTGTTATGGTCCCGTACCCAAAGGTTAAAAACGGGACCCTATTACTAAGACTTCGTCTGTCTGTCTGTCTGTCTGTATGACGGTCTGTATTCTGTAGACTTCTGAATTTTTTACAGATTGTGTATATCTGTTGCCGCTATTAGCTATAATAACAAATACTAAAAACAAAATAACGTACTTACAACAAATGTGATTTTTTTGGTATTTTTTGCTCGATATATCAATAATGGCAACAGGTAGGCACTTGAATTTTTTACAAAATCCTTAGATATACTTACGTGTAATTTAATAATAAATAATGATATTTCAATAAAATTCAAATTTAGGTGGGGCTCCCATATAAAAAACTTTTTTGGCTCATTTTTGCTACGGTACGGAATCCTTCGTGCGCTCCTCTGTGAAAAGTACATCCCAATCCGCTCATTCGTAAGGCTGTGGACTACGAACATGACGCACGGACATTCCGATACCCCTTCAGGCGGCCTAAGGATATCTTAGCCGACCCTGTAGACCCCATCACAGAATACGTAACGTACTGTGTACAGTTACGCAAACACAAATCACACTCACCCGCGTGGTTAGTACTGCACCGGGGACGACGCCGGCGCCTTCCCCGAGGACTTAACACGACCCGAACGACAAACAGACAGACCGACCGAAATCCGGTGCCGAGCTCGATCCCGGGTTCGAGTTCGCATGCGGATAGCATAGGAACACACCTAAATCATGACCGCGACCGCGACATTGTCGTAGAGAGCTCTACCAATTACTTTGACATTAGAACATACACGCGTATGTCGCCCCAACCAGACTCGGAAGGGGAGAGGGACGGCCCTCTTTTATGCAATAACATTAATAACTTGAGCTCATCTACCGCGATAACTCGTACGCAGCTAGTTTGTGCTACCGCGCGCGAGCAGCCTCACTCGTCAGAGAGTGAGTAAGGGGTCGGACCCCTTAAGAACAGGGGGGATCCGTGTCCCCACGTCAGATGAAAACAGCTTATTTTCGTAGCTCTCCCCAATATTGCCCGATTAGAATGTCACACGTGTGACTTTAGGGGAGGGGGCCAGGCCCCCTCATTGTTTATCTCCAAACCAACTAGCAACAGACTAGTTATAGCCACGATTAAACTACCATGGTCTTAACCAGACCAGTAGCTTAGACCCTTTCGAAAAAAAAAAAAAAAAAAAAAAAAAGCTCCTCTGTTTTGAGCTTTTTTTTAAGGATTTTTTTTAATACAGCTTCAAAAATTTTGGAAAATTTCCTATATATATATATATATATATATATATATATATATATATATTTCCTATATGCGTCGTATAATAAAGAAAGTCAAAGTACGTGAGATTACGCTGTATCGGTGATAGACATGGGAGCCGCGCCGGCTAGCCGCCGCCATGAAGTGACAGCGCGCCGCCGCCGCCGCCGGCCTGTTCGAAATTCGCGCCACGGCACGGCGGCGTGCGTGGGTGGCGGTCAGCAAGCTTCGCCCGCGCAATTGCTCAGTGCAAGGCAAACTCGCGTCGAAGCTCGGCTCGCGCGCTCGCGCTAGTTGATAGTTCTGCCACTAGACACTACTGACTTGCCGGCGCGGTGTTCTTTGGTGGTTGTTTTGATTAGCTTGCATTTATAGTTACTCAGTCTGGTTGCGTGAGATCAATATCGCGATGGCGGCATCCCGTTCAGAAATCGATAAAATAAAAGTCAAACGACTTTCCATAAGTGTTCTTTATCACCCGAAAACAAGAAACAGTACTGTTTGGAAGTATTTTGGAGATTTAACTCTTCACGATGAAAATACCAGCAAAAAGAAGAAAGTTATAGACGATCAAGTGTTCTGTAACGTTTGTCTAGATTCTGCAAAAGAATCAAGTGACGATGTTTTATTTGGATCGTAAGTAACTAAGGAAAAAGCACTAATGCTAGACGCGGAACTAATAGATGACACTTACGAAAAAAATACCATAGACCAATAATATATTTTTTTGTTGATTTGTTAGAGAATAATTATAATAGTTTTATTTTGTAAGAGTTACTGAAGACATGGAAGAAGTTATTATTTTCATAAATACATATTTTATAACATTCAAATGTTTTGTTTCCTAAAAGTGTCTGCCAATTAGTGCTTTTCCCTTACCTCTTTCTAGTAATGGGAATTAATGCTATTTTCTATTAATTTCATTATTCATGCTAATTTTGATGTCACAGCATGCAACGTGTTATTGCTTGCTTAAAAACATTGTGAATTATCGGTTCGCATCGCACTGCTCGCGTCGAGTATTATTTCGCATCTAGTGAAAAACAGCAATTCATTAGCACTTAGCGCCGCGGTGCGTAATAGCCCGGACGTGTATTTTTTATCATGATCGCAGACTATTGCTGCGCAAGATAAAATTGGCAAACGTATTTTTAGCAAGTACGTTTAATTATTGCTAGTGGCCATTTAACAATAATACTTACTTATTTATTATTGCGAATGCTTTTTTAACAACAACACTACCTCTTTCTTAATTTTTTGGTAATTAATTAAGTGGTGACTAGCCACGCCCACCAGACAATGTCAATAAAAAAATATAGGACGACCTATTGTTGGCATCCACAATTATTGGCACTTTGACAGTTTAATTAATAAATAATAATTGGAAAAAAAACCTAGTTCAATATAATCAGAAGTTATAGGCAATTCACGATTTACTTTTTACTAAATTCTTAAGTGCCAATAATAGGACCTTAAAATGCCACTAATGTTGATTTTTGTATGACATGTTTACACGACCAGAAACTTCCTTCAGGCTTTCCGCATTTTCAGGATAAAAATGAAGGCTTATAGCAAAACAGCTAGCACTGGAAATCTTTTGAGACACTTACGAGAAGACCATTCGATTAAGTTAGAAGTTGGCGAAAAAGCTAAAACTAATATAAAATCATTTTTTTGTGTTGACCGCCGCATGTCTAAATCTACCACCTCCTTACCTGCTGATAATAAAAGCATGCAGAATAAAAGCACTAATAAATGGCTTTTGGCAAGGGACCTAGCATTGTGGTTTTGCAAATCTTTGCTGCCTTTCGATTCGGTTTCAGACGAAGGAATGGTTGACTTCTTCAAGGTACTATCTATCTATATATCTATCTAAATATACCTAATCTATCCTAACCTAACCTACTTGATTTCTTTCCTAATCATCCGAATTTCTCAATTATTAATAATTTACAGAAGTACAACATCATTGTGACCGATGCAGATTTACCTTCACGTCATACAGTCGGACGTACAGGATTAGATGATGTATACAACAGTATGCTGTTAAATGTGAAAAATCAAATAGTTGCAGACAAAGCGTTGCAACTGGCAATGACCTTTGATTTGTGGACTGATGGATATCGTGGCCTCAACTATATCACATTTACTCTGCATTACCTTTCGTCTGGTTTGTGATTGTTTGTTTGTATTAAGCTATTATTTTATGTTTTTGAGCTGACTAATACTTACTTATAGTGAATACTTTTTTTAGATTTCGAGTTGAAAACGTTTACGCTAAAGACAGAACTCATGGAAGGAATAAAATCTGGTGAAAAGATAAAAGAAGCCATTGACGAAACGAAAAAGGAATTTGCACTTTGCGACAAGAAGCTCTTCCTAGTAACTGACGCTGGATCCAACGTTAAGCGAGCAGTAAGACTGGCCAACACTGAGAGTCATCTTTGCTTGGGACACGGCCTCCATAACTTGGTAACAGTCGATGGAATTAAGAAGGTACCCGAAATTGACGCACTTGTTACGAAGTGCAAAAAAATTGTAAAAGCCATACGGTATCGTCTGCCAGACTTAGAAAAGGACGCAAATTCCCAAATGCAATATTTTCATGCACTAGAGAACGCAGCACGCACTATAGAAATAGATGAAAATGACCCTATTTCGGACGAGGAGGATTCATTTACAGAACATTATGAACAGCACAATCGGTTTGGCAGGTTGGATCACGTTCCAAGTATTAAATCAGCAACACCAACACGTTGGCATAGCGTACTTGAAATGCTTGAGAGCATGCTTCACTGCTGCAATCGCAGCCCCATCAACGAAATGCTTCAAAAAATAGGTCAGTCTGATTTGAGAATTATGCAAACTGACTGGAATGTGTTGGAAGATTTGGTAAAGTTTTTGTCGAAGTTTCGGGAGGCAGTAACGATTTTATCATCCCAGAAAGCTTGCACCTTAAATGTGGCCCTGGTTTTTAAGTCTGAAATAAAGGATGTGTTGAATTCTATCCCAGACGACGAAACTTTGATCATGCTGTCCTTGAAAAGGAACATGTTGAAGCATGTTGATAAGAGGTTCCCTACAACAAAAGCAACTGTGGCAGCAGCTCTGTTAGATTACCGATTCATGAGCCTGAAGGAGATAGATGTATATCTATAAACACACAATATGACTCTCGCATCTTTCCTAGCTGATTATTTCAAGGATATTGTGGGAGTGGGAACCAGTGAGAGCGAGACTACTCAAGCTGTAGTCCCTAGCACTAGTACTGCCCCAGTCCGTGATACAAAGGAGACAAGCTCTGCTCAGCTGTTATTAAAGTTAGCCAAGAAGCATTGCTCTTACAACAGTGGCTTTCAAAACGAAGATGCCATTGATCAAGAAACTTGGAAATATCTAGCAGCTTCCGATCCCACTGAAATTGATGATGGTGACTTGCTATCTTTTTGGAAAAAAAGAACAACCTCGTTTCCCTTGCTTTCAAATTTAGCTCGAGCGATGCTGTGTGTACCCGCCACAAGCACACCAAGCGAGCGCGTATTTTCTGTGGCGGGTCTGGTACTTACGGCGAAAAGGTCACGCCTGATGCCCCAGCGTGTGAATAAAATTATTTTCATTCACGACAATTATTGCGCGTGCAAGGAGAGCTGCAGTGTTGTCGCGGATGCAGTCGATGAAGATCATTAAAATATTGTGTAATAAAATAATATAATTGTTTGTTTTATGGACGTATTCTTTTATTTTTTACAACAATGATCAACCATCCGCGTCATTTGCATTTTCTGTATTATTGTCAGGTTTGTTTAAACTGAGCATTGCTTGTTTTGAGCTTCAAAGTTAGATTGCGTTGGAAAAAAATACGAGCCGCCTAATATAATTTCTGTCGAAAATGACCGTTCCGATTTTATACGTGGTATTATAAATAACTAGACGTTCTGCGCGGCTTCGCCCACGTGAATTAGGTATTTCACAGAAAAATTAGTTCACAAAAAACCCTATGACCTTTCACGTGGTCTACTTCTTATCTGATCCAAATAAGAGAAAAAATGCTTTAGTAGTTCGTGAGATAAGCCCTTTTCTAATAATTTCCGCCATTTTTTCCACATTTTCCGCTATTTATTATATAATATATAACCTTCCTCGATAACTGGGCTATCTAGCACTGAAAGAATGTTCAAATAAGCCCTTTCATATAATTTCCCTTGTTTTTTCCACATTTTCCTCTATTTATTTGCTCCTACTAGTCTTGGCGTGATAAAATATAGCATATAGCCTTCATCGATAAATGGACTATCTAAAGCTGAAAGAATTTTTAAAATCTGACTAGTAGTTCCTGAGATTAGTTCCTCATACATACGTAATACAAAATGATTTTGGTATTACGTATGTATGAGAATTTCGAGGGTAACCCGGGCTCTTAAGAAATTTAATTGAAAAAATAAATCAACTTGAATATCCAATTTTGAAGCCGCATGACAAAAAAAAAATACAAATGCTATCAAGTGAATGTTTAGGAACACTTATTTTTTAACAACCATAAATAAAAAGTATATTCGTATGTATAGGTTTGTCACTCAAAAATCTGTCATCTTTCTTTCTGTGTAGTATGTTGTAGTGTGTGTGATGTTTTATTTGTTAAAAAATGTATGATAAAAGGATAATTTCAAAATAATATTAGCTCGATGCACTCCTTCACCATATAAACTAGGTATAAATGTGCAAAATTTCATTCACCTAAGTTACGTTTTCCCATTTTTCGTCAAAAGGGATACAAAGTTTTTCTCTCGCGTATTAATATATAGATATGAACAGGATGTTTTCTCTACACAAAGAATGGGCCAGCTTTCAAACTAAGGCAAGCCCTTCGTCAGTACAGAGACATCATTAATGCTGGCATGAATATTGGATTTCTTATTCCTAAGTAGGATATCTGTGATAAGTGTCATAGTTATTTTTAACATAATATGTTTTCGACAGAAGAGCAAATACTGGCTTATAATAGGCAACTACAGAAACGGACACTAGCAAGCGAGATGAAGAACAATGTATGGGCTACATTTCACTTTCAAAAACTTTATGTGCTACATTTAACTTTCAAAAATTTTCTGTGTTTAGCTTAACCGTTTTCGATTTAGCTTTAAAAGAATGTACATGCTGTGGGATAGATTTGCAAATCATATGAGTAGGTATTTGTAGCTCATTTTTCGATTTAGGGATCGATTTGTGAAATATGAAGTCTTAAAGTGGAAAAATCGTTAAGAATTTCCACCCTTCTACCAGCTAAACGGTTGCTTCTGAAAATGTAAAAAAATTCAAGGAAGTAGAAAATATGCTGAATTTAAATAGAAAACTATCACGGCTAAGAATAATTCATAATAATTGAGTTATAGGTGATCAACAAAAAAAGAGTATTCGGTGAAGTATAAAGGGACTTTCAGTTTGACAAATTCCTTGGAACAAAACTGAGATGATGTTGTTGTTGTAGTAGTGTAAGACACGTTATAAATGTACATTCATTGACTATACAAAAATACAAAAATTATCAAACTACGGCACTACTGAGTATTTAACCCTATATTGCGCGTGGCCCGACACGCACTTGGGTGGTTTTTATAAATATTTCATCACCAGTTACAAAATTATGCAAAAAAAACTTTAAATCGCTCTCCTATAAAGTGCGGTTCCGTTTTTTCAGTTTCGATACTTTAGGTAAATATCGAAACTGAAAAAACGGGACCATTGATTTATAATTGTTAACTAGGTATCAGTGCGCGAAAGGACTAGTTTAGCACTATTTAGTGCCATACTTATTTAGTCGTCACTTCAATAAAGTAACATTTTATTTTGTTGTGTGTGACTAAATAAGTATGTCACCATGGCAACTTCCATCGCTATCCCGTCGCACAAACATGGTCGCCGTCTGTTTCGACTTGTAATAATTTACTATTATTTATTCAACAAATGCACTTATCTAAATAAAAAGTAGTCAGTAACCGATTCTCAGACCTGAATATGCATAATATAAAATTTGGTAAAAATCAGTAAAGCCGTTTCGGAGGAGTAAGGTAACTAACATTGTGACCCGAGAATTTTATATAGGGTGTAATAAGACCACTTCCAATAACTTTGGGGTATGATTATACTACATTTTCTGATTACGAATATGTATTTTTTTTTTAATTTTTTATATTAATTTTTAATTTTTTTATTATTAATACCTTTTATACATGATAATAAATCACCTAGAAAAATTATTTAAAATATTTTATTTTATTTTATTATTTTTACGCCAATAAGCAATAATAAGCGCGCGGTCAACGTTCTCGTGTTCGTTCGTACTTCGTACAATGAACTACGATTGCTGTTAGCTGCGGCCTACGCGCGCTTAGTCGAAAGGTCGTATGCGACGATACACTGCGACAGAACTGTTCTACAGAAAGTAGAAACCCTAATAATTTATGTGGTGTTTTTTCAACCCATAAAAGTCACCATGACGTTGAACTTAGAACTCTGACCTCTGACCTTTCATCTAAGCTACTTAAAGTGTTAAAAGTTTAATGGTAGCTCATGTAGAAAACCATAAGCAGCTATCTATGCATGTGTAACAACTTATAACAGTATGGCAAATTTCTAAGAGTATTAGACTCGTAGTTAAAACTTAAAAAGTTCATCGTAATCCGTAAGTAACGAAACCAATGCGGATGAACTGTCTATCCGCAATCGTCACTTATCAATCGAAATGACAGATGATACAAGAATAAACCTCATACATAAAACTGGCAATTAACTTACGTGAAAAATGTTGAGTTCAAGTGTCTTACTTCTTTATGCATTTTGAAAATAGTCCTTAACACCAAGCAATAAGACCAGTCACCACCAACAACGTCAAAAACACTTCTCTTTTTAAACGTTTTAAACGAAATCTATCACACCACAAAGTATTTTAACACAACTGAATAATAATCAATTAACACTTTAACACAATACTAGATACTTGAAGTACTTAATTGTTAAAAAATTAGGCTTACTTAACTTAAACAACAACCTGTTACCTCAATGCGCAAATGGCTACTAAATTAGAAAATTCATTTTAATTTTAAAAATAATGTTTTCGCCGTGTATCGGCTTTCGGAAGAAATCAAAAAATACCGAATGCGCGGCGCGCTTTAAGATGCGAGCCGACAAAGTGCCCGCCGCCCGGCCGCCATCGGCCGCTCTGTAGGTGTACCGCACGACGCACGTGTCGCTAATCCATTTCAAGGACCATCTAAGTGTTGTACCCTATAAATTCAAAACGATGTAGTCGATATTTAAATTTAAAAATTATAACAATTATTTAGTAGATCTACTATTCTCATTTTTAAAATGAACTCTATTAGTAGGTTATAAATTCAGAAAGTTTTTATCGGGATACATAGTCAAGTTGCATTCGATAATAATTTCGATACCGACATTACCGTGATAAAGTGATTGTTATTATGCATTATACCTAACTATTACAGCTCCATGTTGTTATGCCATGGCACGCGTTATGCGCGTCTACGTACGCAATGAAAATACTTTAATAATAATTAATTACATTTTAACTTTTAATTATTATTGTCGCTATTCTTAATATTGAGTATTTGTTTATTTTTAGTTTGACAGTATCAAATAATCAATACGTACTCGTATGTAAAACAATCAATACGATTTATCGATAAAAAATAATCGATAACTCATTATGCACAGGGATACATGATACAACCCTATTATTTTACAAAGTTTTTTCTTGAATTTTGTTCAGTCGGCGGTCACGCGCCGGCCGGCGCTGGTGTACTGTGACGTTTTTGTTTTAGTTTTGTAATTTTATGTTTAGATCAGGGGTCACCAATTAGTTTCACTCGGGGTCCGTTTTAAGAAATAAAATGACCTTCGCGGTCCACACATTTCAAAAAAATAAGAGAGAGAGAAAAGTGACAATATTTGTTGCTACATGTGGTCAGTATGTCGAGACCGAAATTTATTTTTAACGAAGTTCATCTTTGAGCATGCTTAAGGTCCGCACACAATGGGTCGGCGGTCCGGATGCGGACCGCGGTCCGCCATTTGGTGACCCCCAGTTTAGATGTTCTGGTCATATTGCTTGTTTTGTATTTGTAGTTAAGGCGACGCCTTGATAATTTGGCTGTAGCGATGCCGATTTTTCTCAGCAATGACTAAAGCTAAGAAACTAAAGTTCATTGTCAGTATTCATCATGTCTTTGTCTTTGAATTGCCCATAGCATAACACGATTGGACAACTTTTATAACACAGAATTATCAATCGAAAAGACCTCTGTAAAAAAAGGGATTCCTATTTTTCCAACAGAGGAGAGTGATTTAAGGTTCCAAAATTTGTACATAAATTGGTTGAAGCATACACTTTAATATGTGCATAGCTTATATGAAATGTATTTCTGGTTTTTAAATTACGCGACAAAAACCATTTTGTCACTTACGCCCTATCCATTTTTTGCTGTTCCATTGCTTGTTTTCTATGAGAGGCCGGGCCGGCCTCTCATAGAAAACAAGCAATCTAAAACATATCCAACACGGTTTCTTACTTTAACGCGGCGTCACCTTAATAACGAGTCCAGGTGGACGAAATTCCCGAACAAAAAAAATTTGGGTTCCAAATTTAAACGTAGCAACTGTACCCAATCAGATAATCTGTGCAAGGTCGACTGTGATTGGCTGATAAAAAAGACCATAGAGAATATAAACTACATGAGAAAAAAGACGAAGAAGGAGTTTAAAATTCAAAGTTCGATTTTCATTTTGTGAAAATTATTTTGTAGCAACTCATACAAAAATTATAAATTAAGTGGATTAATTAATGAAAAACGAAAGGTAAGCCATTGTAAAATGTAAATGTAACCGTAAATTGATAAATTGAAGCAAAACATAACTATGTCATACCATGTTCTAATACAAAGTATGTCGCAGTATTATTTGCATATTTGTACAATAATTTACAACATAAACTATATTAATATGAAAAAGATAGATTATTATTTCATAGAAAATATTATAATGTATATCAGTATGCAGTTAATTTGGAAAATGTTAAAATGTATATATTGTTTTATTGTAATAATACATAAGGTTGATAAGTATACTTAATAATTTATGTAAACTGTATGGAAATGTAGTAAATGAAAAATGTTTCATTAATTTCAGATTTTTAGGTCCCTATACTAGTTTGCGAGTCTGCAAGCAATAGCTGGAGAAGGAAGGTATGGGATTATGAGTGGTACGGCCACCAAGGAAAAATCCTCTGATCAAGACGTGAGGTGGTATGCAGCTGGCCTGAGCCCACGCGATAGATTTCAGCTGTCGTATACAGGGTGTAACAAAACAAAGTAATGATACTTAAGTGTGTTACATGTATAAAGGTGCGCGTCTACTGGATCGGGATCGGAGCATACTGCGTAGGTATGCAGCGGACGGATTTGTTGCTTTGTATGTATGGCACTGACTACTGTGAACTGCACTTGAAGTACTGGAACGTCATTCTGCGCCTAACAAAATATATATGACGACACGACGCGCAGTGTGCACCGTACGCCCCGATTCTGACTTGGTGGACGCGCAGCTTTAATCCCCTCCCTATATAGAGTTTACTGTGTAAGCCAATCAAGTAGTTAGTAGAGTAGCATAGACAGCTATTCTATTATATTTATAAATAAAATACATAAAACTGTACTGTAATATTATAATATTGAGTAATAGAAATCAACAAAAGCTTGTGGATTAAATCTGTTTTATTGTTTAATTTACCTTATTAGCCTATTTATTTAGCTGTGTACAATAATTTTTATTGAAATAAAACATTTATTTGAGCTTATTTATTTTTTATTTTATTTTTTTTAATTTTTGGTATGTTTAGAGTGAAAGGTTTTGCACTTAAAAATTTTAACTTCAGTTTCAAATTAAAAAAATAACGGATGTTTATTTTTTTTCTCCTAAGTCCGACCTCTTGTTACGTAGTATACAGTTTACATCCTCTTTGAACGAGTCGTGACATGATACGTCAGATGAATGTGCGATGAAATGTGGATGAACTTTTATACCTACTCGTAAACCTTTGAGGGACGGGTGAACATCGTCGTCGATAGACGATAGTGCGGTTTAAACAGTGCAGTAAAAAGTCTTTAAAGAATTGAAATGTCTCCTGAGTCCTATAATTACTTTTGTTTAGTGTTGAATAACTCTGCAATTTATCTGCATCGAGTTAGATGGAACACAGTTGGAAGTGCAGCATTTCATAAAAGCAGACAGCTGATCACAGGTCAGTGAACATGTTATCAAGTATTTTTCCATAGATAGGTGTAACTGTATATGTATTTTTACAACCTGATTCGGATGTGAATTATGATTTCTTTTCCTTTTTAGCCGGAAGTAAAAACTGAGTATTTTTGAATATTTAACCTAAGAAACGCTAAGTAATTAATAAATTCTAACATTTTGTTAAATCGTGAAAACAATTGTAATTTAATAATCATTAATATTGGTGGTTTATTCACTACCTACGGGCTAGGGCACACCACGATCAGCTGTTTTGTCTTAACTCATGAGTCATGACCAGCGCAGGCCTGCGCGCGCGGGACTCGGCGCGGGCGGAGCGGGGGGCCAGGGCTCCACAGTCCACCGGCACAGACTACTTAGAGTACTTAGGGATACTGGTCCACCGGCGTGCGATACTATCGCGCATTTCTGCACGCATTATACATTGCGTGTTGAAAATTTTGACTATTTTAAAAACTGGCGATTACAAGAAAATGACTTGCACCAATGGATGTATCTCATGCCCTATAATAACTCCACGAAATTATCGGAAGCGGTCTTTTGACACGCGTATAAGATGTAGGTATGAGATGAAATAAACAAAAAAAAAAACCAAAATAATTACATTAGCGAAATCAGTACAATATTGGATAAACCAATTCAACTGTTAATTTTTATGCATGTAGCCATGATATTATAGTATGATTTATAGAGGTACTCATTAACATCACTATAAAGGAGTAAATGAATAAAAGAGACAAAATTCTAAATAAAATGAAATAGCTAATTAGACTACGGCTCATTTTTTGTATACTGTGGCCCGCTCGGCCCGTGCAGTCACGAGTTCCCCCGCAGTAAGTTGCCCCGCACCTCGGCCCGATCGGATTGTTTCAAGCGGAGCTTCGTCGCTGCGAATACTTTTCTTTCTTTGGTCTTCTACTTTTTAATTGCAGCTACATTTCACCGCAAATAATTTCATTAGTGTGAAGAAGAACTCAGCTTAGTTCTTATTAGGTTGTCTGCACGAGGAATATTATAACTTATTGCACAAGTTAGTGATATACAGGGATCAGGGTGCAATTAAATTTTTTTTCAGGGCTTAGGTATTATTAGAAGAGTCCAATAAATAAAAAAATTGAATGTTATTTTTTTACAATAACATATTTTATCCCAATCCCGGCCGGCGCCAAATACGATTTGGCGCCGGCCGGTCTGTCGCCAACTCGCCACTCGGGCGCATCTAGGCAATGTTGGGGTAGAGAGGGGGTAACGCGGGGTTGGCGCGGGGGGGCCGGCCGCCGCCCGGTGACCGGTCGGTACTCTGAGTCGGTTGCAGTCGCAGTCCACGCATCGTTGCATAATTACATAATTTTTTGATTGTCACCGCCCGCCGCGCGCTTAAGGATTGCACAAACTTACGCGACAAAAGCGATTGCGAAGCGGTAGCGTCACCGCGCGGCGGACGCTGCCCATGTAATCTTATGGCGCTGTGCACACCTGCACGACCGCGATGGCAGGATACCTGATGGAATGACGCTCATTCCATGGAGCCGGGGCAGGCCTTTGGTTTGGGACGCCACCTGCGTGAACACGCTGGCGGCGTCGCACTTGACGGCCACCTCGAAAAAGGCGGGAGCGGCCGTCGCTCACGCGGAGACCAGCAAGAGGCGGAAATATGAGTGTCTGGGCGAAGACTTCATGCCTTTTGCTGTTGAAACCTTGGGTCCGTGGAGGCCTGACGCAAAAGCCCTCTATAAAGATGTCTCCAAAAGACTGGTCGCCAAATCAAATGACCCCAGGGCTGGCGCTTACCTCGGCCAACGTATTAGTTTGGCCATTCAGCGAGGTAATGCCGCCAGCCTAATTGGTACTTTGCCCGCAGCCTCCGATTTAGATTTAATTTTTTATTTATAAATAGTGTTAATATATTAATTAATTTATTTATAGTTGTATTTTTAATATAATTTATTATTATTAAAGTTTACAACTACCTTTTTAACAAGGATTAATTATCCAAATTTGGCAGGAAGGTTTAATTGCACCCTGTATTGGGCTTTGGGGTTCCATCGAAGAATAGAAGTTGACATAATCTATACTTTCGTTTTTAGGATTCCATACCCAAAGAGTAACAAAGGGACCTTCTTACTGAGACTTCGATGTCTGTCAGTCTGTCCGTCTGTCTCCGGGCTGTAACTCAAGAACGGTAATAGCTAGAGAGTTGAAATTTTTACAGATTATGTATTTCTGTTACGGCTACAACAAATAAAAAAAAAAAAATATTTAAGGGGGCTCCTCTACAACAAACGTGATTTTTCAAACATTTTTTGCTCGGTATAAATGACATGATGACAACAGGTAGGCACTTTTTCACAAGGCCTTTATTACATGTGTACTTTAATAATCAATAATAGTATTTATTAAAATAAAACACAATTTTAAGGGGGGGTTTTTTGGCCTATTTTTGCTCTATAACGGTACGGAACCCTTCGTGCGCGAGTCCGACTCGCACTTGCCCGATTATTATTATTTGCTTACGAGTATCTAGACACGCGGTAGCGTGTCAAGCCAAGTTCCAGGCACCGTGTGTAATATTACACGAACCATTTGCAGGTAATTTTGACCCTCTCATAATTCAGATACTATTTCACATAAACGTTTCAAATTTGACTCATATAATGAGACTTGCAAGATTACTACATGCTCTAAATTTCATAAGCACATCTCAAACGGTTATTAAGATATTAATGTCCGAAAATCTACATTTTTATCACTGACTGACTGACTGACTGACTGACCTATAGATCAATGTTCTAACCCACTTCCTGATGACCTAGAAGGCTAAAATTTGGAATCCAGCTCAGTAATTGTGTGAAAACGTAGAGAAAAATCAGAAAACAAAAAAAAATCGGTCAAGTGCGGGTCGGACAGAGCGAAACTAGGCAAAAATTGTGTTTTTGTATGGAGACCCCCTTAATTATTTCTTTTATTAAAATGTTATTATTAATTTTTAAATTAGAAATGAAATTTAGTATTTTGTGAACATTTCAGGTGTTTACTTGTTGCCATCATTGATCTCGAGTAAAAAATTGCAAAAAAATCACGTTTGTTGTATGGGGGCCCCCCTTAAATATTTATTTTATTTTATTTTTAGTATATTTTGTTGTTATAGCGGCAACGGTTCTTGAGTTACAGCCTGGAGACAGACAGATGGACAGACAT
The DNA here is from genome assembly GCA_905333045.1 of Lysandra bellargus. Classification (NCBI taxonomy): domain Eukaryota; kingdom Metazoa; phylum Arthropoda; class Insecta; order Lepidoptera; family Lycaenidae; genus Lysandra; species Lysandra bellargus. The sequence goes on along the minus strand of HG995351.1, from coordinate 8,549,061 downwards.
CGAAGTCTTAGTAAAAGGGTCCCGTTTTCACCCTTTGGGTACGGAACACTAATAAAACAACTATTTTTTAGAATAAATAGATATATTTAAAGATGATAATACAAAATAGGGTTTATAATAAGAAAAGACAATTTTATAATAAGAAAATTCAAATGAACAAAAATTTTAAGACGGCATTATTTTTAATAGTACTTTTGAGTGCTAAAATAATGTTTGAAACCGAAGCCGTTCTGATTCAAATCACCCCCCGGACTACTGAAAAAGAGGTGGTTGTAATTTTTTTCCAATGTCGCATTATTTTTGTACGGCGTTGCAGGATAATTGATTCGAAGCTGTATTAATACTTCAGTCAGAATTTCCAGGAATTGCTATTGTATTCTATTGTTGTCGCGATCACCGGCGCTCGCGCGGGGCCTGAAGGATTAAAACAGTATGAAACTTATGCCGTATAGAATCAAATGACCTTTACTATGGAAATTGACAGAAAATGAAATAAAAAAATATCGACTTAGTGGCGTGTCATTTTTGTACGGCACTGCGGGCTTTCTTGTTATTTTTCATGTATCTATCGATGGTAAAAATGCCGTACAGAAACATGTGACCAAAATGTCCCTTTACTTACCCTTACTTACTTATACTTACCCTACATGCACTTTAGAATCTCACCAGCACTCAGTTGTACAGATTACAAGTGACGGCATAGTGCTAAATCCTATATTTTTTTTTTTTGCTCTAATATCGTCCTATATACATCACCAGGTGGTTCATATGACCCATCCATTTTCGACATGGGCCTGCTGTAGTCTAGTGAGTAAAATGTTCATGTTTGGTTCTAGGAATCTAGTAATCTTATGAATAAAATATAATATGTATTTGCAAAATTTTTCATTTATTTTGTTTGGTATGCAAGCTCCTTTGTAGATACTAATAGATTAAGAATTAATATAACATCGATCTCTTATGAAAGGCAGGAATGTGTATGAAATGATCTACCTCATGTGTTTTCTATATTGTATGGTAGAAATTGTTTCTAAAATCACCATTTGAAACTGTACTTAAAAGTGCTTGTTAAAATGAATTTAAAATTCTCTCAAAGTTTAGCAGGGTTTAAAAGATCATTCTATCCATGGTTCTAACTTCTAATGAAAGCGTTGATTTCTGAATAATTTAGTGGTATTCCTTGCACTCTAATACTTTGCTATTTTATTTTAACACTTTATATCGTCTCGAGATATTTGACTAACTATCAGAAGGTTATAATTTTACGAAACATTATTACTGAGTTAAATTATAGTGTTTATGGGGTAAGTTTAAAATAAAAACTTTGAAATGAATTCATTCGCTATTTATTTATTGATGCGTTTCTTAAAAAGTTATTTTTTTACTTTTTATATGTCAACGATGTTGGAGTTCTTGTAGAGTTTGTTGTTGACGTCGACGTCGACGTTAAAGTCGTCGTTGATAAAGGTGGTCGTGTCGACCAGGTCGTAGTCTCTCAGGACCCAGCGGTTCCAGCGAGTCTTCATGTCGCAGACCTGGGGCTTGTGGAAGATGTTCACATCGACGAACTTCATGTTGGGCGTGTTGAACCTGACGAGGTCGATTTGACGATCGAGAGGGAAACCGAGAGGCATCTTGTCCAGGAGCACAGTAGACCTGTAGTCCACGGTGAGACCTTGACGAGTCGTGTCGAGCAAGTTGACGTCGACACCATCTACGAGTTTCAACGGTGTGACGATCACGTACAGCATCATCTTCATACCACCGATTTGACCCTTAGGCAGGATCAACCTGGCGGGGAATCCTGTCATGTAGTTCTTCAAGTCCTTTATCAGCAGATCTCTGACGTCGGTGATAGTGTCGATCTTCTTGAGGAGATCGCGAGTCATTATGCGGTCGCGGACGATGTTATGCATGTCAATCGAGTTTCTGACGATTGTGTTCTTGCCAGTGTTTAGTTTGTACAGGAACGAGTCGATCTCCACGAAGTTCCATCGGTTCTTGTTGATGTCGATGAGGCGGCCCAGGGTATCCTGCTTAGGTCCCAGGAAGATTCTCACCACGCTGTCTACGGTCTTGTCTGAGAGTACGTCGATGACCACTTTGAAGGGTTTGTGGTTCAGGCGGCGCTTGCGTACCAAAATTGTCATTTCAGACTTAGTCGTCGTCTGCTCGTCTTTGCTTAGAATGAGAGCGTTCGTCATGTCCATTATATGGTCATCGAAGAAAGTCTCTAGTTTATCGACGACGACGTTGTCGATCTTCACTCCAGGGAACGTCAGCTCATCGCGAGTGTAGCATGGCAGGCGTTTCTTGAATAGGATCAATAAGTTGCAGAGACGCTTCTGTAGCTGGTAGAACACGGGGTCACGTAATGTAGTCTGGAAATTGTCAAGAACGGTAGGCACGATGAAGTATCTGTAACAGATGAAGTAAATATTATGAACATAATATTATACAACATAAAAAAAGCTTTTGATTGTTTGTTTTTGTCCATATGACAACTATTTATACTTATATTCAATATGGCTATCTCAATTTTAACTCACTTGTCATTGTGGATGGTGTTAACTCCCACGACGTCCTTCAGCAAGATCAAAAGGTATCTGTAAGCTTCTACAGTAACAGTACTTAAGTTATTCTTGTCTTCAATCATTCCCCAGATGAGTTTTCCAAGTACTTCTACATCTTCAGCTTTCACCAGGTCTAGTCTGACACCGTTGATCTGAAATAATAAGAAAAATTTTGTATTTATAATCATGTTATCCCTATTTAAATAACAAATTAATGATTTACCCTTAGGAAGGTTAGATAAGTCAACTTACTTCTACGAATCCCTTGATGATAGCTCCTGTAATTATGTCTTCGTATACTTTGACTAGATGGATAACATCAGTGTTCTTCTCATGAGTGATGATGTGGTTGTTCAACCTCACTGGTAGTTGGAGACCGTTGTGCAGAAGCATCCATGGCCAGTATCCTTTCTTGACGATCGTGTTTAAGTCCAATTGGTCAATTTCACCAAGGTTGTTCGACAAGCGCTCCAAGTGGTAACGAGCAAGAATTTGCTGGTTGATGTAGAGTGTAAGCTCCCAGCGTCTTGTAAGAAGTTTGTTATTAACGATGGTGTCTTTCATCCAGAATGGATAGTCGACGTGGAAGTAGTAGTAGTATGTGTTGAGACCTATATCTTCAGTGAAGTATCTGAGTCTGTCCTCCTTGTTCAACACCACACGGCGGTCAAAAACATTCTCGTCGATTATGTAAACTTCTTTGTCGGTTTTCTTGATTCCGTATAAGTCGCACAGTTTCTTGTCCAAGAGACCTTTCTTCATTTTCAGGAGGTACGCTTTCTGGATAACATCGGCGCGAACGAAGAAGTATGGGTAGATTTCGTAAGGAGGTGGCAGGATGATTCCCTTGCAGTCGATTCGATGTCTGACGGCTACCGTCAGGGCATATACGAACATGCCTTCGTTAAGGTTGAGGCGCATCCAGCAGGCTGTCTTGACGAGAGTATCGAAGTCCTTTGCGAAGTAAAGTACGTGGAAAGCACTGATTACTTCCTTCAGTTGACGATCGATAGTCAAAGTGAACACTTCCCCACGTGGAAGCATACCAAGCTTTAGGTGCTTGATGAATTCTTTGACTACTTCGGGTTTCTGTAAAGCAAAAACAAATATGTTAGTGTAATAAAAACTTTCATAATATTTTAACATTATTCAGCATTTTAACAGCCAATCTTACCGTGAACAAATTAATGTTCTGTTCGATGTCAAAGTTAGTTCCTACATCTCTGATATCCTTGTCGACGAGCGGCTCCAAGATGTTGTTCAGCAACTTCAGAATTATAATCTGACGTTGCTTGATGTCCCCTACGCCTAAAACTATAAAGACATCCAAGTTAGAAGAAAAAATATTGTTTAAGAAAAAAAGGATGGTCACTGGTCAGGTAGACGCAGATAAAAAGTTATTTATGACGGTTAAAGCTACGCTTACTACAAAATACATCTGTGCGCAGCGGTCTTTATAAATTTTATAAGGAAATTAGTAAAAAAAAACTAATTCTTACCATTATTAGTGTTTACTATGTTATCCTCAAGAATACCAGAGGCTGCAGCAAAAGCTGCAAGTCCTAATACCAGACACAGGACTTTCATTATTCCACCACCTCGCTGCACTACGACTTACTCTGCTATACCTCCCTTATATACCCCTCAGCTGTTTATGAGATAAAGGTACAGGTATGCAACATTGTAAGGAGTCAAAAGTTATCAATTTTTATAAGTCAACATTCGTTAACAATGTATTTATCGAAGAGAAAGTGTATTAATTATTCGAAAGTTCTATGAAATAGTAGTTTTTATTACATCACATTCGTATGTGGGGCTTATGGGGTAACATTTTTTAACATGAAAGCCTAGGCTTAATTGTAATTAGGCAATACACTCTTTGTGTTACACTAATATACTTAACTAAGATCATGTAATGCCATTACTCAAAACTGTCTTTTGACTAATGGCATGGTAGTAGGCTACATTGTTTTTTTTATCTTAGTATAGTACATAACAGTAAGATTTCTACAGTCTCTCATATTCACAATGTTATTATTTATCCACAATGAGTTGAAGGTTCAATGACATTACCAGGGAGTGCTCAACCTACCCCTTACCACACCCTTCTTTACTTTTTTTCTACTATAATTTAACCATCTTACCACAACTCTGTCATTATAGGTTTTGCCTGCAGCTTCATCCACGTTAAAATGGGATTAATATTTTGATAACATCTTAATTTATAGCTTGGCAATTATTAATGGGTTATTGTTATAATGAAAACAATTGTCAAAATGTTTCAGTAAATTCATAAATTCATGACTTGATATACAACATCATGACATACAACCTAACAAACCTTACCTTACCGCCTTAATAATATATATAATAAATAAATAAAAATATCTTTATTTCAGGCCAAATAGCCCATATTGTATATGTTACAGGTAATTCTAGATCACCACCCAACTCTGGTTGGGTAATGTTAGGTGTTGCATAATTTTCGAGCCTGTGGCATAAAACTCGGGGGCCCGCGTTCCTCCGCTGCTATTGAGGAAATGTTCTCAACTCTCAAGGAATCAGATTTCCATTTGTCATGATAAATTGATTGATATAGAAAATATATCATCCGAAAAAAAAAGTTTACGACAACTTGCAAATGACAGTCACTTTCAGGAGGCCAGGGTTATAAAAGGTGTAATTATCGTAAAACAAAATGTGCTACAAAGAAGTGTTCATGCAAAGCTGCATAAAACTTGTGTAATTCAAAATGTCACAGCCGTTTATCTTACTCAAATAAATAATTTCAATTTTAATTACAACAACCGCTAAGGGTCTACACAGTCGGACTGCATTTCAACTGCAATCCAACCGCAAATTGCAGTTCAAGTGCAGTTTGAATGCAGTTGACACGACTGCAATATGACTGCAATAGAACTGAAAACCAAACAGTTCACACGACTGCACGCCGACTGCAACTGAACTGCAATTCGACTGCGCGTTTGGTTTGCAGTTCTATTGCAGTCGTATTGCAGTCGTGTCAACTGCATTCAAACTGCACTTGAACTGCAATTTGCAGTTGGATTGCAGTTGAAATGCGGTCCGTCTGTGTAGACCCTAATTAGTTTTTGCCATTAAAACTATTAAGTTTATGTTCTTCGAGAAAATAACGTTTGCCTTTGTATGTTTTTTTAAATAATAAATGTTTAAAATACTCTTAGATATTTATTTTAGTAATTAATTGGACAAATTTTTAACATTACCCAGCCAGAGTTGGGTAGACCTAGGTGAGTATGGGTAAACCCCGAGCTAAAATTTATTTTTCTTATTATTCGGACTTTACCCAAAAGACTTGGGTAATACTAAGTCAACCCGGGTAAATCTAGGCTTACTCCACCTTCTAGCATGACCCGTAACATATATAAAGGACACATGTCACTTTACACACACACCCGAATTATCACTTAGTTTCGTTACACCTTGTAATTTGTATATTAAAATACTATTTCATACTTGTAGATGTGCCTTGTCCCTCTTCCGCACCGCTACAATGTCTGGCTAGCATAGAAAAGGCACTGCCGCGCCATGTGACATGTCGTGGCTGTTTTGTGACTTTGAATTTGAATTCTTCCTACTCCTCCTATTTTCTTCTGATTAATTTCGTTGCGGGTCCCAAGACAGTTTTAGCATGTCCCTCGGGCTCCCTGAGATCATATCAAGGGGTTTCCGTGGTTGGATACCGCTGTCGATCCTGGCGACACAGGAGATACAGTGGTGGGAATGTGTGGTGGGCTAAAGCACGTATAAAAAAATGTTCTGTGACTTATTAAATTCGTACTTCTTGAATGGAATAGCCAATTTGAACAATTAAAAAAGTAATATTAACCCTTAGCTGGTATCGTGGGTCAAATTTGACCCAGACGCAAACATTTTTAGTTATTATTCTTGATGGTACAAGACTACAAGTGCTCGCTTCTACGTATTCTCAGTACGTCTCAAGCTGCAGTGGGGGGCAAACGTGCAGCGTGGTGAACATCATAGGAGCTGAGATATGGAGCCGGGTGGGTCATATTTTACCCACGAATCACGATACCAATTACGTAACTTTTTTCACTGGCTGTGATTTCTGAACTTTTTGTTTTTAGTAAATATTTCTACAATAATGGGAGGATTTTTGAACGAAAGACAAATTTAGGAGTTGTTGCACGACGTAAATGACGATTCGGAGTCAGATCTTCAAAGGAATCCAATTATAAAGTGGCCTGGTTCACAAGTGCCCTCGAAACCTGACCTCCACCACTGAAAATTATGATTTTCGGCTCGTAACTTTCTAAGTGAATATGTTCTTTTATAACGTTGTTTTATTTTCAATTACGGATTACCCATGTCAAAGAAATGTTTGATAGCCCTGAACCCAAACAAATTTACTGGATGGACAGACGGACTTACCCCAATTATTTTTTTTACTCAATAAAAACTAAATGAGGCTTTAAGATTATAACAGCATAGTTTCTTCTTCAATACCTCCTACTTACAGATGTCGCTATCTGGTTTTTAGTCTGTTTAGTGTCGACGATGTCAAAAATCACCTTTAGACGGACTTGCCCCAAAGACTGGGAAAGTCCGTCTACAAGATGTTTCTTTGAAATATCAACTATATTTGCCACACAATTAATGTGTGGGGATATCTAACGTCTGTATTAGGTTTATAAAAGATTACTTTGTCATCTACTGTGAACACCGTCTTTCTAGAGCAGTGGTCTCCAACCTTTTTTTCATGCGGGCCACAAACATGTTTTGGTCTTGGTGTCGCGGGCCGCAACAAAAAATTTTTAGGGTTAAAAAATAACATTTTTCAAAATTAACGATTTAAAAGTTGAAAAAATTTCACGACTATCACGACGACTACATTATTTTGTTGGTGGGCGTGAATTTCAAAACTGTTTTACATCACGCGGGCCACAAATAAAGCCCCGGCAGGCCTCATGCGGCCCGCGGGCCGCGGGTTGGGGATAGCGGTTCTAGAGTCATTACAAAAGAAATAGGGGCAGCTCAAAGCCAACTTTAAATAAAGTATGCCGGTCTTCCCCAAGTTGACCATAATTTAAAAGGAAAATAAAATAAAACAATGACAACAGCAGGGCAATCGCGTTATTTTTAAACGTTTCAATTCAGGTTCACATCTGCTTTGGTTGTGGTCCAGTTACGGTTCGGTTCCGCTGCGTCTGAACAAATTTCAGTATCGTGCTAACGTTCCAACCGTAACTCAACCGATGGAACTCGAACGGAGCGCAACGTTTGACCTTTAGACAGACATTGCAGCGGACCAATCAGCGCCCTTGTGATTTAATCTTGATTGGTTTAAATATGAACACATTTTTTTCGATGATATTTACGAATGAATATGGCATAAGTGAAGTTGTTTCAAGTAGTTATTGTGATTTGTGGATGATTATTACTTGGAGTTTATAATTTACGTAGTTAAATTCATATTGTTTTACTTTAATTTACTAAAGCCGTGTTGAGAAGTGACTTGTGAAGTTGTGACAAAAGTTTTTTGTGACATAGAAAACACAAAGAAGTATGTAAGTAATGTCAAAGTTCAATTCTCTTTTTAACAAACTCAAATAGTCCTTTGAAGAGCTTTGAAGTAAAACATAAGCTTATATTATAATTTGATTGCTATATGTTATATTTTTCCATCGATTTTCGTCAATTTAACACACCAAAATAAACGTTTCAGAAACGTGCGAGTAGAAGTAGCTTTGTATCAACTTTTTGTTTTGAGAGCGTTTGCGCTTGGGCTGAAGTTCAGTAAAAGGCCCTACTCACGATTCAATTTCAGCAACAATCTGTTGACACAATTTGCAGTGAGCCGACAGATTGTGTCGTCAATAGTAATGTTGAGGGCACGTTGGGGGCGTAACCCAACATGTTGCGTATTGCATCGGCGCGGAAGCAACCAGACAAATTGTCTCAGCAGATTGTGTGCGTGTTGAAACGTGAGTATTGCGATTGCTCCAATCTCGGCTCAATCGCGGTCAAGCGTTGTGGCGGATTGTACGTTTCTTGCGCTTCCGGGTCGAATTTGAAAAATCTTCTGGTTCCAAATAATACATAATCGACATATGCGAGATTTTCTTTCTTAATAACAGCCACTTTTTTACCCAGTATCGTTTTTTACGTCGCTCTCTGGATACACATAACGATGTTACAGTAAGTGCAACACCTGCTTTTTGAAATTTTGTTAGTTTCGGCGGACCCATGTCTAATACGAACGTGACGTGCACACGTTGTGGCAAGCAATCGCGGAATGAAATTGTGTCAGCAGATTGTGGGTTGGATGAATCGTGAGTAGAGAACGCTCAATCGCGACTTCAACAAATTGTGTCAGCAGATTGTAGGTTGTGTTGAACCGTGAGTAGGGCCTTTAACGTCTCAACTGGCTGTCAAAACGTTAGCGCGATACCGAATCGTTCCAAAAGTCGATCAACGTCCGAGTTTCATTTGCGGTTCAGTTGAAAACATTTAGCGCGATTGCCCTGCTGATAACTATGACAACTGCGCATTTCAAGGCCAACGCTCAAAACTCGTGACGGTATCTATACTCGCTACGTATACTCGTCTCAAAGTGGCGTGGTGTCTTTGCGCAGCGTATTTATGTGATTCCGTTCCCCGCTCGTTATTTTTCGAAAACATACCATAGATATCAGAAACAAACTGTAACATACGTACGTAGTTTACTAGAATTAATAAGTTTAGAAATCGCGCCGACTTTACGCCGAATGAAAATCGGCGGCGGCGGCGTCAAAAAAATGTCGGCGGCGGCGGCGGGTCGGCGCGGCGCACACCTCTAAATGTGACTTTCCAATGGTGAAAGTTTTTTTTTTAATCAGCATAATAGTTTTTGAGTTTATTCATTACAAAAATACAGTGTAGATGTAGATTATAATAGTAGTGTAAATTAAGAAGCTGGGCTTTGTGAATATTTATTATAGATCAACTCTTAGTATTTAAAATTTATCTTGGGATTTGACAAATCTAAAGTGGATACAAAAACAATAATAGGGAATTGTAGTAGGAAACTTGTGTTACTAGAACGTGATTTTGCTAGACAAGTAGCCAGATTACTCGCTATGTTGTAAAATATATGTAGTACACCTACTTATGTTTTGTTCTTTCTTGAATATAATTTTACCGTCGAGAATAAAATGGAGTTTCTGGAAACAGGAAAGGCTTGTAAAAATTATTAGAGACACAGCCTTTTCTGCTTTCAATTTTCTTTTACATTAATATTAGTGTACTTAGTACCTTAAAAATAAAAAAATAAAAATAAAAAAATAAAATACGTTTATTTCAGGCTTTTTAATAAATCCTTCAGGCCCCGCGCGAGCACCAACCCATATTAAGAAAGAAATAAATAAGTTAGTTTAAGTACTTGCCACCTTCTGGCGCTCCGGGCACATGCTCATGTGTATGGATCCAGTGCTCCAGAAGGGCTGTCCAGCTTGACGCTGAGCACTTTCAGGATGCTGTTGGGGCTGCCCCGCGTGTGGAACATCAGCGATGCTATGCGACGTCGCAGTACGGCGTGAAACCCGTCTGTACGAGCGTGCGCTAACATCGCTGATGCACTACACCAGCGAGGGAGCCCCACCAACACCCTGAAAGCATTATTATATTGTACTCGGAGAGCGTTGATGGCCCGCTGCGTATAGTTGACCCACAGATTGCAGGTGTAGAGTGTTTGACAGAATGCTAATTTTAACATCTGTACTACACCTTGCCAATCTGCGCGCCAACATATTACAGCGGACCGCCATCGCTCTCCTCTCCTCCCCTCTCCTGGTCTAAAGCCGAACTGTGCGTCGTTTAAAGTTATATATTTCTTAAGTTGTCTCTCAAGCAAGCTGTCAAGTATCTTCGATATGGTTGTAGCTAAAGATATCGGGCGGTAGTTGCACTTATCGGAGCTATCCTGTCTTGTTTTTTTATTATAGGAACTACCACCGTCTTCATCAGCTCATTTGGCAGGTAGGAATGCCTTATACATAGAGTAAATAGCAATACCAATAGTCTTGGAAGATGTGGTCCTGCGTATTGAAAATGTTCTAAGCTGAGACCATCGTGTCCAGGTGACTTTCCTCGGGTCATGCTTTTTAAAATGAGAGCAACGTGTCTCGCTGTAACTCGCTCAGGCACTCAGAAGACTCTACCTGGAAGTGACATCGGAACATGTTCGCAATATCTTTCGAGTCACTGATGCCGTCTACACTCGTCGGGATACTGGGTTTTGCGTTTAATTTCTTTGTTTCCTTCCAAAAACCCTTAAAACCGACCGACCTTTACCTTAGAGTATTTTAAAAGTGGTAAAAGGACACTTAATTCTTACAAGCAAATCATGCGATGCCTTAATATTACTCAGACTTTACAAACGAGCAACGATATTATAATATTATAGTCAGAATCCATAGAACCATAATATTTTTAAAGATTCTATAGAAGCGAGAAATACAATATTTTTTTCATATTATGAGAATATGTTTTATTTACTTAGGTACTAACTATTACTCATTAATATTGAAAGACTAGTTAGAGTATATATTTTTATATATCGTAAAATAAAAGTTCTATTTTCAAGCGAAACTATGCTGTTAAAATAATCGTAAATCATCTTATTCAATCTCTTTTATCATTCAAGAGGCTGCATTTTCTACAAATTTACCATCGGTATTGTGTATCGTTGAATGGAAGAAATACGGGAACATTTGCATTATTTAGATTAGATGGGAATATCACGGATTAAACTATTATTACTTCTTGTTACAAAGACTTTGCAGCTAACGATTTTCTCATTTTTGCTTTTAGAATAGCATTTATTTACTAGAATGTGAAGGGCTATATTAAATAAAATAAATTGAATATAATAAAAGATTTTTATATTTCAACAATTCAACATTTCAACATTGCTTGTACACTACAGATATTTCGGAAGTCACTGTTCAGTATTCGGTCGTTTTGGGGAAGATGTCAACGAAGTAGTTGTCCTCCATGAATGTGCCGGTTCTGTCGATCAGGTCGTAGTTCTTGAGCACCCATCTGTTCCAGCGGGTCTTCATGTCGCAAACCTGGTTCTTGTGGAAGATCGTCACATCGACGAACTTCATGTTGGGTGTGAAGAATTTGGAAACGTCGATCATTCGGTCGAAGGGGAAGCCGAGGGGCATCTTGTCGAGGAGCATGCTAGACCTGAAGTCTACGACGAACTCTCTACGGTCGGCGTCAAAGATTTCCGCGTCAATGTTGTCGATGAGCTTCAGCGGCGACACGATGACGTAGAACATCATGTTCATGCCACCAACGGTACCCTTGGGCAGAAGCAGCCTGGTGGGGAACCCGGTCATATAGTTCCTGAGATCTTTCATGAAGAATTCCTTCACGTCGGTGGTGCTTTGGAACTTGTTCCAGATGTTGTAAGTCATCATTCTGTCACCGATGAGGTTGTGCATGTCCGTGGACTTCCTGACGATGAAGTTCTTGCCGGTCACGAGTTTGTACATGAAGGAATCGAGTTCCACGAAGTTGAACCTATTCTCGTTGATGTCGAAGAGACGTCCCGTGTGGTCTTCTTTAGGTCCCAGGAACAGCCTGACAACACATTCGACTTGCTTGTCGGACTCTATTTCGAACTTGACCTCGAATGGTTGATGATTCAGGCGGCGTTTGCGGGCAAAGAATACCATGTCAGGAGTTGCCTTCTTCAGTTCATCATCGTTGTAGGTAACAGCGTTAGTCATGTCCATTAGGTAGTCATCGAAGTATGTGACGAGTTTGTCGACAACTACGTTCTCAACTTTCACGCCTGGGAAGTATAGGTCTTCGTGGGTGTAGCTTGGGAGACGGTTCTTGAAGATCATCACGAAGTAGAAGAGACGTTTCTGCAGCTGGTAGAAGACTGGATCACGGAGGGCGGTCTGGTAGTTGTCAAGCACCGATGGTACAACGAAGTATCTGGAATCAAATTTGGGAATGAAGGACGAATGTTTATGACAAAATAGTAATTACTATTTTTTAAAGTTAGGTAGATAAGTAGCAAGTTAGATATTGTAGAATTAGAATGTGTACCTAAAAGAATTAAAAACCTTTCAAATTTATAATAATTATCGTAACATGTAACTGCGATAAAATGCGATAATTTTTTCTGTTACACTCAACAGTTTCTTAAAGCTTATAAGTTATGTCTTTCACTGGCATTGAAAATTTCTTTAATAACCAGGTTTTACGGTTATAAATTGTGATTTTTGATTCACCGGAAACTTACTTGTCAGAGGTTACTGTGTTGAGTCCAATGACTGATTTCATCAAGACGAGCAAGTAGCGGTAGGCGTGGATTTGGTACTTGGTCAGATCGGTCTTCTCAACGGCACCATAGATAAGTTTACCCAAGTGTTCGATGTCCTCTACCTTGTTCAGTTCATACCTGAATCCATTGATCTAAAAGAAAAAATGATATACTGTTATTATTTCAGATTCTCTTAATAAAATTAACTATGCATCATGTTGCAATTTGAAACATAACATTTTTTTAACATAGACATAAAACTAACCTCAATGTATCCCTTAACGACAGCCTCGGTAATGATGTTCTCGTAATCCTTGGCCAGTTTCATGACTCCAACGTTGTAGTTTCCGATGAAGTTGAAGTTGTTCATTCTGACGGGCAGTTGTACTCCGTTGTGCAGGATCAACCACGGCCAGTAGCCCTTCATGACGGTCGTGTCCCACGAGAAGGTGGTGATTTCTCCTAGGCCGTTGGACAATCTCTCCATGTAGTACCTGGCGAGGATCTGCTGGTACACGTACAGAGTTAGCTCCCAGCGTCTGAACATAACCTTGTTGTTAAACTGGTCACCCATCCAGAAGGGATAGTCGATGTGGAAGTAGTAATAGTAGGTGTTTAGGTCGATGTCCTCGGTGAAGTATCTCAGACGGTCCTCTTCGTTGAGGTGAACACGGGTGTCGTAGACGTTCTCGTCGATGATGTAAACCTTCTTGTCGGTGACCTTGATACCGTAGAAGTCACACAGCTTGTAGTCAACGAGGCCCTTCTTCATTTTAAGTAAGTACGCCTTTTGGATAACGTCACCGCGGACGAAGTAGTAGGGGTAGATTTCGTAGGGAGGTGGCAGGATGATACCTTTGCAGTCATCGCGATGTCTTACAGCTACGGTGAGAGCATATACGAACATGCCCTCGTTCAGGTACAGTCTCATATAGCAGGCGGTCTTGATGAAGGTTTCGAAGTCCTTGGCGTAGTACAGCATGTGGAACATCGAGATGACCTCCTTCATTTGGCGGTCGATGTGCAGGGTGAAAATTTCACCACGGGGCAAGAAACCGAACTTCAGGTTTTTGACAAAAGTCTTGACGACTTCGGGCTTCTGTAAATAAAAAGAATTGACATAGCAGGTTTTTTCAACAAATTAAAAGGTATACAGGCAACAAAATTTTTAAAATATACAAGTTATCTTACAGTGTAAAAGTCCACTTTGTCTTCAAACTTGATGTCTTTGCCGATTTCTTCGATTTCCTTGTACATAACTGGCTGCATGACATTGTTGAGCAGTTTGAAGATGAATTCCTGCTTATGTTTGATGTCATTGAAAACTGCAATAGAAGAAAATAATTATGAAATCTACCTACGAAGAATACACTTACATTTAATTTAAAATTTCTAAGCAAGACCCTTTTAAATTTATTAAGTATTAATATAAATATTACTTCTTTACATTCTATGAAATTAAACTTTAGGATGGTCTTGGCAGTCATATTACACTTTTGTAGAGCTCTTATTAAGATACTTTGTCTGGAAGGCACCTTATGATGGCTACTTGGCTGGTAAAAGTTTCTCCTTATAATACAACAAACCAAAAGTTATAATGCTTATTTTCAAATGAATTAAAACCAAGTTTGTATGTAATTATGTAGTATTTAGTCAGTTAATTCAAAATTATTGTTTTTACAAAATCTCTACCTACATCACGATATTAAAAGCTTGCCTTGCACTATCGGCTAGGTACCAACAACTATTAAAGTTTCAACTTTGCATGCAATCAGTTTAAAACTCGAGTAAATTAGAAATTAGCTTGAGACCACCAGCAAAAAGTATTTTCATTTACGTTAAACTTTTTTTTTACTTTGGTTTAATATTTCATGAAAATTTTATTATAATTTGAAAGAATAGGAATGGATCGAACAAGTTACGTTATTTATATTATATTATCTAGTGGCCAGTTGAATGGGGGAACAGAAAGTTATAAGTCCCAAGTCAAAATCTGAGGACACAACCGGTGCGAATTATCGAACCGAACAAGGAAACGAAGCTGCATTAAAGTTGCATTAATTAAAACTGTATATGTATTGACATTATAATATGACATTAAATTTTTTGTAAAGGTAAGCAATCAAATATTTTTCTAAATTTTCAGTAGTAAGATTGTGTCTACGATCATTAAGAATATTTTTGTAAATAGAAAAGGTTCGCTCCACATTCACTGAGGAAAGTGAGCAGAATTTCAACTTTGGTGCTATTTTAGCACTTACAGTTTCTGGAAAAAGTTCTGCCCTTTAATTTCTAGTAAGCGAGCGCGACTTCCTTCTGTCTCTTTCATTTTACTATCGTAACTGTCAAAACAAAAGATGCGTACGGCTACTGACTGCATTCGAAACGCAGTAAAAAGACACATTATCATAAACTTATAATGCTAAGACCAACAAAGAGTGCGAGAGAGAAGAAAATCCTTTATGGAATTATAACAAGATGAAGAGAGAGCGGCAGTCTAATGTAAATTGTAATTGTGTGTTGTATTGTCGTCAAAAGTCGTCAATCGTTTTTATGCCCTTTCGGTATTTGGAATTTATTGTTTAAATCCTTTATTATTTTCATCAAATACTATTACATATAAAAATAGTAACTTGTTCTGTGAGTGATTGCAGTGTAAATCATAGGAGTAATCCTGAAAAATATACATTTCACAAGTAATTAATCTTCATGTCCTAATTGCTACGATGTGTTTATTTTTGCTATATTCTGTCTTTAGTTCTCTATTTCAAATAAAATATTGTGAATCCTCCCTTTTACTTTCATATTTTGCGGAACTAAAGGTACTATTGTTCTTATATTACACAAATTTTGAAGAAAAATTTTTCATCAAAATTTTTACATATACGCTAGTGCTTGAATCAAATTTATCGATATGCTCATCGATATTTTACAATAACATAAAACTAAAATCATTTACCTTTATGTATTTATCACCTTAAAAAGGACATATTATCTTATTTTAACGATTATTTTTAAATAATAATAATCTTTTGACATACCTAGTATAAAATCAAGGTTTCACAGATCAGTCACTTACTGTATCTGATACTCATTGGGTGTTTTCACACTGCGACGGTAACGACACGACACGATACCACAGAATAGATAAGGGCCACCACACATATAATACAATTTCAAGTTGGCCGACTATCGTACAAACTAAATTGCGTAGTGTCACAATTTAATTGGACAACTTCATCGTGTAAAATATTATATTTTCAGAATACATTGTGCCTACCACCGGTTCGGGAACTAACCCGACGAGAAGAACCGGCGTAAGAAACTCGCACGGGGCCCACTTTTTACCAAAAAAAGTGAGAAAAAAATTAATCCTTTAAAATAAAATTTACAATGCTGTAACTAAAAATTATACAATGTAAACATAGATAGGTACATAATAATTATTGTAAGTCATGTAGAAGTAGCCTTGCAAGCAGTCATTCAGCATTCTACTCCCAAGATGTGCCATCGTTTAGGAAATCATTGACCTTATAATAGGCTTTGGCACAAAACGTTCTTTGACTACATTTTTAAATTTATAAACGAAAGATTTTGAACGTTTTCTGGGATTCTATTGTAAAGGCGTATACATTGACCTTTAAAAGATTTACTGACTTTACTAAGTCTGATCACCGGCAAGACTATGAAAAGTACCAATAATAGGATCATAATGTTATGATGCATGGTGTAGCGATGATGATGATGATTAATGTAATTAGCATAGTAACTTATGCTTTTGGTTCTTTAAACAATGCTGAAACTCCTAAACATGTATGTATAAGGAATCCGGAGTTCTGTTCAGCACCTTCAGAACCGTGGTATACCATGGGGAAAAACCTTACTTTTTGGTAGCATATAATCAAAATACATCATATAAATCCAAAATAACCATATGTTCCTATTTGAATATCAAGGAGTCACCTCGATTTCTCATGGTTTCCATCACCAGACCACCACTTTTGTGAACATGGTACCTACTCGGAACAATACAATGTACAACAAAAGAAAAATTTTGAAAATCGATTCACAAACGGCGGAGTAATCGTTGAACATACATAAAAATATATCCACAGCAGAACGTCTAACCTTCTCCTTTATTGGAAGTCGGTTAAAATAATTGTTATAAAAAGTATTATGATATTTTAATGATATGTATTTAATTTAAGAATAAAATATAATATACTATGTGTGTTGTTTACTTTCAACGTAAACTTTCAATATAAGGGCTGATTTACCAGATAGATTTTACCTGAGAAATAAATAAGTAACTTTATAACGTGTTATGTGTATATTATTTACCCCTATAAGAACCTCATGTCATAACATATCCGACGATTGAAAAATCGTTCCAAACGAAAATGTGTATCTACTTTTCAATCGTCATCTTTTTTTGCCAATTAAAATTTATAATACCTAATTTGAAATACAAAATCTGTCAAAGTTGCATATTATTTATTTCTTATAGAAACTCAGGTAAAATAACTCGAACGGACTATACTATTGATAGCAAAATACTATACTATCGATAGTAAAATATACATCACTAGCACACGCACACATTGACAGATCAAAAATGGTCACGCATTTTCGGGTTGTCAGGTGGTCTATACGCAGTGTTGTCACACCAAATTTTAGAAAATCAGTAGACGTCAGAGTTTTTTGTCAAAAATTGGTAGAATTAGGTAGACGTTAGAACCAAAAGTTGGTAGATCTACCACCCTCATATCAGTAAATTTTTTAGAATAAAAAATGCTAGTTTATCCATAGAGAGAGTTTTATTGATAGTGTTTATACATATTTTTATTGAATAATTTTAAATGTTCAGCAGTCAGCACTCGGCTCTTCGTTCTTTGAAATTAGGTTCATTTTAAAGAACGAAGAGCAACGTATGAAGCAAACCTTCCAATGCCGCTATCCCCAAACCGCGGCCCGCGGGCCGCATGCGGCTCGCCCGCCCGCGCCGCGCCGTGACTTTATTTGTGGCCCGCGTGATGTTAAACCATTTTGAAATTCACGCCCACCGAAAAAATAATGTAAAGTCGTCGTGATAGTCGTGAAATTATTTCCACTTAATTAAATCGTTAATTTTGAAGAATGTTATTTTTTAACCCTAAAATTTGTCTGTTGCGGCCCGCGTCACCAAGACCAAAACATGTTTGTACAAGGCCCGCATGATAAAAAGGTTGAGGACCACTGTGATCTTATGTGTCAGTGCTGAGTCAGTTTCTCTGACATGTCTTTAAATTGTTGGCAGAGGAGAACAGTCTCACAACATTTGCACTCTACTTTGCACTGCTATGTGGAAGTGCAAGTACCTACTTGCAGAGTAGACAGAATGATACTAATTGTCTCCTCGACGATATTCAGATTTCAGACTATACTGATAGATTTTTATCTTGAAATATATAATTATTTAAGAAACAATAATTAATCAACTACTTAATTTTACGTTTCGGGTTGGTAGCAGCGGTCCGTTTTTTTTAATGATAATAATTGCCGAAGGAAGTGTTGTACCAAGACAAAGTCAAAAAAGCTATCTGAGCAGCCTGTAACGTTTATTATTTGTACGTGAACAATGATAATTATTATTATGTTGAAAAATAGGTAGATTTGATACCGAAGTTGGTAGATAGGTAGAAGGGAGGTGAAATAGGTAGATCTACCATAAAGTTGGTAGATGTGACAACACTGTCTATACGACAGTATATTATAAGTTTATGACTATTATAAGTCCGCGCGGAACTAGTTGGCCGCGCCTTAGGTATGTGAGCGGTGGGGCGGAGAGGCGGGGGCGCTTGATTTTGACAGTTCTAAGCAGTTCTGGCTAGTTAAGACAAAAAGCACAAGATATTGAAATAGCAAGATGAGTCCGCCGATAAAAATACAATCTAACTTCTAAGGAAATAATATTTAAAGTGCATAGGTTTTTAAGAAACGGAAAGCCGATGTCAATAATTTACAATATAAAACTGATCAATTGTCTTTAATCTATTCTTTTCAATAATTAAATAATATTATTGTTCAGGATATCTCGAGATTGGTCGTCACTGTCTAATCTCATGTGCGTTGCGAGCAGCAAGCAATCCCTCACCCCCGTCTCTACCTAAGGCGCGGCCAACTAGTTACGCGCGGACTATACTCGATAGCCCTTATGTTTTGTAACTGTGATGGTTATTTTTGGTCGCATTTCGGAACGTAGCATTAGTGAAAAATGTTGTAAATGTACCGATAATATGCATCATAACTAGATCTTAGGTAAAATATGCTATTACTGCTGAGAATGGCTAAAATATGCAAATGCATATAATCCGGTCTCTAATAATTAATATACATTTTTCATAAGTGTGTTTTTATTACTGTGAAATTACTATTATTTTAAGGCGACGCCTTGATAATTTGGCTGTAGCGATGCCGATTTTTCTCAGCAATGACTAAAGCTAAGAAACTAAAGTTCATTGTCAGTATTCATCATGTCTTTGTCTTTGAATTGCCCATAGCATAACACGATTGGACAACTTTTATAACACAGAATTACCAATCGAAAAGACCTCTGTAAAAAAAGGGATTCCTATTTTTCCAACAGAGGAGAGTGATTTAAGGTTCCAAAATTTGTACATAAATTGGTTGAAGCATACACTTTAATATGTGCATAGCTTATATGAAATGTATTTATGGTTTTTAAATTACGCGACAAAAACCATTTTGTTGCTTACGCCCTTCCATTTTTTGCTGTTCCATTGCTTGTTTTATGTGCTGTGTGTTGTGCTATGAGAGGCCGGCCCGGCCTCTCATAGAAAACAAGCAATCTAAAACATATCCAACACGGTTTCTTACTTTAACGCGGCGTCACCTTAAAGTAGAATAAGTGCATGAAAAGTGTATATTTAATACTGTGAATTGGGAAAATAGTAAAAATGGTACAATAATGATTCTTACCCAGGTTGGTGGATTCGCCATCTGGCCGGGCTACGGCCGCAGCCACTAACGCCAAAATCAGACACGCTATAGCCTTCATACTGACGGTTCAGTTGAACTGTGTCCATACCTCGTATTCCCCCAATATTTATACCCGTTCAACTAGCTATCACATCGAAAATGTTATTATTTTCATTTTGTATAAAAACACCTTATCTCGCGCTTGTTTTTTGTAAATATTTTTTATTATGTACCTGTGTTTTTAGGATTTTGTTTGCCTTTAGGGTATTTAGTTTCAGCTTTAGTGCTCCTACGTGATATCAGGAAAATGTGATGGAGAAAATGTTTCATTTTGAAATGTTTATATAGCCGTTACCGTTTAAGTGCTTGTTATTAGGTAAACGTATGAAAAGTAAAGATTCGTAAGACTTCTTGCTCATTTAAATACTTTTTTGACTGGTAAATAGACCGGAAATAGAGAAAATGGTCTAGACAGTGGCTAGAGAATTTTAACAGTATTCATAACCTTATTTAAATCTGTAATAATGACGTCATTTGTAGCCAGGTGGACTATTAGCTGCTATGTAGACATAAGAAATGATGCAATATTATATCTTTAAGCATCTTTTATATATATCCAGAAAATGCAATTAATTATAATAATTATTATTCATAATTTTACTCATTAAGATCAAAAGTTCTAATTTGTTACGATCACAAGTTGTTAAATAGACCTTATTTTTAATACCATTAGGTTGAAATTCATTTATCCTGGAACAATTAACACTTAAAGTGCAACATTTTATTTTCAATCTGCAACAATGTATTATATAAAAACAATATCGAGATAAAGTTAAACTATAACAAAAAATATGAAAGCTAAATAATCAATAATAATAATTATTGTTTGTCATATTGTACGCAATCACATGGTTTCATTTTTCTTTGAAATTAATGTTTCTATTCGGGTAATGTTTTTTGTTTTAAGACGGCCGGGAATATATTACTTTTACATTTACAATCATAGATTAAAATAACTAAATTCGCTTTTTATTTTCGCAACCCCCTTGTCATTCCCGAGGGCTGAGAGTAGTAACTATCTTCATACTTTCATCAAAATCGAATCAGCGGTTAACATACAATGTGACAAATAAGTATATTCATAATAATATTATGATGTATAACATTGATTCCCAAAGTGGTCCAGGTGGATAGGGGTCTACGCTTGCGTGGAAAAAAAATGGGGGTCCACGAGTCGTTAACGGGGGTCTATAAAAATTAGGTGACCCGATTTGAGTTCTCCTGAATATAGGCAGACAATATTATATCAATAGCAGATTCAATATTACAGAGCGAGGAGATTTAGAAATAAGTGAAAGTGTGGTAATTTTTGCGTTAAATAGCTACAAAACAAGAAAAAAATTTCGTTTACTTTTTACCACTCCGAAGTATTATTAGTTCCTTGTACTGTGACTTGAACTGGGTTAGCTGTGGGGTCCACCGCATCCAGCAAAACGTTAAAAGTGGTCTATGACAAAAAAAAGTTTGGGAACCTCTGATGTATAAGAAAGTGAAAGCAACAGAACAATTCATTATTTCCTTCATAAAAACGATGTATGAAAAACCATTATGGCCTCTGGCCTCTATGTACTTACTTTACTTTTTTTATTTTTTTTATTCTTAATTTATAAAGGCCATTGAATTGAATTTGAATTTATTTATTTACCAAATAAGACATATTACAATTTTTACCTTAATTTTATCAGCATTTAAAACCAATGAGGTTTGTGCAATGCTGCGATACAGTCCTATTCCTATGAATAGGACTATATCGCAGCATTGCACACTTATAATATGTGGCTATAAATTGTATTGTACAGGGGGGTTATTATGACCTCTTATTTCCAGCCAGTTTACGCCCTTAAAGTGGCTGGCTGTCGTTTTGGTATTATGGTCTCTATTTTCCAGTCATTTTCCAGCCAGCCAGCGGTCACGTGACACAAAACAAGCACAAAACCATAGACAAAACACACTGCTCCATTGTGAACTGAGTAGTATTTTTAACTGAGTAGTATTTTTCGTATTATGACCAATTGCGAGTACCACAGAGTAATAACAACATTATCTGACATAAGCTGGCTTGCTCTTACGTCAAAAATAGCAATTCAATAAACGCCAAACAATATTAGCTTTTACTGATGGGTTAACAGTTTAGTAATTTTTTTAAGTGAAAACTTCTTTAGCGGCGTTGAGCACTTTTGTGGGATGGGTAAAAACTGTGAAACTCGCGTCAGATTTTCGTGTTGATCGAAAAACCATAGAAAAAGCGTAAGACGGTTGGAGAGTAGTGTTTTGTGTCGAACTCGAACGAAATGTACAGTCGGGGAAATAAGTTGTTTAGCAGAAATGTACAGTCGGGGAAAATTGTGCTAAGCAGAAATGTATAGTCGGGGAAATGAGTTGTTTAGCAGAAATGTACAGTTGGAGAAATGAGTTGTTTAGCAGAAATGTACAGTCGGGGAAATGAGTTGTTTAGCAGAAATGTATAGTCGGGGAAATGAGTTGCTTAGCAGAAATGTACAATCGGGCAAATGAGCTGTTTAGCAGAAATGTACAGTCGGAGAAATGCGTTGTTTAGCAGAAATGTACAGTCGGGGAAATGAGTTGCTAAGCAGAAATGTGCAATCGGAGAAATGCGTTGTTTAGCAGAAATATACAGTCGGGGAAATGAGTTGTTTAGCAGAAATGTACAGTCGGGGAAATGAGTTGTTTAGCAGAAATGTACAGTCGGAGAAATGCGTTGTTTAGCAGAAATGTACAGTCGGAGAAATGCGTTGTTTAGCAGAAATGTACAGTCGGGGAAATGAGTTGTTTCGCAGAAATCTACAGTCGGGGAAATGAGTTGTTTAGCAGAAATGTACAGTCGGAGAAATGCGTTGTTTAGCAGAAATGTACAGTCGGGGAAATGAGTTGTTTAGCAGAAATGTACAGTCGGAGAAATGAGTTGTTTAGCAGAAATGTACAGTCGGGGAAATGAGTTGTTTAGCAGAAATGTACGGTCGGGTAAATGAGTTGTTTAGCAGAAATGTGCAGTCGGAGAAATGAGTTGTTTAGCAGAAATGTACAGTCGGGGAAATGAGTTGTTTAGCAGAAATGTACAGTCGGGGAAATGAGTTGCTTAGCAGAAATGTGCAGTCGGAGAAATGCGTTGTTTAGCAGAACTGTACAGTCGGGGAAATGAGTTGTTTAGCAGAAATGTGCAGTCGGAGAAATGCGTTGTTTAGCAGAACTGTACAGTCGGGGAAATGAGTTGTTTAGCAGAAATCTACAGTCGGGGAAATGAGTTGTTTAGCAGAAATGTACAGTCGGAGAAATGCGTTGTTTAGCAGAAATGTACAGTCGGAGAAATGCGTTGTTTAGCAGAAATGTACAGTCGAGAAAATGAGTTGCTTAGCAGAAATCTACAGTCGGGGAAATGAGTTGTTTAGCAGAAATGTACAGTCGGAGAAATGCGTTGTTTAGCAGAAATGTACAGTCGGGGAAATGACGTCGGGGACTTACTCGTCTGACTTTTAAAAAATATAATCCATTCATAGACAACCAAACCGGATAAATCCACAAATAGAATATAATCACTACGTGGAAATCCAGTCAGAAAAATAATAAGTTGGCTGGTTTTTGCCTGGAACAATTCACTTTCCGTGAATGGTCATAATAGCCCAGCAGAGCAAGAAAATCAAAGGAAACTGTAAAAATATCACAGGTCACCTTTGTGTAAGAGGAAAATATACTTTGAAAAATATTTAGCATTTCTCACGGGGCGCTTCCAGTTTTCATAAAATGTGAAAATATTTTAAGTTACAATAGCGAATGGAGTTTCTGTAAAAGTTTCAACTAAATTCACGCTTATTTTAGACTGAGAAGTCTAGTAATACTATATATATATATATATATATATATATATATATATATATATATATATATATATATATATATATATATAGAGAGAGAGAGAGAGAGAGAGAGAGAAAAGACGCGAACATTAATTTAATATTAGTTCCTATTGTTATGTTCATTTTGGTGAGGTTTTCGAGGGTTTTGATGTGGTGTGAAGTTTAAAAGCTTTATTTTGTTAGACTTTGTTGCGATTAAGGAGGCTGTAAGAAAATATGTCTGTAGAAACGGGTACTAGGCACTATAGAATTAAAAATAAAGATTACTTATTGATTTTTAGAAGGTTTCGGAAAGCACTTTTGTAATTTTAAATATAGAAATGTGAAAAAACATAAGTGCTTTTCCTCTATGTTAGTGGCCATCTGATTTTCGCTACATTTTTGACTAAGTATAATATTTTGTTTTAATACTTGACGTCCGTTGCTCAATAATTAGAAGCCAAATGATAATTAAAATGTTGGATTTAAATGTCCTATTATAATAAATATTTAAATATACTAATTAACAAAGTCTAAATTGTTGTTCTTTATTCATATCATATTATACAACATTGTTCATACTGAATTTAGAAATAAAAAATGTAAGAAAATTATATATTATGTACAGAACCCCTATTATTGCGATTTGGCTTGACCTCTGATAACGATGATTACTAATTTGGCTGACCGAGTCGTTCTGTTGCTAGGATGCTGCTATCTCTCACCTTTGCCATCACTTATCAGCGGGTGTAATGAACGCTTGTCAGCTTCAACTTTCAAATTATCTATCGATTCAAGGTTAAGGTGACGCCGCGTTAAAGTAAAAAACCGTGTTGGACTTGGATGTGTTTTAGATTGCTTATTATCAAGAGATGGAACAGCAAGAAATGGAAAGGGCGTAAGCGACAAAATGGTTTTTGTCGCGTTTTTTTTTTTTAGCAATACGGGGGCAAACGAGCAAACGGGTCACCTGATGGAAAGCAACTTCCGTCGCCCATGGACACTCGCAGCATCAGAAGAGCTGCAGGTGCGTTGCCGGCCTTTTAAGGGGTAATAGGGGAGGGTAGGGAAGGAAATTGGGAAGGGTAGGGAAGGGAAAATGGTAGGGGATTGGGCCTCCGGTAAACTCACTCACTCGGCGAAACACAGCGCAAGCGCTGTTTCACGCCGGTTTTCTGTGAAGACGTGGTATTTCTCCGGTTGAGCCGGCCCATTCGTGCCGAAGCATGGCTCTCCCACGTCATAAATTTAATTTAAAAACCATAAATATATTTCATATGAGCTATGAGCAAATTAAAGTGTATGCTTGAACCGATCTATTTACACATTTTGGAAGCTTAAATCGCTCTCCTCTGTTAGCAAAATAGGAATCCCTTTTTTTACAGAGGTCTTTTTGATTGATTATTTTGTGTTATAAAAGTTGACCAATCGTGCTATACTATGGGTAATTCAAAAACAATAACATGATGAATACTGACAATGAACTTTAATTTCTTAGCTTTAGTCATTACTCAGAAAAATCGATATCATTACAGCCAAATTATCAAGGCGTCGTCTTAAGGGTCCGTATACGAAATTTGCCGATTCCGCTGATTTAACAGACGTGATTTAACAGTTAAAATACAGTATTTCTAAAAGTTTTAATGCACAACATGTAAGATCATTTCAATTATAATCTAATGTTGGAGCTATTTTTATTTTATTTTTAAATAATCCAACTCAAACCCGCGACAGTTATGTGATTTTTGCTGTAAAAGGTTTAGAATATCACCTGTTTATGGATTGTATTGACATCAAAAAAATACAATGTACGGTTGAGAAAGTCGTTTATACAATGTTGGAATTACTTTTTACCACTTTAATATGAAATAGTTGAGTAAAAAAATATGTAACTCGGCAAAATTTTAGAGAAAATGGGCAAAGAATTGCTGTTAATTTCGGCAACTTGGAGCTGTAATTCATAAAAAAACGACAAAAATAATCTATATAGATAAAATCCTATTCAATTCGAGAAAAAACAAAAAAAAAAAAACAAATTGTGCCAAAAAACACGATTCAAAACAACCTCAATCTCACATTATATTACTCGCCGCATGGTTCGAGTCGGATTTCCGCGCTTAAATAAGAATATTTTTACATCTAATAATTAATATATATTTTTTTTAATCTAATAAGGGGAAAAAACCAAATAATATTTCTGTAGCGAACCTTTGCAATTTCATTATCATCGGCAAAATTTCGTATACGGACTCAGCAGCTTGCAGCCTGCAGCTTTTCTGATGTTGCGAGTGCCACCATTTGTCCTCTAACTTTATAAAAAAACTTTGAATTCAAACATCTTAGTGCTATAGGGTTACGAGTATAATATTAATCTTCATTACCTACACTTACCTACTGGTACTTACTACCTTGGTCGGTGCGTAATCATATTAATATTTTTGACATATAAAATTCATTCAAATGTTATGTACCTAGTGACCTACGTATTAAATATTATATTAGGCTGAAGACAAAAGCATTTTTCGCGTTTTTGGTAGGGCGTGTCAGTAATAATGAACAGTAATGGATCTACATGGGCTCAAGACATAGGATTTTTTTGCATTTTTTGCGTGTATTAATACTTATTACAGTACTATAACTACAGTCCTTTTAGTTAATGTTCTGTGGAATGAATATTTTCTATTGTCTATTCATGCATGCTCAAATATGGGAGGAAACATACATTATATTTAATTAAAAGAAAATACAGATTAGCTTCGTCTTTTAGTCGCGAGAGCTAGTTAAGTTACATGTTATAACATTCAACATTATCTCTAATGAATGCACGTAATTAAACACTTAATAAGTTCACTTATAAGACCCGAGTCGTATAGAGGTATAAGCTGAGCTATAATTTAAGCTATGTTATGCTATATTAAACTTATATTATTCATGTAGATTGTAGTAGATAAGTTCTGACATAATTATTATTACAGAATATTTTACCTTGAGGATAAAACTTATGACTATACAAAGTAGGAGACGAAAAATAAATGTGTTCTTTTGTGTTACCACTTATTACGGCTTAATGTTATTTTTATTAATAATTTAACATTTAAGCATATAGTATTTAGATATTGTCATAAATAATAATTATAACATGGCTTACAAAGGAAATGGTCAGTGACTATTATACATATTATACATATTAGGGTGGGTTGCACCAGAGGCGTGGTTAAAGTTAAAGTTATGGTTATAGTTAAGGCTAACTTAGCTTTAACCTTAACTTTAACCTTAACTCTGACCACACCAAAAAATTTAGATATAAGTATGAGCGGTTACCGTTAAATATGGCGTCGGACGCCATATTTAACGGTAACCAAAGATTTGATATTTTGCACTGTAGTTATAGTTAAAGTTATATTTAAAGTCAGTTGGTGCAATCCACCCTTAATAATTGTTTATTTTGACCCGGTAAAAACTAAAAAGTAGTATAATGTTCTCTGTAGTCCATATTCTGTTCTAAAATTTACAAAGTCAGAGTCTCGGTACAAACAATTTTTTCTCATGTTTAATACTAAAACAAGGCCAAGACGATAATATAATTTTATATCTCACACGATATGTTTCGTATCTTTAATGCACCTGTGGCAGCTTTATAATATTATGTTGTGTGTATTATTGGATCAGAAAATCTTAGCTAGAATAGGGATAAAATGTAACATATTTAATATTAACATTACATAAAATATATTATGTATTATTATTCTCCCTGAGGGTTATCTTTAGGCTACAATGTAATTTAACTGCGTTTTATTTCAACTAAGACCCCGTATTAACTAATTAATTATTATTATTTAGGCTCGTCAAATTAGAAGATTTTTTTAAGGCTTCAATAATTATTATAATAATTATAGCTTCTGCATTGCTTAGGCCTGCGGTCCTTAAACTTTTGTTGTGGCGGAACCCTTTTAAGAAGTGACATTTTTGACGGACCCCCCTTAAAATACATATTTTTGGTCTTGAAATGGATTGTTTCCATGCTGCAGCTGTCTGATGACATTTCTAAAATTTCTTAATGGCTAAATTAAGAATAAGAGAAATAATAATATGTTATAATTAAAAATGAAACAGTGAAAGTAAGTAAATAAATATATGGACAGAAATAGAATTGTTGAAAAATATGAATGATAATATTATAAAGGCAATATGAACTGAATGAAACTGAATGTAAATAAAATTAATAAAAAATGTAAAATGTAAGAATTTAAATAAAATAGTAAGCAATTGTGTTGTTCAATGTTATTGAAGGGGGATGAAGAGGTCCCATATAAGGGGCCATTAAAAAAGTAAAAAAATAAAAATGGCTAAATTGGTTTGAAAAGCTTCTGACGCAAGTGCATAATATTATAATAATAATTACTATTATTAAAAACTCATACAATATTATCAGTGTTGTGATACTAGTCCAGGGGTTTCCAATCTTTTTAAACCTGCGGCTCAGTTACACGTCGCAATATTTTGTCACGGTGCCCTACTTTACCTAGCTATTAGAAAAATATACTATAAATAAACACCTTTAATGATTACAGTTAAGTAAAGCAGGTAAATAATAATAAAAAATATTACTCATCTACCTGTTTTACATAAATTATTTTATTTATATTATATTTTTTTATTTTATAATATTTGTGGTTTTGGATAATGATGGAGGGTCGACTCACGGCACCCCTCTTGCCTTTCTACGGCGCACCAGGGCGCCGTGGCACACACTTTGAGAACCCCTGCACTAGACTACTTTTACACGTGGGAGAGCCATGCTTCGGCACGAATGGGCCGGCTCGACCGGAGAAATACCACGTTCTCACGGGAAACCGGCGTGAAACGGCGCTTGCGCTGTGTTTCGCCGAGTGAGTGAGTTTACCGGAGGCCCAATCCACTACCCTATTCCCTTCCCTTCCCTACCCTCCCCTATTCCCTTCCCTTCCCATCCCTACCCTCCCCTATTACCCTGTTCCCTCTTAAAGGCCAGCAACGCCAGGTGCGTTGCTCTTCTGATACTGCGAGTGTCCATGGGCGACGGAAGTTGCTTTCCATCAGGTGACCCGTTTGCTCGTTTGCCCCCTTATTTCATAAAAAAAAGACTAATCTCGTGATCCCACAATCTGCACCTGAGGTCTCAGAGATAAATAATCAAGGAGCTCTTAATCGGCTATTAGTAATTATGACATTGTTGTATGAGTTTTTAATGATAGTAATTAGACTTTCAATTACAGACAGATCAATCAATATAATGTATGAATGTGCCTAATAAATCCATATAGTAGGGGAGGGGAAGGTGCTATTTGTATAGTCACTCGAGCGTCATGGAGACCTAGTAGGTTTTTTACATTAGGTAAAACTGATAATAAAATAATAAGAGCGTGCCGCTAACCTAACCTAACCTAACCAGTTTCGGTCGGACACTACATATTTTGCTCAATATCAATAATATGGTAGATACATACAACAGACAGGCACTTGAAATATTCACAAAATACCTACTCAATTGTTTACACAGGTAAATAAAGTCTATACTAATATTATAAAGAGGTAAACTTTAATTGTATAATTGTAATGAATAGGCTCAAAAACTACTGGACCGATTTTAAAAATTCTTTCACTATTCGAAAGCTTTCACTATCCACGAGTAACATAGGCTAAATTTTATTTTGGAAATAAATAGGTTTCCTTAAGATATTTGGGTTTTTCGGAAACAAGGTGTAAAAAATCAACAAGAAAAGTTACTTATTTTGCGTACACTGCCTAAACTATAAAAGATAGAACCATAAAATGTTTCAATTAGTTGTAGATCTTATAAATATCTACAAAAAAGTCCGTGACACACTATACCTATCTATCTCGAGTGAGGCACAACAATCTTCATTTTTTTTGGACTACATTTAAACGCGTTTATTTTACTCATTCTATTAATCCTTATCAAAATAAATTATTTCATCACTAAGTACAGTTTATGTAGATAATATTTGGTTGAATGACTAAAATTGGACGTTTGGTTTTGAAGTTATGGCGAAATTAAAATATTACGATTTCTACTGCACGGCCCGTTGCGAAGTGGGTGTCATGGGGTGCGCGTGCGAGACGGGAGTTTAGATAGCTATAGGCTCTATGCCCACAGACCACAGTCCACACTGTGCTGTGTACACTTTCATCTTCAATTTTCGTCATCTTCTTTCATTCAGCTGTCGTAATGGCGCATTCAATTATTTTAAAATGCCTAAGAGAGCCGGGTCGGACGACCATGGCGCCATACTTATATTTTAGTCACTTCAATAAAATAATATGGGCAAAACAACGTTTGCCGGGACAGCTAGTACTTTAATAAAATGAAAATAACATTAATTATTATGGGGGGGTATTCCTATACGGAATAATTATTAATAATTTAAAAATTATTAAAAAATTATTAAAAATTATTAATAATTATTTTTCAGAGCGGGACATATATGTCACGCTCTGAAAAATAAAATAAATGGTCACGTTAGGTATACTAAACATCTTAATCTGACAGACCCGATGAAATTTTAATATTAAAAAAAAAATTAACCCACCACGTGAGAAATCTGATTTATATACCATGACACATGTAGAATCCTATAAAAGCTTAATCTGACACGCTCGAGCTAATCCCGAAATCCACTCTTCCCCTCCCCAACTAATAATATCAATAGTAGAAATGTGAAAGTGTATTTTTCTGTTTGTCTGTTACCTCTTATCATTCAGCCTTTATAACTGAGAATTATTGAATAAACATTTACAGCTTTACGTTTACTTATTATAAGTAAAAGTGTTTTGTCATTCACCATCACCTCAGTAGTGATAGCAATTTTCCAAAGGCGTGCCTTGAGTCTTGAATTCACAGTAAAATTTCACAATTTTCTTTCATATTATGAATTTTGAAAAACCCTTTGCTAGCGCCTTTCAGTCTTTCACATCTGGGATCTGTGAGGCTAGCTGTAATCCGCTTAGAGCCCGCTATCTACTCTGGTTAGAGGTATATAACGCTCACGGCAAAATGCTGGAACGTTCCAGAACTTTAAAGGCGCTCTTTGTGTAGCTTCTAGAAATTTAATAATTTATAATTGTGTTTACTAACTTTTAAAATGGCCGAATAATTAATCTTACGATGTAAGGCCTTTAAATAAAGAAAAAAAAATCTTTTAAAATTTAATATGTTTTGAGCCAACGTTAATTTTTTAGAGTTTTCAGTGTTCAGCTAATACAGACTTACTAGAAGTGTTTTAATTCACTCTCGTGAAGTCATGTCATTATTATTGACATAATGTCAAATGATATTATACCAGCGATAATCCATATCCATACTAATATTATAAATGCGAAAGTGTGTCTGTCTGTCTGTCCGTCTGTCTGTCGGTCTATCTGTTACCTCCTCATACCTAAACCACTGAACCAATTTTGCTGACTTTCTATATCTACAACACTTACACTGTCATAATTTAATTAAAATCAACACGAGTTTTTCCTTATAATTTCATTAAACAGTGTTTCTTACATTAAAGCCCCGTAAAAGTCTTCTAAAAGTAGCTCCATCGTTCGTAATTTATTAAATTATCTCCGACTTTTACAATTTGTGAGGCTAATTATCTGAATGTAAAAAGCCCCTTAATCTTATTAGGCGCATTGTGGTCGGATTACTTTATAACTCAATAAGGTGTGTTAGTAATTCTAAAGAAATACCCAGTGCAGAGTCGGAAGGTTTACAAAGGACATTTTTTTACTATGTTGCTAACAAGTTGCAATTAATATATTAATATATCTTCCGCTTTATTCTTCGCTCCTATTAGTCTTAGCGTGATAAAATATAGCCTATAGCCTTCCTCGATAAATGGACTATTTAACTCATCTATCAATCTCAGAAGTTCCTGAGATTAGCGCGTTCAAACAAACTAACTAACAAACTCTTCCGCTTTATAATATTACTAGCGACCCGCCCCGGCGTCGCACGGGTATAAAATATATAGCCATTGAAAAAATGATTAAAATCGATAGCCTATGATCCTTCACGTGGTCCACTTCTTATCTGTGCCAAATAACATAAAAATTGCTCCAGTGGTTCGCGAGATAAGCCCTTTCAAATAATTTCCCCTCGTTTTTTCCACATTCTCCTATTAGTCTTAGCGTGATAAAATATAGCCTATAGCCTTCCTCAATAAATGGATCACATAACACTGAAATAATTTTTCAAATCGGATTAGTAGTTCCTGAGATTAGCGTGTTCAAGTTTTAGCCCTTTCAAATAATTTTATTATATATATATATATATATATATATATATATATATATATATATATATATATATATATATATATATATATATATATATATATATATATACAAAAATGTTATATAACGTTATATAACTTCTATCTGGGAGCACCCTTATACGTCCTTCCGAACGCACGGATAAGCGGGTAGGTACACTGCAAGCGCCACCGCGCCGCTACTTAAGGCGACGCCTTGATAATTTGGCTGTAGCAATATCGATATTTCTCAGCAATGACTAAAGCTAAGAAATTAAAGTTCATTGTCAGTATTCATCATGTCTTTGTCTTTGAATTACCGCTATGGGTACGCTATCATAACACGATTGGTCAACTTTTATAACACAAAATAATCAATCAAAAAGACCTCTGTAAAAAAAGGGATTCCTTTTTTGCCAACAGAGGAGAGTGATTTAAGCTTCCAAAATTTCTACAAAGATTGATTCAAGTATACACTTTAATTTACCCATAGCTTATATGAAATGTATTTATGGTTTTTAAATTACGCGATAAAACCATTTTGTCGCTTACGCCCTTTCCATTTTTGCTGTTCCATTGCTTGTTTTCTTCATAGTAAACAAGCAATCTAAAACGTATCCAATACGGTTTTTTACTTTAACGCGGCGTTACCTTAAATAAATCGTTACGTACATTTGATTGTGATCTCGTGGTGTAACGGCTAAACCACGCGTTTGCACGCATAAAAATCAAGCCTCATTTATCGTTCCAAGTTGCGGGAACCACATTGTTGAAGCTAACATTATTAAACTCCCGAATAAGGAAGAATCGATGAGTAATTTACAATGCAGATTGACTTATGAATATTTACTGATACAAAGTGACCCCAGAGGCTTCGGATAGTGCCTCATTGTCGTTACAGCCTATCAGCCTCATTTTCCAATCGATAGTTCATTCTACCTACGAAGAAAGAAAGGCAGTTTGGGATAAAAGGATATATTTAGTAATTTTTTTTTTTTAAATATTAAGGGAGCAAACGAGCAAGCGGGAAACTTGATGGAAAATATGGACACTCGAACATTAGAAGAGGCGTCATGCTGGCCTTTTAAGAGGGAATACGTTCTCTCCTTGAAGGTGATGTATGATTGTGATTTTAATACGATTTTGGATTTGATCACTGTTATATTATATCCTTAGGATGGTGGAATATTTCAAGGCATAGACTCTGGATTAACATAATTTTTATTTTTTTGCATCTTAAGCCTTAAAAAATCTATTTCAGTGGAACACCGACTTACGTGAGTCATGAGTCATGACGCTTGCCCATACAAATCACAAAAAACAATTTTCTATTTCATTTCAGCGCTGCAACTTTCAGTGAACTCTATACATACATGCACACCCTAAAGTTATCACTTAGTTTTGTTATACCGCGTGTATTATGTACTAGATGATGCCCGCAACTTCGTTGCGCCAAAATTCGTTTATCGCGCGGGAACCGTACATTTTTCTGGGTTAAAAACTATCCTATGTCCTTTCTTGGGACTCAAAGAATCTCCATGCCAAATTTCAGCAAAATCGGTTCAGCGGTTTGAGCGTGAAGAGGTAACAGACAGACAGACAGACAGACCGACAAACACACTTTCGCATTTATAATATTAGTATGGATATGAATATGGATGTAATGTGACTATACCTCTACAATATGCATGAAGTTATTTTTAGATTAACTAATTTAAGTACTTTAACATAATTAGTTTGCAACCTAAACCAAATTAGGTAATTAATTTTAAATATTAAATAGGCAGGTCACGTAATAATATAATCGTTGGTTTGGATTCACTATTTTGCTTACTAAATTGTTTATATTTTTGGAGGACTTTACAGGCCTTGTTGGTTTTAAAAGTCGGAGTAGAGAGAGAGTTGACGTGAAAGTGACAACTAAAACCCTCCAAGCTGGTAAACCTAAAAAGCACCAACACCTTAATAATATTATACTCTGCCGGAAGAAGTTCTTTCTAAATTCTGCCCAAAATATCTCATCAAGAAGAATTCTAAATCCCTTGCCATCACTCACATATTCCCATGGTACTAGAAATATATATTTAAAGTGGCTGAGAAAATCGAGTTGGCTGTAAGAAAATGCCACGAGGCATTAAGCCTTTGTAGCACAATGTGCATATCTATCCATACTAATATTATAAGCGTGAGAGTGTGTCTGTCTGTCTGTTACCTCTTCACGTCCAAACCGCTGAACCGATTTTGCTGAAAATTGAGATGCAGATACTTTGAATCCCGGGAAAGTATAGGCTATTTTTTATCCCGGAAAAATGTACGCTTCCCGCGCGATTAACGAGTTTTGGCGCAACGGAGTTGCGGGCGTCATCTAGTCTAATATTATAAAATTATCCTGTCGCAGTGTTTGTGTGCTAACTCCTCCGAAACGGCTCAACCGATTTTAATGAAATTTTGTATATGTACATTTGTAAGGCCTGAGAATAAAATTTTATCTACTTTTTATGTTGATAATGAAAATAATTTATATGGCGAAGCAACGTAACGGATCAGTTAGTACCTTTATAAAAAATATTTTCAATTTTGTTTGTCTCGCTATCAAAAACGGCTGAAACGATTCGGCTAAAATTACTCTTGAAATATTCGTAGAAGTCCAGGGAATGTTTATATTTTAGGAAGATTTCACAAAGTTCAACGGGGCATCTAGTGAATAAATAAAACCTTGAAGTAGCCTTGAAACAACATCAATATTTCTCAATCTAACATAATAAGTATTGTTATTTCACATAATAAATAGTTATTAACATTTAAATTGTTGTTTTTACATTATGGTTACATAATACATTACAGGTTTATTTTCTTAACATTTACACAATATAGAAAAGAAATAGTACAGTCAAACTGTTTTGTTGATAAAAAAATATAACGTTTTCTCACAAGTTTTTCCACTTTATATATTTATGAAAAAACGTGCAAACAATGGGCAAAAGTATCAACCATCTTTTATCAGTTCAGACTTATTTTACTCCGCAGTTTCTTTAAGAATAGTCCTTATTTCTTGGGCAAAAAGGTGATCTGGATGTAAAATAATTCAGAATGGTCTCTGGGGCCTAGCGAATCTAAATTGATACTCAAACGTTTGTTGAGTTGGTAATTGGCTATCAGTTTTACAAAGACGCAAAAAGAGCGGTTTATGCAGAATTCTTTTTTAGTTTTTATTTTTTTTAACAATAATTTATAATATTACTAGTTGATGCCCGCGACTCCGTCGCCCATAAATCAGTTTATCACGCGGGAACCGTACATTTTAGCGGGATAAAATGTATCTTAAATATCCTTTCCCGGGACTCAAAGTATCTCGCCATACCAAATTTCAGCGGTCTGTGGTTTGGGCGTGAAGAGGTAACAGACAGGCAGCCAGACAGACAGAAAGACTTCCGCAGTTATAATATTAGTATGGATAGTTTGATGGTAAAAGATTGGGTGAAAGAGTAGATCTGTAGGCGTGTACCAATGAGACATTTTCATCTCAAGTACATAATACGGACGCTCGTACGGTGAAGGCAACGATATCAAAATACGTTCTAATTCTATGGGTGAAGGCAGAGTAGAGATCAACTACGATAACATGGCGCGCACGTTTGAAGTGCGTTGTCAAATCGTTTGAAGTGCGTTGTCAAATCGTTTGAAGTGCGTTGTCTTGCGCGGTAGGCTAGTTATGATTAGTTGACCAACAAATCTTGGTAATAAGTGACATTAACAGAAATATTACGTGTACTGTGATTGGTTGAATACTTACTCCAAACAAACTCTTTCATAAGGATATGACTACACACATTGAAACGGTAATTTGGAGGGGCGCGCCATGTTAAGGCGCTATATTGAAAAAACTGTCCTTTTTGACGTAATACTATAGGACCCTCAGAAATGTTACAAATCTGGTAATGATATATACATATCTTCATAGCCTTATCTAGGTTTGAGAATAACCAGAAACACGATAATTGTATTTTGCCTCGATACATTTCTCGATCGAAATGACCTCTTAAAAATACGAAATTTGAAGATTATTTTTAAACGAAAATAGATGTATTGTAGGAAATTAGTCTAATTGATAGACACCTTTGCAACTCAAAATCGTACAGAAGCTTTTTTTTCGAAAGGGTCTAAGCTACTGGTCTGGTTAAGACCATGGTAGTTTAATCGTGGCAGCGTACAGAAGCATTTTGCTTAAATGCTCCTAGTTATTTTTTAAATAATTAAAATTACGTTTTTCGCATGTTTTCCGAGCGAGCCGACAGCTTCTGGCCGCAGCGTATTCACGACTTTATATTCATACAATTTAAGTATAAAATCGCCCTTAAATTGCCGGTAAAATTACTTTCAATACAGCGCCTTAACATAGTTGATCTCTAGACAGAACTACGCTACGTTCTGCTTACTCTGCCGGCCTATTAGTTGCGCAAATGAGAAAATTTTGTCTACATGTTTTCTCGATGTTTGATGGTTTGTCTCTTCATCTCTGTTGACCCTAGCATGACAAACATTTTTTCTCGTGTAGATCTGTCATCGAATTAACACATTTTTATCGAGTTTTATCGAGATAATGTCGAGATTTTGACATTATGAGACGAGTAATTTTTAATTGTCTCGAGAGTGAGATATCTCGTTGGCGCATGCTGAGCGCACTGATGAAGGACTAAGGCCGGTATAAATAGTCAGTACTCAAGATGCATCTCAGTCTCAAGACACGGTTCAGGCCCTGTGATTGGTTGGCTGTCAAAATTTGGACCAATCATAGAGCCGAACCGCGTTTTGAGATCGAGATGCATCTCGAGTACTGACTATTTATAGCGGCCTAAGCATCGTGAGTAAACCCGCACATGGTTGGTCCAAGACGTGTGTCATTCCTATGGACTAGTATGACTATATTGCGAGAATGCCGTATAATGCTTGGGCAACCATATTATAGAAATTTAACATCTTGTCCCAGGCACTACAGTATTTGAAGAGTGGTTACTTCGCGCTGGAAATTCTATAAATCATCCACAACGGATGCAAAGGCCTTGTTTATTTCTGCACCAATTTTTCTCGATTCTGTATTTCTTTCCCTCACTTTGCCTACGTTCGAAAATTTTTTATGTGAATTCCGATCGATTAAGGTTTTTGGCCAGTCATTTAATTAATTACTTATTAAACTTTGAATACAGTTTGTAGTAATTAATTTAATTTGTTTCGTGGTGTTTCAGTAACAATCATAATCCCACCAAAAATATAAAATATGTAAAAATTGAAAGCCAAGTTCTATACAAACATTATTCTTGTCTATGGACTTAGCCGTAAAAAGGATGGAGATCTAAATGAGTGCCAAGTTCCATGGAAAATCGAAATATGTATGTATAGGAACCAAATAACATTATGAACAAATAATAGAGTCTATTTCTTTGCTTTATTGAATATCTATAACAATTAATGTTATTTAAATAATGTGAGATCATCAACTAGATTCTAACTTGGCCAGTTTTCAAAAAATAAACGTGTATTTTGTTATAAATTGTTACAAAATGTTATATATATAAGTATACAAAAATGTTATATAACGTTATTAACTTCTATCTGGGAGCACCCTTATACGTCCTCCCGAACGCACGGATAAGCGGGTAGGTACACTGCAAGCGCCACCGCGCCGCTACTTAAGGCGACGCTTTGGTAATTTGGCTGTAGCAATATCGATATTTCTCAGCAATGACTAAAGCTAAGAAATTAAAGTTCATTGTCAGTATTCATCATGTCTTTGTCTTTGAATTACCGCTATGGGTATGCTATCATAACACGATTGGTCAACTTTTATAACACAAAATAATCAATCAAAAAGACCTCTGTAAAAAAAGGGATTCCTTTTTTACCAACAGAGGAGAGTGATTTAGGCTTCCAAAATTTCTACAAAGATTGGTTAAAGTATACACTTTAATTTACCCATAACTTATACGAAATGTATTTATGGTTTTTAAATTACGCGATAAAACCATTTTGTCGCTTACGCCCTTTCCATTTTTGCTGTTCCATTGCTTGTTTTCTTCATAGTAAACAAGCAATCTAAAACGTATCCAATACGGTTTTTTACTTTAACGCGGCGTCACCTTAAATAAATCGTTACGTACATTTGATTGTGATCTCGCGGTGTAACGGCTAAACCACGCGTTTGCACGCATAAAAATCAAGCTTAATTTATCGTTCCAAGTTGCGGGAACCACATTGTTGAAGTTAACATTATTAAACTCCCGAATAAGGAAGAATCGATGAGTAATTTACAATGCAGATTGACTTATGAATATTTACTGATACAAAGTGACCCCAGAGGCTTCGGATAGTGCCCCATTGTTTGTCGTTACAGCCAGCCTATCAGCCTCATTTTCCAATCAATAGTTCATTTTACCTACGAAGAAAGAGAGGCAGTTTGGGATAAAAGGATATATTTAGTAATTTTTTTTTAAATATTAAGGGAGCAAACGAGCAAGCGGGTCACTCGATGGAAAATAATTACTGTCGCCCATGGACACTCGAACATTAGAAGAGGCGTCATGCTGGCCTTTTAAGAGGGAATACGTTCTCTCCTTGAAGGTGATGTATGATTGTGATTTTAATACGATTTTGGATTTGATCACTGTTATATTATATCCTTAGGATGGTGGAATATTTCAAGGCATAGACTCTGGATTAACATAATTTTTATTTTTTTGCGTCTTAAGCCTTAAAAAATCTATTTCAGTGGAACACCGACTTACGTGAGTCATGACTCATGACGCTTGCCCATACAAATCACAAAAAACAATTTTCTCTTTCATTTCAGCGCTGCAACTTTCAGTGAACTCTATACATACATGCACATCCTAAAGTTATCACTTAGTTTTGTCATACCGCACGTATTATGTACTAGATGACGCCCGCAACTTCGTTGCACCAAAATTCGTTTATCGCGCGGGAGCCGTTCATTTTTCTGGGTTAAAAACTATCCTATGTCCTTTCTCGGGACTCAAAGAATCTCCATGCCAAATTTCAGCAAAATCGGTTCAGCGGTTTGAGCGTGAAGAGGTAACAGACAGACAGACAGACAGACCGACAAACACACTTTCGCATTTATAATATTAGTATGGATATGAATATGGATGTAATGTGACTATACCTCTACAATATGCATGAAGTTATTTTTAGATTAACTAATTTAAGTACTTTAACATAATTAGTTTGCAACCTAAACCAAATTAGGTAATTAATTTTAAATATTAAATAGGCAGGTCACGTAATAATATAATCGTTGGTTTGGATTCACTATTTTGCTTACTAAATTGTTTATATTTTTGGAGGACTTTACAGGCCTTGTTGGTTTTAAAAGTCGGAGTAGAGAGAGAGTTGACGTGAAAGTGACAACTAAAACCCTCCAAGCTGGTAAACCTAAAAAGCACCAACACCTTAATAATATTATACTCTGCCGGAAGAAGTTCTTTCTAAATTCTGCCCAAAATATCTCATCAAGAAGAATTCTAAATCCCTTGCCATCACTCACATATTCCCATGGTACTAGAAATATATATTTAAAGTGGCTGAGAAAATCGAGTTGGCTGTAAGAAAATGCCACGAGGCATTAAGCCTTTGTAGCACAATGTGCATATCTATCCATACTAATATTATAAACGTGAGAGTGTGTCTGTCTGTCTGTTACCTCTTCACGTCCAAACCGCTGAACCGATTTTGCTGAAAATTGAGATGCAGATATCGGAAAGGATAGGCTATTTTTTATCCCGGAAAAATGTACGCTTCCCGCGCGATAAACGAGTTTTGGCGCAACGGAGTTGCGGGCGTCATCTAGTCTAATATTATAAAATTATCCTGTCGCAGTGTTTGTGTGCTAACTCCTCCGAAACGGCTCAACCGATTTTAATGAAATTTTGTATATGTACATTTGTAAGGCCTGAGAATAAAATTTTATCTACTTTTTATGTTGATAATGAAAATAATTTATATGGCAAAGCAACGTAACGGATCAGTTAGTACCTTTATAAAAAATATTTTCAATTTTGTTTGTCTCGCTATCAAAAACGGCTGAAACGATTCGGCTAAAATTACTCTTGAAATATTCGTAGAAGTCCAGGGAATGTTTATATTTTAGGAAGATTTCACAAAGTTCAACGGGGCATCTAGTGAATAAATAAAACCTTGAAGTAGCCTTGAAACAACATCAATATTTCTCAATCTAACATAATAAGTATTGTTATTTCACATAATAAATAGTTATTAACATTTAAATTGTTGTTTTTACATTATGGTTACATAATACATTACAGGTTTATTTTCTTAACATTTACACAATATAGAAAAGAAATAGTACAGTCAAACTGTTTTGTTGATAAAAAAATATAACGTTTTCTCACAAGTTTTTCCACTTTATACATTTATGAAAAAACGTGCAAACAATGGGCAAAAGTATCAACCATCTTTTATCAGTTCAGACTTATTTTACTCCGCAGTTTCTTTAAGAATAGTCCTTATTTCTTGGGCAAAAAGGTGATCTGGATGTAAAATAATTCAGAATGGTCTCTGGGGCCTAGCGAATCTAAATTGATGCTCAAACGTTTGTTGAGTTGGTAATTGGCTATCAGTTTTACAAAGACGCAAAAAGAGCGGTTTATGCAGAATTCTTTTTTTGTTTTTATTTTTTTTAACAATAATTTATAATATTACTAGTTGATGCCCGCGACTCCGTCGCCCATAAATCAGTTTATCACGCGGGAACCGTACATTTTAGCGGGATAAAATGTATCTTAAATATCCCTTCCCGGGACTCAAAGTATCTCGCCATACCAAATTTCAGCGGTCTGTGGTTTGGGCGTGAAGAGGTAACAGACAGGCAGCCAGACAGACAGAAAGACTTCCGCAGTTATAATATTAGTATGGATAGTTTGATGGTAAAAGATTGGGTGAAAGAGTAGGTCTGTAGGCGTGTACCAATGAGACATTTTCATCTCAAGTACATAATACGGACGCTCGTACGGTGAAGGCAACGATATCAAAATACGTTCTAATTCTATGGGTGAAGGCAGAGTAGAGATCAACTACGATAACATGGCGCGCACGTTTGAAGTGCGTTGTCAAATCGTTTGAAGTGCGTTGTCAAATCGTTTGAAGTGCGTTGTCTTGCGCGGTAGGCTAGTTATGATTAGTTGACCAACAAATCTTGGTAATAAGTGACATTAACAGAAATATTACGTGTACTGTGATTGGTTGAATACTTACTCCAAACAAACTCTTTCATAAGGATATGACTACACACATTGAAACGGTAATTTGGAGGGGCGCGCCATGTTAAGGCGCTATATTGAAAAAACTGTCCTTTTTGACGTAATACTATAGTACCCTCAGAAATGTTACAAATCTGGTAATGAGATATACATATCTTCATAGCCTTATCTAGGTTTGTGAATAACCAGAAACACGATAATTGTATTTTGCCTCGATACATTTCTCGATCGAAATGACCTCTTAAAAATACGAAATTTGAATATTATTTTTAAACGAAAATAGATGTATTGTAGGAAATTAGTCTAATTGATAGACACCTTTGCAACTCAAAATCGTACAGAAGCATTTTGCTTAAATGCTCCTAGTTATTTTTTAAATAATTAAAATTACGTTTTTCGCATGTTTTCCGAGCGAGCCAACAGCTTCTGGCCGCAGCGTATTCACGACTTTATATTCATACAATTTAAGTATAAAATTACCCTTAAATTGCCGGTAAAATTACTTTCAATATAGCGCCTTAACATAGTTGATCTCTAGACAGAACTACGCTACGTTCTGCTTACTCTGCCGGCCTATTAGTTGCGCAAATGAGAAAATTTTGTCTACATGTTTTCTCGATGTTTGATGGTTTGTCTCTTCATCTCTATTGACCCTAGCATGACAAACATTTTTTCTCGTGTAGATCTGTCATCGAATTTACACATTTTTATCGAGTTTTGTCGAGATAATGTCGAGATTTTGACATTATGAGACGAGTAGTTTTTAATTGTCTCGAGAGTGAGATATCTCGTTGGCGCATGCTGAGCGCACTGATGAAGGACTAAGGCCGGTATAAATAGTCAGTACTCAAGATGCATCTCAGTCTCAAGACACGGTTCAGGCCCTGTGATTGGTTGGCTGTCAAAATTTGGACCAATAATAGAGCCGAACCGCGTTTTGAGATCGAGATGCATCTCGAGTACTATTTATAGCGGCCTAAGCATCGTGAGTAAACTAGCAATATAGTCATCCGACTATATTGCGAGAATGCCGTATAATGCTTGGGCAACCATATTATAGAAATTTAACATCTTGTCCCAGGCACTACAGTATTTGAAGAGTGGTTACTTCGCGCTGGAAATTCTATAAATCATCCACAACGGATGCAAAGGCCTTGTTTATTTCTGCACCAATTTTTCTCGAAGGTATACAATTATGACCTGTATTTCTTTCCCTCACTTTGCCTACGTTCGAAAATTTTTAATTCGATCGATTAAGGTTTTTGGCCTGTCATTTAATTAATTACTTATTAAACTTTGAATACAGTTTGTAGTAATTAATTTAATTTGTTTCGTGGTGTTTCAGTAACAATCATAATCCCACCAAAAACATAAAATATGTAAAAATTTAAAGCCAAGTTCTATACAAACATTATTCTTGTCTATGGACTTAGCCGTAAAAAGGATGGAGATCTAAATGAGTGCCAAGTTCCATGGAAAATCGAAATATGTATGTATAGGAACCAAATAACATTATGAACAAATAATAGAGTCTATTTCTTTGCTTTATTGAATATCTATAACAATTAATGTTATTTAAATAATGTGAGATCATCAACTAGATTAGATCTAACTTGGCCAGTTTTCATTACATCAGTCATTTCATAAAGTTATTGAACATTTTAATTCTGATGAAAACTAGCCAAGTAGAATCTAATCTAGTTTAAGATCTCAAATAATTTAAATAACATTAATTGTTATAGATATTCAATAAAGCAAAAAAATAGACTCTATTATTTGTTCATAATGTTATTTGGTTCCTATACATACATATTTCGATTTTCCATGGAACTTGGCACTCATTTAGATCTCCATCCTTTTTACGGCTAAGTCCATAGACATTTTTTTTTTTGGTTTGATTCGTCCCATTCAGGACAGGCAAAGGGAACAAAGCCCATACAGCCATGTTTTTGTAGTCTAAGTCCATAGACAAGAATAATGTTTGTATGGAACTTGGCTTTCAATTTTTACATATTTTATGTTTTTGGTGGGATATCATTACTTTTTGTAAAGAAAACTTTTCGAGCAAGGGCAGACAGTAGACAACTTAATCTTCCCAGTTCAAACATACATAATGTTCGACTATATTCAATCGCAACCTTAAGATGTTATTTCATCACTTCCCGACGAGTATCGGATATGCTATCCGCAACTTATCTGGCAGATACTGCGCTATAACGCATGCCCTTGACAAACAGAAAAAGGCACAGTGTGGACAAAGCTAATTGGGTGATCTCTAGTTAAATTGATAGGAAAAAAATTGCTTTATTAAGTTACTCGATGGACGCACACATTTTCGGCGTATTATAGCGAATATTTCGACACGAACCTACCGCTGCGTCGCGAAACATTACCAAATACATACAAGTAAATACCATTACCGAAAACCCAACACCATACCCCCGACCACGTCTACATAGGCCACTTTACAAATAAACTTACCAGCCTAACTTTAGGAGGCATGCGCAGTACCCAC
Organism: Lysandra bellargus; assembly: GCA_905333045.1. Taxonomy (NCBI): domain Eukaryota; kingdom Metazoa; phylum Arthropoda; class Insecta; order Lepidoptera; family Lycaenidae; genus Lysandra; species Lysandra bellargus. The sequence goes on along the minus strand of HG995351.1, from coordinate 8,505,170 downwards.
GTTTCGGATGGAAGCTACAGTCGCTTTTTGGCACCTCGCCCTACCGTGCGTGTTACGTACAGAGTGTATCGTTCGAGTTAATTTCTTAAATACCCCGAGTGTCATATGTAAGCATAAGTAGTAGCATGATATATGTGTAGAGGAAAGAAGCGGTATTTTAAAGAACGGTAGAACGACTTTTCTGTTGAAAACTAAGTGTCCGTGTTTTGTTTTGTGGGTAAGTAAGCGTCACCTGTAGATTGTGACAGGCTTCTTGGAAGGTGCATGTGAACCCCTTGCTACCGTCCCCGCTTGGAGTAATTAGATAAGAAAAAAAAAATGAAGTTTTGGTGAAGAATCATCATAAAGACGAAGAAAATTAATTCTACAAGTTTTTTTAACTTGTAGAATGTGTTATATTATAAGCCTAACTAACCAATTCAATAATTAATTATGTAAGCAATAACTAACAAAGGTGTGTAAGATTTCTTCATTATTATAAAAACATTGTGACGTCAGCCGCCTGGGAATCGAACCTGCAGTCGCGAGTTGTCATTCCTAGCACGTACAGAAGGCTATTATGGATATGACCGATGAAAGTTACAAAAAACCTTATTTTCTTATTTACTACATGTTTCACGCAACTTTGTTTGCCCAAAAATTGTATGTCACGCTGGAAAAAAATATCATTCTACTAATATAGATAACACCCGCAACTCCGTTGCACCAATATTCGTTCATCCAGAACTATACATTTTTTTAATCTAAAAAGTACCCTTTGTCCTTTCCCGGAACTCAAAGTATCTTTATACCAAATTTCAGCAAAATCGGTTCAGCGGTTTGGACGTAAAGAGGTAACAGACAGACACACTTTCGCATTTATAATATTAGTGTGGATTATATTTAATTTACGGGACCTCTATGACAAAAGTTATTATTTTACGCCCTTCTTCAGGACTCGATGTATTCAATTACCGATGGATGAATACTATTCAATATCCAAAGCAGATATAAATTAGTTCAGCAGTGCGTGAATAGGTGCAAGACAGACACACTTGATTATATTAGTATGGATAAGGCATCCATTACACGCTCATGCAAGCGACAGTCAATTCCGTCAATCATGAATTATTATGTTTGATTGATGGTGACTGATGGACTGACTGTGTTAGACGGTCACTCATTTCTCTTCAATTTTATGTCAGTCAAAGCCAAAATTTTCAAAGGTGTACGTTTCTATTTTTTTCCAATTTTGTCAGATGTGACAACACTCGCTCAAAATTCGTGACTGATGGTTGCATGAAGCAAAAATCAAAATATCCATATCTTCGTCAATCAGCTTCATGCAACCGTCTGTTACGCTCTTACACGGTAGGTTATCCATCAGTCACAGCCATGACTGTGGTAAAACTGACAGCGAAACCTACCGTGTAATGGATGCCTAAGATGTAGGTAAGCAAATCTGATAATTTAAGAGGACCCGTCGTAACACATGAATGAATTTTTAACGTTCATCGAATATTCAAGAGCACCTACTGTTGGATTGTAAAAATATATCAGTCCAGATCATCGAAAAAATAATATATTATTCATAAAATATAGTTGGTTGCAGATATGTCCGATAAATTTAAATAAAAAGTTGATTCTCTTTATAAAATAAGGGGGCCAACTAGTAACCTTATGGAAAGCAACTAGTAACTACTGTCGCCCATGGACACTCGCAACATTAGAAGAGCTGCAGGTGCGTTGTCAGCATTCTTTAAAGTTTGCAGGTCGTATTAGTACGGAAATACTGCTGGTGACAGTTCGTTTCAGAGTTCTTTTTAAATAAGAAATAAGTCTTTGTATTTAATTAGATCAAAGTTCAGACTAATGCGAAAGTGTGTCTGTCTGTCTGTCTGTCTGTCTGTTACCTCTTCACGCCCAAACCGCTGAACCGCTGATTTTGCTGAAATCTGGCATGGAGATGCTTTGAGTCCCGGAAAAGGACATAGAATACTTTTTGTTCGGAAAAAATGTACGTACCCCGCGCGATAAAATTCTAAAAAAAAATATATGATGTACATTACTATAAAAACTACCAACGAAAATTGGTTTGAACGAGATCTAGCCAGTAGTTTTTTTTATACGTCATAATGATAAACCTTAATTTAACTTTCATTGTATCAAAAATTAAATATTAAAATAAATCAAAAACCTTATAATTTCATAGAAACAATTCTTATTGCTGCTGCGGAACCCTTCATGGGCGAGTCCAACTCGCACTTGGCCGGTTTTTTTTTTATAAAAAATAATCAACTCTTCTAAAATAAAAATAGTCAAAATATATCAATAAAACTTTGTTTTATCAATATATTCCTGTTTCTTAATGTCTCCTTAAAGTATTGCGAGGGAGGCCATGTTTGTTGGCTACTAATTTGACTGAACCCCGATTTTCTTGAACATCTTTAATAGCTCGCGCCATCGTAGTCTCTTCCAATGACCCCTGGATAGTTTTCCTTTGATAGTTTGTTCACCATCTAAAAATAGTTTTAAGTAATGATCATATAAAACTATCATTAAGCTCAGCGGCCTATTGGCCGCTTTGCCCGGTCCGCTTTGCCCTTTGGCAACAGTTTTGTTTTAAACATAATTTTCTTTCGCAGTTTTTATCATATTCCAGAATAAAAACAACATAGATAAAGCTAAATAGATAAGCAACGACACCGGGAAAATAGAAGCATTCAAATATACAAGAAAATAATTAAAACAGGAAGAATTTACCTTGCATTTTTTAATAAAACATGCAATTCCAATATTTTTGGCGCTACAAGCGCGCGCCTTCCCAAACCGCTACCGCATCATGGAGCGGGGCTGGGCGGGATGTTCACTATGCGTCAGAGCAGCAACGTTGCTCTGCCTCTATAAATAACCGAAATATTAAGGGTGGCCGCTTTGCCTTATATGGCCGCTTTGAGCTGGGCTCCCCTATAGTTTACACAGAGCCAATATTCTTGGCGCCAGTCTTGCAGAAGCTAGCATTGGCCTGGCCCCCGTTGTTTAGACGAGGCAATCGCATTTACGGATTTTTCTTCGGGTGTCCACAAGTTTGCAATTAAAAAATAATAAATTTGCGGTAAAGTTTGTTGGAAAATAAATGTTTTATCAAAAATCGTTTTGTTCAGGAGAGACAAAATAAGCTAAAATGTTTATAGTGCAGCGTTTAGTGGTCCAAAATAAGCATTTGAAGTGTCATATGAATCTTAATTTTTTTACCTATTTTCACATTAAAAATAATTGTAATAGTGTAAAAATTTATTGAAATAATTGAAAAAATGTATAATACAACTAATATGCGATATTGTTTCAATTGTAACATTGTTTATTGACTTTATAAAAACACCAAACCGCTTGAGATTTACGACTGTAAGAACATAATACGACGTATTTTTCGCTTTAGATTTAGAGCGTACCAGCTGAGGTACCAGCCGATTACTCCCTTCTTCTGGAGAATCTTATATCGAAAACTTAGGTGTATCGTATCTTCACCGGCTTTTTTTAGTTATGTTTCATAGAGTAATGCAAGAATACAGTTTTAGTCGTAAGAGAATTTTCTATTCCATAAATAAAAGCTGTTGTCATTTATTTTACCCTAAATGTTATTTTAAAAATATGAAATAAATAGGGGTGATAGACTAATACTCAGAGAAGCCAAAAATCAAATAACATTAAAAAGGGCGTAACCGGCGTTTACCGCTTTGTTGCCCGGGGCCAGCGAATTGCAATATTAGAAAAAAAAAGAAACAACTTTGGATAAAAAAATGGCTAAGCGATAGACTTATAACTATAGAGCTTCTGCCTTGTTGCAACTAAGATTAGAAGATCCTTTGGAGTTGATCCTACACGAATTGATCGAATGTCGAAGCGCGCATTTCTTTATTTTTTAATGAATCACAATGCTTATTCAACAAGCATTCGTGCTCTCTATAAAGTGGTATAAATTAATTAAAAGTATCCTCTTCGTTTAATTTTCTCGGCATTTTGTCGCAGAAATTCCAAATACACCGTACAAACGTTCGCCAGTGACTGGCGAGATGCGTCTACACATATCCGCAACATTGGCGCGGGTGTTGAGGGGTATGCGGGTGGAGGTCACTGGCTAGAAAAATAGACAGGCGCTCTATTCTCGCCAGTATTAGCAGCCAGCGTTGGCCTGGCTTGAAAAACTGTTCACACAAGGCAAATATCAAGCCAACGCTGGCTGCCAGTCTTATTGGCAGCCAGCACTGGCTCTGTGAAAACTATACTACTAGCAAAATTACTACCTTAAACCTTACCATATCAATATTTATTAAATAAAATTCACATTTCACCTTTAATTAAGGGGACACGGAAAGTGTACAGTTACAAAGCGCCGCCCCAGTACGACAGTTATTGATGCTTGCGTCGATGCCGCTAGAACCTCTGACAGTAAATATGACAGTTCATTAGTGACGTCACTCTTCGACATTATCTTTTATATAAAATTCTCGTGTCACAATGTTCGTTCCCGTACTCCTCCGAAACGGCTTGACCGATGAAATTTTGTGAGCATATTGAGTAGGTCTGAGAATCGGCCAACATCTATTTTTCATACCAAATATTATTTATATGGCAAAACAACGTTTCCCGGGACAGCTAGTATAATATACTTTCAATACCTTATCGGTCCAGTAGTTTACTCCAAAACTCAAACTCCAAGTGGGTTTCTTCTTCTTCTTTAGTGCCAATTTCGTGGGTTGCCAATGTCGGAGTGTATTATAATATAGACTTTGCTCTATTTAATGTAGGTCTGGTGAAGCAACAAGGGTATGGTTACATAATTATATTATATTATATATTTACAAATTGATTTACCTAAAACAAAAACAAGTGTTAGTAAATACATCACAATCTAATATGAATTCCATGCTAGAAAAATGTGTTTTCCTAGTTTGGTTAGGACAATGCAAGCTACCTGATTGTCTTACAAGAAAGATGATTCGTCGTATAAGCATGTAAAAGGTCGGCCCTGCACTTTCACTTGACACCGGTTACGTCGGTCATCTTATCTACTGGATGAGATTCAAGGATATGAGTGTTATTATGGAGTATGACGTGCGCAGACTGGGGCCGGTCGTGCGTAACGGTCCTGGTTCCAATGAAACCGACCACCGTCATCGAAATCGATGTGACACTATTATTTTATAATGTACTGACTATCCTTTAAAATTTTTTGGTGCTTGGACAAAATCGGACTTTAAATTTGTGTCACTTGAGAGTAGTAGTCGGTTTTACATCCACGTCCATCTCTCAATGTTATCCAATTTCGACTTAGTATGGCGGGACTGGTACGAATTTTTTAATTTTGAGTGACAGCAGGTTTGCATTTACGTCACCACGATCATCGTTTGTGTAATGTCTTAGAACTCATTCTATAACACTGCGGCAAATGCAAACGTTAATTTAGCACGTACGACTATATTTTAAATACAAAGAATGCGCCGTCATTTCGTGAATATTTAAGCCCAAAATTTCCCTATTTACGCATAAATTTTTAATTAATCATAGCACCTCATTGAAAGTTTGGTGTTTTGTGTAACAAAAGCCTACCATGTAGACTTCGGTAAACAACCGGTAACCCAATTTCGTAATTTGTTTGTAAAATATTATTATGCTTTAGAGCCTACAAAACTGAATTATACATGCAAGTCTTGTACGGATTTGGTCGAAAGTAAACCTAGTAGACGAATACTTAAAAGTGCTTTTAGTGATCAATCACTAAGGGTGTTTACATTACTCATCCTTGTATTTCTATGAGCCCACACAGGTGTCGTGTGTAAACAGCCTTAATTTAATTTGTTTTATGTTTCGTTTTTTTTAATAAGATTTAGATGATAAAATATTTTAATCTAAGTAAGTTTTAAAATCTTGTATACATCTCAACAAAATTGTCTTATAAACATTGTAAGCATAATATTCTATCACAAGGTTAATCCCAAAATATTATACAATATTAATATTTTTAGTAATTGATGAATCGCTTTAGAGCCTTAAGATTATTTTTGCGATAAAAATTTCATTAAATATTTTACAGCTATCTCCTGGAAGCGTCACGTAAAACACCGGTCGGAATAATGTTCTATAAAAAGTGGCCATTTTGTTTCACAATCACTTTGAGAAAATGAGGTGAATATTAATCATGATCAGACAACTGACGTTCTGGCACGAGTCGCTACTTTGGGTGTGTTCCGAAAAATAACGCAGTACACCGGCCAGTGATTGTCGTAAATCCAACGCCATAATATTATAGGGTGGGTGTATGTATGTATTTATGTAATATGTATGGCAGTATGGCTTCGGTACATTACGTAACGAGCACCGAGCAGTATACTAGGCTATATAAAAAATACGCTTTAAATATAATTATATTATATATTAAGCCGTCGATCGCCAATTCCTGGAAATATTTTGTTATCGCGGCCCATAATATGGGCCTTACGGGGCTTGATGGGGTTAAGGCGCTATAATGTTACAAATGTTACAAACGCTTACTTAAATGTTATAAATCTGGTAATGAGATATACATATCTTCATAGCCTTATCTAGGTTTGAGAAGAACCAGAAACACGATTAATGTATTCTGCCTCGATACATTTAATTTTCGAAATGACCTCATAAAATACAAAATTTGAAGATTATTTTTATACGAAAATAGATGTATTGTAGGAAATCAGTCTAATTGCAACTCGAAATCGTATAGAAGCATTTTTCTTAAATGCTCCTAGTCATTTTTTAAATGATTATAATTACGTTTTTTCGCATGTTTTCCGAGCGAGCCGATATCTTCTGGCCGCAGCGTATTCACGACTTTATAGTCATATAAATTAAGTATAAAATTGCCCTTGCGGTAAAATTACTTTCGATATAGCGCCTTAAGAAGAAAAATTACTGAATCGAAATAACAAAAATTAAGTAATGTTATCATATATTTTATTCTAGTCACTAGTCTAAGCTTAATTTTTTACTTATGAATCATCTTATATTACGTACTTTATCACAATTGACATTCTAAAACTCTGAACATCCCAAAATATGGTACACAATTTTAATTAGGTTAATAACTTAAACTTCTCCATAAGAAAAACAGTCTCTAAAATACTCAGCAAATTGTAAGTGGCGTACTCAACGTGTTTTTACGTGCCTTCTCAGAAGTAAAATAATCGCTATAACATTTCCAGGAGACAAATAATTTCAAAAAGCGATCATCCATTAGATTTGTTATAGTAATACGGATGTTTTACTTCCTATTGAGTCTCCGGTGGACCATTTATGAAAAGCTTCCTCTACTTTATTTAAAGTGGCCACCGCGAATTTTGATGGGATAGAAACTAATGACAGAGTAAATTAGCTATAAAAATTTAATACAATATGCAAGAATTTTGCTAACAGACAATTATAATTCAAGACGTGAGTGGAAGAATAAGGTAAGTAACATGAAATAACTTTTTTGCTTAAATGGAGGCTTAAGGGCCGGAAAAATTATTTAAAATAGAAAAACTATGGATTATATGTGTAGCCAGTTAAGTTAGCTAGGTTACGAAATAGATAAGTTACAAGTTTTATTAAAATAATTAGGGAAAAAATTAGTTATTGTTCGTATGTTACGAAATGTTACTTGTTCGATTCTTCCACTCACCTCTTCAATTATTGCCAACGGCTTTATTTCGTTTTGAGTGTGTTTTCTAGCTTTTGTCATATTTCAGTGTGCGAAAAAGAACCAAATTCAAAACGGTTGAAGTATTATATTAGTATGTACGTACGTTTCCTTAATTTTTATTATTCGTAGCTATTACCTATACAAGGTGTAACAAAAATAAGTGATAATACTTTAGGGTGTGTACGTGTTCCTTGTAGAGAGTTCACTGTGAAAGTAGCAGCGCTGAGAGACCAATTTTTTTCACTTTTGTATGGGCAAGACCCCAGCGTCATGAGTTCCCCATACAAAAGTGAAAAAAAAAATTGGTCTCTCAGCCTACAGAAAAAAATATGGATTCATAGTTCTATGTAAGACTAGATGACGCCAGCAGCTCCGTTGCGCCAAAATTTGTTTATCGTGCGGGAACCGTAAATTTTTCCGGGATAAAAGTATTCTATGTCCTTTCCAAAATATCTTCGTACAAAAATTTAGCAAAATCGTTTCAGCGGTTTGGGCGTAAAGAACAGACAGACAGACATACTTTCGCATTTATAATATTAGTATGGATGTGCTGTGTACACTCAAATGCGTGGTCTGTGTAGTGGTCTTGACTATTAAAAAGTAATTTTTATCCCATTAAGACGTGTTGTGAAAAGTGGCATCAGGTATTGATTTCAATGGAGCTTAGTCGGGTATTAAAATAGATCTTTTATCCCGCAGTACAAAGCAACGAGAAAGGATAGTCTGATAGAACATTGTTTAGTGAATTAAAAATTGCTGGAATAACGAGGTGTGACTTTTATATGTTTTATATGCTTTTATTAAAGAACAAGATGATGCCCGCAACTTCGTTGCGCTAAAACTCGTTTATCGCGCGGGAGCCGTACATTTTTCCGGGATAAAAAGTAGCCTATGTCCTATTCCGAAATTTAAAGTGACCATACTAATTTTCAGCAAAATCAGTGGTTTGGGCGTGAAGAGGTAACAGAGAGACAGATAGACAGACAGACAGATAGACACACTTTCGCATTTATAATACCGTATTAGTACGGAATTATGGATATTTTGCTAGTCGAAGGTAATTTTAATAAAGTTTTAACGTAATATTTTTGAAAAATATTAAATGCGGTTAAACGAAAGCTTAATTAAAATACTAAATAGGTTCGAAATATGCAAAACTGATACATTAATATAGAGTTCAAACTGTTGAATTTCATATAAAACCATTCAATAGTTTCTGTACGAAGACGTTACAAACATACACACTCCAAACATTTGCCTTTTACGAATACTGTGACGGTAAAAGAACAATTTAGTACTATTAATAAACTATCTATAGTTTTAGTCCATTGAAATGTTACATTTGCTTTGCATTTATTAGAGGACGCAATTTTATTTTTGGAATATGTTGGGAGGCTCAATAAAAGCTTAACCTCAAGTTTGTGGGGTTGCCACTCTTGTCCCCCGGCCGCCATCTTGAAAAAAGGGGTGACAACACTATTTTCGTGATATCTCAAAATCTATACGTCTTACAAAAAATTTGTAAGAACATAATTTGTTGCAAATTATTTTGCCTACAAATATGTTTATATAAGTTTTTACCCTAAATTAAAAATTTAAAAAGTTATAAGCAAAAAAGTGAATTTTCTTTTAGAAGGTTTATTATCACTTTTTAACTTTGTTTAACACATTTTACAAAAAAAAATTACCTTAGACCAACCTTGTAGATGATCTTTTGAGAAAAAGATCCCCCGGTCCCATGAAATTAATTTTCTGCAGAAACAAAGGAAACTGTGGAACCATGTGTGGCTGCAGAAAAGCAGGCCTGAAATGCTTTATAGTATAGTAGGCATGTGCAGACTAGTATAGTTGGCATACTATGATATAGTTTGCAATTTGCATATATTTATGTAGTGTAGTAGGCATACTGCAGACTGTGGCTGCAGAAAAGCAGGTCTGAAAAGCTTTACAGAATAGTAGGCATACTGTAGAGCATTTTAGGTCTGCTTTTCTGCAGGCACGCAAGTCTTCACAGTTTCCTTTGCATCTGCAGAAAATTAATTTCATGAGATCGGGGGGATTGGGGGATCTTTTTCTCAAAATATCATTAACAAGGTTGTTCTAAGGTAATTTTTTTGTAAAATGTATTAAACAAAGTTAAAGAGCGATAATAAACCTTTAAAAAAAATTATCACTTTTTTGCTTATAACTTTTTAAATTTTTAATTTAGGTTAAAAAATTATATAAACATATTTGTAGGCAAAATAATTTGCAACAAATTATGTTCTTAAAATTTTCTGTAAGACTTATAGTTTCGGAAATATCACGAAAATAGTGTTGTCACCCCTTTTTTCAAGATGGCGACCGGGGGACAAAGGCGGCGACCCCACAAACTTGAGGTTAAGCTTCTATTGAGCCCCCCAACATATTCCGAAAATAAAATTGCGTCCTCTAATAAATGCAATATTCGGTCCTAAAATTGTAACATTTCAATGGACTATTTCTGATGCTAAGTATAATAGAAACTTTGTTTTTTACGTATTACGTACGGGCTACGTAGCTCATCGCTACGTATGTGCTACGGAGCTACGTATGTGCTACGGAGCTACGTATGTGCTACGGAGCTACGTATGTGCTACGCGGATACGTGTGACTACGGGCTTTCTACGCGAAGGCAACGAAGCTTCTACGTGAAGGCTACGAACTTCTACGTGAAGGCTACGAAGCTTCTAGGCGGTTGTAACCATAGACATAGATCAAGATAGGTACCGCATGTCGCTCCATTTGTATGAAAACGAGCATGTCACATGTGACGTACCGATGACAAGAAACGTGTCCATTATCAAGGCCAACGCTTCTATTTGAATTTCTACAGCTTAATACGGCACTTTTAGGCATTTAGGCGTTTTCAAAATTCCGATTGACGTCCGATTCCGATAGCAGACTAAAGAACAGACTTTCGAAAGACGAGCATTGCTCGTCGTTTGGGAACGAGATTTAGCACGTGAAGTGCATACACATGCGGTATCTATCTTGATCTATGTCCGTGGTTGCAACGCTTTCTATTAACAATAAAATGAAATGAAATAATAACTGTAATAATAAATAGTACATTACGCACTTAGGGCAGGAAAATAATAAATGTCTCAGATCACATGTAATTGTTGGCCGAGGCGAAGCCGAGGTCAATGAACATATTATGATCTGTGACTTTCTTATTTACTGCCCATGGTGCGTATACTATTTTTCTCATCGACGGAGGCGAAAAAAGGTAATATGGGTGAGCGCAGCGGGAAGAAAGTTGACGTTTTCCGCCCGGATCTGTAACACTTTACATGTGATCTGAGATATTTTTATTTTCATGCCCTAAGTGCCTTATGTGCTATTTCGCTTTCAATACCAAGATGATAATTTAAAAGTGGAACACTATAGTGCTGTTGCAATCATTTTAAAAAATATTGAATAATTTATGCAAAATTAATTGATAATGAAAAATTATAAAAATAAAAATGGCCACACTCTCGTCAATTTTTGCTTATTTTACTAAAATTTGCTGCAGTTTAATAAAATATTACCTTCATTAATATTATGCGTTAGGTGCACCGTGCACATAATAATATAGTACCTGATATTGTACCGAAATATAAGCCTATTTTGATTTATTTTGAGACTTGAGTAAGCTTTTAGCGTAAATAACTTTATGGGCTTTAATTAATGCCATAAAGCTTGCGGCTTGTTCGCAAATGTTGTCGTGATATTACAGCCGAGATATTAGAAATGAACAATGTACATACTACATACTAATATTACAACTATTATGGACTGCATCGAGGGACTATTTACGCCTACATTTCTCCAACCAGGTGTCACCAATTAGTTTCGCTCGGGGTCCATTTTAAGAAATGACATGACCTTCGCGGTCCGCACATTTTATGAAAAAATATTAAACATAGGTGATTACGGAGATTACAAAGTTATATATTTATTTAGATATCAACGAAAAAAAAAGACCATTTTTTGAAGTTTTCTAAAGTTTGGAGTGAAATATTGGTGCAAGCTATTGGCATTGTCAAGACCGTAATTTATTTTTTCGAAAATACTTGGTCCGCACACAGTGGGTCGGCGGTCCGGATGTGGACCGCGGTCCGCCATTTGGTGACCCCTGTTAAATCTCTATGATATGTTTCTATATTAATTTAGACTCTAAACTAAAATAGAAACATCTAGTAGATGTCTAAAACAAAACCACATTGTTTAAAAAAAAGATAAACTATATTATATTTTATTTCATTTCTGAGTTTTATTTACTCATAAATATTTCAGAATGACTCAATTTATATAAACTTCTGGGTTGTTTAAATTAACTTATTTCGGTTTCCATAAAATCAAAATAGATTTAAAGTCTTATTATAATACCTTTCTTGTATGACAATGGTTTCATCCATAATATTATTTAGGGTCCGAAGTGCCCTTTGTTTTATGTATGAAAGCCCTTAAAACTTTAATGTAACTCTGTAATCATCATCATCATTATTGACCTAATGACAACTATACTCTCAACTCTCCGTATTATAAGGATGTGGTGCCGTGGTGGTACCCACAGTTAGCGCCCCATTCCTGCATCGCGCTATCGAAGTTTTCTAAGTGCATCTGGTTTAATCTGCGATTCGATTGAACGACTAGCGCATTCATTGAATGACACCATTCTATTGAATGATTTGAATGTTGTTTGCGAAATTTAGAAGAAGCCAACACGTTACAATTTTGTTTATTATTAAACCGCTCATTTGAAAATGCCTGGTCACGTTTCTACTTGAACTAACCCTGACCGTATTTGAAATCATAATTAATATTTTTGTGTAGTAAATTAAATTGATCACCACAGAATGGGTACCAGATGATGGACGACGCCGCCGTGGCCGGCCTCGAAAAAGATAGCGCGATGAGCTAGACAAATTCGAGCCAGGTTGGCCCACGGCTGCGTTGGATCGAGAGAACTGGAAGACTTTGAGGGAGGAGGCCTTTGCCCAGCAGTGGGATAGCATAGGCTCTTAAAAAAATTAATTAATTAATTTTGAAACGTTACTTTAAATTGCCGCGTTGTATCGCTTAGTATGAACTGACCCGCAATTTCTATTCGCCCTCTAAAGACAGTGACATAGGTTCGAAACGCGCTCATCCGTGAACAACACGTTCAGAAGTTTGGGCGTGGCTTCCATTATTCCGGATTATTCTACGAAGTGTTACGCTCACTAGTAATACTATTTCGCCTAAATATACAACAACGGAAATATTTTTAATACTTTAACATATACTATACATATATTTAAGATTTTTATTATTTATATACACATATTTAATACACATCCATGACCCAGAAACTTTGAAAACATTTTTGTTCCGTCGGCGGGATTCGAACCCGCGACCCCCGGCTTGAGCTACCAACAGCCCACCCACTGAGCCACAGAGGTCGTCATATAAATGCGAAAGTGTGTCTGTCTTTTTCCTATTAATGCTTAAACCGCTAAATTTATTATGCTTTTATTTGGTATGGAGATATCTTGAGTCCCAAAAAGGACATAGGATACTTTTTATCCCGGAAAAACGTACGGTACCCAAAACAAATTTTTGGGCAACGGAGTTGAGGGCGTCATCTAGTAGATTATAAATTAATTACCTAGTAGGCTATAAGAATACTGACACAAATATTATACGCATCCATATTGCTTCATTTATTAATTACAATTTAATACCCATGTAATTTGATGCCCAATTATTATAACATTCGATGCCATCCAATTAAATCATGATACACGAGTATTTCAAATTACAAACCATAAAATAACTCCCAAATTACTAGTTTAAACTAAGTTATCGTTTAAATTACAGACCAGTCTAAGTCTGACCTTCGTAGCTCACTAATTGTTCCATTACAAACGTCAAAGTTACGGAGGTTATACGGCCCGAGAATAATTTTCAAAAGTTTACATTGTACAAATTCAATGGTCACGAAATTCCAGTGTAAAAATAGAAATGCCGTATTTTATAAGTTACTGGAAGTCTTGAAACGAAGTTTTATTTACCGTATTTAGAGTCTTATAAACTCATAATTTGAAAGCTACAGAGTTATAATAAAAATACAGCAATAATCTTCAGTATCTCAAAATTCCTTTCCACGTTTTAAAATTTCTATTTCCGTTTATTATACCCATGATATCAGCTTCCCAAGTTCAGCATCTCCTTAGTATTTACAAATTACTTTTATTTGAAACACACGCCAATAGATCGACGATATCATAAACTACCAGGGACCCCGCTACTATATGTGCAATGTGTGCAATGCACATGGGCGCCATCCTCTAGGGGCGCCAAATCGCCAATTTAAGGGGCGCCAAATCCAAGGACCCAAAAAATTCGCCTAAAGGGGCACCAAAATCCTTTTTTTGCACACAGGTGCCAGTAGCCTTTACGTACATTACATATTTACAATTTTTTTTTACATCAAATTTGAACTAAGATAAGTAAAAAATTGGGTTTTGGTGCGATCTCGGCAACGCGGTAAATGTATGGCCAAAGTCGTTTGCTCGGGGAACGGCCTTAATTAATAGTTTTATATCAAAAATGTTTACAAAATAATAAGACCTAATAAAATAAACATTTGAGTATTAAATAGAAAACGAAATGATACTATGGTTCAAACGCTCAGTCCTGTCTCTAGCGGTTATCGGCATCTCGTCTACCATTGTATTCTAATTTTACAGATTTAGCGATATCTATCGCATTGTTTGTATGACATAATTGTCAAAAAGTTTCTAAATTCAAATGACCGCGAGTTTCGTGGTAGAGCAAGCAGGAGGAAGCGTGACCCCGCCATGTATCACGAACCTTTTTTTTCTTACGAAATATTTTTCGGAGAAATTATGAAGCTACTAATATTATAATATCATTTATTTTAAATTACTTATTTTGTTATTTTTTAAAAATTGTTATTAATTAAATCATGCTATAAGCAACTCATGTTTTAGAGTAAAAAATAATATATTTTTGGTAATATTATATTCTATGTCAGCTTCTTATTTGGTGACCGCAGAATGTCGCTTCTTTAAACTAAGTTTATACATGAATCAATATAGATATTGATTCACGGATGACGGAAGCTAGACCTTAAGCAACGGTTGTCAAAATTGCAAAAAAATTTTGAACGATACGAGCACGAGCTATTCAATATTATAAACTAACGGACACAGATTACTAGTATATAATATTGTAGACTAACGGATGAGGTATAACACTTACATAGAAATGTAAGACATTTACCCCACGACGAAGCATTTACATTTTACAATGGTTATTTTGTAGGGGCCAATTTATATTTTTAAAATGATGGAGACCTAAACATACATATTATAAAACATTGTTTTTTTATTTTGTGTAGAGTATGAAACGGGCTGGGTTATCACTTATCACTTAATAGGTTCAATGGGAAACTAATATATTTCTATTATTACTATTATTTTATAATTCTCCAGCTAATGATTTGAATAAATACTAGGTTTCATCTACTCCTAGTTTCTAATTTATAAATAACTAAAAGCGAAGACGTTTTTTGTGACACAACAAGATTTTGCTACTCGATAAGAAAAACACATTTTGTATTAATTAATTGTAATTAAGTAGATATCAAAATGTAAGTATATGAAATCGGTGAAAAGGCTGCTCCTGCACGATTACCTTTGCCTGTTTAGAGGATAATATATAAAACTGACCTTTATTCGAGAGGGGAAGAGAAAATACCTAATGAAGTAGAGCTTTTTATATATTATTGATATATGAGAGAAATTTCGAAGCAATGTGAAAAACGTGACGTTTTTTGTTTACACTAAGTATCTTGTTTTTTGTGCAAAATATCACCATCTCGTTTAAGTACTCCTTTGAAGTTCGTGAAAATAATTATTATTATGGCCTACGCGTATTCGTGAAATTTTCTGCCAACTTGAAACTTGATCGCTCGGCCAGAGCGCGAATATGCCATCGCGACGGAGGGATGGAACTGAAAGAAGCGTGCAGGATATTATATCCTTGCTGAAGCAGACGGATCCGGATGAGGTGCCGGCTTTTGTGGCGAAAAAACTGCACAAGCTGCCGCCCTTGACGCTGGACCACGTCGACGTCGTCACCCTCTTAAAGGACATCAGATTCCTGAAAGAAGAGTTGGCCGAAGTTCGAGGTAGACTGCAGGCATCGGAGTCTACGATCAGCGATCTACGTAATGAATTATCACAATTAAAGAGTGGTAATTCAATATGTAGGTCACCTGATGCCGCGTTCGTCACTCGCCGACGTGGTGCCCAAGCGATCACGTTCAGCCCGTCAGTACTTTCTGACGGGTCAACGTACGAGCACGTCATCGCCGCCGCCGCCGCTTCCTCCGCCGCCCGCTCCCCGCCTGCAACGGAGCCGCGGCCGAACTACGCAAGTGTCGCCGCTTGCCCCCCGCCTCCTCCTCCGCGTTCCAAAAGCAAAGGGAAAAAGGAGGCCCCTGCAAAGGAGTGTCCTCCCTCCGAAAAGGACCGAAAGTGCGATGATGACGGGTTTATAAGAGTGGAGAGGAAGAAGAAGAAACCCGTCGTCCGCAACAATCGCGGCACCGCACCCGAAGGACCCGAGCAGCTGTTGCGGCGTGAGACTCCCGCGACGCCGCTGTACGTGTCCAGGCTGCACTGGTCCACGACGGTTGAGCAGGTCCTGGACTACATCCTGATGTAGTCCAGGACCTGCTCGACCGTTAGCAAGACCCACTTCGTCTTGAGGGCCGAGCGCTTGGAGGCCCCGTCACAAAGTGAATTTTAGCTCCTTTGTGGTGAGAGTCCCGACGCACCATCTACCGACCTTCGAGAAGGAGGAGTTCTGGCCGATTGGAGTCGTCTACAGGAAGTTCCGAACACGTCGCGCCCCACGTCGCAGACAATACGTGTTTAGTGTTAGTGTTAGTTTTAGTATAATTGTATGTATGTTAGTCTATAAGGTATTTATAATATGGGCCAAGATGCCCGACTCAAATAAATAAATAAATAAATAAATAAAATAAATAATTAATAATAATAATATCTATGGACGCTTCACACCACGTCAGTCTGGCCCCGTGGTAAGTACCTGAAGGACTTGTGTTACAGGTACCAGACAACGGAAATATATTTAATACTTTTATACTATACATTTATACACGTCATATTTAATACACACCCATGACTCGGTAACATTGAAAACTTTTTGTTCCGTCGGCGGGATTCGAACCCGCGACCCCCGGCTTAAGCCACACACTCAACCAATTAAGCCACAGAGGTCGTCATGTGTCATGTCAATTCTTAATGATGTGATTAATGTAACTAATAATGAACTAGCTTTTCTTAATATTTTATTCTAATATATTATAGACTATGTAACATATAATTAAAATTTACTAGATATAATATTTGCATGCTATTGTATAGCTAAAAGTGTCAGAACTATTCCTATCGTAAACATCTTGTATAACCACCACTTTTACTGCAAATAAAGAACTGATTACTGATTACTGAAAGTTGCGCTGAAAAAGTAACTTTTTTAAACTTTGTATGGGGAATGGGGATATTCATGACGCTAGGGCGCTTGCCCATAAAATTCCCAAAAAAAAAATTTTTTTTCAGCATTGCTACTCACAGTAAACTTTATATATAAGAGACACATAATAATAATATATTACCATTTTGTTTAGTTATAGCCGAGTAGTTTTTCAAAGCGAAAAGACTATTTTAACAACAACGAATTCTAAGCATTATTTACCTTATACTGCATAAAAAGGTCAAATGGAACGTTTGGGATCTCGTAGGTATATTTATTGTAATAAAGGTTTGGACTATTTCTGCCTTCTGGGACATGTTATAAATAAGGTCAACATTTGTGATCACCTAACACGTGATGTCTGGTCTGTAGACGAAATAATGACGTAGATAAATAAAGTTTATCCTTCTTATATATAAATAAAATACGTGTAGCACTCGAGGACTGCCGCGGTAAAGCTATTGCATATATTTTTATCAACTTATCTATATATATAAAACTCAAAGGTAACTGACTGACATAGTGATCTATCAACGCACAGCCCAAACCACTGGACGGATCGGGCTGAAATTTGGCATGCAGGAAGATAATATGACGTAGGCACCCGCTAATAAAGGATTTTGATCAATTTTACCCCTAAGGGGATAAAATAGGGTATAAAAATACTTCTTAAAGCGAGCGAAGCCGCGGGCAAAAGCTAATGCAATTATAATTCGCATTCGTCAAATGTCGGCACTATGTCGGCCAACGCGTCGGCCCAATGTGTAGAACAGGCGTTCGCGCGTTCGCGGTACGTATTTAGACGTTGGCCAACGCGTTTGCGAGCTTGCCGCGCGGTGTCGGAATGATCAAAGGAAATTTGTCGCAAGGCTTGCGTTTCATCCACACATAGGCCGCGCGATCAGTTCGCCCGGAGCAGCGCTGAAGAGTGCACGTTTCCTTCTTGTGGCAAATTAACATCTAACTTGACGAAATAGCGAACAATATAAGTATCGAGTAAACATTTAAATTTATTGAGTTAACTATCAGAGTAAATCTTCCTGTGGAACAAAAAAATCATATCAAAAGTGCTAAAAAAATAAGGTTCTTGGACATGCCATTTTACTCACGATGTTTTTTTAGGGTTCCGTACTCAAAGGGTAAAAACGGGACCCTATCACTAAGACTTCAATGTCTGTCTGCTTTTCTGTCTGCCTTTTTGTCCGTCCGTCTGTCTGTCTGTTTGTCTATCTGTCTGTCTGTCTGTCTCCAGGCTGTATCTCAAGAACCGCTATAGCTAGATTTCTGAAATTTTCACAGATTATGTGAGTACTTATATATCTGTTGTCGCTATTAACAATAAATATACTAAAAACAAAATAAATTAAATATTTAATAAATAATAAATAAGTATATATATTAATCATGATAATTATAGTTAAGGTAATAATTATTATATATAAAATGTGAAATGTGAAAATGTGCCTGTCTGTCTGTCAGTCTGTCTGTCTGTTACCTCTTCACGCTCAAACCGCTGAACCGATTTTGCTGAAATTTGGCATGGAGATACTTTGAGTGCCGAGAAAGTTCAAAGGATAGTTTTTATCCCGAAAAAATGGACGGTTCCCGCGCGATAAACGAATTTTGGCGCAACGGAGTTGCGGGTGTCATCTAGTGTAATTATAAGCTGTGAATAAATATACAGCTGCAGCTGTTAGCGACTCAGCATCCATTTCGACATAGAAAATACAGTATATATACTGAGACATTTCGAATCCGTCCGCACATTGGCGCGATCCAAAGCATACTGAATGACTTTCCAATGTGTGGATTACTCACAAGCGCCGTTGCAAACGCACCGCCGTTCGCGTTGGCCAACGCGTTGGCAGTGCGTTCGTCTATATGGGGAGGCGGCTAAACGCACACAAACACCGTGCCAAAGTCTGGCAATGCCGCACCGCTGTGCCGGTCGGTCGGTTTGCCGGGGGTGTTAGGCTATTTTCATTACGGAATTTCTTGATTCGGTTGCCACGCTCAAAGCCTGCGACAAAAGCTATGCAATAGCTTAAAAAAAAAATGGTCCAGCCGTTTTGTAGTTGCCACACACCTCCGAAGCCGTCTAAGCTAATTTTGATGTAGTTTTGTATGCTTCTCGGGTAGGTCTATCGGCTAACTAACATCTCATAACATCTTTTTATACCCAAAATGATTTAAAAATAGCGTTTTATAAAACTGGTGAGACTATAATAGTACTTTCTCGGAGTTTGAAACAAACGAACCGATGAAATGCTGAACTGTGGTTCGTAAGACCAAAGGTGCGATACTAATGCTTTAAAAATTCCCTTTTTTTTTGGAGTTTATTGGAGTTTACTCCTTAAGAATCGATTTTCATATATAAGGCGCCCGGTATGAGAAAAATCCGAGGGGTAAAACCTACTAACAAGTAACGAAATCGTGTCACGTTTTTGGTGCGCACCTTTAGTGCGCAACTTTCTAATTTGGCTGTGAGTGTATTAATACCATAAAGGTAATATACCTGTCGGAATATCATATTATATTATTATATAATTATATTTTTATATATATATATTTTTTAAATTATTATTATATAATATTATATTCCGATAGGTATATTAACTTTATGATTAAGACGTACATATGGTATGCTGTATAGGCGACTATACCTATATACTATATGTTATTGGGCTTGTTTGTTTCTATCAGTGTCGATGTATTTATATTGCTATTTTTGTTATAAATATCAATAATGAATATTGTTATTGTGAAGTTATAATTTTTATCATTATACTGGCTAAAGTGAACTAAAAGTATTTTGAAATAACTATGGCAGAAAGAGGTGTAGATAATATTGCCAGAACATCTGATTTCATATGATATTAATCTTTTTTCAGTTGAATAAACTCTTTTTGCGTATGGTTAGATACTCGTAAGGAGTAAATTCCAGTCGTGCGTCGGAGCTGACACACTTTTTTAAGAATTTTCTTTTAAAAAAAGGGAAAATAATCATTCATTCGTGCTATTCATTCATTAAACAATTATTAATAATTATTTGCAAATTGAAGTCAGAAGTCCTGCTGACGATCAAATTTGAGTTGTTTGTAGAATCGTATGTACTTTAAAATATTTTATTATAAAATATAAGCAGGGGTTTTCGTTACAAAAATATTGAGGAGTAGGTTAAGAACTTTTGTTTACACTTTATTACAAAAATTTTGTAATTCACCACCCAAAAAGGGAAACATTTTATAAACTGAACAATCTAATTAACCTATTCTTTCATCCGCTCTTATTAAGTTTGTATAACAAGATCGCACTTGAACCTTCATTTTCTTGGCACATAATACTCGTCAAAAATATGAGTTCCGGGCAAATTTTAAAACATTGTATAATCTTACCTACTTTTACTCCAAGTTGCAAAATTAATTCGGCTATATTTTAATAAAGTTTTTTTTTTATTAATAAAAACCACAATTTCTGGCTTTTGCAGAGTTCCCGTGACAGAAAAAAATACTTTTCTTCTCATATCTATTTTTAAGTTGATAGAGATCCCATTTTTGACAAAAAGCTTGAAGTAATCTGTCCCCTTTATGTTACTACAAACAAACCTATTTTATAATTATTATTTTTAACTGACCTCAAAAAAAGGAGGTTATTAATTCGACGTGTATGTATGTATGTAATATTTCCCCAGAACTACCTAGTTTTTGTATATGTTAATCTATGACAGCTTCTGAACAAATGTGCCAAATTTCAATAGTATAATATGTATGCATGTATGTGTGTTTTTATGTTTGTGCACGCATATCTCCGGAACCACAAGTCCGATTTCAGTTATTTTTTTTTATTGTATTAGGTATTGTTCAATTTAGGGAATACTGCAAGTTTCATCAAAATCGGTTCAGTAGTTTTTGAGATAGGGAATTTCAATTCTTAATTACGTACAAAAATTTTGTAGTCGGTTTTATCTTTTTAAAATACTATTATTTAGTCATAGTACTTCTGAGACGATAATTTGTAATAAATTACAAATTATCGTCTTAGAATCGTCTAAAGGCTACATAAGTAGCTCAGTCCAAAATCAACTTTATAATGTATTTTAATCTAGCTACAAAGCATTTTGCATTACCACTAACAATTTGATATTGATAACGTAGCCCATATTGACAAGATAACCCATTTATGTTGTCAGTGTCCACACGAGAGCATAGTTAACAAGGACAGTGCAATTTTGCATAGTAATTGCTTTTTAATGGTACATCGCTGGCGAGAGACACCCGATATCTTGATAGCAGGTTGTATGATGCCTCGTTTAGAATATTCTAGACATAAACCCAAGCTATTTGTACTAAATATTATATTAACTCAACTCAATACGTATTTTTGTGGGTTAGTACACGGGTTAGCGCTGCAGCGTCTTGACAGTAGTTTTTCACGCTCAAAGTCTTGAAATCTTGAACTGATTTTTGATGTATCAGAATTAGTGCAGTCGCCAGAGGTTTTAACCTCCGAAAATTGTAATAATGAATGGATTTTTGTTTTTGAGGTGTCATTTTCTTTTTTACTTTATAACTTGCAAAATTTACCAAATTTTTTTTTGTGCTTTTAATTTTTCAGTTACTTAATTAAAAATTAATATTTCACCATATAAAACCGGTGCAGAAAAAAATTTTTTTCTTGTTCCTGTTATTTAATGACTCTTATCCGATTGTTTACGTTGAAAATTAACCAAATACACAATTTTTAAAAAAGAAAGTTTGCTTTGCTAAGCTAAATACAACTATGAGGTTTTTGCAAAGTTTTTAGCGATTAACGCTCGTCGTAACCAAGATAAAAGGGTTTGGGTGGATTTAAGGGTTGTAACGAAAAGTGTGTTAAACTTACTTGTTGTGCGTATTTAATTTTTAGAGAAATTATAACTTTTAAGTACTTAAAAACGTTTAAATATCTCCAAAAATGTGTAAAATAGATAAAAAAACATTTTTCTATATTTGTTGAGAATTTATTTAAGTGAGATCTAAAACATTAAATGCATCGACAAATGAAAGACTTTGTCTAGCCTTTGAAATATGTTTAAACTTCCTACTTAAAGCCAGAAAAAAATTATGTGCAGTATAAATAATCTCACGTACTGTATACTAAAGACGCATGCTGCGACCTATGTTTGGAAAATGCTTACCTGAATACAAAAAATATTAGTTCTTAACCAATTTTTTTTTCCTTTAGTTTGTTTTAGTTTGCTAAAACAAACTAAAGGAAAAAAATAATTAATGAAAAAAAAAATATATATATTCTGTAAGAACCTAACCAAAAGAAATAAAATACAGATTTTCTTCGAAATATCAGTGAAAAGTTTGTGCTACATTTTCAGAAAATTTAGTAAAGTAAGAGCTAAAAAGTTATACACATTAAGAAATAGAAGGCTTTGTTAAGTCTAAAAAATAATTTTAAACTTCCTATTTAACACCAAAGAAAAATAGGAACGCCATTTACCTGGCGAGGCACACAACAAGCACGTTTGGAGGTATGCTCATCTACATGTTACGCTCAAAGACCGAAATCGCTCAGTGAGCGAAAAAATAGCTCACAACGCGTTGTGGTCACAGTGAAACAGCCACGACGCGAATTTCGTGTCGTGGCTCTAATGAAAACGGCCACGACGCGTTCTGGCAATCACAAAAAGGCTATAACGCGAAATTCGTGAAGTGGCTGATATGCTATTCGTTTTTCTTGATTTTTTCTTGATTGATTAATCATCCATAGGTATGGAAGATTTAAATATTTAAATTACCACGCGTACTACAAAATATTTTTTCTTTTACTAAATCACTGCATAACGTGTTTATCATTATTATTTATAAAACATCCATAGTTTTGTACTATCCGTACTAATAATTATTATTAATGTCTGTCTCTCTGTCTGTCTGGCGCAACGTAGTAGCGGACATCAACTAGTAGTATTATATTATTTAAATTATATTAATTAAAATAAAACTATATTTTTATTATTTATTGAGATCAGATTAATTTACTTATATATATATATATATATATATATATATATATATATATATACAGGGTGTAACAAAAACTAGTGATAATACTTTAGGATGTGTACGTGTTCCCTGTAGAGAGTTCACTGTGAAAGTAGCAGCGCTGAAAGACCAAAAATTTTTTTCACTTTTGTATGGGGAAACTCGTGACGCTCGGGCCCTTGCCCATACAAAAGTGAAAAAAAAATTTGGTCTTTCAGCGCTGCTACTTTCACAGTGAACTCTCTACAAGGAATACGTACACACCCTAAAGTATTATCACTTGTTTTTGTTACACCCTGTATATATATATATATATATATATATATATATATATATATATATATATATATATATATATATATATATATATATATATATATATTTAAAAAAAAACAACCAGTTGCACCAGACAGACGGACAGATAATATTCGTACGGATAGTATGGAGCTATGAGTGACCACAACGCGTTGTGAGCTTTTTTTTCGCTCACTGAGCGATTTCGGTCTTTGAGCGTAACATACATGCAAAAATATTAATTTTAAATCTAAATTATATATTTTTTCAACTTATTTTCTTTCTTTGGAATATAAGCAACGATAAAAATAAAAAAATAATAATAAATTTTATAATTTTGCTATATAATATTTAAAAGAAAGAAATATGCAAATTTTCTTCAAAATTTTACAGTTTATGAGTTTACTTGAAGTGGAAGAGAATAATTTAAAAATCAAAAGCACAACTTTTCAATAGGTAAACTTTATTATTTATGTTATCAGATACACATTCCTTTTTTTTCTTTTCAATTTTCATCCACTATTGCAAAAATCGGAGGTTTGAATGATTTTTACGCTCTGGGAACTCCACTAAATACGTTTGTAACTTATCAAATTTTGGATATATTACTGCAATGTTTCCACGCTAGAGGCAGCACGAGCAAATTAATATACAGCATTAAACAAAGTGTTATTCGACGTTTGACAATGTTTCTCTCAATACAACGTGTGCAACATGTAGGATTTTGCTCGTATTATTAAATTTAAAAAAAATTAAATGTAACACATTTAATTTTTTTTAAATTTAATTTAATTAATATGTATAAATGTATGTGCTAGTAACGTATATGTACTGTATATTGTGCTACTTGACCCGTGTACTAGACTATAGAGTATAGACTAATAGGAAACATTACGCAAAGGCTGCAAAATTGACGCGCCGTTTATTTTTTTTAAGGAAGCTATATCGAGTCTGCGTCAAAATTATAAATCACAACTGTTTTATTCCCTACGGAGAATCCGTAATTTATCGTATTTAGAGCCTTATAAACTCATAATTTGAAAGCTACAGAGTTATAATAAAAATACAGCAATAATCTTCAGTATCTCAACATTCCTTTCCACGTTTTAAATTTTCTATTTTCGTTTATTATACTCATGATATCAGCTTCCAAAGAAAAGCCAATTTATTAAAATTTAAGCATACATTCAGCATCTCCTTAGTATTTACAAATTACTTTTATTTGAAACACACGCCATTAGATCGACATTATAATAAACTACATATGCCTACATCTCAATGTATATGCCCCGTTTTTTTTTTAGGGTCAATTTTGAACTAAGATAAGTAAAAAAATAGGGTTTTGGTGCGATCTTAGCAACGCGGCAAATGTATGGCCAAGGTCGTTTGCTCGGGGGACGGCCTTAAGATTGAATAACACCCGCAACTCCGTTGCGCCAGAATTCGTTTATCGCTGGAGCTGTATATTTTTTTGGAAAAAAAGTATCCTATGTCCCTTCCGAAATCGGTTTTGCGGTGGGCGTGAAGAGGCAACAAACAGACAAACAGATTTTCGCATTTATAATATTAGTATGGATTGATCTACAATCTAAACGTCATATTATAATAAAACTGTAGGAATGAGAATTCTGTACATTAAAGATATAAAAAAATAATAAGCGGGGGGTGTCACTACATCGCTATAGAAGCCAAAAACGTTAGTTTTTTTGTCTGTCTGTCTGTCTCTCTGTATGTTTGTTTCACTATCACACGAAAACTACTGATCCGATTTATATGCGGTTTTCGCAGATATATTTGTCTTCTTCCAACTTAACATCTGGTGTATAAAAAATTATCCCCCCACCCCTCTAAGGGGACAAAAGAGGGGGTCAGATTTTGTATTAAACTTTTTCTTCAATGGACTTACTTCATTATTATTAATTGTGTTTTCCAACTTAGCATCTGGTGTGTAAAATTTTTCCCCCCACCCCTCTTAGGGGACAAAAGAGGGGGTAAGATATTGTATCAACTGATGAAGTAGAAATACTTTAAATGGCAAAACAATATTTGCCGGAACAGCTAGTATAATATAAGACAAGAAAAAAGTGTATCACATAATATGAGATCGTTCTCTGGAAGTTCATCTGTCCTCATCTGTTACTGTCACGGGCTACATCACGTACGCAATAAAGTTTCACTGTAAACAGTATTAACGGCTTGATACATAAGGGATTGCTGCTTACTATTACGTAGCTATAGAGATTGATGTCCATTATCTTTCTAATCAAACTAGCGATCAAGGATACTTAGGGCCTGGAGGCCTACTATGAAAGCGTTTTGAGACTAAAACAATCAAATGAGAATGCCGCGTCCTGGACATTTAGCCGAAACTTTTTCGTTTTCGCTTCGTTATAGAATCGTCAATCAAAATGTATGGAATTGACATAAGACGAGTCGAACGTCAACTTCATATTAACGAACGCTTATGTCAATTCCATACATTTTCATCGGCGATTCTATAACGAAGCGAAAACGAAAACATTATGGCACACCCCCCAGCTCTAACAACGTCATTTCACGTTTGTTAGAGTATGACGCGGCATTCTCGTTCGATTATTTGAGTCTCAAAACGGTTTCACGGTAGGGGGGGTGGTTACACCTGAGAATTTAATTGGCCGAGAGTATACTAAGCATACCTCGTGCTCGGCCGAGGGGATTGTCTCGCCCAGTCTCGCCACTCTACTCGGTGGACGTGTAATCAAGCCGTTAGACAACTGTTGGCGAATTTGTATAATATTAAAATAACATACACCAGGTTATTCTAAATATCCTCCAGGTACTATATTATACTTCGCTCGAATAATACTTTATAATTAGTCAGAATAGTTTATAAATTCTACCCTAATAATACGACATAATATTTTGTCTTCTACGCGAGTTAGATCTTTACAGCGACTGCTCAATTATTATTATATTTCCATGTGGAAAAGAGCCTTATATTATTCGTCCTATTTTACCATTTCTATTCAAAACTTTTGTATCTTTCACGAATGAATATAGTCACAGATGTCACATCAAGTATAACTTTCGATAACAATGCCTTTTATAACCTAACATTGCCTCACCGCCTCTGTTTGATTGAAATGAAATTGGTTCGTGGGACATACATAGAAATCGATACCTACCTCAGGTAGATTGTTTCAAACATTGTGCAGTGTTTTTCAACCATTTTTTATAATGAGACCCCTTCACCCTTTATCATCTACGTGTATGTTCATTAATAAATCCTTTTGTAAAAATCTCCTACTAAAGATATCAATATTTTTAATATTTATTGTTTTTTTACTGAAAAACTTCTCTCAACCTCTGGCGACCCCCCAATAAAAGCTTCGCGAACCCCCAGGTGGTCACGAGTCGCGACCCACAGGTTGAAAAACACTGCTTTGTACTATGAGTATATAACTTTATATTGCCTTCGGCTAATTTTGTTTCTAGCACATATTTCGGTTTCTCGTTCACAAAGGAAATTGGAATAAAAATTACTTCTGCTACTACGCCTTTGCAGCAAAAATGTACACGTTGCTTTTAATTTAAATAAAAGAAAATTAAGTGCCTATGAAAATTGAGTTCCATACACCTACAAGTTATTTTAACGAATTTGTTATTTTTGGTAAAATGTTAATATCAATATTCTCACAGCCTTTAAAAATGAGCGAGATAATATTTTGTCTTAATTTCGAACTTAATATAAACGCACCCTTACATTGAATTTTTTTTTTCACAACTGTACTTTTCGTCACAACTGTACTTTCGTCTAATGAATATAAAGTACTGTCGAGCGAACAACAGCTGTTTGCGCTAAAGCCTCGTTATAATATAATAATATGCATACGTTTAGGCTCAACTCACACTGGGGCAGAGTTGAAGCGACGCGTTTTGTTTTTGCCAAAGTAAATTCATCTTTATTGTTCTATTATTTAAGTAAAAATTTCTTCAATATTAATATGGAAGCATCGAAGAGCGAATTAGTGCGACAACGCGCGTCGACGCGTGCCTCAATTTTTGTCATAGCAAATGTAGGTGGGCATTTTGAAAAAAAAATTGTACCCCTGGTTTTTATCTTGTCCCTTGACTTCGCTACAGATTATTTGTAAAAAATTACATACTAACATTTTGTAATTTTAATGTAGGAGCAAAAACAAGTTTTCTTTTATTAAAATAAATTCACGTTTGTATAAAATTTTATTTAGTATGAGATTTATAAGGGTTTTTATGTACCGAAAACTATTAAATTTACCTGTCCCCTTCCCAGAAGTTGTAAAAAAATCTTAATTACTAATTTTTTTTTTAAAGTAAGTTGCTTAAAAACATATTTTAGATTCCTAAATAGTTTATGTATCAATTGAATGTGTTGTTATTGAAAAATCTAACATAATTTAATTAAAAATTAATTAAAATTATAATCATGAAAATACGACCCGACCGGAATGTTCAGTTTAGTGACCGTTTTTTTAGTTTTATAAACATACGACAAAAATATTTCGGCACTAAATGATAGCACTATATTTCATTGTACATCGAGTAACTCCAATTTGAATTTAGTAGTTAAAAATCTGCAACAAGACGCGGACGCAGGTTGGACGGTTCTTCAGGAACGGTTTCTTTGTTCAGATAAGTGACCATATTTTGTAAGCATTAATATACTTTCTTCAACTGTTATTACTGTTGATACGTTGCAAAATTCGTAGTATGTAATTATTAGTTAATATTCGTAGTAATTCGTAGTAGTATTTAGTATAAAAATGAAATTGTGATAACTATATCGGTTATTTACAAACACTTTAAAAGTAAAAGTAAGTAGCATTATGTGACTTTCGATTTGTGACTTTTCGTATGGTCACCTATAATGGAACGGACAAGTCACAACAGGCGGAAAGGATAAGGCTTAGTTCACATTTTAAATAAATTATTTTTTTATTCATATAGATTTTATTGAGAAAATTGGAGATTTTCAAACTGGTACGATTGACGTACAATTTTTTGTTTTATTACTTATGTGTTAAGGTGACGCCGCGTTAAAGTAAAAAACCATGTAGGATATGTTTTAGATTGCTAATTTTCTTGTTTTTTAGTTTTATTGATTGCTAGTTTTACTTTAGGTCGGGCCGGCCTCTCATAGAAAACAAGCAATGGAACAGCAAAAAATGGAAAGGGCGTAAGCGACAAAATGGTTTTTGTCGCGTAATTTAAAAACAATAAATACATTTCATATAAGCTATGGGCAAATTAAAATGTATACTTGAACCAATCAATGAATGATGTACAAATTTTGGAAGCTTAAATCACTCTCCTCTGTTGGAAAAATAGGAATCCCTTTTTTTACAGAGGTCTTTTTGATTGATTATTCTGTGTTATAAAAATTGACCAATCGTGTTATGTTATTGGTAATTCAAAGACAAGGACATGATGAATACTGACAATGAACTTTAATTTCTTAGCTTTAGTCATTGCTGAGAAAAATCGATATCGCTACAGCCAAATTATCAAGGCGTCGCCTTAATTTAACAATAACGAATATAGTATTTAAAATGTACCTAAAAGTTTTATTTCTTAAATAATTTTGATTTTATTTCCACTACTTTTTCATCAGCAAAGTTGAAAGTAATTTTGTGTCATTGATATTTGCAGATTTATAATAACTTAGGAATTCGTAGACATGTGAACACATCTTTATGATTATGAGATGTTCATCCCTCTAATTAATGAAGTTAAATCAGTGAAATCAAAGAATTTTTTACTTTTATAAGTAGTACAACAATAAAAATGTTTAAATAAAATGTTTTTATGTTATAAAAACTTCTTTAAATATGTTTAATATTACTACTCGTGTAAAAAATGAAAAATAATCTAGTGGGTAGGTCACAAAGTCACACCACGGATTAAAAATATTTGCTACTCTTGTTGATCCTTGAAATTATCTATATTTTCTTTGAATAAACAATTAAATATGCATTTTACTAGATTAAATGTTTCAATAATATCAGAATAATATAACGTT
The DNA here is from genome assembly GCA_905333045.1 of Lysandra bellargus. Lineage (NCBI taxonomy): Eukaryota > Metazoa > Arthropoda > Insecta > Lepidoptera > Lycaenidae > Lysandra > Lysandra bellargus. The sequence continues at coordinate 8,475,532 of HG995351.1, read as the reverse complement.
TTCAGCGTTTTTTTTTTTAACTTGTTCCATTAGTTCAATATTTTTCCTTGTATATGACATTCAAATATAGGTAAATAAATGACCTTAAAAAATATACACATATTTTTGCAATGGTACACGTTTTTTTGAAAATGCCCAGGTATACCTACTTCAATAAGAATAATAAATCCATACTAATATTATAAATGCGAAGGTGTCTGTATGTGTGTCTATCTGTTACCTCTTCACGCCCAAACCACTGAATCGATTTTGCTGTTTGGTTAAGAGATATTTTGAGTCCCGGGAAAGGACATAGCCCATAGGATACTTTTATTCCGGAAAAATGTACGGTTCCAGTGCGATAAACTAATTTTTGCGCAACGGAGTTGCGGGCATCATCTAGTAGAACAATAACGATGAATATATGCTGTAGGTAAAAATATGACGCGTCGCGACGACTCTGCCCCAGTGTGAGTTAAGCCTTATAGTTTGGGCTAACCCGAAAATAGCTCTATTAAACATGTTCATTGTACGATGAATTTGTCCGAAATATTAGAATATTTCGGTAATAATTTACGGGACTTTATTATGCTCGTTCCAGGGCGTTTGAGCTGGAAAAGGTCACCGTTTATTATAATGGCCGCTCTAACACGTTTATCATATTATAATAACGTCTCGTAAGCATGTTTTTCCATATTTTTTTCTCAACTTTATTACAATTTTCTTTTGTTCTTTTCCAGGACTTCGACTATCAGCATAATGAATTTTATAAAAATTCCTTCAGCGGTTAAATACCTATACATTTAAGATTACATACAGACAGACATTTTTTTTATAAAATAACGAGCAAACGGGTCACCTGATGGAAAGCTTCCGTCGCCCATGGACACTCGCAACATCAGAAGAGCTGCAGGTGCGTTGCCGGCCTGTAATGTAGGGAAGGGAATAGGGTAGGGAATTGGGCCACCGGTAAACTCACTCACTCGGCGAAACACAGTTTCGCGCTGGTTTTCTGTGAGACCTCTTTTTTTCTCTTGAGATTTCTCCGTCCCATTCGTGCCGAAGCATGGCTCTTCCACGGTAATGCTTTATAATCTGAATTATAAATAGCAGCTTCATGTACTAAAATTTGTATGAATTACTTAAATAGCGTTTCTCTCTAATCATAAACAGCGTCAAGGTTTGATCAATAACAAAAATATTTTGATAGGTACTAAGATTACCTTACAGCTTATTAATGATAATAAACTGTAAGGTATTAGCATGATATTAGCATGATATTAATATTAGCATGATAATATTATAAAGGCTAAAGTTTTAAAGTAGTATTTAAAATGGTATATTTTCGTGTACACCTATGAAACATACGTCAGTCGACAGAGAAAATAATTACAAACAACAAATATACCCCAGTAGGGTTAGATTTTTTTTTCAAATTAATTATAGTCAGAAATTTATTTGCACCAGTGTTTAGAGGAGGTCGCAAATAGCTTAAATTCGAAAACTTGACCATCTATGACGTGTGCGTTTTCCGCCATATTGGTTTGAAGGTCCAATCTTTTTTTAGATATATCTCCTTTATTGTTTTTATTTTTAAAAAAAATGATAAGGGTCAAATTTGTCGAAAATTTGATTTTCTACAACTTTAGTCCTTATAATTTTTATTGTAAAATCAATATTTACGGAAATAACTGCAAAAAACATGTCAAAGTATAATTTCGACCTGTTCGACCTGTATCGTGATTATTGTCAAATACAGAAAAAAAAAACAGAAATAAACTTGTAAGTAGCTCTTTACATTAACCACAATTAATATCAAGACTTCGCTGTCTGTCCGTCTGTCTGTCTCCAGGCTTCAAGAGACTTGAAATTTTCAGATATTATGTATTTTGTTTCCCTCTATAACAACAAATATTATATTTAATATTTGATGGGGCTCCCATGTAACCAACAGGATTTTAGTGGCCTTTTTTGCTTTTTATCATAAATAGCAGCACTAAGACAACATAAAATATGCATAAAATATTTAATTGTATTAGTACTTTAATAATTAATAATAAAATTAAAATAAAATAAATATTTAGGGGGGCCTCCCATACAAAAAGCACAATTTTTTGTCTATCTTTGCCTTATAATGGTACGGAACACTCATGCGAGCCGACTCGCACTTAGCCATTTTTTTAATAATTATTCAGGTGTAGGTTGTGCCGTAATTGTTAAAAGGTCTAATTCATGATCAGAAATATTCAGTTTTATCCAGTCGCTTGGGTCCCGGTACATTTAGGTGTAGGAGCTTAAATATTGATTTCTAAAAAAATTCATAAGGATCAAATTTGTAGGAAATTTAATGATCTATCACCTACAACATTGTTTCTACAATTATTTTCGCTAAATTCGATAATAATTGACATACAAGCAAATTACACTTTGACTTGTTTTTTGCATTTATCTCCGTAAACATTGATTTTACAATAAAAAATATAAGAACTCAAAATGTAGAAAATTTAATTTACAACAAATTAGGTCTTATAATTTTCGTAAAAAATAAAAAATAAAGGAGATATACCTAAAAAAAGATTTGATCTTCAAACCAATATGGCGGCTAACGCACAGGTCGGGGTTGGTCGAGTTTTTGAATTTAAGCTATTCATGACCCTCCCTAAGCACAGGTGCAAAAAAAATTCTGACTATAATTAATTTCAGAGTCCCATACAAGGCTGAACTAACCCTACTGGGCTAATACTCTTTGACAAAATGTCGTAAAATATGTTATACTTTTTTTTTTAATATTTCAGGTTCTTTATATTCTAAAACTAGCTGTTCCGGCAAAAGTTGTTTTGCCATATAAAGTATTTCGCCCATATTATTTTACACCATGGCAACACTATCCCGTCGCACAAACAATAGTCACCGTCAGTCTTGAGTTGTAATAATTTACTATTATTTATTCAACAAATATCAATATAAAAAGTAGATGTTGTCCGATTCTCAACCCTAGCCGATATGCTCGCTAAGATTCACGAAAATCGGTCGAGCCGTTTCAGAGGAGTTCAACCGTGACATGAGAATTTTATATATTAGACTAGCTGTTCCGGCAAATGTTGTTTTGCCATATAAATAATTTTTGGTATGAAAAATAGATGTTGGCCGATACTCAGACCTACTCAATATGCTCACAAAATTTCATGAGAATCGGTCAAGCCGTTTCGGAGGAGTATGGCAACAAAAACTGTGACACGAGAATTTTATATAATACTAGCTGTCCCGGCAAACGTTGCTTTGCCATAATATAAAGTACCTAATTCGCCCATATTATTTTTTGAAGTGACTAAATATAAGTATGTTACCATAGCAACGTCTATCGCTATCCCGTCGCACAAACAATGGTCGCCCTCAGTCTCGAGTTGTAATAATTTACTATTATTTATTCAACAAATGCACTTATCAATATAATTAACAAAAAATTAAAACCGACTTCCAAGGTAAAAACAATATTAATAGCATCCTTATAATATGAACTAAAAAGTATTAAATAATTTTTCCTATCTAATATGTAGTGCCTTTTCCCGAATTCGGCTAAACTTCAACTATTTCTGTACTCAATCTTCATCATTTTGAAGTCGGTACCAGATATAGCTGAATCTTTATTTCTTTGACAGAAAATTTGAAACTTTTGGAACTGGCACCGACTTCAAAATTATGAAGATTGAGTACAGAAATAGTTGAAGTTTAGCCGAATTCGGGAAAAGGCACTACATATTAGATAGGAAAAATTATTTAATACTTTTTAGTTCATATTATAAGGATGCTATTAATATTGTTTTTACCTTGGAAGTCGGTTTTAATTTTTTGTTAAAAATAATAATTTCACTCTTTTTAGTTACCTAGTAGGTAAACTGTTAGTGCCAATTCAAATTGTATAAAAAATAGTTTCATATTGTCTTCACTAGATGTCACTGAGGCGCTCCTGTGTCGCGCTATCGCTTGTACGTAGAAGTTTTATATAGGTAGTTGTAACTTGTAACAGATTTTCGTTGTGTTGTTGAAAGTTTGTAAGCAACTGACGTCTGACAACTCAACAGTGAGCTTGGTGTGAGCAGTGAGCATTGAATTGACAACATAAATCATAATATTGAGTGGTAATTGATCTCGTATAATTGTTATTAAAGGTGAACGCAGATTTGGCCGCACCGCACGCACCGCAGTCGCCGCATTCGCAATTCTTCATATTATTATAAAGTTGCGAAGACTGCGGCGCGGGTAGGTAGGTATGCGAGCTTGCCTATAACTTCATATAAAGAATTCCGAATGCGGCGACTGCGGTGCGTGCGGTGCGGCCAAATCTGCGTTCACCTTAAGTTGACCTCCGTCATAGTCCGCGAATTTATAAGTGGTCGTCGGTGGTACTGCGTATATTCTACGTATCTTATTACAATTTGTTAAGACTGATATGAGTCATACGGCAAGGCCCAAATATCAGGTAGATAGATAAATTTAAACAATACATTTAAAAAGATCTAAGTGAACACGTGCTGCAAAATGCTCGCAGCGCGGCATCACAATAGACATAACTACCAGTACTTCGACTGCTAAGAGACTGACGAGTATTAATATCTGTCGTTTCTTTCGTGTTTCGCCAGGATAAGTTAAAGGCTGGCGCGCTGGCTGGTATAATTTAATTTTAAAAATAAGATTTTGAAATTGAATTCTGACAGTTTTCTTTGCATGTGCCAAAATATAAACAACTAAATTTGTAGGTTACGACCCTAGCGACGACTTTTGTCATAATACGTCAAACTTAAAAAAATTACATCAGTTCTAAGTCGGCATACTCTATCATTCTGTCTACTCTGGCGGCATGCCGCATGCCCTGACATTCCAGTTAGAACTTGAATACGATGTTTGCGTACGCGTCGCCGCGCGCCGCCGCGCGCCGCGCGGTGACGCCGTTGCCTCTGCGGCGCCGACCGCCGTGTATATTAAACAGCCTATAATAATTGGTGTTGTTATGTACATAATTATTATTATTGTATCCATACCTATGCCTTGTACTATTATCTATTTTGTGCCATGAGACATTGGTGACCTTAACACGACGTGGTAATGATGATGATGACGATGATGATGATGATGAATTTGAATTGCATGGTAGCATATGCTTTCTGTTCTTAAAACAACGCCGAAACTCCCAAACGTGTATCTATAAAGAGTCAGGAGTTCTCTCAGCATCTTCGAAACCATGGTATACCTTGACCCAATATTTGACTTTTTGGTAGCATATTCTTAGTACACTTCACATAAAACCAAAATCACCATATGTTTCCATATAAATTTCGAGGAGTTCCCTCGATTACTCCTGGATCCCATCATCAGGTCACCACTTTTGTGAACATGGTACCAAATTGGAGTGAAACCTAATACAACAAAACAAAAATTTCGAAAATCGGTTCACAAACGGCGGAGTAATCGTTGAACATACAAAAAAAAAAAAATAAAAAAAAAAAAAAAAAAAATATATCCACAGCCGAACATATAACCTCCTCGTTTTTTGGAAGTCGGTTAAAAAGTAGATGTTGTCCGATTCTCAACCCTAGCCGATATGCTCGCTAAGATTCACGAAAATCGGTCGAGCCGTTTCAGAGGAGTTCAATTACGCACACCGTGACACGAGAATTTTATATATTAGATGTTATGTGATTTATTATTAAAACGATATAAATCGTTGATGCGGGGGACTGGTCCGCACTGGGTGTGTGGAGGGCGCATTGCGCCCGCGCGCGGCGCCAGCGTGACAACTTTTAGTAGATTTGAGGCAAATTGAACTGCGATTTAATAGTGTAAAATCATTTAGTAGATTTCGGTAGAAAATCGGTATTATGGAACAGTCTTATATGATAATCCAAAATGCAAGTATCGAGGCCAAAAAAGCCCTACAGAACTCAAAACTGACAACACAGAAAGGTGCGAAGTCTTTCAGGGGATTTCCCGTAACTAATACAGTGCTATACCGGTCTCTTTTCCACATACAATGATAGAACAGGAGGAAATTGATCTGTTATTCAAGTCTGTATTGGTCATTTCTTAGTCGGTATTTTTATTGAAAACGAGGAAAATCACCGCTTATGATGGGCCGTTTGCAATTTCTAATGAGAAAAAGCGAGACTGTCTTCTCCCATTATTAAACCCAGTGTCAGATCTTTTTATATTTACTTACTAATCTAATAAGTGATGATAACGATGATCAGCATCCTCTTATTAATGAAAACAGATGATGAGATTTCCTAATATTTTTATTTTGTTAACATGCTTTAAATAATTTTCCGTATTGATTAAGTTTATTAATAAAGTTAATAAACTTAATCAATATGAAGTTTTCATATTGACTGTTGTAATCTTTACTTTAAACAGTGAAGTATGACTGTTGTGACATATGTAAAAAGTTTATGTAGCTTTTTCCATAATTTCAAACACAATCCTTTACACGGATCCTTTCTACACTTAGCGATTATAGATAAGTTCTTAAAAAACATTTTCAGGAGCATTTTTCTTTTTTTTTTCAACTCAATTTGTGATTTTGTGAGTGTAAATCTACATTTTAACATTGATTTTATTTTTAGTTAAGAGAAATGTGAGTTTCTCTCAAATTATTTTTGTATTGTACAAAAGAGACTTACATAACTACGTTATCTTAAGTTAATTATTTTGTAAAAAATAAAAAAATATATATTAATTTTGTATTCTTTTCGTTTTATTTTTGTTAAAATCATGGATATAAGTTGCACAAAGTAGTTCATATAAGTCTAGATATACCACACGCCACGAATAAAATCATTGTGAAAAAGACGCTAAGATATATTTTTTTTCATAATTTTGACTTTTTTTTGAGTCGAATTAAAGTACACAGTCAAACACGTACTTTTTATTAAGTGAGTCATTAAATATTTCTTTTAATTACTTACTTATCATAAAAGTTATTCCAAATGCGTATTCCTTTTTACATAACAGAATTCACAATTTACTTATGTGATAAAGGGTCTAAGTTATTTTATACCCTTGAGGAATTTATTTTTTCGTAGGTATAAGTCATTATCTTGAAAAATATTAAATTTACATAAAAAACAACTTAATAATAATAAAGATCATACTCTGTTTACCTATAAAAATATCACATGTATTATTTAGCTAGCAGTTTAAAGAAGCTACACGAGGACAAACACGAAATTTCTGCGCGCTGAATGTTTTTTGCCTCTCCTGTAAAGTTGTAATTTTAGACTTAAACCCCTTTTCACTAGGGCCACAGATTTATTGTTTGTAAACATCTTCTTTTTCGATTGGCGTATGTTTCATAGGTGTACTTACACCAAAATACGACAGGTATGCCAATAAGGTTCGTTGTTCTTTTGTACTAGCAGCTTAGAAATTGTGATCAGATTTTTAACATTCAATAAAAGATATATTTTTTTATTAAAATTAGGGGGCGAACGAGCAAATAGGACTACTGATGGAAAGCAACTACCGTCGCCCATGAGCACTGGCAACATCTGAAGTAGTTGCATGTACGCTGTTGGCATTACGCTCTCTTGACTCTTCTTGAAGGTTTGCAGATCTAATGGTCGGGAAATACTGCTGGGGACAGTTCATTATAGTTTCACTGTTTCATCAGTATGAACTAGCTCAATAAATAAATAAATAATAAACAAAAAAAAGGAATGGCTCGATAGCTATTCCTTATTTATTAAGGAATAGTTGTAGAAATTATGTAGAGTTGTAGTTCTTTTCATTGTTATTGCTCTACAAAAGGTTTTTTGGCACGTTGTTAAAATCAGTAGTTAGCCACCAAATTGTAGTGTCACTTGAAAGACAACTGTTTCACGCTAACTGAAGGTCAAAGGTATAAGTTGCAAGCTCGTTACGTCATGAAGCGGCCGGAGACGACTTGTCGTCGCGACACTACTGGTTTCTATATAACTTATTTCTATGAATAAGTATCGCTAGCTTCGTCACAGAATATATATTAGTAGTACCACGGCCCTGGCTTCGTGTCGCTAGCTGCGGAGGGTATTTTATAGAAATACATAGAAACCATGTAGTGTCGCGACGACACGTCGTCTGCAGTTGTCCAACTTGTACCTTTTCCGTCATTGAGCTACAGAGTCCAGCATGAGAGTAAAATAGAACTGTCACTGATGTGAACATAACGGTGCGTCCACATTTGTATCATTTGCGCGATCAGATCTCCGATCAGATCTCCGTCGCGATCATCGCGCCGTATCAAGTATGCGTATCATAGTGTGGACGCCTATTAGATCATTCTGCCGATCATGCGTGTATTTGATACGACACGTATCAGATACGCGGTTAATAGCGATCGGGGCGTATCATGATACGCGTATCATTTTGACACGCTTCGATGATACACGACGGAGATCTGATCGGAGATCTGATCGCGCAAATGATACAAATGTGGACGCACCCTAATATGATTGTAATAACGTCATAGTTATTGTCTTTGCAAAATTATCGTCCAAGAGTAATTCTGTAGGTAGCCGAAATGTAATAACCTAACTTACCTATCCTTTGTTCTCGTGAACATAATATATTATTATACTACAAACTCAAACTTCAATGAAATAAAATTATAGCAATATTCAAAGTTGTAAAATAATTTTATTGTTTTAGTTTTATTGTATTAAAATATTAATATACATAGTAAATTGTACAGCTTTAACCATAATTTACTTTTATTTGGAAGTTTTGTTGAAAATTAACATCAAACTGCATAGAACTTCGAAATTATGAACTTTTGAATACCTATTTAACGTCGTACGCGCACTATACAAATATCACGTATTATCTACTTAACTGTTGTAGGTACATATATAATATATATATATATATATATATATATATATATATATATATATCAAACTAAGTTTATACAAATTTAAGTTAACCTGCATTTATAGTACATTTACCCTTACTAATATTGTGAGCACTAATTGTGCGTTTGTTACTAGGCGGCGTAAGGCGTGGGCGGTGTGGGCGACCGCCCACGGCCTCAGGTCTAAGGGGCCTCGCGTCCCTTTTTTCGAACCGATTTTGACAAAAAATTATAGTGACCTATATTTACTACGGGAAAGGACGTAACAAAATAGTTTTTATCGTGAAAAAATGTACGGTTTCCTAAAATCGAAGCTGCGCGAAAGAAGTTTCAGACAACTATTAGTATAAGAATTTTTCAAGAAGGATGTTGTGACTTGTGACAGCGAAATTTTTGAGATAGTAACATGTAAAATGTTTACCAACTATAGATTAAATAACAACCTTGGATCACCATTTAGTTTACTCTGACCGATAGTTGTTTTGATAAATATTTTCTTTGCCTTGGGCGTTGTAACTTAAGCGATCTCAAAGAGAAAGATAAAACTTTTTCCATCGCAGACTTTAATTTAAAATGTTTCAAGCAATGCGCATTTAGATGTTTAACGGTAACTTGTAGTTAACTAACTTACATTTAAGTAAAGTGCAAACTGCGTTTTTGGTTTATCAATTTAGCTTTAACCTACTTTGATTCGTTCGATTCGTTCCTTGTTATATTCGTTTTATTTCCTACCTAATAGCTAAATAGTATTTTCATATAAGTACGTCAAACTAATAATGTAATACATTGGTTTCACAATTCATCAGAATACCATTTTGCAGTTTGACAGGCAATAGATTCGAAGAAGGAATTAAACCGCAATAATTTTTTCGGGGTTACTTAGAAGTTAATTTTGCTACAGTTTTTTTTGGTTTATTACGCCGCTAATTACGATAGAAACATCTAACCAAACAATTTACTGAAATTGTCAATAAGCATTGTAATATCTAAATTTAGATACCTGATTAACTTTTTTAAAATAGCGTAGGGTGTGGGTAGCTTTTAACTTAATATAATAAAGTTCAATAGATCCGACATCCACTAACAGGCTTTTAACTCTGATCGGCCCAAATTAATATAGGTCATAGTTCAATTTAACACTTTGGGTCCGACCTCACTGTCGATAGACGTGTCTTCGCCCATTTGCATACCCTGATTCTATTAACTAGTGCAATATTAATGCAGTTTTGGTCTTGATTGATTCAGTCAGTTTTTTATTTCACCAAAATAGGTCTACCAAATTTTTTTCCTGTATAGCGAAGTTTTATGGAAAACTAGATGAAGCTCGCAACTCAGTTGCGCCAAAATTCGTTTATCGCGCGGGAACCGTACATTTTTTCGGGATAAAAACTATCGTATGTCCTTTCTCGGCACTCAAAGTATCCATCGTTAATAATAGCGGCTATTATTAATGATGGATATTTCTTTCACCCAAGTCAAGGATATTGGCGAACAAAACCTTATTGCTAGTTTTCTTTTTCATAACACAAAGAGAGGGAGATGACACTATCAATCCACTACTAACTCTCAATCTGACGCAAGTTCCATCTGCCAATATCACTGTTATTTTATGTTCCAGATATCATCAACCAGTTGTTCTTCTTTGTTTCAGGTATCTTCAACCAGTGAGACATGCTAAACCTGTTCCCTCGGAGGTATCGGAGTGATGATGAAGTGAGGGTGCTGAACAACCAGGACAGGTACCCCAGGAGGCTGTGGTGGGACCCATCACAGGACCTCGGGCCCAGCGAGCGAGAGAGAGAAAAAGAGGATAACCTTGGTAAAGTACTTCCAGAAATAAAGACAATTTTATTTGCAGGGGTAGATCTTGCTGGCGTTTCATCCATCCATATCCATACTTACTATACTTACTAATATTATAAATGCGAAAGTATGTCTGTCTGTCTGTCTGTCTGTCTGTCTTTCTGTCTGTTACCTCTTCACGCCCGAACCGCTGAACCGATTTGGCTGAAACTTGGTATGGAGATACTTTGAGTCCCGGGAAAGGACATAGGATGCTTTTTATCTCGGAAAAATGTACGGTTCCCACGCGATAAACTTGGCGCAACTGAGTTGCGGGCATCATCTAGTGTTAAAATAAAATTGGATAGTACCATTTCACTGCTATCAAAGTTCTTTTTAAAGTTTCAAAGCCAATCCATAAGAACAAGATTGTTTTTTTTTAATAGAATGAAGAATGAAACAAAAGTTGTTACTAAGTTTTAATAGCTTGAATCATTGAAAAGCTCGCCTATCAGAGAAATTCTGTTTATGTGGTATATTTACGTCAAGTCATTGTTAGTGGTGATCTCTGGACTGGGCTTGATAAAACCCGACTCAATTGAGTAGATCCGACAAGTGCAGCCTGTGAATCAATAACTTTAACAAGACTCAACTTAGAGCTTAAAATAACATTGAAAAATTGTATTTATTCCGTAATTAGGCTAAAATTAATAATTTACCTCCAGGTTACGACATATACTACAACCCGGATTCCGACGAGGACTATCCGGATAAGCTCGAAGTAGACCCGACGGTGACCACACAGGTGGTGCGAGCGGAGATTCTGTCGTCACGACCTAGCCCGAGATACTTCCAGGCGCCCACGTACAGCACTGTGTCAGAGTTCACCATAGCCAATGGTATTAATCTGAAAGGTGAGTGAGGCTGTATAGTAGGTATAAGACAGTGACTAAACTACTAGTCCGATTTGAAAGATTCTTTCAGTGTTAGATAGCCCATTTATTGAGAAAGGCTATAGGCTATATTTAATCACGCTAAGGCTAATAGGAGAATGTGGAAAAAAGGGTGAAATTATTTGAAATGGCTTATTTCGCGAACTAATGGAGCAATTTTTATGTTATTTGGCACAGATAAGAAATAGACCACGTGAAGGATCATAGGCTATCGATTTTAATCATTTTTCAGTGGCTATATATTTTATACCCATGCGACGCCGGGGTGGGTCGCTAGTAACTCATAAGACACACCTGATTGTCACTACACTGGTCACACGAACAGAGATTTTTCCGGCGTTGCCGCCCAATCTTACACAATATAATAATATTATAATATCTCTCTTACAAATAAAATTATTTTTACAATGGATACGGTATAACAGAGGTCACCAATTAGTTTCACTCGGGGTCCGTTTTAAGAAATAAAATGACCTTCGCGGTCCACACATTAATAAAAGAAAGTTTGAAACAAATTACTGAAATTACATAGGTATTTATTTGTATCAATGAGAAAAGTGTCTATTTTTGTTGCTATATGTTCATCAGTAGATATGTCCAGACCGAAATTACTTTTTAACGAAGTTCATCTTCGAACATGCTTGGTCCGCACACAACGGGTCGGCGGTCCGTCATTTGATGACCCCTGCGCTGTAACATAATTACAGTCGCTAAACAGATAAGAACCAGACATCTTGTTGTGTAGAATAACTATTAATATGAGGGTATAATAGTATTTACAAGCGTATTTTGAGATAAGTTTTAACTTTAATACAGAATAATGTACACCTGCAGCTTGAGTTTACGATATTACAATCCATACTTAATATTATAAATGCGAAAGTGTGTCTGTCTGTCTGTCTGTCTGTCTGTCTGTCTGTCTGTCTGTCTATCTGTTACCTCTTCACGCTCAAACCGCTGAACCGGTTTGGCTGAAATTTGGCATGGAGATACCTTGAGTCCCGGGAAAGGACATAGGATACTTTTTATTCCGGAAAAATGTACGGTTCCCGCGCGATAAACTAATTTTGGCGCAACGGAGTTGCGGGCGTCATCTAGTGCAGAATAATGTACACCTGCAGCTTAAGTTTACGATATTACAATATGCAATAATTCAATACATCGATGTTCCATATCCTCAGAGGACTTCGGGAACATAATCAAAGTAACACGTGGGATGTGAATTAATTACAAAGTTAATTAGTCCTTAGCCAATAGTCTACATAAGTTACATGTCTACATTAAGTCTACATTAAGTGGCTTAACCACTTTCATACTAGAAAACCTTTGTATCTTCAATCAAATCAAATTACTAAGATCCTTGTTATTATAGCGGCAAAAAAATACAGAATAATCTGTGAAAATTTTACTCTCTGGCTATCAGCGTTCTTGAGATACAGCCCAGAGACAGACAGACGGACAGACATCAAAGTCTTAGTAATAGGGTCCTATTTTACCCTTGGGTACGGAACCCAAAAAATATGAACTCCTATAACTCTGAATTTTTACACCTTTTGCCCATTATAAGTATCTGCTGTATAGAATATACATATTTTTATTAGTGAAGGGATTAGAATATTACGATGGTAACACCGCCTAGATTAAAAAACGTATGTAGGCATCCCGGTTGGATCACGTAGACTTTACCCGGTTAATGTTCCTGACGTCACCCGAGTAGATTAGTTTGCTGAACCGGACAGTCGTGCCAACACTTTGTCTAAATACTGGGTACATTTTAATGGTTTTATTATTAAATACTAGAACTAGTTACAAATACATTACATTTTACTATACTACCTACTGATAGATTTTTAAAATTTCAAATTCAATTTTATAGAGGCTTGTAGACATCAACTACGATCTCAATAATACTAATTCCGTAGGATATGACAATATTAAGACTAGTGTAATTGAAGCGTGTGCTAAACATATTTCTGGACCGTTAAGTGATTTAATTAATCTTTCTTCTGAAGAGGGTATTTTCCGGATATACTTAAAAAGTCTATTATAAAACCATTATTTAAAAAAGGTGACAGTAACGATGTAAATAATTATAGACCGATAGCCTTAATACCGGTTCTGTCTAAAATATTTGAAAATGTCATGCTTAAGAGACTGTATGATTTCGTCATTAGTAACGGAGTACTGAAATCAGAACAATTTTGGTATAAAAAAAAAACAGCAGCACGTCCCTAGCATGTTTTGACTTAATAAAACATATCACGGAAGCAATAAACCGAAAGCCACCAAGAGCAGCAATCTTTTTAGATATGACCAAGGCGTTTGATTTTGTCGATCACAAACTATTGCTCCATAAGTTGTACAAATATAGCATACGAGGAAAAGCTTACGAGTGGATCAAAAGCTACCCTAATGATCGGACTCAATGTTTTGAGATTGCCAAGATTGAAAAAGGTTCAAAAGTCATATATCGATCTCTATTTCAAATTAATAAATACGGAGAAGTATATTAGGACCTTTTTTATTTTTGTTATATATTAACGATCTTCCAAATGTCACAATGTATAAAACCATATTATTCGTAGATGATACCACCCTAATAATCGAATGTAATGACCAAAATACATACCAAATTGAAATTAATAGAAATCTTGACAAAATTCTTAAATGGCTGCATGATGATAATTTAAAAATAAACCTGAGTAAGACTAAAATGATACAATTTAAAAATCCTAGACAAAAAACTATCGATCTTGACATTAATTATAATAATACTAAAATTGAAGAAGTTGACTCAATAAAATTCTTAGGTTTAATGATTGACAAACATTGTGACTGGAAAACGCACGTAGAATATATTATATGCAACAAACTTGACAGATTCGTATTTGCTATCAAAAAACTACGTCTGACGGTGTCCACTGAAGCTGCATTAAATGCTTATCATGGGTACGTCGCTTCAACGTTTTCATACGGACGCGGATACGCAACGGTCTCATATTATGGGGTAACTCCGTGGATTTTATCAAAGCTTTTCGTGTCCAAAAAAAATGCCTAAGAGCGGTTTATGGTGCTTGGTCGTTGGATAGTTGTAAACCTTTATTCATAAAATCTAACATTCTACCGTTGGTTTGCATGTACATAAAAGACATCTGTACTTTCATGAAACAAAACCCTGAATTTTTTCCGCTAAATTGTAACATAATCAACAGAACTGTCACTCCACGGAATAAATTCAAACTTTAATGTAACCTCAATGTAAAATGGACATTTTCAAGCGAAATGTTTATGTAAACGCTATAAAGGTATATAATAAACTGCCTAATAGATTTAAGGAATTACCTACACCTTTAAAAGAGAGATATCCAAATGGCTGCTAAAACATTGTTTCTATTGTTTAAATGAATACATGTCTCACTCTCATGCGTAAGAGGCAAAGCCAACGTAATATTTCAATAACTTAACCCTAAATTATATTTAATTAATAATTAATAAACTTTATGATATCATCCTGATTCCTGACATTGTAATTATTACTATTAACATTAATTTTGATAAATAGTATATTTTAATTGAACCCTACCGTATTTTGTAATTAGTTTAGTTAGTAAAGTAAAAAAGTAAATATTAATTTCCATGTTCAATTGCACGCCATCTGTATGGCAGAATGTACATGAACAATATATTAATTTAAATGTTAAGACCTTTGTAATACTACATTCTTGCAATAAAAATATTCTATTCTATTCTATTCTACGATAACTTGGCGCGCCCCTCCAAAATTCAAAACGTTTGAAGTGCGTTGTCAAAACGTTTGATGTGCGTTGTCTTGCGCGGTCGGCTAGTTATGATTAGTCGACCAACAAATGTTGGTAATAAGTGACATTAACTGAAATATAACGTGTACTGTGATTGGTTGAATACTTACTACATACAACTCTTTCATAAGGATGTGACTGCACACATTGAAACAGTCATTTGGAGGGGCACGCCATGTTATCGTAGTTGATCTCTAGTACCATCGAGGAAATTGATTAGGCAGTTGACGGATCTACGTCATTTGGTCGGCGTATGTAATTGACAATGTTAGCTGTGATCGGTCGCCGGTCGGATGAGTTTGACTTAGGGTCTACACAGACGGACTGCATTTTAGCTGCAATCTAACCGCAAATTATTATACGACTGCAATAAAACTGCAAACCAAACAGTTCACACGACTGCACGCCAACTGCAACTGAACTGCAATCCGACTGCGCGTTTGGTTTGCAGTTCTATTGCAGTCGTATTGCAGTCGTGTCAACTGCATTTAAAACTGCACTTGAACTGCAATTTGCGGTTGGATTACAGTTGAAATGCGGTCCGTCTGTGTAGACCCTTAACGCGACCAAATTACTTAGGTCCGTCATCTGCCTAGGAAATAGGAATCATTTTCTCTGGTAGTACAATTTCGATAAATAAGTATTATGTTATCCCCAAGTTTTCCGATAGCCGTTGAATGTACAATCCATATTTTATATGCGAAAATGATGATACTGTAGTACCAAATACATAATTGAAAAAAGTCAAGCAAAACAAAAATTCCTAATTATTTATTTCACTCGCAATTTTCAACTCCATTTCACATTGTGCACTGGGTTAGATTAATTAACACATTAAAATTCACATTATTCGCCACCGTATTGTTAAAAATTCACTCGCGGCCGTCGGTACTAAATGTGTCCTCAAGGACCCAAAGCTCTCAACTTTCCACCGCGGTGTTCAATAAAGAATACCCTAATACTATGAGTCTTTGACCGACTTGCGGAAGTTGTTAACTTTAAGTTAGGTTGTAAATGAACTGAAAACTTAGCTGTCTTACATTTGTATCTATAACACATATATAAAATAGGTTTAAAAATTGTCTGAATCGATTTGGTAAATTTTAGCCTTGAAATATTCGTTAAAGTCCAGGGAAGGCTTTTATTAAGAGGCAAACAAGTTGCATAACTTAAGCGAAGTTCACCAAGCTATCTTGTCCATACTTAACATTATAAATGCGAAAGTGTGTCTGTCTGTCCGTCTGTCCGTCTGTCTGTCTGTCTGTCTGTCTGTCTGTCTGTCTGTCTGTCTGTCTGTCTGTCTGTCTGTCTGTCTGTCTGTCTGTCTGTCTGTCTGTCTGTCTGTCTGTCCGTCCGTCCGTCCGTCCGTCCGTCCGTCCGTCCGTCCGTCTGTCTGTCTGTCTGTCTGTCTGTCTGTCTGTCTGTCTGTCGGTCTGTTACCTCTTCACGCTCTAACAGCTCAACCGATTTTGCTGTTTGGTATGGAGATACTTTGAGTCCCGGGAAAGGACATAGGATACTTTTTATCCCGAAAAAATGTGCGGTTCCCGCGCGATAAACGAATTTTGGCTCAACGGAGTTGCGAGCGTCATCTAGTAAAAAATATTTACACAATCCATATACAATATAATATTATAATGTTTTATCCTTGTCCATTGCAAGGAATGTAGGAAATGAGGCTTCACAGAAAAATCTTCCACCATCCAAAATTCATACAAAAAATTGCTACATTGTGAACGCAACAACCATCTGGGGCCGCCAAAATTGTCAATTATTTGTGTGACGTTTTTGTCGTTTTTTTCTGCAGTATCTTATGGTTGTAATATCCATTAAATTGTAGAGAATATCTGAATAATAAGTATACCGCGTCGAAGAATTGGATGATAGTCCCTTGCTCTAATATTAATATTGTTGCGAAAACCCTTCAACTGACTTGTTTTATCGATAGTTTAAAATAAAATATGGCTTTTTATTTTGTATGCAGTGTTAATACGGCAGCACTGTCATCAACAAAATTAAAAAAAAATCTAGGTTTATTGTTTCAGGAGTAAATGAGTCTAAACTGGTCGTTACGTTTTTGTTTATGTGGGAAAAATGTGAATTCTAAGATAATAAACAAATATTTTAATGTTATTGTATTATATTTGTTAGCGATGAGGTCAAAGATATATTATTAATCTCCCATTAATGCCTAGTTGCAATAAATAACCGAAATATAATCTAAAATTGTTGTAAATTGTAAGTCTTTTGTGTTGCATTTGTGTTACGATTATATTACATTAGTGTTACATTTGTGTTATCGTAACACAATCGATCTATAAAGCCGAATGCATAGTGGTATTTGGACGGCCATACGTGTTACTAAATTAACGCATAGTTCGAAAACTACTACTCGGGCTCATCATCACAAATTACTTTTGTAAGGAAGCAACACTGAAAATGTGAAAAAAATGTAGGTATTTTATTTCAATTAACTTCACTTGAAAAGTATGGAACAGCTGATTTATTTTTTCGCTATTTCACTGTTACTTCCATACAAAAAGTTGTTCGTAATGATGCGCCCTAGTAATGGTTTTCAAGTTGTGAGTTACTTACATGTTGTACACCTGTGTCAACCAACCAACCCAGACACACATTTTATCTTGTATTAAAGCTTCCTATAGAAGTAAAAAAAATAAAATTGAAGGTTATTAATTTCACCATTATGAAACCACCTTTATCCAAAAATTGTGTCACTTTTGTGTAACGGTAACACAAAATCTTTTGTGTTACTATTTGACAATTCTGGCGGCCTTACCCATATCTAAAAGTTAGTAGTTAGGGTAGTTTGGACTCTGAAATAAAGAGTTTGAAGACTTTCGTACTTTTTACCTCCTAGATTTTGAACCTCCACAGTCATTGTTGAAATTCGGGCCACGGTCTACGTAGAACAATCTTTGAACTATCATGACTTTTCAAATATTTCTGCTATTTTAAAATTCGGATAATCCGGGTTGCGTCAAATTTCGTTTATCGCGCAGGAACTGTTCATTTTTACGGGATAAAAAGTCTTCTATGTCCTGTTTCGAAGATTAAAGTATCGCCTTACCAAATTTCAGCAAAATCAGTACAGCGGTTTGGGCGTGAAAAGGTAATAAATAAACGGACTTTCACATTTATAATATTAGTATGAAGTATTTATTTTATTACGTGTCAGTGAAATATTATATGGAAATTGGAGCAGCAAATTCCGATGTGAATTTAAAATTAGACTCCGATCGATGAAGCTGTCTCTGGGGGATAAGACACATCATAATGACAAAATATATTTAATACAACAGTATGTTACAACATACTGTTGTATTAAATATTTGTTTTGTACCATCAGAGAAATTAATTTATTTCAGCTAACTAACAATCAGATCACGATTGAAACATCAACTGGAAAAAATGCGATGAAATAACTTCATCCGCTATTTGCCTATGCATAAATTATAGTATAGAACATTTAACAAGTGATTATGCTTTGAAACACGTAAAAAAGTTTTACACTGTAAAATATTTCCGTAAGGCCCAATTTTACCAATGTCTGTTGGTGTTAACAGCTTGTTAAAATGTCATGTCTTCTCTTTCATTCATATGAAAAACAAAAGAGGTAACATCATTGATAAAATTGGACCTTAGTTGTTTATTTTGACTTAAAGTATGAATTCACGGAATTATTAAAATTTACCACTGATTAGGATTTATCACTGTGCTAATACTAACTTATCTGCTTGATTTAAATATTTAAAGCACTGCCTAAACTGATAGGTGATTGCGCTTACAACAAGTTCTTTGATAGAATAATCTATACTTATTATAAAACAAAGTCGCTTTTTTTCCCTCATGTCCCTTTGTTCCCTTTAATCTTTAAAACTACGCAACGGAATTTGATGATTCTTTCAGTGTTAGATAGCCCATTTATCGAGGAAGGTTTAAAGGCTATATTTTATCACGCTAAGACTAATAGGAGCGAAGAAATAGAGGAAAATGGGGAAAAAACGGAGAAAATTATTTGAAAGGGCTAACTTGAACGCGCTAATCTCAGGAACCAGAGTCCGATTTGAAAAATTCTTTCAGTGTTAGATAGCCCATTTATTGAGGAAGTCTATAGGCAATATTTTATCACGCTAAGACTAATAGGAGAATGTGAAAAAAAAACGGGGGAAATTATTTGAAAGGGCTTATCTCGCGAACTACTGGAGCAATTTTTATGTTATTTGGCACAGATAAGAAGTAGACCACGTGAAAGATCATGCGACCCGTGCGACGCCGGGGCGGGTCGCTAATCTATAATAATATTATAATACTTCATATATAAATCACCATAAAAACTATGAAGTTATCTCCACACTTTGTTTTCAGAGGCGGCTCTAGTGGCTTTAGGCGGCGCGGGCGCAGCTTTAGTGTTGCTGCTTATAATGGCGGGCGTGTTCGTTGCTAGGCGACGGAAGAACAGCCCCTCCCCCGCCCCCTCACCTCCGATACTGGTGTATCCGCCCCATGACGTCACGGCTCCTTGTTTCCTGTAAGTATTTTTACAAGCTAAGTTACTGTCGCCTTCAATGATTACTTCAATGATTTGCACTTGGGCCTTGGCTATTTTTTTTTTCCAACATTTACCGTACCATTAACGTAAATCCTAAGATTTACCAACTATATGGTGGTAAAAGTTCGTATCGCAAACCTTTTCGGACATTTACCGTTAGGAATTGGTAGATCTTAGGTTTTACTAGAAAATCTTAGGATTTACTGCAGTTCGAGCTTTTACAGTAACATATAATATATAAGTTTAGGAATGGATAAATCTTTAAGTGCGGTGTTAGCAAAGCTAGGGGTCGTTAAATCTAGTTATGTTGCTCTCAATTATCTACCTACTCGGTTTTTATTTTTTACTGTCCTCAAAAGGGATTGAGAACTTTTAATCCATACTAATTCATAAATGCGAAAGTGTGTATGTCTGTCTGTCTGTCTATTACCTCTTACGCCCAAACCGTTGCACCGATTTTGCTGAAAATTGGTATGGAGATATTTTGAGTCCCGGGAAAGGACTATTTTTGAGGAGGATATTTTTTATCCCGGAAAAGTGTACGGTTTCCGCGCGATAAACGAGGCTTGGCGCAACAGAGTTGCGGGTGTATATTATACTCATTTACGTTCTTCACAAAAGGCAAATTAGGTTGCAATATCTTAAATATTGAATTCCGTGCAACATAATCCAAAAATATTATGTAACTTCTTGTATGAAGATTTTTCTATAAACATTAACCCATCCTTATATTATATTAAAAGGTATTGGAAAAGTCAAACTGAACAATATACGTGGGCTGATCGCTAATAGTACTTCAGGTGTCTGGAATTGGAATATTATTGCAAGAATTGTCACCTTTACAGTATTCGTGTGAGCACCATGCGTGGGATTGTCACAAGCGACTAATTAAATTTGTTTTTTGATATAAAAAACATAAAATTTTTCGAATTCGTAAAGCCTTGCAGAGCCGAATGATATTTTTGCTCTGCCTTATATTATAATATATCGATAACAGAGTGTTGTAAATTTTTCGGGTTCTCAATTTAATGAATTATATTACATTTAATGTGAACCTTAATCCATGGTCCATGCACGTCATTGATATGGATAACTACAGAAAACCATCACAATGTGTATACAATTAAATCTGAGTTCTGACCGAGCCTCGAAAAC
Organism: Lysandra bellargus; assembly: GCA_905333045.1. NCBI lineage: Eukaryota > Metazoa > Arthropoda > Insecta > Lepidoptera > Lycaenidae > Lysandra > Lysandra bellargus. The sequence continues at coordinate 8,454,394 of HG995351.1, read as the reverse complement.
ATAAAATCCTTGAAGCACTCACTTATATAGGTATTATAACTAGACGACGCCCGCAACTCTTTTGCGCCAAAATTAGTTTATCGCGCGGGAACCGTACATTTTTCCGGGATGAAAAGGATCCTATGTCCTTTCCTTCTTCAGGGTATCTCCATGCCAAACAGCAAAATCGGTTCAGTGGTTTGGACGTGAAGAGGTAACAGACAGACAGACAGACATACTTTCGCATTAATTATAATATTAGTATGGATATAGTGTATTAAGACGTCACAGACAGACAAACTTTATGATTTACGAGTCGTGAATTCGCATCACGTACAAAACTGTTATTTTGTTTGCAGCTAATTAAATAAGTTACTTTCGATCAAGCTAAGGTTTCCAGTAACTTTTGTGAGTGGAATTTAATTACAAATTAATAATTGACTTTTAAGAAATCGTAAGAAATTGTTTATTTTGTTCTAAGAATTTTTTAATTGTTTTCTCAATTATTTTGTCTTAGATATGTCATCAAATAATTCATGATGATTCACTCATAGAGTCATTGAGTTTACCTGGAACGAACTGAGTATAATAATAATTATTCTCTAAAGTCTAAACTCTCAAGTCAATCCATATACAAAAATAATGACATTAAATAATTCCGATTACATTCACTAGCATAGATATCAGAAACAACAGTTTCATATCTCTGTGTTCACTAGTCACTACCTCTACTTGTGATATTACTAGGGAATACTACGCAAAGGTCAGAGTAGAGGGAGCTACTAGCATAGCAAATAATCCGACCAAATTTGTGTTTCATACTGTCGTATGAAACACTTTTCTTAATATACTAATATCTATGGATGCTTCACACCATGTCTGGCCCCGTGGTAAGTACCTGAAGGACTTGTGTTACGGGTACCAGACAACGGATATATATAAACGGAAATTTCATACGCCATAATATCAGAATACTGACAGAAACGTTGCTAAACCTCAAACAAAACTTTTTGTTTACTGTCTAATGTCTATGCTGGTGCTGCCTCTAGCGTGAAAATATTGCAGTAATGTACCTAATAAGTAATAACCTATTAAAACAATTTCATAGAAGTTAATAAAAACCGACCAAGTGCGTGTCGGGCCACTCGCAATATAGGGATCCGTAGTGTCGATAGTTTTTGATAATTTTTGTATGGTCAATAAATGTACATATTATAAAACGTGTTTTACACTATTAACAACAAGGAATTTGAACGAAAAGTTCTTTTATATTTCGCGGAATATTTTTTTAGTTGAGTTACTATTACTCAATAACTTATGAAGTCTTCTTAGCCGTGATAATTTTCCTTTCAAAATTCAGCATATTTCCTACTCCCGTGAATTTTTTCACATTTCCAGAAGCAACCGTTTAGCTGGTAGAAGGGGGAACACTGGACTCTAACAATTTTTTCCGCTTTGGAACTTCATATTTCACAAATGGATCCCTAAACCATAACAGCTTTGTAGGTCCTACAGTCTCTAAGTAAAACCGTTGACAGACAGACGGACGGACGGACAGACGGACTGACAGACCGAAACTATAAGGGTTCCTTGTTGACTACGGACCTAAAACTAATAAAAAAACCCACACAAAAGTAATTTAAAATCCTAACAAGATTAGAAGCAGTATTTTCCGGTATTTGAATAGAAAACTTTTGTTAAGGCTTTTTATTTAATTTCGCTGTGGGCGGTGAAACAATGAAAGTTACCAAAATAATATCAACAATAAAAATGTTTGATTTAAGTGATAAAAATATACTAAAAGGGTCCAACAACATTATGTATAGCATGAAATAGAGGTATTTATATATAATACTCGCATCCAAAGTAAAAAAAATGTTATAACGAACCTCCATTGAAGTGAAACATTTGTAATAAGTAATAACGAACCTTAGATAGTTTGTATAATTAAGTATTATTTTTAAGCCATTGTATAGCCATTATTGCGGACTGAGAGCGACCGTAGACTTGCAATTTTAAGTTAGTCAACTAAGTCGCACAGTATACCAATTATAGCTATAGTGACTTAATATGAGAGCTCGCACATTTTTGTAACTAAATTCGATTCCTTTCCGATTACCTACAATTTAAAAGTTGTCCAATTAAATTGCGATATTACGTGAAATTTGAAATTACGTGAAAAAGACTTGAAATTGTATATCTGCGGTGACCCTTAAAGCGCGGCGACCGAATCAAGAACTTCCATAACAAAAATAAACCTAACTAACGGAACGTCGCGCGTCGGAAGGGACCCCCTTCCGACGTTCATGGTCTAACGTCGTTTCAGTTCGGCAGACTTCAGCGCGGTGTTTGTGTGCGTGTGACTAGCTAGACGTATGCGTGTAGAGTAGGTAGCTATTGCTATACAATAGCCTCACCACAAGCCACGGTAGTCCCCGAGTGCCACACGTTTTACGGAGTAAACCCTAAAGGGTTCCGTACCCAAATGGTAAAAACGGGACCCTATTACTAAGATTTCGATGTCTGTCTGTCCGTCTGTCTGTCAGCAGGCTGTGACTCAAGAACCACTATAGCTAGATTTCTGAAATTTTTACAGATTGTGTATATCTGTTGCCGCTATAACAACAAATACTAAAAACAAAATAAATTAAATATTTAAGGTGGGCTCCCATACAACTGAGCATACAACAAACGTATTTTTTTTTTTGCTATTTTATGCTCGATATCAATAATAGTAATAGGTAGGCACTTTAAATGTTAACAAAATGCTCAGTTGTATTTATACTTTAATCATTAATAATAAAATGTAAATAAAATAAATAATTAAGATGGGCTTCCATACAAAAATCGTCATACTTAATCTTCTCAAAAGTATATACTTAGTTATTATGATTGATACAATCACAATATATTCATTATATACACACATTTTCCAGGCTTTGAAATAATGAAAATTCTCAGTAAATATAAAAAATAGGAGCTATAAAGAAAATCGGCTTATGGCAAAGAAAATCGTTCTTCACGATTCCTTTGAAAAATAAAAGCGTTGCCCCGAATTGGCTCCTTTAAGAATATTCATACGCAAATTGCGTGCTATTTATTATGATTAGTAATATTATCTAATGTGTAGGTGTAGTTAAGACAATTAAATGATCCACAGTTTAATATAGTAATATAAATAATTTCATACTTAGGATATTTAATAATTTACTAGATGACGCCCGCAAAGTTTATCGCGGAAAACCGCACATTTTTCCGGTTTAAAAAATATCCTCTGTCCTCTCTTGGGACTCAAAGTTTTTCTGTACCAAATTTCAGAAATATCGATTCAGTGGTTTGGGCGTGAAGAAGTGACAGACAGGCAAACAGACACACTTTCGTATTTATAATATTATGGTAAAAATTTGCCCATTCATTTAACAGAAGCAATTAGTTTGGCCCAGAGAGATATTACGTGTGATGTACTGTTTATGCCCACAGTTATTTTTTTAATCGAATACGCCAAAGTTCAAGTGACTTGAGAGTGTAAGTATATACGTATTATGTATGTATCTTACATCGTACCGTAATACTATACCATTTAAGATGTTGATTCAAAGGTAATGTTTATTTACCTTTGATGAATGATGAATAAACTTGAATATATTAAGTCAATTGTGAAGTCAATGCTGAGTTTCACATAGCCCGACCAAATCACATTGATTCATAGGACCTATCCTGTGAATCAATTACACTGAGAGTACAAAAGTTGCAATATTTGTATGGGACGGAAAGGGCTTAGTTTGTACAAGGGATTGGGTACGCACGTGTCCACGATATCTGCACTGAGGGACGAGTGACGATCAAGGACAACAGCTGTCACATTACGATTCTACTTTGGAGGAAAATAAAACATTTCATTATGATTTCATTCTTATAATAATATTATTATTGAGGCAGTTTAATATAAAGTATGACGTCGATTGACATTAGCGAAATGGAAATAAAGTGTGTAAATAAAAAAAGTGTCGGTTTTCCAAACAAATAACTTTGGTATTTTTTAAATTTCAAAATTAAAAAGTTTCCAGCCATCCTTGTAATAAAATATTCTACATCTTCTATCGTTACCGACTTATTTGATTTTTAAAAGACTTCAAAATATAAAACTTCAAAGAGTGAAAAGTTATCCTTTGTGGTTTTTTGTTTTATTAGCAGTTTTCACAGTTAGTTGAACAACTGTGTTGGACAAGTTTATCTTAGTTAGTCTGAATTACAATGTCAAAAGATGCTCATTACAAGCCACTTTTGTTCAGAATAAACAGTTATGTGTATTAAATACGAGAAATTGAATAGCAGAAAGCTGTTTTATTATTTGTGATATTATTATTAAATATTAATTATAGAGTAGGAAGAAAGGTATCATCAGATTTAGAGCCTGTTTCACCACTTTCTGGTAAAGTGCCGGATAGGCTATTCACAACTTTTTTGACAGATTCTCCATACTTTACCTGTCAAGTGGTGGAAAGCCTATTCGGCACTTATCAGGAAGTGGTGAAACAGGCCCTAAATCTATCGTCACTTTGACGATAGAGTTAATCTAATGATACCTTTCAGAAATGGGATTTGCAATTTAGGTTCAGTAATGTAAAAGTGCCACGTCATAAATATAGTCCATGCTCGCCAACTACAAGACATCGCCATTGCGTAGACGGGGTAATGGTGATTGGTGTATGATGACGGACGATGGTCATGTCAGTATCGTGTGTCATGCCATCATATTGTGTGTATACAATGGCGCTAGCCTTTAGTGGACTAGCATGTACCATTATGAGGCACATTAAGGCATGCAATAAACATAACTATAATATGACTTAATACTTCAGTCGGAATTTCCAGGAATTGCTATTGTATTCTATTGTTGTCGCGATCACCGGTGCTCGCGCGGGGCCTGAAGGATTAATAGAGAAAAAAACTATTAAATAGCTAGTGATTACAGTATATAAAAACTCGAAATAACATCGGTATGTTACAAAATGAATACACATTCCACTGTATAAACAGAACCATTCATTCTAAATTGAATAATTTATAAGTATAAAAATAAACCATTACAAAGGCCAGAGGGATTTTTCAAGGGCTTAAAATATTCTTTTTTTTTATCTCTTAGCGTAATCTAAATGTAGCTATGACAGCCGAGATCTCAGGCTCTTTGAATTTTCAGTTAAAAGTGGACTTTTATTAAATTAAACAAACCGAATATAAATGCTAATGAAATAGACTTTCTGGCTGACGTCAATATTTGCGGAGAATAAAATTCAGTGATTTTTTAATCGCGCCGATTTATACTTTTAAAAACTTATGTGGCCTTCGATTTCGTTATATCGATATCCAGAATCGTGGTAAAACTATAATTGTTGGTGGCTAACACGTCTTGCCAGCTATACATTAAATAGCTCTCTTTTTTGGCCTGTAGACTACCACGGTTATAACACAAAGTTGTAAACAAATATTTAAATCCTCTTTTTGCTACCTTATAACAGATTCCAAGACATATTATAATGTGCCCGAATTTATTACCGAGATTATATTTTATTTATTCCTCTAGGTATGTAGGACCCCTTAAACGTGACCTCTGGGAAAACCCGCAAAGGAAAAAATGTTAACGTTTCTAAGGCTGGTATAAACAGTCAGTACTTGAGGTGATTAGTCCAAATTTTGACAGCCAACCAATCACAGAGCCTGAACCGTATCTTGAGACCGAGATGCATCTTGAGTACTGACTATTTATACACAGTATTTATATACAGCCTAAATCCATCACTTTGCTTTTATAAATAGAGATACGAGATAATATTGCGGTCTCATGCTTAAATACTTTGGAAGGTTCATGTACCTTTACAGTAAACTACAGAAATTTTACAGGAAGTGATACGTAGGACTTTGGTCCCTAATCCTTGAAGTCTTAAGCCGGCAATCCCACTCCCTTTGAGGCGTTAAAACGTCGGTCTTCTCTAAGGCTGTAGTAATTTTCCGGCTAAACCAGGACTATCGTTCCACGCCCGTGTTTTGTGATGTATACAGTATACTACCTAACATCATCATATTAATTACTTATATGATATAAAAGTTTGTTACTCTTTCTCCAAGTCTTCTTTAAATTAAATCTAGTAGGAAAGTAGGTTCTAGAATAACACATAATTTATTATATATTTCGATACAAACATATTATGTGGAAGTTTTTGTCCCAATAGTTTCTTCGAATTTGAGTAATCGCAGTAAGTAGTAACCTTTTCACGCAAGTAAACCTACAGGAAACAGCTTACTGCATACTTGATAAATAATCATAATAGTTATATAATAATATTATGTCGTTCATTTAAGTCTCAGAGGCTCAGTAAAGGTTTTCTATAAATAGATATTATGTATCAAGTAACAAGTTCATAATCCATTTCTCGTACGTTATCATACGGGAATAAGCCTAAAATCTAAAATCTTCGTAAATGTAATTTTTTGTACCGAACGCTTTTGATCGTAACAACGTAATCGGTACAACATGATAAAATGTTTGGATTGTTCCCTGTTTTGTTTTTGACGTTTTTCAATGCAATGGCTATTATGTTCTGGGAAATTAGACGTTAAATGTAGGGATATGAACTTATTCAATACACGTTTATGGTATTAAAGGATATATCGGTACCAATCGATTCTTAATGTTCATGTAATAAAAGAGGTAATTTGCAAATGTTTGACTACAGTTATTTCCGGTTCTAGTTCTGATGATATTGATGATGATGTTAAAATTCTTGTGCAGGACAAAGGAAGTGAACTTCTCCCTACCGGCGCTGCGTTCTACGTCGCTCGGCGAGCTGCGCGACGTGACCGTATCGAACCTCGCCAGCGAAGTGCTCTGCCCGCTCACCACGCCGCAGTACCGCTCCAACTCCTTCAGTGAGTATCACTGTTTAGTGTGTACCTACTGACGACGTCGCTTGGCAAGCTACGCTATGAGACGTAGCTTAGATCGCTTTTCTTTGTGTTGTAATACGCTCGCGGATTTGGTCCAGATGCGGCTGATAACATATTGCTCTTGGTCGCGCCGCGCACGCGTGTTGTCCGCATGACATGAAAAACATCTATGAAATGATAAAATGCGGGCAATTTTTCGCAGGCCGCTTCTGTCTGGGGGACGGTATAAGACGATTTAAGAGACGCTTTATGCGAACACGCATCAAAGGAAAAGCGCTCTTGTTTACTAATTCATAACTGTAAGAGCTACCGCATACTTGAGACACGACTGTCTTAAGACAGACTATCGCCTAATCAAATGCACTAGATGCGCACATTTGATACAAGACGTCTCATAGACAAAGTTGTCTAATGCGCCCCGCGACAAGTCTGACTAACGACTGTCGGCTTCCCCCTTACATAGAAGATATCACTCCACTAGGTAACTTTCCGCGAGAAATTAACCAGGTAATTTCAGAAGCAATACCGCTCGCATCTCTATTTCGCTCCAAACGAACACTTATCCAAAAACCTGGTTATAGAGCGTTTTAACCTGGTTAAAAAAGTACTGGTTCCGAGCTCTGGACTTTGACTGCAAACAGACGGACAGGTTTCAATATATTATGTCAAATTCGTCGGGTTTCACTAAGATGAATGGAATGTGCCTCGCGCTGGCCGATATACAGTCGGGGCATTTTAATAGGCCACATTTGACATCTTTCAGATTAATCTCCATAGTGAGGTGAGCTGCGTAAAAACATCGACCAAAACGAATATTTATATTTGAATATTTATAATTTTATACGTTTGAAACAAACTCCTGTCCCGTTATTACTTTTTCTTTTGCAAATTCAAGGAGCAAAATAATAAAAGTACATAATTTACAAAAAAAAAAAATGCATTTATTCGCTTGAATTATAAAAACTGTTGAATGTAGTATTATCATTATTCATTTCACATAAATATGTGTTACTTTTCACAGCGTGGTTATTAATTTATGGGGATATTTCGTTACAAGTAATCAATGCATCGATACTATTTATTCGCTTTCGATTTTTAGGGCAACTTCCCTAGAGTTTAAAAAGAAAAAAGGTCGGCTGACGTAACATTGTAACGACGTGCAATTATTAAGATCAGAATTTGTTTATTACGTTTAGAATTGTTTATCTGTAAAAGCAAATCGTTAAATAATTCGTATCGGTCATATTTACAATAAATATGTAATCGTAATTGAAAAAAGTTAATCAATTGTGCAGTTACAACAAAACGAAAATATTTATTTTTTATGTACGTCGCTATAAGGTTACCAGGTACAATTTTGATGAACTGTCAAATGTGGCCTATTAAAATGTCCCGACTATAATTTATTTTTACATACTTATACATTTCAAAATTAGATTCTGACAATTTTAATCACAATAATATGTGCCAAAACATAAAAAATAATACTGTTACGGATACGGGCAGTTGTTTACCTGCGCGCGACAGTTGCGCGTACTTTCTAGAAAAGTCCAACCCTTGTTTATGTGAATTGCGTGTTTACGTAAACAATCCAGAATGGAACGTTCCAGAAAGTATGGCGGGCCATATAAAAGGTAAACAAGCCGGCAATCAGTTCAGTTGATACAAGCGATCATCAAGGCGACTTCGAAGTGAGAACAAGTGATCAATAGTGAGTGATTGTGATAGTGACCTAAGACTCGGCTACGACCTAGGACAGTGATAGTGCTCAGTGATTTGGATCTAGTGCTTAGTGTTTGGATTTAGTGATTTGTGTGAGCTTGTGTTTGTGAATAAAGTCTTCAAGAAAGTCACCAGGTCTTTCTCTCCGAATCCTCGAACCCTAGCACGTAACAATACGACCAAAAAGAGAAACACGTTCAGCGATCCAAGTACTATCTTTCCCGTCGAGTCTTTCTCGTTTATTTTTGAAGTTATGTTTATCCGAATGAGAACTTTTCTATCTGTGTCTATAAAATATTTCAGAACTGCTCGCAATAGACGCAAAAAACGCACTCGGTTTTAATTTTATTAATATACAACTTGTTATTTGAAATACCTAAGTTGTAAATATAAATTATTTCAAATTGACTTGTTTCACGTCCCGTTTTTAACGTGTTTAACATGTTTAGAGCTAACCTCTGTTTGTTAAATCCTAACAAGGCATTAATTAACGGACCTTAGAAAATTAAACAGCCTGTTAAAATACTTATGTCCCACAGTAAAAATTTTAAAAGAGGATTAGTAAATGCAATGTTAAGTGAACAACGAGTGAACAACTATCAATTCGTTCATTTTTGTTATAAGGCGACGAAATTGCAATGTACAAGTTTAATACAACATGTTTGCTGCAATGTGTCACTTTCTTCCTTATTCGTTCAATAGTAGATAATGTGACCAAATAATAATATCACTAATCGCAAACATTTGTTACGCTATAATATTTCTTCTTAATTTACCAGGATAATAATTATTATCTGTCAAAGCTGAAAACATGAATTACAAACTTTTATTTACATATTTCGGTTTGGTAATTTTGATACAAGTTAGTATATTTGCAATGTCAAGGAAAATCCGAGGGCTGAATTTTTGACAAAGTGAAAATAAGTAATTATTCATAACTATGAAAAATAATTAATAATATGGACGTAGCGCCGGAAACATAGCGGAAACTCTCAAAAGTCAAAAGAGATTCTTTTATTTATATTGCATATTATTGTCTTTGAAAGTTGTTGTCTTGACTTATATAACAGCCTGTTATATATTTAATGAACCTCCACAGTAGGAATTAAATTTAACACCATGTTAGGTGATTTAACATGACATAAGGGCATGGTGGAACGCTCGAAAGCTCTAACAGGCCATTAACTGATTTAACAAGGCATTATTTATTTAACATTGCTTGATGAAACTAGGTCTTAAGTTCGTAGTGACAAGTTAACAACCCTAGCGATTTTCGTCATATACGTTAAATTTAAGAATTTCTAACTTCTAAGTCGGCATACTCTATAATTCTGTGTACTCTGTCCGGGCGTTCTCTACTGTTTATTATTATACAATTGTATGCGTTGCGTCATCGTAGTCAAGACAGTTTTGACTTGGTGTGCGCCACATGATAGGCACAACTGTTTTAATAATTGTGTCGTAAGACTGACTTGTCTATTACAAGAACTACAGTCTAACTATAGTCGTGTCTCCAATGTGCGGTCGCACTAATACTGGATACTGAAATCAACGCGACAGTAATCAACGCGTAATCAGAAAAGGTGACGTTATTTTTAAATCAATGATTCGTCTGTGAATCACAAATTAGAATAAATAAATTTGAATTTTTTGATAATACGTCAACTTTACAATGTCAAAGAAATGAACGAAGAATTTGTTTTTGGCAGATCAAGATGTAAAGAACATCACCGATCGTAAGATTACTTCGAAATAGCTAAGAAGGAGTTACTCAAAGTTACCATAATTATACACATCAGAATCAGATCATAATATTATCAGAATATATGAGAAATCAGATACTAATATTATGTCAAATACATTTTGATTGCGGGAAAACTTTGAAAGGACTTTGACGAAGCTATTAGTTATGTGGCAGATCTAATAAAAACTTGGTCTAAACTTTGCTCGAATCAAATAAACTACTAACTTTTATTAAATAAAGTTTCAACCCTTTCGAAGACGCGATAAGGAATCAAAGTTTAGGTTTTGACATTAATATTTTGGAGACAGGCTTTCTCAACCTTTTAGATAATGGAACACCCAAAACTCTTTGTATTTTCCATAAAATACAATTGAAGCGCTAGACCAAAGCAAAAAAATCAACGGAGCGTTTTCCAAAAAGGGTGGAAGAGCTTAAGACCCTTCGCTTCGCTTGACTTATCTTCGCGGAGGAAAACGTTCTATTAGATTGTACTAAAGAATAAAGATCTACTTTCATAAAATGTGTATTCTATATTTTACGAATATTTAAAATTATAATTGAAACCGCATCGTTTTTTTTTTTTTTTTCATTAAGGTTCACAAAACCTGCCAGACACTTTACAATCAACATAGAATGCGAATTCCAATATAAAATTAGTGTTTGGCCCTCTCGAAGTGAACACTGCATGCATCAAGAAATATTAACAAGTAGGTAGATGCACAGTTATAAGCACAAATGCTAAGTAGTTTAACAAGTTATTATGTTTTAAAAGCTGAATATATTTCGTTGAGATCCCAATGATATTCAGGAAATCCCTGAGTATCGCGAAAATCAGATTGGAGAGCCCGGAAAATAACCCATGCCAAATGGGATGTTCTGATGGCAAGCGATTACCGCCCACGACAACCTCAATTTGTTTCATTGTTTCATTTTTATATTCTTGTCACGTTGGAAATTTTATTTCCGTGTCCTCTATTTACATATTTCGATACAAACGTATGTGGAAGAATTTTAAAATTCGTTTAGCGGACGACTACTGCACTTCACTTCACTCAAATGGTTTCTGTAGTCATCTTTTATATACTCGTACTATTGAGGCAAATATAGAAATGTAGTAAAATGCTTATTGAATATAGAAAATATCGTATAGTATATTATTTTCTATTTTAGTGAGAAGGTATTATAAGTTGGCTATGACTGCGTTGAATCGAAACTCGTTAATTGCGCGTAAGCCGTATGTATATTTTTCCGTAGAAAAAAACATGTAATAATAATTGTAGGTACTTATAATGATAATTAAAAATATATTTCAAGATTAACTAATAATGTCGAAAGCAAAAGTTATCTTAATTTAATTTAACAAACAGTGCACGTTAAGTCACAGAAACACGTAAGAACTGTTTTAAGACCTATTAAACCTAGTGTTTCTAACTTATGCATTAGCTTTGTACACAAGATTTCCACTTATCTAGTTCAAACTTAGCTTTTCAAGTGTGCACTTGTGACTTGTCACTTGAAGTTTCTACCGTGTTTTCTTAAGATTTTACTACAAATTGAAATTGAATTTTTAACGTTCTACACTTTTGAATCAACTTTCAAAAAGAGGGAAGTTCTTAAGAAAATCGTAGAAGTTACGGAACTTTGTAAACCGGTAGAAAAACATGAGTAGTAAATATACTAAATATGTAGTAGTTATTCTACAATTTGGATTATCTGGCTATGTGGTCACTGAACTAATACTCCACGACACATAAAATAATAATAGCTTAAAAAAAATAAAAAAGACGCTTTTTAAAAAATCTAACAATTTATTGCATTGTCATTGGCTTGCAAAGTTTCAAATTAAACTACTGGAGATAGGTAAAAATCGCGCTCAAAGATTCCGTTACGTATGTACATATATACAGCTCATTAAGCTTATTAAAAGCGTGGTAAAAATATAGTCTTGCTCAAAAATATACTTATAAACAACTTTTTGCGTAATTGCTGTCGATGAAGTTGAACACGAATAGTTTGTTACGACGCTTTAGAACCGAAAACGAAATTATTTTCTGATCAACTATTTTATTTCCAATTTCCTTGATTGCTCGTTTTGTTAGTGGGGAATACAATAGGTAGTGATTGAGATAGAACTTTATTACTGTACTGTGCCCCAAGCCAACACGTTTCTTTTATCGCTTCTTTACAGAATTGCCGTTTAAAATATTATATGGAATTACATAAACTTTCGGTAATATGAAGTCGACATTCAGCGGTTTAAGGGTACGGAGGAAACAGACAGACAGACACACTTTCAAATATATAATATTAGTATGGATTTTAAAAGCGGAAACTATCTCTCACTACTTTTTGGTAAAAAAGTGGGCCCCATGCGAGTTTCTTACGCCGGTTCTTCTCGCCGGGTTAGTTCCCGAACCGGTGGTAGGCACTAGTAGTATCAACGTTCTGAAAGCATTTTTTTTAATCTATTCAGATATAAAACAATTTTTTTTTTATTAAAGTTACCTCTGTCTTCAGATTCCAAAATTGTGCAGTAGAAGTACTAGTTTTAATATATTTTATTGCAATTTTTTGTGTTGGAAAAAATAGAAAAGAGGAAGTAAAAAGTGAAAGTATCGTTAGCAAGCTATAACAGTAGGTATAATTACAAGCTGTTATTAAACAATAATAATATATTATTAGTTTCAAATTGTTCTACAAAACCACTCTACACTCAAATCTTCTTACATCGCTTCAACGATTTCTTTGTTCGCATTTTCCATATCATTTATTTTCACATTTTCCTCCATAAATCTGTTACACCTTTTTGTGGTACATTTTTTATTATGATATACAGTATGTTGCAAATATTCGTTGTATTAATGTGTCTATATCTGTTTTTTTTATGAAATTCATAATAATATTTTATATTATATTTTGTCAACAATGTTGTATGTATTCCAATATTATAATGGCATTAAGAAATAATAATGTTTTCAAGCTAAATAATATTTAGATTGTTACCTTGATGAAAAGGAATTACTTAACTAAAATAAAACAGTCTGGCATCTCTTGTTTCCATTTTATTGATGGTTTAAATAATTCTGCAAATAACTTTACTATTCTATAAATTAAGCTGTTGATAGTTTATTTTTAACCAACTTAAAAAAGGAGGTTAACAATAATTCGATCCGTATGTATCCAGAACGTATACATATGTATGTTTTAATGTTTGTGTTCGCATACCTCCGGAAATACAAGTCCGATTAATTATTTTTTTGTTGTACTTGTTATTGCACACCTTAGTATATATACTGCAAGTTTCATCAAAATCGGTTCAGTAGTTTATGTGATAGGGAATTCTAATTCTTAATTACGTCAAATTTTAAAGTTGGTTTTTATCTTTTTAGAAAGCTATTATTATATTAATTCATTTGTACAAGATAACCAACGACATTTTAGTTTTAGTTGGAGCGTATAATTAAGTTCTATTTTAAATGTATAGTCTGTAATATAATATGTATATATAGGTATTATAGGTACTAAATTGTAAGGTGCAAAGTCCGCTACTCTACGTAAACGTCGTGACGTCACAGATCGACGTCATCGTCGTGACGTAGTCGGCGCTCGTAATTCTACCTTTACGACCCCGAACGCTGAACATAATTGAGTAGGATTTGTAATTTTATATCCAGGTTCATAAACTAATATAATGTATTCTGTGATCCAGGTAGCAATGTACTGGATATGAAATGAAATAGTGGCTAAAAGAGTTTATTAGAAAACGTTGCTATATATAATATTGGTTCTGATGGATAATTCCTGAAGGTTCTCTTCAAGTGGGCCACGATAACCACAATGATTGTACAACTGTCTGTTGTCTTAACGTATGCAGTAGGTCTGTACATGAGAAATTAAAGACGAGTATCTCAACTAATCTGTCTACACATTCGTAATCGCCGATTTATAATAAGTATATTTTATATGGGGCAAAGTAGAGAGGAGTTGGATTGTAACGTTTTCTAAAATTTAAGCAGAAATTAGGCTTAGGCTTAATTTAATTACAAAGTCTTCCCGAAAATTAATTTTAATTGTAGGTCGGTAGCAACATAATTAGTAGAAGTGTTATCAAAAATTCCATCATTTGCTCTTCAAATTATTAGGAATTCCAATTTAAGTCTTCCTGAAGACTTAATGAGAAATTAAATCGTTTGGAAATTAATTAACATTTCGAATTGCAATAGGCTCAAACCACAATACAAATATAAACAGAAGAGCCGTGATTTTTAATGGTGTGGACATCACACTGTGCACTTACATATTCAATTTTCGTCATCTTCTTTCATTAAACTTTCGTATTGGCGCATTCAATAATAATTGAATTCGTCAACGAACGCAACGCGAAAGTTTTGGATACGATCAGAGGGCATGCGTCGCGGCCATGCCTCACGTGCGCTGTTGACTGCGCTGTGATGCATGCTCTTAATGCACAAGAAAGGCACAGTGTGGACATAGCTAATTAATGATATTCGTGCTAAACAGATACAAGCCTCACGTCTAATGGAAATCGTGATGCTGCATTGTAGCTGCAAGACAATGGTCTTGCTCCGTAAAGTTATCTGAAATCATGTATGCGTGATTTTGGTTTAGTGCGACCTAGTATGAAGATAGTCTACTGTTCATTATCTATACTATGTTCGAATGCCAACTAGAGTTTGATCTCAGTTTGGGTAATTTTGCTACAAATAACGTTTCATTAATTCCATTTTTTGCCCGCAACTTCCTTCGCGGCGTTTGTATTTAACAGACGTGAAACAATCATGTCCCTTCTTCATTAGAAATTATTTAATAGTGATTATATCGTTCTTATCGTCAAAGTAATCTACATTTTTTCATCTAAATCGCTTCAGCATCAAGAAATAACAGACAAACTGACACACATAAAATAATTTTAATTATTTTATCTTTAAAAAATCTTTATTAACTTCTCCCACAATACAAAAGAAAGTACCTAGTACAATTATCAAGATGTATATTAAATGTAACAAATTATCGCAGGAGACTGGACGGTGCCCTAATTAGGTCACCCTGTGTTAAGGGGGATGATTAAGTTTATTTTTATCCACTTATACAAAATTCAATTCATATCCTATTTTATAATTGGTTAAAAATACAAAAACAAAACACGAAAGTTTAAAATAAACATAATTTTAAATTAAGCTTAGGGTGTATTTCCACAAAATAATTAAAATTTTAGGCTCACTACCCGTATTTTGAAGGACAAAGCATTTTTTTATTATTTTATTATTTTTATCCACTAATGCGAAATTCAATACAATTTAGGTATCCTATTTTATATTTTTTTTAAATACAAAAACAAAACACGGAAGCTTACAATAGTTACATAATTTTAAATTAAGCTTAGGGCTATGTATTTCAACAAAATAATTTAAATTTAAGACTTACTGACCGTATTTTGAATGGCATTTATCCTAAAAATTACCATAATACGCCTCAAAGGCCTTGAGAACAGGCAAAATGCGCGTAACAACACGTAACAAAATTATTGCTGGTCCTTAATTATTTTACACTGACAAAATTTTATGGGCACGCTAAAATGATATTAACATGGTTTCAAAACGACATGCTTTACATTTGTTTTTTAACTTTTGTTCGTTTATTTCAATTGTTTTTAATTATGTAAAATGTAGTGTTCTAAATTGGAAGAACATTAAATTACATTAAATATTTACTGGTGTTACAAAATACAATGAACGTTATTTCAAAAATGTACGTTACGACGTTGACGTCCACAAAATTATTTTTAAACATTTGAATTTGGAATGAAATAGAACGACTATCCATACTAAATACTAATATTATAAATGCGCAAGTGTGTCTGTCTGTTACCTCTTCACGCCCGAACTGCTGAACCGATTTTGCTGAAATTTTTATCTATTTTATTTTTATTTATTTATTATGATACTTTTTATCCCGGAAAAATTACGCTTCCCGCGCAATAATCTAATTTTGGCGCAACGGAATTGTCATCTAGTTTAAAAGTTATTTTATGAATTTAGCAAGAAGAATTACATACAACGATAGTTGTGGGCTGTGGTGATTTTAAATTTATTGATTTGAGAGATTATGAGAGTTTCTTAAAGATGGTACCGTCTATTTTTTCGAGTATGTATTAAAGAAATGAGTTTATGATAGACAAGAGCTCTTTATAAAACTCAGTAGCCGCACGTTTCTTAGTTATATTTCGATAACAACATCTTTTTTTATGAAATAAGGGGGCAAACGAGCAAACGGGTCACCTGATGGAAAGCAACTTCTGTCGCCCATGGACACTCGCAGCCTCAGAAGAACTGGAGGTGCGTTGCCGGCCTTTTAAGAGGGAATAGGGTATTAGGGGAGGGTAGGGATGGGAAGGGAAGGGAATGGGGGAGACTAGGGAAGGGAATAGGGTAGGGGATTGGGCCTCCGGTAAACTCACTCACTCGGCGAAACACAGCGCAAGCGCAGTTTCACGCCGGTTTTCTGTGAGAACGTGGTATTTCTCCGGTCGAGCCGGCCCATTCGTCGTATATCTTTCGTCAAACAAATCAATCCTTCTTTCTCCCATCATGAAATTTAATATTTCACGAAAAATATTCGATTCTTAACACAATGGAAGACAGGTACAGATTCATAAATGACAGTAATCCCTCGTCTCATAAAGGTACACGATAAACCTTTTGCTTTATTAAATTATGATGTGTTTTCATATTATTATAGAACAATATTAGTCGGAGTGGGCAGTGGCAAATAACCTTTATTTACTAGAATGTCGTCTGCGAACATAATATTATGTCGCGGATAAAAAATTGCCTTTGTCATTTCTCTCTTAAGGGGGCGACAACCCAAAATTTCCGATTTTATAATTCATTTTTATACTTGAAAATAAGCCCCGAATTGTTTCATTTTCTAAAATTAGACACTACATTATATTTCCAAGAATTTGATCTGAGCAAAAACACGATATCTTAAAATTTTCTCGATAGAAAAAAATCACAAAGTTGCATCTAATTTTCACGAATTTTTCATTTATTGCCATAACCGTGCATTGAACTAAGTTAATAATGTTAATATTTTAACACATTGTGTAAAATTCTATCAATTGAGAAACCGACCCAGCGGATTTTTAAAATGTTGTATAAATATACAGTTATTGATTACGAGTTATTGAGAAAAAAAATAATTTGGCGATGAATCCGCGTCGTCCTTTTGCACCTGGCATATGAAAGATGGGCGTGAGTGTGAAGAGAGAAAGACAATGTTTGATTTTTTGCGTCAGTCGCCCTCTTAAGTAATTGTCTATTTAATATGTGTCTCCATGAAATTTTATCCATATCTAATTCCATCTAAATTGTTTTATCTTCCCCCTACCTTTTAGTTAACAAAGCAATGATAATAATATCAAATGTTTCCCTTAGGGTGTTTACACACGCGCCGCTACATTGTATTGTGGGGCCTTACACACGGCGCCGCAGCGTGAGCGGCACGGTATCGCCGCCGCGGCGGTAAAGCGTGTAGGGGCCCATAGAAATACAAGGATGAGTAATGGAGCGGCACCGCCCATGGAGCTAACCATGGCACCGCCGCGCCGCGCCGCTTTGGCGGTGCCGCTGCCGCTGCGGCGCCGTGTGTAAACAGCCTTATAGTCAGGGTTCCCTAGTACCATTTTTTTTATTACTATCCAGCTAATTTTTTTGTGAGTATCTTCATTTTGATAAGACGAACAACATTTTTATTCTCAAAAGTGGTACTTAGCTAACAGAGATAGAAAGGATTTCATACTTTGAATCGATGGTCCTAAAATATGGATTATTCTATTTGTTGGACAATGTTACTCTTAAATTATATAACTAATAACCTATCAATATACAAAAAATCAGCTGATTAGGGTTCCGTTTTAGGGTTCTGTAATCAACAAAACTTGGTTGACTATTGTGTTACCGTTTTCATGAACCAAAAAGTGTAAAATATAATGATAAATCAATGTTTCATTTTATGTTATTTCATAACCAATAAAAAGCCAATTTCGTTTCTTATAAAAAGGTTCTTGTGACCTGTCCAATCCAATACTCATCAATATATTTACCATGATTTGGAATTATCCGGATCTCAGGATGTTGTCAACTGTCATTTACACAAGTTGCTACATAAGTTATTTACTTGTGGAAATGACATTTTTCCTCTTTATAGACTACGTAAACAGCTGGCACGTGTACAGGGTGAAAAAAGAAAAGGTAATAATACTTAAGGATATTTAAGAGCTCCTGTATTAAAGAGTTGAATATGAAAGTAGCTGCGTTGAAAAAGTAACATTTTTTAAACTTTTGTATGGGCAAAGTGATGACTCTGGAAACTTTCCCATACAAATCACAAATAAATAGTTGTGACACTCGGGGACTGCCGCGGTAAAGCTATTGCATAGCATTTTTTTAGCAACTTATGCAATTAAAATTTGCATACTTCTAGTCGTACGCACACAAACACCGTGCCGAAGTCTGGCAACGTCGCACCACTGTGCCGGTCGAAATGGTGTTAGGTTTTTTTTCGTTACAGAATTCTCAATACAGAAAAACGCTCAAGTCCGTGATAAAAGCTATACAATGGCTAAATAATATAAATTAAGACAATTTACTGCTGACACAAGTATTTCGCAAACTAATATATCAGTACATAATCAGTACATACGAGTATCTCGTATGTACTGAGTAAATAACACAGAATAAATAATAAGGTAAATAGCTCCAGTTCTCATTACGTAGCTCGTACAAGCTCATATATTTCGAATTAATACGCTATGCGAGTGTAGGTGTAATCACTCGAAGCGTCTTCGCTAAGAAATCCAGTGCGTTATTAGAGCACTCTGAGAAATCACACTGGAACTCTGATTGAGATTACACACTATTAACACGATAAATTGTATTTTAAAATATTAGATTTGTACCATGCTGAACAGTATCTTTTTTCACAAAATTTTCTTTTAATCCCCCTGCTAAGAGCGCTTACAGACGAACGGCACGTGTCGGCGGCACGCGTCGGCGGCAGTCGACCGCAGACGACGGCACGTGTCGGCGGCAGTCAGCGGCAGTTGACGGCAGCCGCCGACAGTTTATCACGCTTGCAGTTGTGACGTAACGCGTAAGGTAAGCGTCCACAGGTCGGTATCGTACGCAACGGACGTTTTGCATCAAACGTATATTTTTTTACAGTAGATCCACTGTATCGGCAGCGTACGGATTACCGACTAGGCATGTTTATCTTCAAATTAGTCCAAACAATGTTCCTAATCGAAAATTTCTGCTTTCAACTTTTCCATCCACACCCCTCTTTTGAGCATTCATCTAATAGGCTAATCGGTAATCCGTACACTGACAATTCAGCGGACGTACTGTGAAAAAAATGTCCGTTTGATGCCTGACGTCCGTTGCGTACGATACCGACCTGTGGACGCTTACCTTGCGGGGGTACGTCACAACTGGGGGCCTACCACCAACTCTCCTAAGCGACACCGTTTGACAGATAAACATTTATTACTTTTACGTCAAGCTAGCGATCTTAAAAAGTTGAAATTTCACAGCGGATTTAACATTGTTTTGCATTTTTTACTGTTTTTTAGTAAAATTATATTTAAAAAGTTAGTACGTGGTAATGTTATTGTAATCTTACAACAAAGTGTTCTGGAAACATGATAGTTTTTGGAAAGGTCGTGGTAGGCCCCCTGCAAGCGTTATAAACTGTCAACGGCTGCCGTCGGCTGCCGTCGGCTGTCGTCGACTGCCGCCGACTGCCGCCGACACGTGCCGACTGCCGTCGTCTGCCATCGACTGCCGCCGACACGTGCTGCCGACAGCCGTCGACTGCCGCCGACACGTGCCGCTGACTCGTGCCGTTCGTCTGTAAGAAGTCTTATCGTTAGATTCTAGAACAAAAGAAATGTCGCTTTTGCACTGTAAATATATGGCGCATAGAAAAATAAGTATACTCTGAACACTTACAGAAGTTTCAATTATTATGTTAAGCACAATATTATGATAAAAAAATATACTTTCAATAAAAAACGATCCAAATTTCTTACAAAGCTTTTGATTCGACCTCTATAAGAACGGTCAAAACTCAAAAGGCTGTAACTAAACCAATATTTCAAACTATTCAGACATTTCTAAGAAATATTCCAAGTAATTGAAACAAAGCATTCTAGAAAAACAAAGAATTTTAGTATCATAAAAATAGAATATTATTTTTATTCGAATCAACAAAGAATTTTATGCTGTCAGTACCGAGCAATCTGCTAATAACAGATATTTTTCCCGCGTCAGTTGCGACTGATATATAAAATGTACTGGAACAAGTGGTGCCATGCCAATTACTATTTTGCTATTAACATCACAATACTGCTTGCTTTTCTATAGGAGCTGCAATATTAATGCTCCTTAGGAGCTGCAACATTAATGCTCCTGCACATCGCGGCCCACGTGTGGGCTTATCTAGGCCACTCCGCGGGACGACCTACAAAACATGCTTTGATGAGTCTGCGAGACGCGGACAACCGCTGGTAGATTTGCGGTGGGTTAGTCATGCCCGTGACTGTGCCTAGGCGGGGAGTGGAGCACCATGGGATTTTAGTGGGTAGTTCCTTGGAGAGTCCCACATACCCCGGCCAATGTCCCCAACCACGCACACAACAACAGGGATGCGCAAAGCATTTCCCCATATTATAAAAAAAGAACTGCAATATTCTATATTAAATTCTTTGGTCCATAGTCATGAGTCATGACCTAAAGGATTTTAGAAGCCTTCTTTGGAGTGCCAAACTGTACATTTTACCGCCACGAAAATCCCTGGTCTACTCTATCTTGACTCTATCTACTTGTCCCAAAAGTTTCAAAGAGTTTGCAATGCAATCGCACGTAGTTTTCTTCCTTGTTAATTTTATTGATTGTAAATAAAGTTATATTGTTAATTTTAGTGTCTAATAAATAATAATAATAATAATCATAACTATCTTCTAGCTATACCGTTTGAGATTTAATACTGCCAAAATCCCATTTTGTTACATATTTTGTGGCTTTTACGATCTAACATATCGGCTTAGGTTTCTCTGTTAGTCTAGCTAATGCGAAGGGTAATCTATCTTTATACCTCTTATAATCTCATTAAAGATGTGAGCTGTGAGCTAGTGGAGTTACCGATATACCGATGGTATACTTAAATGTCAGGTAGCTTGATTCAGTTATCTCTGAAAATATAGTTCTATACTTTTGAGAATTGTCTTTTTAGTAAGTTTGACCCTAAAAGTCTGTTTGAATTGGTTACCATCAGATTTTTTTTTGGTTATGTCAAGTCCATCCAATAGATCACAACATAAATTCGAAATTATTTGTCTGTATAATTTTAATATTATTATAATATATAGATTATAATTTGATTCCTATTTGCTTACCTTACCTGACATATTTTGATGACCATCGTAAAAATCATAGTAACCTGAAATATCTTGGGTTCATATCTGAAGAACAGCCTTCAGCACTGAACATCCATACTAATATTATAAATGCGAAAGTGTGTCTGTCTGTCTGTCTGTCTGTTACCTCTTCACCCTCGAACCGCTGAACCGATTTTGCTGAAATTTGACATGGAGATACTTTGAGTCCCGAGAAAGGACATAGGATAGTTTTTATCCCGGAAAAATGTAGGGTTCCCGCGCGATAAACGAATTTTGGCGCAACGGAGTTGCGGGCATCATCTAGTTAGTAAATAAAGTTCAATTTTGAATCGCAATTGCGGTGCCACGAAGCGTCGGGTCTCAGTGAATACCGACCCTACATTACAATACTGACCCAAAAATACGAATCCTTCTAAATATAAACAGATGATAATAAATGTTTAATGTTTATCCTACCGACCGGCCTATAAAAAGGTTTATGTTTAGGTATCCCTAAAGGGATAAGTCTTATCACTAAGTTGCCCAAAAATATTTTTGGTCCCCATCGGGTAAACAACGTCAATCTTTCGCAAAAACAGGATTAAGGGAATAGCCGAAAATGTCCCTAAATTTTCTTATATAAATGACTTAAAACAAACGACAAGCTGTCTTTTGGAACACCGGATTTTATTTCATTAAAAAGCCATCTTGAGAAGCGCTAATAAAAGTTTTATTATGAAGGTATTTATAACTTTTGTACGCTTTTTAAGAATCAGATATTTTAACGATTTTTTTATAGGGATACAAAAGTATAAGAATGTTAAAAATACGCGTATGTTGCTAAAAAATATTATGTTGCTAGCAGGTCCGCTAGCTATAGCTAGCTATTTTTAATCGATTCAGTAGTTTCAAAGACAATATTCAATACTAGCTGTTGCCCGCGACTTCGTCCGCGTGGACTTCAGTTTATAGTTGTTCCCGTACATCGACTGAATAGTTTACGCGCAAATTATTAAGATACATTTTGTGTGAACCGTCCATTTTTCCGCGACAAAATATATTCTATGTTCTTTCCCGCGACTCAAAGTATCTCTATACCAAATTTCAGCAAAAAAGATTGAATAGTTTAGGCGAATTTTTCAAATCGGTCCAGTAGTTCCTAGATTAGCGCGTTCAAATAAGCCCTTTCAAATAATTTCCCCCGTTTTTTTCACATTTTTCTCTATTTCTTTGCTTCTATTAGTCTTAGCGTGATAAAATATAGCATATAGCCTTCCCCGATAAATGGGCTATCTAACACAGAAAGAATTTTTCAAATCGAACCAGTAGTTTCCGAGATTAGCGCGTCAAATAAGCCCTTTCAAATATTTTCCCCCGCTTTTTCTACATTTTCCACTATTTCGTCGCTCCTATTAGTCTTAGCGTAATAAAATATAGCCTATAACCTTCCTCAATAAATGGGCTATATAACACTGAAAGAATTTTTCTAATCGGGCCAGTGGTTCCTGAGATTAGCGCGTTCAAATAAGCCCTTTCAAATAATTTTCCCCCGTTTTTCCCACATTTTCCTCTATTTCTTCGCTCCTATTAGTCTTGGCGTAATAAAATATAGCCTATAGCCTTCTTCGATAAATGGACTATCTAACACTGAAAGAATTTTTCAAATCGGACTAGTAGTTTCTGAGATAAGCGCGTTCAAACAAACAAACTAACAAACTCTTCCGCTTTATAATAATAAGTATAGACTAGGAATCAATAAAGATTATTATTATAAAGACTATTTTATTAATTACTAGATGATGCCCGCAACTCAGTTGCGCCAAAATTTGTTTATCGCGTGGGAACCGTACATTTTTTCCAGGATAAAAAATATCCTATGTCCTTTCTCGGGACTTAAGGTATCTCCATGCCAAATTTCAGCAAAATCGGTTCAGCGGTTTGGGAGTGAGGAGGTAACAAATAGACAGACAGACAGACAGACAGACAGACAGACAGAAAGACACACTTTCACATTTATAATATTAGTATAGAAGTATGGATGGAAGTATGGATTCTTAATTCGCTTTGTTTTGGTATAATAAATATGTAAGTTTGAAATATCTAACAACTTAAATTGAAACTACGAAACTTTATTGTAAACTTAAAATTATTTTTTAAGTATATATTTCCCTCGTATGTCGCAATTTTCTTTACAAGGCGCTGTTAGTGGCATACTGTCGCAAAGGCGACCTATTTGTAACTTGATTGTCTTCCCTTGGGGCCCTTTTGTCGGGGAGAATCACTTTGTAGACAGGGCTGCAGGGGAAGCAATTACACCTTAACATAATGAAAACAGACAATGCGTATGCAAAACAGAACTGTCCGAGTTGATTGAATAAGGAAGTCAAATTATATTATGTAGGTACGTTTAGTAGTTGGTTTCCTTCTATATCCATAAGATGTTATATGCGGCTTCGCCCGCGTAATTTAGGAATTTCACAGAAACCGTACATTTTTTCGTAAAAAATAGCCTATGTCCCTTCGTGTGGTATTCATCTATGCCAAACAACATAAAAATTGATTCTGTAGTTCCTGAGATAATATTATAGTTAAGTAGTTTGAAATAGTACATTACGCACCTAGGGCAGGAAAATAAGAAATGTATCAGATGCCCGTTTTTGTTTATTTGCTCCTATTAGTCTTATGCCCGTTTTCACCAACTACACCTAAAATTTAGGTGTCCCCTAAGCCAATATTCCAAGTTTTGTTCTTGATGAATTGACAACCCCGTAACTCTTAGGTGACGTTTATTTGAAATAAAACAAACTGTATGCGATTCATTCGTCAAAACATTAGGTGACGTTTATAATTTACGGGATGAATTGACGACCCCGTATACTTAGGTGACGTATGTGGCGACGACGACGGTTGCATTGACAATGAATCTGTTATAGAATGGCCGTCTGATATTTTACTTGTAAAATAGCGAACTCCCATAATTAATATACATATTTATCACAAACCTTCCTCTTTAATCACTCTATATATTAAAGAAAACCGCAATTAAAGGGAACAAAGGGACATGAGGACAGAAAAAGCGACTTTGTTTTATACTATGTAGAGATATACGTCACCTAAGAGTTACGGGGTTGTCAATTCATCAAGAACTCTGTTTAATTAGAGACATTATTAATTTTAAACGACCCTTTTACTAAGTTACGATATTATCCATTTCAAATCAATAAATGTCAACCGTTTAATCAGTTAATGTGATCGAAACAAACGGAATTATTAACCTAATCATTGATTTTAGACTAATTAAATTATGGTTGTGATTGTTATCAAAGCTTAAACATTTGTACTAAACAAATGTTTCCAGATAGGACATAATATTCATGAGAATAGTATAATCGTGTTTAGTTAAAATACGCTTAACGTCTCTTTTATTGATGTTAATCATTAAAAGAGACGTCAAGTCAGGAGAAGGATCGAAATACAGCTAAGCTCTACAAGGCTGAAATTTATACCGTCATCTTGTAAAATGTTGAATATTGACTATTGACTATAATTGTTACATTGCCCTATAAATACTACTCAAATAATTACGTGGTCAAATCAAAAATTATCCCTTGTCAAATTACAATTGACAACTTGCAACCATGTGGGAGTGTAACAAAATTATAAATGCGTGTATGTTTGCAGCGGAAGTCTAATTAACAATAGTAATTTGTTTCTGTTAGAACTACTTCGCACTAGGTTTTTCTGAGATAGAACAAATGATGTCAAGTCGAAATCTAAAGTATTCAACGCACCTACAGCTCTTCTAATGTTGCGAGTGTCCATGGGCGATGGTAGTTGCTTTCCATCTGGTGACCCGTTTGCTCGTTTGCAATTATCCCTTATTGTATCCCCTTATTTTATTAAAAATGTTATTTTTATCAATGGTTGATTCTGAGTTACTACCCAATATTAGCATTTAAATAACTCCACAAAAAGT
This sequence comes from Lysandra bellargus, assembly GCA_905333045.1. Classification (NCBI taxonomy): domain Eukaryota; kingdom Metazoa; phylum Arthropoda; class Insecta; order Lepidoptera; family Lycaenidae; genus Lysandra; species Lysandra bellargus. The sequence goes on along the minus strand of HG995351.1, from coordinate 8,428,570 downwards.
TGATTTAATCTGTTTTTGTACGGTGGATGTTGGCAATCCCGCCCACATCCTAGACTCGTGGAAAGTCATAAATTTTAATGCCTTATCAGCCTTTTAGATACTAGGTACTAACCGAGACTTTCTGTTTATGTGGAAAGTAATTTGAGTACTACTGAAGCAAAACTTAAGTTTACCCGGGAAAACTTGAAAAATGCATTTAAATACTATTAATTTTTATAATGCTAGTGAGTAGTGATCTAATCGAAAATTATGAAGACTGCAGTCTTTTTTTTATGAAATAAGGGGGAAAACAAGCAAACGGGTCACCTGATGGAAAGCAACTTCCGTCGCCCATGGACACTCGCAGCATCAGAAGAGCTGCAGTTGCGTTGTCGGCCTTTTAAGAGGGAAAAGGGTAATAGAGGAGGGTAGGGATGGGAAGGGAAGGATAGGGAAGGGAATAGGGTAGGGGATTGGGTCTCCGGTATACTCACTCACTAAGCGAAACACAGCGCAAGCGCTGTTTCACGCCAGTTTTCTATGAGAACGTGGTATTCCTCCGGTCGAGCCGGCCCATTCGAGCCGAAGCATGGCTCTCCCACGTTAGCTTCATAATTTTCGATTAGACCACATGTCAGCGCATGAAGAAGAATGTTTGTATCTTCTGTTCTATGTTCTGTTTTTATTTTTGTGGGTTTGCCCAGTGTCAAAGCTACTAAGCAACAATTTTGATAGATTTTAACGTGAAGAAATAGTTTAATCCTAAAAATAAATAAAAATGCTTTTCAGGTTTAGGGCTCAACTAAGTGGGCACGGATTTTGCTCTAACATTTTTTAGATAATTAAATATTTCTACAGCTTGAAAGAAACATAACTTTAAGAATGTTATAAAAATAATGAGTATACAAGTACCTAATATATAAAAATCTCGTGTCACAGTGTTTGTGCGCGAACTACTTCAAAACGGCTCAACCGATTTTAATGATATTTTGTATGTACATTCGTTAGGCCTGAGGATAGGTTTTTATCTACGAGAAATGATTTATATGGCAATACAACGTTTTCCGGGTCAGCTAGTTATCAAATAACATGATATTGTGACCTTAAACGTATTACGATACAAAATTACCTATTTAATTTATTCGGCAATGTTAACAGATTACAATAATTCTTTCACGTCTGAATAAGATATAAAATTGTTTATGGATCGTAAAAACTTAACGATCGAGTCATTAAAATCTGAGCTGAAATGTTCAATTTGGGGTACTAAATGAAAATCATACCTATAGACAAATTTTGAGGCTTTATTTAGATAGACTTCGAGTTAGTCTAGCTTGTTATTTAAGTCTAGGCTATATTGTTCAATGATTTTAAATATTTGCTTTATGCTTTTATTGCTATATTTTAAAGTAGCGACCCGCCCCGGCATCGCACGGGTATAAAATTAAAATATTTTTCAGTGGCTATATAGGTAAGCCACTGAAAAAATGATTAAAATCGATAGCCTATGATCCTTCACGTGGTCTACTTCTTAACTGTGCCAAATAACATAAAAATTGCTCCAGTCGTTGGCGAGATAACCCCTTTCAAATAATTTCCTCCGTTTTTTCCACATTCCCCTATTAGTCTTAGCGTGATAAAATATAGCCTATAGCCTTCCTCAATAAATGAGCTATCTAACACTGAAAAAATCATCAAAATCCGTTGAGTAGTTTTAAAGATTAAAGGGAACAAAGGGACATGAGGGAAAAAAGCGACTTTGTTTTATAATATGTATAGAAGATGCCTATAAAAATATTCATAAGTTATCGTTAAAAAACTTATTTCGGAACGCGTCCTTACTGTACGCAAAAGCTCTAAGAACACTGCACTTTTGCTGTACTTTTGCTATTCAGGCGCAGAGTTACTAATTACTTTGTTTACTCCATTGAAACTATGAAGTTAGCAACTAAGTCCAAAGTTCGCAGATTTATTTAAACAGCATTAAACTGAAACTTAGTTTGCGATGTCAAAACTTTGATACACTTTGCTGTGCAAAATTGTAAAGGTCGAGTCACACAGCAGAGAAATGCAGCGCTGCATTATTAATAGATTTAAATTGAACGTTATAAAATTAATACACGTTAATAAATGTACATATCAAAAGCGGTATTTATTATGAACTATTAAAATATATTTTCAAAACGGTTGTATTGAAATTTTATGTGGTTTTTCTACAGAAAAATAGTGTAAAAAATGTTGTAGCGTAGCAATAATTACCAAATAGCGCAGCTGCGAGAATACACCGCTATTTGGTAATTCAGAAGAATTTCCGGCAAATATCGTTTGCCGGATCAGCCGGTGCCGATAACAATGCCATTATTTTACTGTGTTTTCTGAGTTACATGTGAATAAACCAGCAATTAATTACAATGAACATCCGCACATTACTTCCGGAAAGGTTCTGGTAATAACTCAATGTTGCCAGTGCAAAGGAATTGCCTTGGGCTGATTGGGGGTGCAGAAACCTATATAAATGTTGACTACATACTACGAGTGACTACTTTACTCCGCAAAATATATCAAAGTAGATTTCGCCCGCAAATCCGTAGTGTCAAAATCCATTCAGTAATTTTCTCGTGAAGAAGTAATAACAAATGAACTTATAAACTTTCGCCCACTTATGTTATAAGTGTGTTAATGGGCAATAAGTAAAGTATTAACAAAATAATATATCGTATTATATTAATAAAAACATATTTTAGTTGTATGTTGAGTCAAAGAAGATTTTTATGTGCGTCGTGCGTAATTTTTTTCGGTTCTCTGATTTGTAGAGACAGTTTAGATAAAACAATTTTGTGATATTATATCCACACTGGTCTTGGTGATGGGGAAGGTTTTATTAAAAGCAGGTGAGTTCCTCAGAAGTAATTTTGTAGTGCTCAATTGTGTGTACACTTGAGCACTATAAAATTACTTGTAAACAGAAGGAATCTATCTTCCTTTTGCGTTACGAGAGTAACCAAAATATGGTTAAAGCGAGAATGGAAAGAGATCAGACTAACAACTAAAATACGTTGTTAAATGTAAATTGTTTTTCGCCTTGAAGTGTTTCAAAGTATTACCAACTTATTTTCCGAAGGCATTTGATAGATGAAAATTGATTGCTGTTAAAAGTTGGTCAACTTGATCAAGATGGATGTTAGTCTAGATCTTACAGTGTTCTCAGAAAAGCTATCAACATACTTGTAAGGACATTTAAAAGTATTTTAAGACGAAAGTGGATAAAGTGACACACAGTGATACCTTACATTTTATAAGTTAAGGGCAATTCATTTATAATTAGAACAAACCCCTACCAATCCCAAGGAAGGAGAGGCCCAATCCCCTACCCTATTCAGGTGACCCGTTTGCTCGTGTTTCATTAAAAAAACCCTGTACTTTACCTACTTTATCATGTAACAACTATATTTAGCTATACATAAATCCGTATTTTTGTTTGTTTCAAATCATTTTCTAATCAATTCATCTCAAAATAAGAATCAAAGTAAATATCTTGCTCTATGGATACAATTTTAAATTCAAGCTTAAAAATCTTTCGTGCCAGGTTTATAACTAATCTTTAGATTAAGACAAGGCTTACCGCTTGCATACTAAAGCTGTTGTAAAGATAAACTAGTTTAAAATGCACGCCCCAAACTAGCTTTTCAGCTTTAACTTAGTGCTTGGACAGTCGAGGTAAACTTTACCGTAATACAATATCGCATATTATCTGGGTGCACGGTAGTGCACCCGCCGAGACGAGCCAAGCGAAGCGCAAGGGCACTACCTACATTTTCTCGAAGTGTTTCGCCGTTTTTTTGAACCTTCATAGAATTGGTTTCCGTTGTAGCAGATACATCATTCAGGATATGATGTCATCAATAGACTTACTAAGCATACAAAGTCTCAATTCAATAGCTCTTATACTTTAGATTTTATTGATATCTAAAATACGCCGATTTCGTCACTGACACACTGATGGTCATCAAAATGTTCGGCTACTTCCTGAAGTGCTAGAAAGCTGAAATTTGGTATGTGATCTAAGTTTAGTATACAAACAACAAAAAAATTCATAAACTTGTAATTTTCGTCCCCCATCCCCTAAAATTGGGGGGTGGAAGTTGACCCTTATAGAGTTGGTTTCCGATGTGCCAGATAGTTTATATTCTCAGGATATGATGTTAATAATGGACTTATTAAACATACAAAGTCTCAATTGAATAGGTCTAATACTTTAAATTTTATTGATATTATCTAAAATACGCCGAAATTTGGTTATAACTTATACGCCATAAAATGAGTTTAGTAATGGTAATGGAAGTTTAAATGAGACTTTCATCAATTTTATGAACAGGGACATGAACGTTTCCACGGGATGGACATTAACTAAAAACGTCTTAATAAAAAATAAAAACACTAAAAAGACTGCCTAGCAAGTAGCAAGTAGCAACTTACAAAAAGGACTGAAATCCCAGCAAAAACATTTCATCTAAAAGTTACCTCGACGACCACAAAAGGTTTGCCCTGTGAAAAAGACATCAGATCTAATGTAGAACCAAGCTTCTGAATCGACGCGGCCTAACTCTATTGACCCATAACTCCAATAATTTGTACGTAATATCAGTAAGTATATTGTATGTATGGCTTGGCTGTTTCGTTACCTATTTCAGATAAGAAACTAAATATTCGAAATACGTTTACTGATATTATGTACAAATTGTCGATTCAGAAGCTTGGTTCTACATTAGATCTGATGTCTTTTTCACAGGGCAAACCTTTTGTGGTCGTCGAGGTAACTTTTACATGAAATGTTTTTGGTGGGATAATATTATTGTTGAGGATTTTATATCTGTACTAGATGATGCCCGCAACTCCGTTGCGCCAAAACTCGTTTATCGCGCGGGAACCGTACATTTTTCCGGGACAAAAAGTATCCTATGTCCTTTCCCGGGACTCAAAGTATCTCCATGCCAAATTTCAGCAAAATCGGTTCAGCGGTTTGGGCGTGAAGAGGTAACAGACAGACAGACAGACAGACACACTTTCGCATTTATAATATTAGTATGGATTGGAAAAATAAAACCGGCCAAGTGCGAGTTGGACTCGCCCATGAAGGGTTCCGCAGCAGCAATAACAATTATTTCTATGAAATTATAAGGTTTTTGATTTATTTTAACATTTCATTTTTGATATAATAAAAGTTAAATGAAGGTTTATCATTTATGACGTATAAAAAAAACTACTGGCTAGATCTCGTTCAAACCAATTTTCGTTGGTACTTTTTATAGTAATGTACATCATATATTTCTTTTAGAATTATCATGCCCCTACTTTAGAAGTTAGAGGGGGGGGGGACACACATCTTGCCACTTTGGAAGAGTCTCTCTCGCAAACTATTCAGATTAGAAAAAAATGATATTAGAAAACTCAATATGATTTTTGAAAACCTATCCATAGATACTCCACACGCATAGGCCAGATGAAATTTTTTTTTTGTTTCAGTTGTACCTATGGGGACCCCTAAAATTTTTAATAATTTTTCCATTTTTGTATCATAATCTTAATGCGGTTCACAGACTACATCTACTTACAAGTGGCTGTGACATACGGACGGACAGACAGACAGACAGACATGACGAATTTATAAGGGTTCCTTTTTGTCATTTTGGCTACGGAACCCCAAAAATGGAAAAATCTGAATCTAGTTCAGACACAAACAGACATCGAAGCCTGGATTTACTCATTATCCGCCTATCTTAAATTTTCTGTCGAACTTTTCAAAACGGCACACTTGTATTTCCGCAAATATTTTTGCGGAAACACAAATATTTCACAATAATTCAAAATTTTTGTCTCTATGGGGTGTAACAAAAATAAGTGATAATACTTTAGGGTGTGTACGTGTTCCTTGCAGAGAGTTCACTGTGAAAGTAGCAGCGCTGAAAGACAAAAAAAATCACTTTTGTATGGGGAAACTCGTGACGCTCGGGCCTTGCCCATACAAAAGTGGAAAAAAAATTCGTCTTTCAGAGCTGCTACTTTCACAGTGAACTCTATATAAGGAACACGTACACATCCTAAAGTAGTATGACTTATTTTTGTTACACACTGTATATCATAAAGGTTTATAAAATTATTTTTCAACAACAACATTTTTGTTACAGCCAACACCGCGGACTTGGGCGTGCTGGATCCTTCCCTGTATAAAGCCGACATACTAGTGGAAGACCAGCTCTGGCCAGACGGGCATGTGGTAAGAAAAATATTTTCAAAATAAACTATAGGAATGGTTCAATTACATATTGATGGTAATCGTAAATTTTGAACGTGATAGAAATATAATTAGTACGTATGTTATTAAAGATAATTAATAGATAGTAGTAATTATTAATATGTTTATTATTCATATAAAGAAGAGGCATGATAATTTGACTATTAACATCTATTTACTATAATAGCAGGCGCTAGTGCAATAGGCACTTTAGTACCTTCATAAAATTTTGTAAGAGCTTTTATTCAGGGTTTTCTTAAGGCATAAATCTACAGATTCTAATCACTAACTTGCCCCTAAACCATTTTTAATCCTACATTTTACAGTACCTAAGTCACTTCTTAAAATATATTCAAGGACGGTGAAGCTAATGCCTTTTCAGGCTAGATTTAAAAGTAATTTATTCGTCGACCATTCTTAAAGTAAACTGGGGGGTGTGCCAAAATGTTTTCGTTTTTGTTTCGTTATAGAATCGCCGATGAAATTGTATGGAATTGACTTAAGCGTTCGTTAATTATGACGTTGACGTTCGACTCGTCTTATGTCAATTCCATACATTTTGATCGGCGATTCTATAACGAAGCGAAAACGAAAAAGTTTCGGCTAAATGGCCTAGTAATAAAAGTACTTGGAACGAACGAATAGTAAAACCAAACACCCTATTTAAAAACATCATCAATCATAGTTAAAATCTTGGTCTGCCTAAAATTTGTATAATGAATATTTTTGTCGGTGTTTTGTAAATGATAAACAAAACAATTTGTTCACTTATGGCTCCTTTAATATTTCATTTAAATATTATTATTTAAGTACTTACTTACGTTAAATATAAATTGCATACTAATGATTCTTTTTTAGGGTTCCATAGCCAAAATGGCAAAAAGGAACCCTTATAAATTCGTCATGTCTGTCTGTCTGTCTGTCTGTCTGTCTGTCTGTCCGTCCGTATGTCACAGCCACTTTTCTCCGAAACTATAAGAGCTATACTATTGAAACTTGGTAAGTAGATATAGACTGTGAACCGCATTAAGATTTCGATACAAAAATAGAAAAATTATTAAAAATTTTAGGGGTCCCCATAGGTACAACTGAAACAAAAAAAAAATTTTTTCGTCCCTACCGACGCGTATAGGGTATTTATGGATAGGTCTTCAAAAATCATATTGAGGTTTCTAATATATTTTTTTTCTAATCTGATTAGTTTGCGAGAGAGACTCTTCCAAAGTGGTAAACTGTGTGTCCCCCCCCCCCCCCTCTAACTTCTAAAGTAGGGGTATAATAATTCTAAAAATAATATATGATATACATTACTATAAAAACTACCAACGAAAATTGGTTTGAACGAGATTTATCATGTAGTTTTTTTATGCGTCATAAATGGTGAACCTTAATTTAACTTTCATTAAATCAACTAAAATATAAAAATAAATCAAAAACCTTTTAATTTTATAGAAATAAACCTTATTGCTGCTGCGAAACCCTTCAGTGGCGAGTCCAACTCGCACTTGGCCGGTTTTTATTTATTTATTATTTAAATCAGGCATCTAGGCCCATATTATAAATACCTTACAGTTTAACATGCAATACATGTTTTATACTAAACACGTGCAGACAAATTTTTAAGGGACAAATTCTTTAGTGGCATTGTGCACCTTTGTAAGATTTTAAAGTCACAACTGGATACGTGATCTACTTAATTGTAAATTCATAAGACGGAAGATTAGTCCGCCGGCACAGCGTAGGAGAAATTATAGTACTATCCCCCTCTTTTTTAGGGTTCCCTACCCAAAGGGTAAAAACGGGACTCTGTTACTGAGACTTCGATGTCTGTCCGTCTGTCCGTCTGTCTCCAGGTATTCGTCCATTCAAGAACGGTAATAGCTGGAGATAGAGAATTGAAATTTTCACAGATTATATATTTCTGTTGCCGCTATAACAACAAATATTAAAATCAGAATAAATTAAATATTTAAGGGGGGTTCCCATGCAACAAACGTGACATTTCAAACATTTTTTGCTCGGTATCAATGTTGATAACAAGTAGGTACTTGAAATTTTTTCAAAAGCCTTAATTATACGTGTACTTTAATAATTAATAATAATATTTCAGTAAAATAAAAATTTGAGGGGGACAAACATCACAATTTTTGGCCTATTTTTGGTCTATAACGATACGGAACCCTTCGTGCGCGAGTCCGACTCGCACTTGGCCGATTATTTTATCTCATGACGAATATCGACGCCGGCGCTCGCCAGAAGGAGTACTGAGTATATGTTTATTTTTTAAACAAACTTTTAAATAAAGGTTACTAAAATGTTAATTATTTGCTAAAGAGCAAAAGGCGCTTAATACGACTTTATACAACTTCGGCCATTGTTAAAATTATTGAAAAGGCTTATTATTCAACTTTTGACTTAATCCAACAAATTATTAGTTATAATCCTGTTGATTATTATATTTCAGTACTGTAGGTTATATTATAATATTGTGTCGGTCCCACGGAATTCATTTATCGCGTGGAAACTGTACATTTTTCCAGGATAAAAAGTATCCTATGTCCTTTTCTGGTACTCGAAGTATCTTAGTATACCTTAGTATACCTTTCAGCAAAATCAGTTCAGCAGTTTGAGCTTGAAGAAGTAATATACATTTACAATATTAGTATGAAATATGAGTGTTTTATTCTTTTAGTAAAACGTCAATACATTTACATTAAGGGTCCGGGTAGGTCGGGTAATATTGGTTTAAAGTTTAAACAGTTTCGGACTTTAGTTTCATTGGATAATAGGATTTGGCGTTTAGAGCTTGAGGCCGAGTGTTAAAGAATTACACAGTTACAAATATTAAATCTCAAGACGTTTACAGAAATAATTTATTACAACTGGTTTAGGTCAACTTGCGCATGGTTTAGGTTTGGTTTCTATACTTATTACGTAGGTCACACTATAAGTTTTGCGTAACTTGAAAAAACGACATGTTATAACCAAAATATTATGTTTATTGCTTTTCAACATACTCTCCTTTATATTCTAAACACTCTTTTATGCGATCGAACCATTTCTTTAAACAGGAGGATCACAGATCTGAAGGCATGTTTTCTACGCGCTGATTGAATGCTATCTCTGCCTCTTCGGAGTTGGTAAAACTGAAACCTCTCATAAAATCTTTAATTTTGGAAAAAAATACAGAAATCACAAGGTGCTAGGTCGGGGCTAAATGCAGCATGGGTCACGAGTTGTGCTTTTTCGGATGCTAAAAATTACTTTGTTTTGTTGGCCGTGTGTGAAGAGGCTCATGATGTAGGAGAATGCGGCTTCTTGGTCGTCTATCGCGAACCTTTTCTAATATTCTGGGTAAACAAATAGTGGAATACCACTCAGCATTAACACTCTTTTGATCTCCAAGTGGAATTGTACAGATGGGATCCGTAGCTCAGAAAAAAAAAACGCGATCATTTTCTTACCAACGTTTCTCGCCTGCCTCACTTTTGTTGGCCTGTTCTCATTTTCAAACACCCACTCATAAGATTGCTGTTTTTATCGGGTTCAAAACAACAAATCCACGTTTCGTCTTCTGTGACAATTGCTATGGGCAATTCAAAGACAAAGACATGATGAATACTGACAATGAACTTTAACCCATCAAGCCCCGTAAGGCCCATATGGGCCGCGATAACAAAAGATTTCCAGGAATTGGTGATCGACGGATTAATTTCTTAGTTTTAGTCATTGCTGAGAAAAATCGATATCGCTACCAGCCTACAGCCAAATTATCAAGGCGTCGCCTTAAGCTAAAAGTTATAAGTATACTTTAACCCCAGGGCTCAAAGTATATCTGTACCAAATTTCAGTAAAATCGGTTAAGCGGTTTGGGCGTGTACAGGTTACAGACAGACAGACAGACATTTTTACACATTATGAGTGAGTGAGTGAGAGTGAGTATAGCTCCATGTAGAGCTTCACAAATTCGAAGGTATTCTAAGTACATAAGGAACTACTAAGAACCTAAGGTTTCATCCATATTGTGATATGTCATAATATCCCCTTGACTGTCGGAAAGCCTGTCACTGGAATACGCGAAAACGCCTGTCTGTCGGCCAGCCTGTCACTGGAATGGCACTTCCCGCTTAAATTGTATGGCTACAAGGTATTTATTCCTTACTGCCGCATTGCAATTAAAAAGAAGAAGAAAGGCCCTAATCAGTGATGTCTTTGACTCGCTCGGCTTGGTACAAAATAAAAAAATAAAACGTCAATGAAAAATTTACTATATACAGTGAGAGTTTATGATTATTTTAAAACATGTGTTGTGTAAATAAAATGTATGGTGGCATGTGAAGTTTCATTTGTATATTATACCTAATGTGCTGAAGTGTAAATAAAATACAATTTGAGGATCCAATATTGTTTTATTTTGTTTTATTTAAATATAAATCAGACATTTTTTTAGATTTCCTATAATCTTTTTTTTAAAGTTCTGTACTAGATTCATTTTTATATTTAGCCAGACACAAAATTAGAAGTAAATAAAGGCAATTTATTATACTTTATGATTTGTAATGCCAATTAACCTCATTCCAATTAGAATCTGGGAAATCTAACTAGAACCAAAACTTAACCTTAAAAAAATTTGAGCTGTCAGTGACAGCGACAGATAGCAATAAAATATATTTTGACAGCGACAGCCCATGGGTTAAGTGTTATCGCTCTGGGATCTGGGTCTAACAGGTAGGCACTTGACTTGATATATGACCAAAAAATACTCAATTATATCCATACTTTAATAATATTCACTACATGTTACAAAGGGGAGGTACAGTCTGGATATGGACAGACAGACAGACGGACAGACTGAAATGTCTTTGATATCGGGTCCCGTTTTTACCCTTTGGGTAAGGAAAGAGGGGAAAATTATCCATCTTTATTACTATACTATGCAGTATGCTGACACGGACAAAGTCGCGGGCAACAGCTAGTAGAAAATAAATTCTTGCAATATCGTATTGTTTTCTAAGGTGTTATATTAATTTATAAAATAAAAATTAATACCTTTGAAAAACAAATAGCAACAAAGTTATTTTCAAAACGTCTGATAATAGTTTTGGTCATTGAAAAGTGTCTTACACTACATGATACTTGTTCAGAACAATAATCTACAAATATATATAAATATTAGCCATCAGAAAATAAGTAAAGTAAGACTCATTTTTTGTCCACTTTGGTACCTGGTACCTAACCAGGGGTCACACTTAGAGCTACACAAATTCGCAGGTATTCTAAGTTCACGAGGGACTACCAAGAACCTATGGTTTCATCCATCAGAAAGTAAGTTATGTCTTATCCTTTTGGGATCCAGGTCTATAACTAGCCTACCGCGCAAGACAACGCATTTCAAACGTTTTGACAACGCACTTCAAAACGTTTTGATTTTTTTGGGGGCGCGCCAAGTTATCTCTAAGTATCCCTACCCCTACCTACTTAACCTACTTACTTCTTGAGAAAAATATTTGACGGATCAATTTCCTGGGTCATTCACAATTGGAATATTAACCCATTTTACGCATGATACAGTACATGTAAACAGAGCCTTTGAAACGATTCATGTTAGAATCTGAAGCTTCATGCTGAAAACGCCAATGGGCGGGCAAGAATACATAATACCGCCGATGGGCGACATGCGGTACGGCGGCATCTGGGTAACATCGTTACTTTTCGGAAAGGCAGTGAATGAGTTAAATAAGATACTGCAGCTCTATAAATCACATCATAACGTGGTTAAAAATTAAACTCTCGATACAGTTGACGTATTGTTCTCCAGGGTATAACACTAAAGTTCTAAATCACACCCGTCTAGACTTTAGACAAACTACGCCAGTAACAATGAAATATGCTCTGATACATAATTAAAATTAAAAAGCCGCCAGCGGGCGGCTCGCGCGCCTGTAAAGTCCGTTAGGTGTTTACCGCCAGTCTGGAGCTGCACCCCCCCTCGTACCCCCCACCCTCGCCCGCCACCCCGCTTCGTTATCGTGCCTTGTTACCAGCGAAGTCAAAACTCAATATTATTACAAAGATATTACATGATATATAACTTTAATTGGCCGCCTCGATATAATATTATTTTATTTATTTTTATTTACTATTGCACACTATTATTGTACATTAACTCACGGTATTATTTATATTATAATTTATTTTATATTAGCAATTATCATAATATATTATTATTAATGCTTAGCGTATTATATATATATATATATATATATATATATATATATATATATATATATATATATATATATATATTTTAATCATATTTATTTACTTACCTATTTATATTTTAAAAAAAACTAAGTGTTGTCTGTCAATCGCCTGACAACTACTATGGGATCCACAGAATACCAGGGATCACGGTACAGGTATCCTATACCGTGATCACAGCCTGAGTGGAATCCCTTTCGACAATGTGTTCGCATCGCACTTGCATTAGGTACTTACCTATAAGTCCGTCAATATTAAATGTCATTTTTTTATTATTGTATTTTTCTTTGTACTTACCTTGTATCTGTCTGTGTAATATGTGTATTTAAGTGTATAAGTGTGGTGTGAATATTTGTTGAATAAATGTTTATTACTTATTATTATTATTATTATTAAAATATTAATTTAATCTCTACCTTAAACTAAATAAGTAACTTTAATTAAAAATGGGAAACCCTAATTAAGTTACAGGATTATGAAAATTTACTATTTTAGATCCAACTAGCCATATTATGAGAACCTATTATGTACGTCACGTTTAATTTAATGGTTTTTTTTAACTAAATTAAGAATAAAATAGGTTTTGATTTGAAAACTTATATAGTTTACAGTGTACATTTTTATGGGATGGATAAATAAAGTTAAAGTCGTGTCAGGAAACGTTACTTGATCAAAAATTAATAAGACGGAGGAAAAGACGACAGTGGGGCAAAAAAAGGGATATAAAGGAAATAAATATTATACTGCCCTCCGAATAATAAAAACTAAGGAAACGTAACTCCCATACTTCAACCGTTTTGAATTTGGTTCGCTATAATTGTCACTTCTGTAAATACACAAAATTGTGTACCGAATACATGCTTAAAGTATGCATGTATTCGGGTCTCATTTTGTAGAATCGCGGAACAAATTTTTGACACAGTTACTCTTCCTTATTTTATTATTCGTAGTGCCCTTTCTTTGTGTGCTTGTTTGCTATTTCTTTTTAACTTATGCCGTTTCTTCCGATCGCAATTCCATTGTTTAATTCCCGTCAAAACGTACGAATATCAGCTAATTGCTTATTTTGCACACAGACATAATGTTATTATAAATAAGGATTACGAGCATGTCTGATTGAACGAAACGTGCGGAGGCGGCGTCTCCAGGGGGTGCCGTGACGTGCGTGTAACGGAGCTTAATGAAAACTTTGGATATTAACCGACCACATACATCATAACCCACGCCTCGAATTGGCCCACTTTTTAGCCGTGGGCCATGGTATACGATTAGGGATTTAGGGTCTTATCACACTGGCGGTTTGAGGGTGATTGCGCGGCAATCGCTAGATCGTAGGCGTTCGCGGCGCACACGCGGCGAATGCTTGCAGCGCGCAGCGTGGCGCTCACATAATATTTTGGACGCCGTGCGCAAGCCGCGTTTGTCATGAGGCTCTTAGAATAAGTACGTCGACGTCATGGCCCCACAAATAGCGTGTTACATTTACCCATGCACTGTGATAGAAATTGATTTATAAGCAAATGACGTCACGACATAATTATATGGAGCCCAGATCCAGATAATAATAATATATATCACGACTTCGATTGAGTGGGTTTCAACAACAATAATTTCTTTGATGGTACATTTATTTGGAGACCTACATACGTTTGCTTTGTTTACTGATGTCTTATTAAATATCTTACACTAGCTGTTGCCCGCGACTTCGTCCGCGTGGACTTCAGTTTATAGCGCGCGGTGTCAACAAAATTGGTGTCAAATTTAAAAGCTTTTTAAAACCTGGTACTCCTTACAAAATACCCAAAAACAGCTGTGCAGTGTGCAAATAATATTATGGTATAAATAAATTAAACTTTATTTATACCTTAAAGCTTATTCAGCCCCCAGTACACAACTTTAGCTTTACCCATAAACTATTTATCATTGGTAGGTTTAAGGTTACGTCACTGCAATCTGCATAGCGACCCTGTTACGACGTTACAGGGTTTTGTAATAATAGAGTCTAAATTTATCTACTCGATGTAAGTTTTCTATTGATATAACCCACAAAATTGAGGACAAGTTTTTAACTGAGATATTCTATATTACATTATGCTGTAACCCAAAAAATGTGGATGAAATATTTCTGTAAAACGCTGCAAGCTGAGTTTGCCCCTTAATATTTATACTGGTACGTGTTTTTATAGTATTTTAAGATAATAAAAAAATATACGATAAAATAATGTTCTAATGAAAATTTGGAAATATTATAAGTAATCAGCTCATATGAAAATCATATACCTATCTGTACTGGATAAAATTTGGTAACGAGCTTAAGTTAAAAAAAATTAAACTCATTTTTTGAAAGTTGACGTGTTACAGGATGCAGCGTTTTGTCGTAACAGGGTAGATAGATAAAGTACTGAGTAGTGAATTATTAAAAACGTGTATAACAACCGAATCGAAAGAATCGAAAAAACGACTCAATATACCACCTCTTCTAAAAAGACTTATGAGCAAGCGATAGCGCGATGCAGGTGACTCTTAGCGCCATCTGTTATGAATTTTTGGAACTAACTTATTTTTCACAAATTTACGCATTTTCACCCCCTTACAACTAGGGTTGCCAACTTTTATTTTTGCATTTAAAGTACACTGGTTACTCTAAGTATGAAAAATAAAGTACACAGTATAAAAATAAAGTGCAATTTATTTTTCTTTATTATTACTCATATATGTTACGCTCAAAGACCGAAATCGCTCAATGAGCGAAAAAAGGCTCACAACGCGTTGTGGTCACAGTGAAACAGCCACAACGCAAATTCGCGTCGTCGCGGCTCTAGTGAAAACGGCCACGACGCGTTCTGGCAATCGCAAAAAGTCCATAACGCGAAATTCGTGTCGTGGCTGATATGCTATTCGTTTTTCTTGATCTGTTCTTGATTGATTAATTGTCCATAGGTATGGAAGATTATATTTGAATTACCACGTGTACTAGGTACAAAATATTTTTTCTTTTACTAAATCACTGCATAACGTGTTTATCATTATTATTTATAAAATATCCATACTTCCATACTATCCGTACTATTATTATTACTGTCTGTCTGTCTGGAGCAATATGGTTGCGGGCATCAACTAGTAGTATTATATTTAAATTATATATAAATAAAAATAAAACTAAATACTTATTATTTATTAAGATCAGATTACCTAATATTAAAAAAAAACAATAACAAACAATAGCACTTTGTGCCAGACAGACAGACAGTAATAATATTAGTATGGATAATTTGGAACTATGGATATTTTACAAATAATAATGAAAACTTGATATGCAGTGATTTTGTAAAAGAAAAAAATATTTTGTAGTACGCGTGGTAATTCAAATATAATCTTCCATACCTATGGATGATTAATTCAATCAATAAAAACGAATAGCATATCAGCCACGACACGAATTTCGCGTTATGGACTTTTTGTGATTGCCAGAACGCGTCGTGGCTGTTTCACTATGACCACAACGCGTTGTGAGCCATTTTTTCGCTCATTGAGCGATTTCGGTCTTTGAGCGTAACATATCTATACTTAACATTATAAAGCGGAAGAGTTTGTTATTTTGTTTGTTTGAACGCGCTAATCTCAGGAACTATTGGTCCGATTTGAAAAATTATTTCAGTGTTAGATAGTCCATTTATCGAGGAAGGCTATCGGCTATATCTTATCACGCTAAGGGCCTGTTTCACCACTTCCTGAGTAGGTGCCGGATAGGCTTATTTGACAGATTCTCCATATTGTATCTGTCAAGTTAAGTGGTAGATAGCCTTATCAGGAAGTGGTGAAACAGGCCCTAAGACTAATATGAGCGAAGAAATAGAGGAAAATGTGGAAAAAACGGAGGGAAATTATTTGAAAGGGCTTATTTGAACGCGATAATCTCAGGAACTACTGGTCCGATTTGAAAAATTATTTCAGGGTTAGATAGTCCATTTATCTAGAAAGGCTATAGGCTATATTTTATCACTCTACGACTAATAGAAACGAAGAAATAGAGGAAAATGTGGAAAAAACGGGGGAAATTATCTGAAAGGGCTTATCTCACGAACTACTGGAGCAATTTTTATGTTATTTGGCACAGATAAGAAGTAGACCACGCAAAGGATCATAGGCTATTTTGTGTGAACTAATTTGTCTGTGAAATAAGTATCTAATTTACACGGGCGATGCCGCGCGGAACGTCTAGTGAGAAATAAAGTATTTTCGCGTACTTTATCATTAATATAAAGTACAGAGTACAATTACCTTAAATAACGTACAATACTTTATTATAAAGTACGGTTGGCAACCCTACTTACAACCCCTTTTTCCAGTTAAAAGTAGCCTATGTCCTTTATCAGGCTTTAGACTATCTGTGTACAAAATTTCATTACAATCGGTTCAGTAGTTTTGCCGTGAAAGCGAGACAGACAGACAGACACACAGACAGACAGAGATACTTTCGCATTTATAATATTAGTGCTGCTAGCGCTTAGCGCACGTTATTGGAGTTTATTGTTCCCTGATGACACGATTTTTTGATAATTATGTAGACACAAAATTTTATTACGAATTCGACCTAATTATATATTTTTATAGCTTATGAATTTTATAATTCTGAAGGTCTTCTGTGTAACTTTGGGCTCTGTTTTTTTTTACTATACTTAATAATTATTCTAAAGTCGCGAAACCAGCGGGCAGTGGAGCGGGAACGGCGCGGAGCGTTACAATGTATATAGATTTATTAGGCCATAGGCCCCGAAAACCGAGCGGCGCGCGTCGTACTAGACGGCATATCCATATAAATCTACAAATTGTCACGCGCCGCTCCTGCTCCGCTCCTGCTCCGCTGCCCGCTGGTGTCAAGACTTCAGCCTTATGTAGACTTTACTATAATTTTAAAGAGATTCAAACGTGTTGTGTTACTGTTACACCAGGGTCGCGTATGGTTCACGCTGAAGTACGACGCGACGACGGAGCGGCTGCAGGTCCACATCATCAAGGTGAAGCATCTGCCGTCGCGCACGCCTGCGCTCGCTAACGCCTGCGACCCCTACATCAAGTGAGTAGCCACCCTAATATCGCCGCATGCGAATCCAGGTAGAAAGACGTGACGATTTTTTAACGGCCGGCCTCAGAGACGTTTAATGATTACTTAACTTTAATTTAATGATTGAATGAATAAGAACTTGACAGAAAATGTATGTAGCTTATGTTAAAAGTTAAAACCTTTATCAAATTAAAGTTTGGTAATCAATATGTGTGGTAGTTGCGTCTCTTTAAGAGCCCGGGTAAACCTCGAAATTCTCATACATTCGTAATACCAAAATCATTTTGTCATACGAAAATATTTAACATGTTTGAGTTATTTTTCAGTATAAAATAGTAATTACCTAGGTTCCTGAACAAAAATTAACTTCAAAATATTTAAACACCAAAAAATTTTTTTTTGTGTATAAATTTTTTTTACTAAATTTAGTACTAAATATTTAAACACTAAAAAATAGAGTAAAACACTCAAAAATTTATAAATAATTAGTAAATTTACTACAAAATATTTTAATACTAAACAATATTTTTTAGAGTTGAAATATTTTGTAGTAAATTTACTATTTATTTATATATTTTTTAGTGTTTTACTCTATTTTTTAGTGTTTAAATATTTAGTACTAAATTTAGTAAAAAAAATTTATACACAAAAAAAAAATTTTTAGTGTTTAAATATTTTGAAGTTAATTTTTGTTCAGGAACCTAGGTAATTACTATTTTATACTGAAAAATAACTCAAACATGTTAAATATTTTCGTATGACAAAATGATTTTGGTATTACGAATGTATGAGAATTTCGAGGGTTACCCGGGCTCTTAAGTGCGGCAGTTGAGTTCTCAGATATAGTGGACTGGGTCCTCAATTTGGATGCACTAAAATTCACATGATCCTGAAAAACTCCTAGAACTACTATGAACTGTCACAAAATATCTTGCGATGATTATGACTCCTAGTAATCACAAAGTTTCCCATTATTATGACTGCTACCAATAACATTTCACAGGATGATGACTGCAGCTAGCAATCAACGCCTGGGTAAACATAGTTATTAGGTATATTCATTTACAATCTGCGTGTTGTATTAAGCTGTTATTGTCAATATTATAGATGCCCCTTAACCCGCGAGCACTCGCGCTATGAGCATTTTGCTCACGGTAAATTTAAAACACGTGCCATTTTGTCAAAATTATGTTTATGGCCATCGTTTCTTCAGTAGCTGAGTTTTGTTTCGTCCCTCACCCCTAGATACAGATAACTTCTCACCAGGGTGCACTATTCACTGGTACGAGGAGGTTTGTTGCACCGTATACCATCATGCGGCATTTTGCTCATCGCGCGGGTATCGGCGTAAGTACTTTTTTTCCTTATGAATAAATCATTTTTCATCATATCGACAGTTTTACTGCTACTTTTATGTAATATAATGGTTGTAAGTTATTGTTACGGACAACTATTACGTATTTCTATTATAGATGGATCGGGATCGAAAAGATGAATGCAATTTGGTGTGGTCATATCCAAAGTTAGAGCACCTTGCAAACCTTGTATATCCTAGTAAAACATAGTAAAACATAGTATTTTAACGTGATTAAATGTTTATTACTAGAATCTGAGTTACCACGACAAGAAAAACCAAATAGAATCTGAGTGGTTTGCCTAAGATGCAAAAACCAGAAGACCAAAAAAGGCCTGTATTTACTGCCAAATTTTTTTATGTACCGAACAAGGTCATACATCTTGTGATATGTGTAAAGCTCGGAAATATAATGAAGAATAATACTTCCCACATATCTAAGTTTTCTTTTTGAAGACATTTTTATTTGTGATTGTTTTTTCTTTCATACCGCCTTAGGCGACTGAAAAATTTCTTGTCATGAATAGTAATGAAAATTAAAAAGACAAATGTTGATAAAGTTTTAAATACATATTTTTTATAATGAACAAAGTGTACTTTATTTAATAGAATAATAAAAAGTAAAAAAATAACTTTGTAAAACCTGCATTTAATGACATTTATAAACGTGAGCAAAATGCTCTACGCGCGAGTGCTCGTGTAATTTTTAGGGGCGCGGGTGCTGGCGGGTTAATGATGCATAATAATTATTAACTTAGTGCCTATTGTATTCTAGATGACGTTGCATCAAAATTCCATACATTTTTCCGGAATATCCTTTAACCTTTCCCAGGACTCAAAGTATCTCCATACCAAATTACAGCAAAATTGGTTCAGCGGTTTAGGCGTGAAGACGTAACAGACAGTCATTTTCTCATTTATAATATTAGTGTGGATGGCGCAAATAATATTAATCGAATAATGTTTTCTGTTTTAATATTATTATATTAAATATATTTTTCTCACCTCAGCTCCGGGCGGAAAACGTCAACTTTCTTCCTGCTGCGCTTACCGATGATGCCGTTTGCCGCCTCCGTTGATAAGAAAAATAGTATACGTACCATAGGCAGTAAATAAGAAAGCCTCGGCCAACAATTACATGTGATCTGAGATTTCCTATTTTCCTGACCTAGGTGCGTAATGTACTATATCCCTTAAGAACAGATTATGCAGAAATGCGCTTTTAAAACATTACTTACTTTTTGTATCAAACGTGGAATAAGTACTTTTTCTACAATCTGCAAAATATAGCTGCTTTGAAAAGTAATAAGCAAAAATATTAGTCTTTTTTGTAATAACCTTTTATGACAATAAATTATTGCGGCTATAAAAATAATTTACAAGAGCTAGTCGGAGACATATGCTTAACGAGAGGGAATTTACGTTCGTTGTACGTCTAATAAGAGTAATTTGGTAAACCCACGATTATTCACATTTACATGCCACAATACAGTTTATTGTTTGGTAATTCTTAAAATAAGTCGCATTTTTCTATTCTTCTTCGTTGAAAGTAGCAAAATTAATATTTGTGTCGTTTAGTTCATGATATTCGATGCAATTTTTTACGCTTATCGGCTGGGTTTATATTCGGCGTCTAGCACTGATCTCTATTTAGTGGAGTCAGTGAAGGTTTTCACCACCGATTTCGTTGAACCTCCATCGATTTTCATGAAAATTGGTGAGTAGGTGGGAGAAACAAAAGTGACATAGTGCCAACTTGCGCTTTTGCCCTGGGGGTGGCTGCCAACCTTCTCGGGGGGTGATTTTTTTTAAATAAAAATAACCCCAGGAATCAATAGACACAAATTCTAAGCAAAATTTGTTATATAAAGCTTTTTGAATAAATCAATATTTTCGGAGTTATTAAAGATCAAAGATCATGTTTTTGCGTGAGAAAAATACATGTCTTAAGGCGGTTTTTCATAATTAACTAAGAAACTATAGATTTTTACGAAAAATGTGTAATTACCAAAATTAAAGCCAATAAAAAAAACAAACCAATTTCTACCCTAAAATACCTTCTATTATTCATTCAAAGTGAGGTATAGGTGATTGTATATAATTTTTCTTTTGGCGAGTACCTAAGTCTAACCATTCAAACTTAAATAACGGTAAACCGATGCATTTTATGACATATACTTCCTCAAGACTTTTTAAAGTGCTTAAAAATACCTTTTTAATAAGCATTGTAAAAAGTTAAAAGCATCAAAATTGAACAAGTTATGATAAAAATAAGATGATCCTTTCAAATTTTTTTGGAAAAATCGAAAATTAAAACGTTGACCGTTTCTACAATAATTTGAATTTATGGTTATCCCCAAAGACTTTTCTTTATTTTAGCATAAGTAATGA
The DNA here is from genome assembly GCA_905333045.1 of Lysandra bellargus. Lineage (NCBI taxonomy): Eukaryota > Metazoa > Arthropoda > Insecta > Lepidoptera > Lycaenidae > Lysandra > Lysandra bellargus. The sequence continues at coordinate 8,407,228 of HG995351.1, read as the reverse complement.
CCTCAAAAAAATTTCTTGGTGTAGAATGCTTAGTTTTGAAAAAGAGATTGATTTAGTAAAATCGAAATTATTCAAATTTTCGTAAATATCATTTTGTTTTGAACATAACTTCAAAAAGATTGAACTTTCTTAAAAATTATAAAGCACGAAATTTGTGTCCATTTTTTAAGAAATCTTTTCATTTTCTTTTAATTTTTATAGGATGAAAAATAACGAAGATAGAAACGTTTAAAGCCTAACTTTTACTGCGAGAACCATGAAATCGGGACCGCTTAACCCTAATTTTTTTAAAACCAAGGACTTTAAAAAGTATTTTTCAAATTGATCTTAAAGCTCTTTAAATTACCTTTAAAATGGTCCATAAATGATCCCGATAACTTAAAAATTAACAGAGCTATTGTGATAAAACGAAAATATTTTTTTTGAAAACAATTTTGAAGCAGAGATTTGGGATGCAAATATTGTACGAAAACCAGTCAATAGGTACATCCATACTAATATTATAAATGCTAAAGTGTTTTTGTCTATCTGTTAATTCCTAACACCCAAAGGGTTCAACCGATTTTGCTGAAATTTAGTATGAAAATACTTTGAGTCTCGGGAATGGATATGGACATAGGATACTTTTTATTCCGAAAAAATGTACGGTTCCAGCACGATTGCAGGCGTATATAGTCCTTACTAAATATACGTTAATCTTTTCAAGTCTTTCAATATTCAGAAAGTAAACAAAACGGTAAATGTCGACTCGATAAGAGAGCGGCTTTTTATAATGATGTGTTTCAGTGTTGCAGATTCAGCCTTTGCGTAATTTTTTTGCACAGAGGGTTGTATGTAATCGTTGTTTTAATATTTAAGATTATTTTTTATGTGTTTTATATCAATGTTTGAAATATATTAATAAAATTTATCTTAACTATGAAAAAATATTCGAACTGATTAAAGCTGATGAAAAACTTAACATAAAAACTTAAAGCTTAATTATTAAGACATTGGGTAGTTTACAGGGGTGAAAAATTTTCGCAAAAAAAACTAAATTAAAAAATTAATACTAAATAAATAAACTGAAAAAATTGGGTTTAAAAACATCTGGGGGCACGGCAGTGCCCCAGCCAAGCTTTTTAGCAAAGGCACGGCTGTACCATACTTTACTTGAAGCGGTTCGCGGCTATTTCACACCCCCTTTATCTTCGATGTTAACAAAGCTAGGGATTTAACTACGGTCTAGGAACTCTCGGTCGGTAAACTAACGGTCACTAGGAGCAAGTATTAAAACTAGCTTAACCTCCAACTTACATGAAATTTCGATAAATAGTTTAGTAGTCACGGATGGTCAAAGTTACTACATTTTGTCACTGACTGACAGATCATCAAAATTCTAAGGCACTTCTAGCAGACTTAGAACCTTGAAATTTGGTACCCGGATAGGTCTTTATTCACAATGAGAGGAAAAATTATGAAACCGGCCAAGTGCGAGTCGGACTGGCGTACATAGGGTTCCGTACCGTAAATTTGTATGGAAGCCCCCCTTAAATAATAATTTTATTTAATTTTTATTATTAATTATTAAAGTTAACATAAAATTGAGCGTTTTCTGAAAATTTCAAAAACCTTAGTCTTACTATTATGGACATAGAGCAAAAATAGGGAAAAAATCGCGTTTGTTGTATGAGGCCCTCTTTTAATAATTTATTTTATTTTGATTAGACTATTAACTTTTATAACGACACCAGAAATATATAATTTGTGAAAATCGCAACTATCTAGCTATTGCGGTTCTCGAGATCCAGCCTAGTGACATACGGATGTACGACGAACAGACAGCGAAGACTTATTAATAATAGGGTCCCGTTTTCATCCTTTGGGCAGGGAAATCTAAAAACTGAAATTGAAAAATAATAACATAATACTTTAAGTATTAAATAAAATAAAAGATTTTTATGTTTGTAACTTTGCAAGAACAGTATGTGCACAATAGACATAACTACCAGTAGTTCGACTGCAAAGAAACGGACAGGTTTCAATATCTGTCAAATTCGTCGGGTTTCACTAGGATTATGAACGGAATGTGTCTCGCGCTGGCTGATATAATTTATTTTTAAATATTTAAAATAAAGATTTCAAAATTGGATTCTGACAATTTTAATCGCATGTGCCAAAACACAAACAACAATACGACCAAAGAGGAACACGTCCAGCGAATATGTCATAGTTATAAATTCGTAGGTAACAAGTCAACAACCCTAGCGACGATTTTCGTCATAATACGTCAAATTTAAAATTTCAACATCAGTTCTAAGTCGACATACTCTATAATTCTGTCTACTCTGGTTTGAGTTTCGACTGCTTATTTGTTTGACGTACAAAAGGCTTTGAGTTAGTTATGAACTTAATGAAATGGTATTAATTAAATAAAAAATAATATAAACAACGTTAATATGTAATGAAACAATCATTAAATTCGATTTAAATATACAAATGTAATCACTAATCACTAATCAGTACTGAGATATACACCCCTTACTTGCTCGATATAATATGGGAGTTTTAAGTTATCGCATGAAATAAGGTCGAGACGCTTACAACAGTGCTGCTATGTATTCAACGGTAATGCTAAAAATGACCACCTTCAACTATTAGCCTAAGAGTCAATTATATATTATGAACATAATAATCGACTCAGAACTCAGAAGTATTTACGTTACGTTGTCATCTATAGAACTATAACGAAGCCTCAAAGAAAAAATATATTAAAGGAGATAGGGAAAGCTAAGTACAGAAAAGTTATAACGTGACCTGAAAAGAAAAGAAAAAAAACCTTCAAAAAAGAAATGAAATCCCACTAAAACATGAAATGTAAAAGGAGCCAAGCAAAATATTGAATAGCTATTCAATACTTCTGTCGTAAAAAGTTTTCAGATCACATTCAAGCCAAGCCTTCAACTTATTTTGTAATTTAAATCAACATTCAGTAAATGTATCAATAGATTTCTTTATTTTATAATTATTATAGTGGCTTGGCAATGAGCACAATAGAAACAAATATAAAACTGCATATTGGGAGGAGTTCATACTTACACAGACGGACTTGACATATCTATTGATACATTTACTGAATGTTGATTTAAATTACAAAATAAGTTGAAGGCTTGGCTTGAATGTGATCTGAAAACTTTTTACGACAGAAGTATTGAATAGCTATGCAATATTTTGCTTGGCTCCTTTTACATTTCATGTTTTGGTGGGATAAACTTATTAAGTTTTTGAACCCAATTTTTACCGTGATTCCGCAATAAAGGGGTACTTTTAGGGGTTTATATTTCAGTCTTACCCAAAAATTATATCATAAATATTAAACAAACTGTTTATACAATGTAAATATGCGATTTTAAAGTTCAGAATACAAAAAGTGTTTTTTCACGATTAAAGCAATGGTTGCGATAAGGGTTGAAAAATTAATTAAATAGTCATAAGATATCATGAAAAAAAAAACATTAAAACACTTATTTTATCAAATTAAACCCAATTAGTTTAGCCAGAATGGTTAAATCTGCATTTTTCCTATTTTCAACTAAAGGGGTGGATTTCACCCCTAAAATAACGCAATACGAGCGTATGTCACCTTTAAAGAAAAGAGCTTAACGTACTTAATCCCAAATTTTCATCCAAATCGATGAAGGTTCAACGAAATCGGAGGTTGTACCTGATTTTTGCCTTCAATGACTGTACTAATTATATTGGAGGTCAGTAGCGTCTAGTCACGAACGCGCGGCTTAAGGGGAAGACAGCTGCCAATTCGACATCTTTGTGCAGTTTTCTAGACGTATGTATTTTATTGATTGGCACAAAAAAAAAAAATGTGATTTTTGATTATATTTGGAAAAGCTTGTCGAATTTAAATAATAAAATAATGTACTCCTACTGGATGAAAAAAATACCAAAGTCACATCTTTCAGGAACTTTAAACAGTTCTAACTAAAGTAATAATACAATCTATGCTTTAACAATTTGTTTATTTGATACCTTTTACAAAAATCCAAAGATTGCCGGATTTAATTTTTGGTTCTGACATCTAGATTTCCCGTAATATTTATTTTTTTCTCTAACAAACGAAAAATGTATCCACGCTACCGAATGAACACTTCATATCTCTGTCTCTCTGGCATGAAAATCGACACTGGTGCGGGAGTGATGCGAGATCAAGGTCATTGGCAGTTGTCAGCGTCCGCTCCATCACAAGATCACAAACAAAATATGTATGGATTTATTTAATACTTCAGTCGGAATTTCCAGGAATTGCTATTGTATTCTATTGTTGTCGCGATCACCGGTGCTCGCGCGGGGCCCGAAGGTTTAAATAGCAGCGTGGTCGCGCTGTCTACATAAATTGCCTGTGATCTCGCGGAGTGTCCCCCAAACCAAACCCGTTCGGGCGGAGGCATGTAAATCTAGAAATCTAGAAGAAAGAAAGAAATCGTCAATGTGAATACATCCTTGTCTTAACGTATAAAATATAGTTGTGTTTCTCGACGGGATGGCTGGACGAAAAATCTATAAAGCCAAGAAATCATGAAAAATCTTACCTCCACCGCCTTTCTCAAGTACTTTTATTTCTGCACTATAATAAACAGGTAATTTTAAAACAACAGCGAGCATCGTAGGTATACAAATATTTGGATGTGAAAGTGCATCTGTCTGTCTGCCTGTTATGATATGTTCACACTTAAACCATAAAACTGATTTCTATTACATTTTGTACGGAAATATTTTTGAGGTCCGGAAAAGGATATATTAAGCAGAATAGTTTTATTCTGAAGATATGTACTGTTTCCGTGATATAAACGGATTCGAATTTGCGGAAAGAGTATGGATTGGTATAATAAGACTAAAAATATTACATAATTATAATGGTTATTACTTTCGACTTTCGTTAAAATGTTACTAAATCATAACGCTCGCATGTTAAAAGTTTTTAAAAATAAAATAAAGAATGCTTAGTGTCATGAAGTAAAGTAAAATATACCTGTAATTTACATTTCAAGGTTATTTTAATGGATACAGTAGTTTGTATTAAATAGGTAACCTAAAGTAATATACTTTTAAGCATTATTTAACAGTACAGGCAGTCACCCGGTAGACACATTAAAAATATATTTTACCACATGTGAGCATATTTTTATGAGTGTTTAATAAGGTGTATTATTTAATGATATAAATTTAAATAATTAACTATTACTTTAAAAGTGTAAATAATTAACTATTAGGATGCTTCATGAATTTATGTTCATAATTTACACAAATTTAATATCAAAAATGTTGGTCAGCTTATATTAAAGTAATGAATATGAATAGACATTATTAGACGAGTCATAGGTAATTAATAATTAAAACAAAATACAAATCGGAAAAATATATTGTAATAATTTAAACTATAGTCATTTGAACAGTCTACACAAATTATGGTATGGTCCACGGTCTATAGTTACAGTTCAAAGCACGGGGATCAAAAAATTATGTCTCTCTGATTTCTTCACTTGATATATATCTCACAAAGAAAGTTCCTCACATATTAATACTCTTAAATGATGTATGAGAGGAGTTTTTTCTAAACCGATCATAATATAAAAAGATATATTGGATATAATATTACTTCCGGAATATGTTCATCTGTACTGACTTTTATGATACCCATAAAAAGTGCCCCAGGGAGACATTTGCAGTTCTCTAAGTATAACTTTCTTTAGTAAGCCATCTGCGCTTTAGTAAAATTGATGTATTGATGGTCTATGTCTAATAGTTGGGCAGTATTACATTTTTTATCGTGTTTTTTCAAGTGACAACTTTTAGCAGCGTTTTGCACTTTTTTGAGGTGGGTAAAATTGTTAAACTCGTAGCCGCGCCGTAAGACAAGTAATCTGATCGAAAATAAGAACATGTGGTATCTCTGGCTTACTAGCTTACCAAGGACTGAAAATGTGATACGGTTATTTGGTTTTCATTTTTGCCGACACTTCCATGCACTTAATGTCACTTGTGATAAGCAATTTTTTTATTAGAAACAACAATAACGCCTGATTGTTAACACAATGACGATTGGCTTATCCAAAGTGTCGTCTCTGTCGGCTATTTTCATCCTGCTGAACTTTCATTTTAACATAATAATACCATACAGCAGAAACACCGAATACATTCAGAAGATACAAGAAAATATTTATTATTAATAATAAAATATCTCAATACGCAGACGTACAATGCAAATAACTTTGATTCAACATAATTTCAGAGAGAGAAACAGTGCAGTAACAAACTCTTTGTCCTTTTATTGAGCTGTTTGATTGCAAAGACTACTAAGTATACTGTTATATTGTGATAATATAAAGCAAATGTTTTTCCAGGATTCAACTGGTACCGGACGAGAGACGAGTGCTCCAGACCAAACAGAAAAAGAAAACTTGCAATCCGTTCTACGACGAGACGTTTGTTTACCAGGTGAGTTAAACCAGTTAGTTTAGTTTATGACATTAGAATCAGTTTAATCTAATAAGTAATAACAAACATCGGTTTCGGTGACAGTGACCGATTTCATTGAGCCAGCTTCGCACTACTGCGTAGCTAACAATAAGGCTAACAGGCAATAAACTAGAGAGAAAATGTTATTTTGTAGGAAATAAGTATCGAGTGTAAAATATCATATTGGAACGAAGTTCCTTATCTCGCGTTCGGCGTAAATCTTGAAGGCTAGACAGAACAACATTTGACCTTGATTTGACCTCGACACTTAGCAAGTTTGCGTCAGCAAAATGGCGTTTTTTTTTAAATAAACAGTGACGTGTTGTTAGTATTCCTGGGCGTCAATAGATGGCGTTCTTTTAATAATACTTACAGGTTTTTTGAACATAAAAATAACGTCGTTCCATTCGGGTGTCCTTTGACAACTCTCAAATTTTTTTTTTTATCTAATCCTAAAGGATAGTTTTGTTTGAAGAACGTATTTTCTTCGTAACAGTATTTTAAAATCATTTAAAAAAATTAGCCAAATCAACAAAAACGAGAATCTATTTCGCTAAAGTTTTTTTTTATTTTATCAGGCAAAGCAGAATTAATAATCTAATGCTCAGAAATTCTGAAGAATTTTTTTATTTACATTATTACACTGAAAATACCTATAATTTGTAAATATCAAATCTAATATTGTTTTCCATCAATTAGTTGGAAATCGAACCGTGTCAAACCAGTTGTTAAGTTTAATATTAACTCTGTTTGTTACTCACAAGATTAATGTTAATAAATAATGTAAAATGGACTATTGATATTATTCAATTCAACTGTTAATAATATTGAGCTGACATTCGGATATCTGAAATGATGTGAAATGATAACAATAATTTATGATATAATATAATGTACCTTTTAAACGTTAAATCTAATATTTCAAATTCTCGTGTCACAGTGTTAGTGCGTGAACTCCTCCAAAATGGTTCAGCCGATTTTAATGATGTATGATTAACGTTAAATTGACATGATCCGACCAAATGACGCAGGTCTGTCAACTGCATAGGAATCAATTTCCTCGATGGTACATTCGTTAGGCCTGAGAATAGGTTTTATCTGTTTTTTATATTGATACTATAAATAATGTATATGGCAAAACAGTGTTTGCCGGGTCGGCTTGTACTTGTGATAAAATTTAAAAAAGCTAATTATGTCGAATAAAATATACTATTGTGTATGACAAGCTGCTGTTCCAAATAAAGAGCTTTTTGTCCTATTAATGCTACGAATATAGTTTTGTTATTCGTAGTATTAATGGAATGACTACAATAATACTGTTACTAATTATAGCCAAGTAGCTATTTAAGTATTTATCAACACTTCCTGAGTTAAGAAACAAACATTCAAAAGGTAGACTAATATATAAATAGATAACGTATGAAAAGTATTTAATAAATACTTTTATTTTTTATTTTATAAGCATAGAGCCAATAAATACAGAAATAATCATAATTTTGACGTGTTTTTAACTTTCCTGCGTTTTTTTGCCGATTTTTTAAACCTAAAATTAACAGCATCCAAAGTAATTTATGTTAGCTTATCTAGAATGTATGTAATTTTATATCTGACTGACCTTCACCTTTCAAAACTAGTTTAGATCAGCGTCCATGTAGGCTTAACCTGGGTTAAGTTAAAAAGACGCCAACTTAGCTAAGTCTGAAATTGTGCACACATATTCTACAATTACATCAGAATTTTGATACTATACAATTTGTTTTTACGTCCATAACAATACATAACAAGTTTTTTTCATCCTGCACCATACGTTTTCATTTGTCTTTTTTTAACTTTCATCATCCTTACCTCGTTTCATATATTAACTTTAAACAGATTTGAAGTTTTCGACGGATTATTATAGTTGTAAATTAGGACTCGCGTGAATTAGAGTTTAAATGGTTATCCATCACATAAGCTGGGGTTAATGTTTAAGACGGATCAAGTTACCTACCTAAGCTATTTTAGCTGTCAGTATTACAAATTACATACCTTATCAAAACCTTAAATGTCGCTCAGCAGTTTCTAATGTATATTTAATTAGCGTTTCTCGTAATTATTTTCTTAAGGTAAATCATCCCAGGAGATTAGAGTAATAGTCCATGCTAATATTATACTTATACTATACTATATATATATACTAAATATAAGAGTATTTCTACTGCCCCGTGGGCCGTGAAGATTAGGTCACTATTTATTTTATCAGGTTGAACATTTTGATGAAATTTGGTAAGCACGCAATTAATTTTAGTCCTCTGAAGAGATACAAATTCCAAGATTGTTGGAAAAGTCATATGTGATGTTTTAATTGGTAAAAACTATACGGTTCACGCGTGATAGTAACTTTTGAGAAGCTATGACAAAATCTAATATTTCATTGAATACTTTTACAATAGAAACAAAATAGGATATGGGTGAAAAGCCTACAAAAAACCGCAATACTAAAATATATTATTGTTAACAGATCCCGCCCAACAAGCTGGAGACACTCACACTTAAGCTGTCAGTGGTGGACACGGGGCGCGTGGGGCGCAGCAAGCAGCTCGTCGGCCACGTGATACTGCCGCTCAGCGAGCTGGACGGCGCAGCAGCTGATGAGGAGCCACAGCTGTACAAGCTGGATATTGAGAAGGTATTGAACTGTAGAGAGTGAAAGGTTGCATGGTATATCGATACTCGATCGATATAATTGAGGAGGTGAGTGAAAGAACCAGGTAAGTAAAAGTTAAAAAATTGCCGTGTTTTGCATAAATACAGGCTTTAAGGTCAATCTCAATCCAAAACGATAACCTTGCACACAATCAAAGACCAAGCGTATACGCATTGCAATTCATTTTAGCTTAGCATAAAAATGTAGTTACTAGGGGCGGATCTTCTCTATTTTTCATGTTTTTTTAAAATATCTTTGGAAATAAATATTAAGAAACAAAATTGTTCGGTTCAGGATATTTTAATATAGATTTGCTAACAATTTATTCAAATAAAATGTATAACTATCCTAGTTAATACTTATATTTCGATGAATTAGATTTTTGTCGGAGGTGAGTTTGTAAATTAATTACAGCCAAAGTATTACGTTTTATAAAAATGTTTACGATTTAAAGTCTTTTAAGTATTGTGCTTTATATCTCATATTTTTTACATTTCGTTATTATATTGGAACTAGGTAAACCGGGAGTCACAGAATAACACATTGGGGTTTATGGCCTTAAGGCCGCAAAAATTATTTGAAAATAAAAAGCCATGGATTTTATGTGTATCCAAATATATTAGCCAGATGACGAAGGAGATAAGTTGCAACTTACAAGGTTTGTTCAAATTATAAGGTAAGTACACAAAAAAAAAATATGAGTACTTGTCCTTTATGCTATAAAATGCTAGTTATTTGGTCCTTCTACTCATGTCTTCAATTATGATGACGCACGATGATGTCTGCAATGTAAAGGCAAGTATAAATAGCTCAGATGTTATTATTAACAAGTAAATAAAGATTGATACTTAATATTATGTCACGGAAATGTAATCCAAACATGAGTGAGTTTGTCAAATATGATCCAGTGAAAAAATATATTTTTGTGCACTCTTCTTCTAGCTTATATTACGAAAGCATTAAAAATGCTATTTGAATGGGAATCTGGCACTAACAGGATGCACGTTTCATGAAAAGATGTCAAGTGTAAAATAAATTCCTCAAAAATGTAGAGCATCTACGAATTTCGTAGAGCTCTACGGATTCTGTCGTGTTATTTCGTAGAGCTCTACGGATTCGGTCGTGTTATTTTGTAGCTGCTACGTAGAGCTTGCTACGACAAATTACGTAGCATTCCGTATGACATTTGAAAATCTGCGTGGGCGAATTTTAAGCAATGACATTTTAGTTTGCCTTTGAAATACAACGCCCGAAACGTACTTCTCGTAGAGATAAACTACGATAACATGGCGCGCCCCTCCAAAAATTCAAAACGTTTGAAGTGCGGTGTCAAAACGTTTGAAGTGCGTTGTCTTGCGCGGTCGGCAAAATATCTTGGTAATAAGTGACATTAAGTGAAATGTGAAGTTAAAATGAGTGAAGTTGAGTACTTACTACATACAAACTCTTTCATAGGAGGGGAATCTCATCTCTCTCATCTTGGAGGGGCGCGCCATGTTATCGTAGTTTATCTCTACGTCTATCGTCTTGATTTTGTTTTCTTTTATACACACAAAAATATAGCAATGACAATTTAAAAGCCCTATGCATTCATTGTGATTGGTATAACCAATGTCGTTTCCAGGTATAATTAACAACAACCGGCGCGGCTTATGTTGTACCAAAAACTTCGAACTAAAGCCGATGACAAGAGTTCACCATAAATGAATGATACTGGCGACTACCACGGTTTAGTGAAACCATTTTTGACACTGTTATTTAGCTATCGTATTTCGATGCCTTTTCTTAAATTTCAAAAGCTCTACATTTTATTTCCTCTGAAAACAAAATAGCACATCAACAAAATTAATTGGAAACAAAACAAGGGAAAAAATAACGTGAAAAAAATAACAGTTATTTCAAACTAACGGCTACTGTGCTTACGTTAGAATGATAAATTGCTGTATTAAACCTTAAAGGTACCGTTTCGATAATCGCGTCAAGCGACCGCGACTAACAAAAATTCAAATAAAATGTCACAAAAAACTTTATAACGAAGGACCATAAAACGGAAACGTAACCATTTAGATAGTTTAATAGTAATTATATAATTTAACAGTAACATTGTCCCACAAATAGAACAATCCATAATTTAGAACCATGAAATCGAAATATTTAATTCTTTCTATCTCTGTTAGCTACCACTTTCCAGAATTTTTGCGGAGGAAATTGTTATTCATCTTATCAAATTATGAAGTTACTCACGAAAAATTAGCTTGATAGTCATCAAGTCAAAAAATGTTCTAGGGAACCTTTGTGTTTCTACTTTCCCTTCTTTCTTAGTCTTTGTTATAAAGTAGCATTATATTTGAATTTTTGTCGGTCACGGTCGCTTGAGGCAAAGATTGGAAAGTCACCTTTAGATATCCGATATTTCCGAATTACTGCTTTGTTTATCATCCAAATTTTGTGTTTGTTGATGCGAGTAGAATAATATTATTCATTAGCATTTAAACATTTTCAGCCTGACCACAATAAATAAAAAACAGTTTTTATAAAGTAACAGTTTTTATGAGCAAATTAAGTTGGCCTGGCCTCCAAATTCAAAATAAAAACTTAAACATTATAAATAGAATTCCTTTCCTCTGGACGTACGGTAACTATTTCAACAAGTAAATACAATGCTGTCTGTGTTACAACTACCAGGGGAACAGAGAATGGATGTAATGTGTAATAGTAGTGTAATGTTATATCACTTGTAGGTAGTGTACAGCTACAGTATTAGTGTATTAGGTAAACCAGCTCATATTATACCAGGCATTATATCATATCAGGCCTTCGCCTGTGGCGCCAAAATTCGTTCATCGCGCGGGAAAGTAGAAACACAAATTCCGGGATAAAAAGTATCCTTTGTCCTTTTTTGGACCTCGAAGTATATCTATACCACACCAAAATCGGTTCAGTGGTTTGGGCGTGAAGAGGTAGAGAGACAGACTGATATATTTCACCATTTATAATAATAGTATGGATTCACCACCTGGATCGCACGCACACATAAGCGTAATTTTAGATAACTTTAGCAGCAACGTGAAATAATATGCTTCTCTATAATTGCACGAGCTATATTAATTCAATAACACGACTGAATAAAGCCACTATAAATATTAGTATTGTGACATCAATATTACATGTTCCTAGAAAGCCTCAAGCGTGAAATAGTCAGCCATTTCGAGCGAGAAATTGGCCGTGAATTGTGAATATTATTGGAATATCATATTCAATTTTGTGACTCTGATATGTTCAGTTATTCTGAATGTTACAAGAGTATCTTTTTCGTAAATACAACCTTTGGGATATGTGGGCCTCAAAATTTGTACAATTTACGATGTAAATGAGTACGTTTACATTGTACATGGTACTTACATTTTGTTTATTAGCAGGTAGGCACGCAGTAGGTGCGCAGGAGTGTCATCATATTGAAACATTTCTATTGCCTAGTTAGTTTTTTTTTTTCGCCTAGTCAGTTAACTTTTGGTTCCCACTCAAGATGGTCCATGTTTGATCCCGGGTGGAGGCGTGTACCATGAGACATTTTCAGATCTCAAGCAAGTAGATAATACGGACGCTTGTACGATGAAGGAAAGCTTCGTGAGGAAACCCACACATGGTTGGTCCAAGTCTTATTGGCCTGTTCATTCCTCTGGACTAGGCCGACTATGTTACGAGAATGCCGTGTGTGTTTGGGCAATCATACAGACATTCAAAATATTGTCCCAGGCACTACAGTATTTGAAGAGTGGTTAATTTGCTCTGAAAATACTGTATTTTAAATCATCATCATCATTCAATTTGTATACGTTAGTCAATTCAAATTATTTTATTCCAGGTAATTTCTTCTTTATTGAAAAATGTAATTAATATTATAACTTATATACTTGTCCACAGGAAATCCAAGAACCTGTGTCTGACCTGGGCGAGATACTGGTGTCGCTGCTGTACAACGAGAACCTCAACCGGCTTACCGTCACCGTCATAGAAGCGAGAGGACTGAAGGTAATTATTTATGTAAAAAAACGTTTAAATATAAGAAAGGATTTTTGAGGTAAGTCAACACAAAGATCGACCTAAAAATACACCTTTCACTTCTGACAATCTTATCTTAGATGATCACCAAATTCGAATGTACTAAGATTGGCCGTAGGTACATCATGGTGCATATTTAACATTTCGTTACGTTACATCACAGATTACACGTAAGTTTTTTGGTGTAGATCAAAAAGTACGCCACATCTGTAGCGAATAACATACCGTGCTTGATTAGGTAGGTACGTAAACGAAAACGAGCTGTCTTTTTGTCTCAGCGTAGTCGCTCAGGCGTCCGAGACAAATTGAGAGACGTGCCGTAACGCAATTCACCAGAGATTATTGTAACAAATAGGTTACAGAAAGTCTGCCCATAAATCCACTAAGTGTCGCTGACCACAGACAGAATATCTAAAAAAGGTCTTCGGAAAAAAGTACTGATAAATCGTGGAGTCGTGATTCACAAGAGGTTTTATTGTCGTGACAATTGCGACACTACAATACTAAAGTTTTAACTCCATTTCCAAGCCTGACGGTCTAACTATCCTCATAAAACAACTTCACCAGTGTCAATTTTACGATGCACTTTATTTCCTTACGGCTCCTAAAATTCTCCAACGCATAATACATAATATGAAACAAGTGTTGACAATACTAAAATAGTAAATAATTTTTATGCTATTGCATAGATTTAATCGCGTGCTTTGAGCGCGGCAACCGAATCAATAAATTCCGTAACGAAAATAAACTTAACCCGTCGTCATCTGACGTCATTTCAGTTCGGTAAACTTCGGCACGGTGTTTGTGTGCATGCGACTAGACGTGCGTGTAGACTAGCTGCTAACTGCAATAGCTTCACCGCGACAGTCCCCGAGTGTCTCATGTATTTTTTTTAATGTTTCTCTGCTAATTTATCAAAAACTTTCAAACAGCTTGACCCTACGTCCACCAGACGTGAGGTTATCACTAGAGTGACTCAAGAGCGCGCGTGCCGCGGCATCAGGGCTCGAAGGACCGCAGCCGTGGAGGTCACAGAAGAGGGCTCAGCGGACATCTCCGAATGTTTCCACTTCAGACTTCGAGCCGACGAGCTCCACACGACCAGCGTGACGATACAAGCGCTGCAACCTCACTCGTCGTACGCGAAAGGTAATTGTACGTATTTATTAAATACGCTTTTGATAACCTTCGTCTGACAGACTCGCTATAGAATGTCAGCGTCACAGAACTTATAATAATTTATTAGAAATGGCTTTTCACTTGCTGTGGCACAAAACAACTTCGCAATTAACGCACACTCGCAAATGATTATCACGATAATAACACAAAAATACTTTAATAGTACACACACTACAAGCACATAGTTTCTATTGAGACACTGAAATAATAAATATTAAAAAACTGATTATTTACGTATTTTAACTGTTAACGGTGCCATTTCTATTTAATTATTATAAGCTCTGTGGTCAGACGACATGTCCGAGTGCTTCCAAGTCGAACTGCGAGCTGAAGAGGATGACAGCACCAGTGTCACTATACAAAGGCTGCATTCGCATACGACAAACGCAAAAGGTACGTTATGCTTATTACGTTTCTTACGTGTGACTAGTGGACTACTACAACTGCAGTAGACAGAACTAAGCAGTAGGTCAACTTAGAAGTGTTCTCGATTATACGTTAATATTGGCGAGCGGCGTGTACGTGTGCGTTGCTCAGCCGTTCATAGCAGCAGCGATTTGTCAATTTGTTTGAAGTCGGCCTACTTGTTCTGCCTATTGCGCTACTACGTAAATTATGGTTTGAAAAAGTTTTTATTTTGTCTCAATTTTTGTGTATACTAAAACTTCCAAAAACCAAATCGTAAAAGAACTTTTATGGAATTCCAAATAAAATTTACGCGTTGTATAACCTAAAATAGGTCGCGTTTTATCCCGAAAAGCCTCCCGTGGGATAGACAATATATCACGGTAACACCACAAAGTGACTTAACTTTTTACATTAGATATTATGCGTATTTTTTTCCGGTTTTTTTTCCGAGCGATGAACTCACTTATTTTTTTTTTAATTGCGTGAAGTTTAATTTGTGTTAACAATGTTATTTTTCCGTTATTTCTGTTTTTATACAACATCTTTATACCTTATGAGTAAATAACATATTATGAAATTCATATAAGAATTTTTTTGCTGCAATATATAAACAAGGATTTTTAGTTATTACTTAATACTACGGTTTAAATCAACCTGTAAAACAACTAGTTATTACACAAAGACAAAAGACAGCTTAATGTCTACTTATATTTTGTTGTGTATACTTACATTATTAGCAAAGGAGTTAGGGAATTTTTAGTACAAACATATTTTTAATCAAGTAATAAAGGCAATTTAGATAAAGATCAGCTTGTTACATAAATATATGATCTTCATCCAATCCCTTACAGACCCCTGTCACGTAGCATCCCAAATGATCTCATACCAAGATCTCATAAGGCAGAAGGTAGTGAAACTTTTATGACCCTTACAGCGCGGTGCACTCGCTATAAATTGTAAGGGAATTGTTTAAAACAAATGCAATACATTGTTGTTAGTTGTTCCTGGTTTCTGAGATTTTGAGAGTGAAGTAACTCTTTTGATTGGCAGACGTTAAAACATTGACCATCCAATTAACTGTTGAATAAATCTCATAGGAGTGTATCTGGGGGCACGCCAGCCAAGCTTTTTAGCAAAGGCACGGCCGTACCATACTTTTCTCGAAGCGGTTCGCGGCTATTTCACACCCCCTTTATCTTCGATGTTAACAAAGGTAGGGATTTCAAATTTTGGTCACTAGGAGCAAGTATTAAAACTAGCTTAACCTCCAAATTACATGAAATTTCGATAAATAGTTTAATAGTTACGGATGGTCAAAGTTACTACATTTTGTCACTCACTGGATACTACATATAGATCATCAAAATTCTAAGGTACTTCTAGCAGACTTAGAACCTTGAAATTTGGTACCCGAATGGGTCTTTATTCACAATGAAAGGAAAAATTATGAAACCGGCCAAGTACGAGTCGGACTGACATACATAGGGTTCCGTACCGTAAATTTGTATGGGATATATAAGTTTATTTATTTTTTATTATTAATTATTAAAGTTAACATAAAATTGAGGGTTTCCTGAAATTTTCAAAAACCTTAGTCTTACCATTATGAACATAGAGCAGAAATAGAGAAAAAAATCGTGATTGTTGTATGAGTATATCCTTTAATAATTTATTTAATTTTTATTAGACTATTAGCTTTTATAACGACACCAGAAATACATAATTTGTGAAAATCGCAACTATCTAGCTATTGCGGTTCTCGAGATCCAGCCTAGTGACATACGGATGTACGACGGACAGACAGCGAAGACTTATTAATAATTGGGCCCCGTTTTCATCCTTTGGGCAGGGAAACTTAAAAACTGAAATTGAAAAATAATAGTATAATACTTTACGTATTAAATAAAATAAAATATTTTTATGTTTGTAACTTTGCAAGAACAGTATGAGTTTCGACTGCATATTTGTTTGACGTACAAAAGGCTTTAAGTTAGTTATGAACTTAATGAAATGGTATTAATTAAATAAAAAATAATATTAACAACGTTAATAATGAAACAATAATTAAATTCGATTTAAATATTACAAATGTAATCACTAATCAGTACTGAGGTATAACACTCCTTACTTGCTCGATATAATATGGGAGTTTTAAGTTATCGCATGAAATAAGGTGTGCTCCTTTCTGCGAAGGACGTCAAGACACTTACAACAGTGCTGCTATGTATTCAACGGTGATGCTAAAAATGACCACCTTCAAGTATTAGCTTAAGAGTCAATTACATATTACGAACACAGAACTCAGAAATATTTACGTTACGTTGTCCACCTATAGAACTAACGAAGCCTCAAAGAAAAAATATAAAGGAGATAGGGAATGGGTGCTAAGCTAAAAACCTTCAAAAAAGAAAAGAAAAGAAACCTTCAAAAAAGAAATGAAATCTCACCAAAACATGAAATGTAAAAGGAGCCAAGCAAAATATTGCATAGCTATTCAATTCAATACTTCTGTCGTAAAAAGTTTTCAGATCACATTCAAGCCAAGCCTTCAACTTATTTTGTAATTTAAATCAACATTCAGTAAATGTATCAATAGATTTCTTTATTTTATAATTATTATAGTGGCTTGGCAATGAGCACTAGAGAAATAATCAGCTACTAATTGGATTAAATTGTGGGCATCATCTAGTATATAAATATATTTTTGAAATATATACATTAGAAAAACTTTATGAAGGTAATTTTGTCTTTATTTTCGTTTGTAACATATAATCTAATGTAAGTATGGGTAGGTTATTCAGCTAAAACACATTTTATAAGGGGAAAACACAATTTCTTTGGGTATCCTAATAAGCAACCGTTATCATTACGTGGGTATAAATTAACATAAATGTTCTTCCTCTACGTTTACGGTTTACTTGCTCCGCTTTTCCCAAGAATTCACGATTAAATGAGTTTCCACTTTCCAGCTGTCTTGAGACGCTTCAGGAAGACAGGGCATTAAGGGGCCGACTAAACCAAAATTTACGATTTTATAATTCATTTTTATACTTGAAAATACGCCCCGAATCGTTTTATTTTCTACAATAAGATACCAAATTATATTTCCAAGAATTCGATCTCAGCAAAAATACGATATCTTAAAATTTACTCGATAGAAAAAAATCACAAAGATGCATCTAATTTTCACGAATTTTTCAATTATTGCCATAACCGTGCATTGAACTAAATTAATATTTAAACACATTATATAAAATTCTATCATTGAGAAACCGACGGCGGATTTTTTAAATATTGTATATTTATCGAGTTAAGGCCCTGTATTCCCAGAAGCGGACGATTTTCAAGATTTAAAAGTGACAAGGAGACATTAAAATATTGTTATTTAAATTCTGAAAAGAATATATATGTTAGTAAGGATCTAACACAGTGAAATTTATATTACATAACACAATATCATGAACTTCACTCGATTGAAAAAAATCCCGAAGTTACCTCTTCTTTTAACGAAATTTCCATACTATGTCTAAATTACTTGGATTTTTCAAGTAATTTTTGTACTGAACTAAAGACAAAGAATATATCTGGGGATTCTCGTTTTTTTGACTCGATTGAATTATGTATAAAATAACGACGATTAAAAAAAGTTCAGTACAAAAATTACATGAAATTTCCAAGTAAATTAAACATAGTTTTTGTTTTGCCATTGTTTTTTGCCAAATTGCCATTTTCGTTAAAAGAAGAGGTAACTTCGGGATTTTTTTCTATCGAGAGAAGTTTATGATATTGTGTAATGGAATATAAATTCAAATGTGTTAGATCCTTAACTAATAAATATATTTTTTTTCAGAATTTAAATTACTATATTTTTATGTCTCCTTGTCACTTTTAAATCTTGAAAATTGTCCGCTTCTGGGAATACAGGGCCTTAAGTATAGAGAAAAAATTAATTTAGCCATGAATCCGCGTCGCCCTTTTCACCTGGCATGTGAAAGACGTGCGTGAGTGTGATGAGAGAAGGGCGATATTTGATTTTTTGGCCTAGTCGCCCTCTTAATTATTGAAGTAAAGTAAGCGGATTATTACTGGCAGTGTTTGAAAGGATAGCTAATGATTTAGAATTGAAAAGATATTTCAGGTACAAAAATTTATTTTACCTGAACAATTTTATCGTTAACAAATAGGTTCTGAATTTCATTAAAGTTCCTTTGTTTAGAGAAAATTAGCTTCGTCAAGGAGGTCAATAAAGCTATTGTAGACGTTAAGAATAAATGAAATACGATTTTTATGTTGGTTCGAAATATACGTATTTTTTTAAATCGGGCCGATCCGGTCGTAGCTCGGACTGATCGCAGGCCGACGTAACTGCATTTGTGCACACAAAGAAATGCACGAAACGATGCTGGTCAGGTCAGCCTGCTGTTGGTCCACTTCATCAATCGGCTCGTATATAGAGACCTTAAAGTATGGAATTTTAAGGCCTTTATATGCGCTGTTGTGTCTATATTTTATTTAACCGTTTTTTTTCTTGTCGCAGATCGTATCCTGGGCAAGTTCGTGCTAGGCTCGTACATGTTCACCCGTGGACGAGCGTTACAGCACTGGAACTCCGCGATAGCCAGCCCCATGGAGCAAGTCAAGCAGTGGCATCCGCTTACCAACTAAAACGCTCACCAGCTCCAGTTTCTAAGGTTTTTGCCGAGAGTATTATTACATTATCTTTTCATAAGCGTTAGTGATGGGCTAAACACAACCAATGAGGGTTGTTGAAATTCTGTTTGCCACCAGGTGCCACTATGTAGCCTTCGGGTCTATCGCGTCAAATTGACATATTATCGTGACACATGACAGCTATAATATCGTGACATATGACAGCTATATCGTGACATATGATAGCAGTTTGACACGATAGACCGAATTAATTCAGACCGCAACGCAATGCATTTTAAAAGTATGGATTTGACAGATTTGCAAGACGTCGCACGCAATTGAAATCTGTCAATTTAGTACAAATTTAGAAATGCATCTATACGTGTCGCGTTGCGGTCTGATTTGACCCGGCCACATAGCGGCACCAGGTGGCATATAATATAATATATCAAACACCCTCATTAGCAACGCCACACATTATAGATAACATATTCCTTTCAAAAACCTCGATAACTGAGCATAAGTTTATTCGACAACTGATACGCTCTATGCCGGGTTTCTAAGCTTTTTACAGGACTATTTTCTCTAGCGCCTTGATGGGCTAATGTTAAGTAGTCTAAGTACTCACATACGGTTTTACTTGATCGAGCAATCATGTAGAGTAAAACCTTGGCCTTTCGTCCACACATTCAGCATATTATCTATCAAGTGACTCGCGCCGTTCAGTTGTCACTGAACCGTTCGAGCCAAAAGATGTGAGTTTTGCGGTCCACACGATAATATTTACTCGATCTGGAGTAAAACTATCGAGTAATACAGATTGTGAGTACTGACCATAACGTTAAACCGTTATAAAATCAACAACGCCAATGAAAAGATAAACTCCTGTTAAAACTTCGAAACTACGTACTACTTCTTCCGATCGACAACTGAAACGCCCAATATATTCTACTCGAGAATTGAATCGCTAATGATCTAAGTTCGCTCGCCAACGGAAAGTTATGATCACAAACTAAATACGCCCGTATACTGGACCGTTTATAAGCAGAATTAGCATATACAAGCAGATTACAGAATAAGTTTATCCATTCTACTATAGAGATGAACTACGATAACATGGCGCGCCCCTCCAAAAGTCAAAACGTTTGAAGTGCGTTGTCTTGCGCGGTCAGCTAGTTATGATTATTTGACCAACAAATCTTGGTATTAAGTGACATTAGGCGAAATATTACGAGTACTGGTTGATTGGTTGAACTCTACTTACTACTTACAAACTCTTTCATAAGGATGTGACTACACACATTGAAACAGTAATTTGGAGGGGCGCGCCATGCTATCGTAGTTTATCTCTACGCGAGATACGTTTTAGTCTTATTTACAATTACAAAGTTTTTGTGATTTTTCAACATTCCAATCTCAGATCAACCGCTACCCGATAAGTTTTGCAAATGGGTAGGTAATGAGTAGGTAAAAGAAAACATAAGCGCAAAAGTATGTAAAATATTTTACTATATTTTTATTTCTTAGTTCAATTATTGAAATTCAAGACGTGAGTGGAAGAATAAGGTAAGTAACATGAAAAAACTTCCCGTTTTTTTGCTTTAATGGAGGCTTTAGGGCCGGAAAAGTTATTTGAAATAGAAAAACTATGGATTATATGTGTAGCCAGATATATTAACTAGGTTATGATAAGTTACAAATTTTATTAAAATGATTTAATGTCCGTATGTTACGAAATGTTACTTTTTCTATTCTTCCACTCACGTCTTCAATTATTTGTTTGTGTATTTTAAAATCACTGCTACATCAATAGTAGGAAAAATATCTAGAAGTTGAAATCGCAATACAAATATTTCTTTTTCATACAGATGTATTAAATTGTTTCTTCAGAAACCACATTCCTTACGCATATCCAGTCATTCCATAAAATAAAAACTTAGATAATACTGAAGTCTTGTTTGCCAAATTATTTTATGTGAAGAATTCGTTGTAATCATAGTACAATAATTTGCTATTTCCTATTAATTAGGTATTTTAGAACAATATCTGTGTAGTGTGCAATTAAACATTGCATTCAAATTCACTGAGTAACAGTAACTAGTAGTATGTAAAGGTGCTCACAGCATTCACGTGTAATGTAACATTAAAGATTCGACTTTGAGCATTACATTACAATACTACCTCTCTGACTGACGAGCATTCGCGTGTAAGGCTTCTTCTTGTCGGCGGCACGTGTCGGCGTCAGTCGACGGCTGTCGGCGGCACATGTCGCCGGCAGTTGACGGCAGACTATTTTACTAAAAAACAGTAAAATATGCAAAACAATGTTAAATCCGCTATGAAATATCAACTTTTTAAGATCGCTAGCTAGACGTAAAAGTAATAAATGTTTATCTGTCAAACGGTGTACGCTTAGGAGAGTTGGTGGTAGGCCCCCAGTTGTGACGTACCTCCGCAAGGTAAGCGTCCACAGGTCGGTATTACGATACCTATACACTGTATCATTACAAGGTGTGCATTGTAATGCTCGGCTCTCCTCCCCTACTGATGTAATGCTCGACTCTGTAACGTTACATTGCCCTGAGGAGCACCTTAATATTCATAGTGATGTATATTATTTTACTTTATAATTTACAACATAACTATAGTACTATGACTATGACTGACATGTGTTTGTGGATTGCAGTTATTTGATAAGAGATGACTGAGATTTCATAATTGTATTTTAAGTGCTATCACTAAATTTGTATATAAAATTTCATTTTAACTTATTATGACAGAGCACTTATATACATTGTATAACACCAACATTCACCAAGAAAATAATATTGTAATTGCATCTTAAATTATTCTGTCAGCACAAAATTACTTTTTGGCTTTTATGTTTGTCGCTATTGAAATATCTTTGTTGTAAATATTTTAATGGTACTTACGCGTTTTGGAAGCGTCAGTTTTATTCAAAATTAACATCTATCTAATCGATATTTGTCAAAGTAGTTCAAGTTTAAAAAAAATGGCCTAACTACGTACCTACCTACCTTTTTATTAATGTTACTTTGATACTCCATGAAAATAACTTAAAACTCTCGTCAATCTTATGTTTATTTTACTGAATATGAAATTGTTTAGATATATTTTAATGAAAATTTCATTATTAAAATGTCAGTATTTTTTCATTTGAAATAATAATGGAAACAATTTATACTTAACTTTGATAGAGTGCAAATAAGTTTTGGACAAAATTGTATTATGCTCATTTTTTAGTCAAAGCTTTTTGACATTTTAACTTATAAGACCTAAGTAGATGAAGTAAATAACTAACATTTTATAAACATAAGAACAACATATTTTTAACTGTCAAATCTCTGACACCTCCTGGGCCCAAGCCACTCTTCCCATTCGTTTCGGCGGCTTGGGTCTCAGAAGTGTGTCCAGCGTGTCTCTTCCCGCCTTCCTTTCTTCAGCTCACATCATTCATCCTCTTTTCATCAAAATCATCACCAATTCTTTTGGAAACATAGGCATTCAGTCACTAGCTGAGGCGATCAACGCTTGGAAGCGTGTTTGTCCCAGTGACGTTCCAGCTAACCCCAACATCCAAAAGAATTGGGATGAACCCCTAATTAATTTGGCACAAACAGACATACTAAATTCCTCGTCCACCACAGATCGCGCGCGTCTCCTAGCGTCCGCCGAGCCGGAATCAGGCTACTGGCTCCAGGCAAACCCATCATCCAACACCGGAACACTATTAGATAATCATACATTCAATCTATCACTCAGTTTGCGTCTAGGAGCCAATATCAGCGAACCCCATCGCTGCCACTGCGGCGCCGCAGTAGACCGCCAGGGTCATCACGGCCTGTCTTGTCGACGCAGTGCCGGCCGCCAGTCCCGCCATGCTTCTTTGAACGACGTGATCCGCAGGGCCCTTGTCTCCGTCAACGTGCCGGCTACTCTTGAGCCGAACGGTATCGCACGTGACGACGGCAAAAGGCCCGACGGAATGACGCTCGTTCCGTGGAGCCGTGGGAGGCCTCTCGTATGGGACGCCACCTGCGTGGATACGCTAGCGGCGTCGCACGTGACGGCCACAACGAGAGAGGCGGGAGCTGCGGCGGCACAAGCGGAGACAAACAAAAGAAGAAAGTATGAAGCACTGGGGAGTGATTACTTTTTTGTACCTTTCGGGGTTGAGACCCTGGGCCCGTGGGGCCCTGGTGCCAAACTACTATTCAAGGAGGTATAATAGTTAGTAATAATTTGAACAAACCATGTAACCTACCTACCTACTTAATCATCCATATATTTATGGCAAATTTATTTTTCCAGTCCTAGTCACTTCATCTACTTACGTCTTCAATCATTTAAATACTACTCAGTAATCATTAATTTGGTAACATTTTACAAGCTTTTTTTATAACTGAATTATTATTAAATATTAATTTTTAATCTACCTAATGTCCTACGTACTTAAAACGTCCAGATAAGAATGTACCTTTAAATTTTACTTGTACAAGATAATAAGTATTGTATTATTTTCCTGTAACAAAATTACAATTTATATGTTATTCAAACTGTTATAATCAAATATATCTCATAGTTTAATCAACCTATCAAAGAGCAAAAGTATCTTATGACTAACCATATCAAATTTGACCAATTCCGAATTCCAAACTGCACCATATTTTATGAAACAAATTTTATGCACCTTTAAAACAACTCAGTGTTACAATCAATATCCTTCAACATTTAAATACAGATCAAGGAATATAAAGATACTAATACGCCAGCAATTCCGTTCATCACACGGGAAGCACGTATTTTTCCCCAACAAAAATTTTTATAATACAACAATATGTCCCGTATCAGCCGATTAGAGGTTACAGACAGACAGACTTTGGCATTTATAACATTAGTAAGGATAGTAAGAACCCCCCTACCTCTTATGTATTTTTTTCCATTCTTTTCCATTATAATATGGATGATAATATCCAGTAAAAGCCCCTGTGGAAACATTTCATAACTATAGGTCTACCAGAATCTGATGGCAATTTTTGACAGCAGATTTTCAAAAAATATCCTTGATCATTGGATACATTTTTATATTTTCATGTTTCACACACAAAATAAGCCGCTAAAGGAATAAAAAAGGATGAAAATGTTTTATTCCTTTTACCCCGGTATTGCTAGAGTCAGTTTATTTTCTCACTTTTTGCCATCAGATTCTGGTAGACCTATAGTAAATTATTACCTTTTGCAAACAAAATTAACCCCTTCGATCAGGTTTCGTATTGATTAACCAATAGGGTGTGTCACGTTGTATGGGCGATTTTTTTTTCTTAAATTTCTTTACGTAATAGGAATTAAAAGTTGCCTTAAATTAAATTTATATATTATGTATTTTATATGTTATAAATGTTATATATTATTTTTTTTATTTTTGGCTCGCTCAAG
Source organism: Lysandra bellargus (assembly GCA_905333045.1). Classification (NCBI taxonomy): domain Eukaryota; kingdom Metazoa; phylum Arthropoda; class Insecta; order Lepidoptera; family Lycaenidae; genus Lysandra; species Lysandra bellargus. The sequence continues at coordinate 8,382,276 of HG995351.1, read as the reverse complement.
TGTCTTGAAATATCAAAAAATGAATTTTTGTCCTATTTTTTTAAGTCGGTTTAAGGCCGTTGCCGAGATCGCACAAAAATCCTATTTTTTTTTTTACTATTGTTAGTTCAAAATAGATCTAAAAAAATTAAAACGCGTAATATGTAGTTAGTAAAATTGTCTATCTATTGTCGTGTGTTTCAAATAATCGTAATTTGTAAATACTACGGAGATTCTGATGTATGTATGTTGCTAGTATGCTTCAATTTTAATAGATTGGTATTACTTTGGAAGCTAATATTATCATGAGTTTAATAAACAAAATTAGAAAATTTAAAACGGGGAAGGGAATATACTGAAGATTATTTCCGTATTTTGTGTAATGTGTAATTTTGGTACTTTGTGTAATGTTCAAAATATTTTTGTTAAATAAACGTTTATTTGTTTGTTTTTATTATGACTTTGTAGCTAGGCTCTATCAAATTATGATTTTATTTGACGTTTGACGTTTTTTTGTTTATTTCAACGCGCTAATATCATTAACTACTGGTCCGATTTGAAAAATTATTTCAGTGATAGATAGCCCACTTATCGAGGAAGGCTATAGGCTATATTCTATCACGCTAAGACCAATAGGAGGGAAGAAATACAGGAATATGTGGAAAAAAACGGGGGAAAATTATTTGCAAGGGCTTATAATTGAACGCGCTAATCTCAGGAACTACTGGTCCGATTTGAAAAATTATTTCAGAATTCAGATTTATCGAGGAAGGCTATTGGCTATATTTTATCACGCTAAGATTAACAGAAGCGAAGAAATTGAGGAAAATGCGGAAAAAACGGGGGAAATTATTTGAAAGGGCTTATCTCACGAACTACCAGTGGCGAAGCGTCCATATAACCCGATTCCCATCGGCTTCCCTTAGGGCTTAGAAAAATCGAATATATGGGCCAACGACATATTTATCTAATAAATATTTTACATACCTACTTAAAAAACTTTGAATTCACAATGTTATATGCAATAAATTTTTCTCTCACTTGAAATACATAGTTTGAATTAATAACTATCGCCTACAAATTTTAAAAGGCAATGCAATGTGCGGGCGCAGAGAATCAAGCCGTGGATTAGCGGCTTATTTCTCCATACAACGACAGTTCATAGTAAGCATCTGTCCTTTTCATTCCTGTAAACTGGTCGTCATGTTCTGTCTCGTTCTAGCACGCGCGATATATACTTGGAAGTAACTCGATGCCCGACGAGTTATTACGGAGAAAGGTTAATTAGCAACCCACAAGTGCAAGCGGGATAGATGAGTCATGAAGTAAAATTGCTATGATTCGAATTTAAGAATGAATGTAGCGACATTATACTTTTGCTGGCGCGTAATACATTTTATTTTGGTAGGATTTTTTGTAATACGACTTTATTAAGAATGCCTTTAGCGGTACTAAATATGACAGGCGCGTAATACATTTTTATTTTGCTGGTTTTTAGATTGACATATTAATATGGCGGATAGTGTGTTTGTAAACAACATGTCGTTTGTTTTGTTTTGTCGAATTTAAATTTTGTTTTAGCGTTAGAACTTAGAAGAGTGTCGTGAATTAAATTAATTTATATTGTGACTTGTGAATTGTGAGTCGTACGACGTAATCGTGTAGTTCGGAAAATATGGCATTAATTCAGCAAGACTGTTGTCTGACAGATTATATTTTGCTGTCGAAGCAAACTTTGTTTTCCAAACTTAGTTTTGAAAATTAAAAGCATGTCATTCAATTATAAATTACCAAAATTGGTAAGTAGATTTTTTACTCCGGCTTCCCTTCTCAAAATATTCACCCCTCGCCACTGCGAACTACTGGAGTAATTTTTCTGTTATTTGGCACAGATAAGAAGTAGACCACGTGAAGGATCATAGGCTATTTTTTGTGGACTAATTTATCTGTGAAATATCTAATTTAGGCGCGCGGAACATCTAGTCGTTAATAATATTAAAACAGTCCGTTGTCTTTATTTTTCTGATTGCAAATAGTATTAATAAAAATTATTTGTTGAATGCCTGATTTTGTGCTTTTTTCAAAATTTCAAGTCAAGGAACGAGCCAAAAACGTAAAGTAACTTAGAAAAAATAAAATATGCAGACTTTATTATTTTTACGGGCAAATACAACTTTGAAAACTATGACATGTAAAAAATCAAAAGTTGGAAAAAATTAGACACCCTAATAGCTATGTCCACACTGGACTTTTTTTTGTTCATTAACGGCATGCATCATAGCGCAGTCAACAGCGCACGTAAGGCATGCCCGCGGCGCATGCCCTCTGATCGTATCCAAAACTTTCACTTAATGTTATATTCTATAATCACGATGTTGGCGTTGCGTTCTTTGACGCATTCAATTATTGTTGAGTGCGCCAATACTAAAGTTGAATGAAAGAAGATGACGCAAATTAAAGATGAAAGTGCACGGTGTGAACATAGCTATTAACCAATTCCCCTACAGGCCAAGAATAACCCGCACAAATCAAGGGCCTAAGGTGCTCTCGGTGTCAAATTGGATCGCCCTTTATGGGTCATCAGATAGAGCCTCGGGGAATACCCCGGATACAACAACTAATTTTAATGTTGGCGGAAGAAATATTATGATATAGGATTTAGTTCCATGGCAATTTGTAGCTTGGCTTTTAAATCTATTGCATAGTTTTTATCGCGGGCTGAATGAGCGCGGCGACCGAATTATCCCATCAAGCCCCACAAGTGCAGTGACCGCGATAACAATAAAATAAATAAAAGTTTATTTAACCCAATTACACTATAATAGATTTCCAAGAATCCGCGATCGAAGGATTAAGAAATTCCGTAACGAAAAAACACACCCCACAGACTTCCGGCACGGTGTTTGTGCGTGTCCGACTGGACGTATGCGAATTATAATTGCATAAAATATCGTTAAAAAAATATATGCAATAGTTTTACCGCGGCAGTCCCCAAGTGCCACACTTTAAGTTCTTCTTCGTGGGGTAACCGCTAGAGCGTTTGTAATGCTGACTTTCCGAAAACGACAAGTTAAATCTATATCTATACATATACTAGCTGTCCCGGCAAACGTTGTTTTGCCATATAAATAATTTTTGATATGAAAAATAGATGTTGGCCGATTCTCAGAGCTACTCAATATGCTCACAAAATTTCATGAGAATCGGCCAAGCCGTTTCGGAGGAGTATGGCAACGAAAACTGTGACACGAGAATTTTAAATATTATAAAACAAAGTCGCTTTTTTCCCTCATGTCCCTTTGTTCCCTTTAATCTTTAAAACTACGCAACGGATTTTGATGATTATTTAAGTGTTAGATAGCCCATTTATCGAGGAAGGCTATAGGCTATATTTTATCACGCTAAGACTACATAGGAGAATGTAGAAAAAACGGGGGAAATTATTTGAAAGGGCTTATCTCGCGAACTACTGGAGCAATTTTTGTGTTATTTGGCACAGATAAGAAGTAGACCACGTGAAGGATCATAGGCTATCGATTTTTATCATTTTTTCAGTGGCTATATATTTTATACCCGTGCGACACCGGGGCGGGTCGCTAGACTTTATCATATAAAATATTCATTTTGCAACAAGATATTTAGTTTCTTAAGAAAGGAAGTCCTATTCTTATAATATTTTAATGGCGTCTTTTACTCTTTGATCTGTATTCTATTTTGATATGAATTCCAATTTATAAAGATTACTAGTCCGTTGTATTTTTCCTAAATCAATATAAATCATTTTCATTAGTATTGTGAAGAGACAGATATATTAATCAATATATTTAATATTGTATTATTAATAGATACTATTATAATCGTACGAAATATATTATGTAGAAGTATTTTCGATATTGTGCAAATGAAACCCAAAATAAATGATGTAACGCCAAATTGGTGAAAATCTTTGTTTCCTTTTATCCTTTAATCGGGCCTGCAATCACATAATGATTATTATTTTTAACAAAAAATTAAAACCGACTTCCAAGGTAAAAACAATATTAATAGCATCCATTAATATGAACTAAAAAGTATTAAATAATTTTTCCTATCTAATATGTAGTGCTTTTTCCCGAATTCGGCTAAACCTCAACTATTTCTGTATTCAATCTTCATCATTTTGAAGTCGGTACCAGATATAGCTGAATCTTTATTTCTTTGACAGGTTTCTGGCACCGACTTCGAAATTATGAAGATTGAATACAGAAATAGTTGAGGTTTAGCCGAATTCGGAAAAAGGCACTACATATTATATAGGAAAAATTATTTAATACTTTTTAGTTCATATTAATGGATGCTATTAATATTGTTTTTACCTTGGAAGTCGGTTTTAATTTTTTGTTAAAAATAATAATTTCACTCTTTTTAGTTACCTAGTAGGTAAACTGTTAGTGCCAATTCAAATTATATAAAAAAAATAGTTTCATATTGTCTTCACTAGATGTCACTGAGGCGCTCCTGTGTCGCGCTATCGCTTGTACGTAGAAGTTTTATATAGGTAGTTGTTGTAACTCGTAACAGGTTTCTGTCGTGTTGTTGAAAGTTTGTAAGCAACTGACAACTCAACAGTGAGCTTGCCGCTTGGTGTGAGCAGTGAGCATTGAATTGACAACATAAATCATACTATTGAGTGGTAATTGATCTCGTATAATTGTTATTAAGTTGACCTCTGTCATAGTCCGCGAATTTATAAGTGGTCGTCGGTGGTACTGCGTATATTCTACGTATCTTATTACAATTTGTTAAGACTGTTAAGAGCCATACGGTATACCCCAAGGCCCAAATATCAGGTAGATAGATACATTTAAACAATACATTTAAAAAAATCTAGATTAATCTTCTGTTCAGATGAATCTTCTGTTCTCTGACAGAATATTTGAAACTTTTGGAACTGGCACCGACTTCAAAATTATGAAGATTGAGTACAGAAATAGTTGAGTTTTATCCGAATTCGGAAAAAGGCACTATTAGATAGGAATAATTATTTAATACTTTTTAGTTCATATTATAAGGATGTTATTATTGTTTTACCTTGAAGTCGGTTTTAATTTTTTGTTAAAAATAATAATTTCACTCTTTTTACTTACCAGAGTAAACCATGGCGTACTATAAGTAGAATAATACACCTGTATAATATTATTCTGCGTATCTTATTACAGTCACACTTACAAAATATAATATCAGCTGCAGCCTGCAGATAATTTTAAACAATACATTTAAAAAAATCGAAGTGAACACGTGACGTGACGTGCTAAGTAGCCGGTCACCGGACTAGTTTCAACTTTCAATAGTACTGGCACTCGCTCGACTTGTCGCACGTGACGCGGACGCAGCGCACATAGTCCCTACCCGGCCCGCGCCGCCGCGCCGCCCGCGCCCGCTTGACAGCCCTGCGGCCCTGGCAGATTGAAGTGAGACTGCAGAGAGTGTTATTGTATTATGAACGCTAAACGCAATGCAAAAGGTTGAAATTAGGTTGTTTTCCAGAATATCTCGGCGAAGTGAGACAGAATGTTGAAATTAGGTTGTTTTCCAGAATATCTCGGCGAAGTGAGACAGAATGTTACATTATCGAAGCAGCTTTAACTTCTTAGAAGTAATGTCAAATGTGTGCCTTATGCTCTGGAGATAAGGTTGAATTTGGTGACATTGGTGACCCTGATATGGTAATGATGATGATGATGATGATGAATGTAATTTGCATAGTAGCATATGCTTTGAGTTCCTAAAACAGCGCCTAAACTCCCAAACTCGTATCTATAAGGAATCCAGAGTTCTCTTAGTAGCTTCGGAACCATAGTATACCTCGGTGCAAAATCTTGCGTTTTGGTAGCATATGCTTAGGATACTTCTCATAAAACCAAAATCACCATATGTTTCCATATAAATTTCGAGGAGTTCCCTCGATTACTCATGGATCCCATCATCAGGTCACCACTTTTGTGAACATGGTACCAAATTGGAGTGAAACCTAATACAACACAACAAAAATTTCGAAAATCGGTCCACAAACGGCGGAGTAATCGTTGAACATACAAAAATAAAAAAATAAATTAAAAAAAAAATATCCACAGCCGAACATATAACCTCCTCGTTTTTTGGAAGTCGGTTAATTAAATTTAATAATTAAAGACGTTAGTGGATATGGATATGTAACATAATATCATTCGTGTTATACAAGGACCATTACTCATTTTTAACCGACTTCCAAAAAACGAGGAGGTTATATGTTCGGCTGTGGATATTTTTTTTTTTTATTTTTTTTTTTTTTTTGTATGTTCAACGATTACTCCGCCGTTTGTGAACCGATTTTCGAAATTTTTGTTTTGTTGTATTAGGTTTCACTCCAATTTGGTACCATGTTCACAAAAGTGGTGACCTGATGATGGGATCCATGAGTAATCGAGGGAACTCCTCGAAATTTATATGGAAACATATGGTGATTTTGGTTTTATGTGAAGTGTACTAAGAATATGCTACCAAAAAGTCAAATATTGGGTCAAGGTATACCATGGTTTCGAAGATGCTGAGAGAACTCCTGACTCCTTATAGATACACGTTTGGGAGTTTCGGCGTTGTTTTAAGAACAGAAGGCATATGCTACTATGCAATTTATATTCATCATCATAATCATCATCATCATCATCGTCATCATCATCATTACCACGTCGTGTTAAGGTCACCAATGTCTCATGGCACAGACTAGATAATAGTACAAGGCATAGGTATGGATATACTAATAATAATAATTATGTACTGTATAACAACACCTGTTTATTTAATACATGACGGCGGTCGGCGCCGTAGAGGCGACGGCGTCGCCGCCGCGCGGCGTATGGCGGCAGACGACAGATCGAATCCTTTACTAACTACTTTATATACAGATCGAATACTTTATTAACTACTTTATAAAATTTAAATAGACAAATAGAATTGAAATAGAGTTATTGTAAAAAGAGCATTTAAACAAAACAAAGTCATTAAGAGTCTTTTTAATTAGTTATACTTATTAATCGATAGATGGCGCACTAAGTATCGATTTGAATTCTTTATTACAAGAACAGCTGTCAATGATTATGATAATATTAAATATTATGAGTAGCTACGCTACATCCTATGCAAGTTTATACAATTTTTTATCTGATAGATCCTTCGATCGTGGAAAAACGAGACACAATAGCCTTTCTATTGTTATCGCAATCGCCGGTGACCGCTTGGGGCTTGAAGCATTAAAATTGTTAAATTACTTAGCACAATATGTTCACTTCACTGATAATAGGTATATTATTTTGTGAGTGTGAGTTGTGACTCTTAACAAATTGTAATAAGATACTTGGGTAAAATATACGCGAAGGTTTATCTACTAGTGTAACTAAAAAGAGTGAAATTATTATTATTTTTAACAAAAAATTAAAACCGACTTCCAAGGTAAAAACAATAATAACATTAATATGAACTAAAAAGTATTAAATAATTTCTACTATCTAATAGTGCCTTTTTCCGAATTCGGCTAAACCTCAACTATTTCTGTACTCAATCTTCATAATTTTGAAGTCGGTGCCAGTTCCAAAAGTTTCAAATATTCTGTCAGAGGACTGAAGTGTCAGCTATCTGGTACCGACTTCAAAATTATGAAGATTGAGTACAGAAATAGTTGAGGTTTAGCCGAATTCGGAAAAAGGCACTATTAGATAGTAGAAATTATTTAATACTTTTTAGTTCATATTAATTTCCCCTTATAGAAACCTTGTTACTTAACTAGGTACTTTATCATCTGGCATGTGAGGTTTTACAAAAAAAATCCACTTTTTTATTTCAAATCATTTCCTGGTCCTAAAGCTTCCATTTAAGCAAAAAATATTGTTTTAAGTTATATTTTTTATAAGTATTGTTAAAAACATTTGGAACATATTTTGTGGTAGTTTCTCACAAATATTATGTCTTAAGTAGGTCTAAGTAAAATTTAAACGACTCTCATCAGTGTATAATATTAGTCTATTATCTAGTGTTTTTGTGCACGATGGAAGAGTCTGGTCTCCACGACACAGGGAATCCTAGTGTATATTGTGTGGCAATAAAGATTTGTTTATCGTTATTGTTTATTTAAGCAAAAAAACGGACGTTTTCAAACTGTTAGATTTCCACTTCATCCACTTATGTCTTCAATTATTATGATTAAATCATAACACTGTCTCCACGGTCGAGTTGTTCAAACTTTAAACCCAAGCTCCTTAGCTTTCGTGGGTGCAATTCTTACGGTGAGACTAAAAAATTTGATGGTCAGGTTTCAATGAAACTAGCTAGCGTCACAGAAACTAGTGTAGATGGCATTATGATTATTATTATTTATTATATTATTAATTACAAAGATCAAACATACAAAGCTATAGTAACAGCCAGTCCACCCCTAAACACGTAGGCTGTATGTTTTGAAAATAGTTTTTAAGTCAGAAGTAAAAACTGGTTTATCAATTATTATTTTTTAACAAAAAATTGAACCCGACTTCCAAGGAAAAAAAACAAAATTCTTAAAATTGCCTAAAAAGTATGAAATAATTCTTATTCTTCATTAGTGCCTTTTTCAAAATTCGACTAAATAGCAACGAATTCTGTACTCAATTTTCATTCCTTTGAAGTCGGTACCAGCCCAGAACTGAGATACTTGACATAGAACTTAGCCAGTACCGACTTCAAAAGAATGAAAATTGAGTACAGAATTCGTTGCTATTAAGTCGAATTTTGAAAAAGGCACTAATGAAGAATAAGAATTATTTCATACTTTTTAGGCCATTTTGAGAATTTTGTTTTTTTCCTTGAACCCGTTCAATTTTTTGTTAAAAAATAATAATTTCACTCTTTTTTAGTTATATACAAGACAAGGCTTTATGCGTAGATAACCACTACGAATACTAAGTATCCTTAATATTATAATACTGTAAGTAAATTTGTGGTAAATGCTTGCAGTTATCTAAGCGATGCTGCAATTTCCAAACTTTTATCTTTAAAGGTTCATGAGTTCTGTTCAGTGTCTTTGGACCAAGAGGCACCTTCGTATGAAATTTCTCTTATTCGTAACTTAATTGTAAGTTACTAGAAACAACATTTTAACCACTATGAGTGTTTTGATAAATCTCAAGGATTTCCCTCGATTGCTCATAGATCCCATCATCAGTTCACCACTTTCATAATTATTATACGAAATTAAGATTATATTATCCTATACAAAAACACGAGAATTTTGAAAATCGGTCCACAAACAGCGAAACAATCATCAAAAACATCTGCTTCGATGCAAAATATCATGAAAAGTACCAATAATTGGGTCATAATGTGATGACCCATGGTATAATTATACTTGTGATGATGATGATCAATCAAATTGATGTGTTGGCTTATGCTTTCAGTTGTTTAAACAACGGCGAAATCCCCGAACCTGTATCTATAAGGATTCAAAAGTTCTGTTCGGTACCTTCGGGTCCAGGGCATAACCTGGTGCAAAGTTTTACTTTTTGGTAGCATTTACCTCGAACGCTTCAGAAAAAATCAAAATCACTATAAGTTACCATACAAATTTCAAGGAGTCCCCTCGATTCCTCATGGATCCCATCATCAGGTCACCAATTTTGTGAATATGGTACCAAATTCGGATTCAACCCTGTACAACAACAAAAGAATCATGAAAATCGGTCCACAAACGGCGAAGTTATAGTTGAACATACAAAAAAAAATATACAGACGAACATATAACCTCCTCCTTTTTGGAAGTCGGTTAATGAAATATTTTTAACCGACTTCCAAAAAACGAGGAGGTTATATGTTCGGCTGTGGATTTTTTTTATTTATTTTTTTATTTTTGTATGTTCAACGATTACTCCGCCGTTTGTGAACCGATTTTCGAAATTTTTGTTGTGTTGTATTAGGTTTCACTCCAATTTGGTACCATGTTCACAAAAGTGGTGACCTGATGATGGGATCCATGAGTAATCGAGGGAACTCCTCGAAATTTATATGGAAACATATGGTGATTTTGGTTTTATGAGAAGCATCCTAAGCATATGCTATCAAAACGCAAGATTTTGCACCGAGGTATACTATAGTTCCGAAGCTACTAAGAGAACTCCGGATTCCTTATAGATACAAGTTTGGGAGTTTAGGTGCTGTTTTAAGAACTGAAAGCATATGCTACTATGCAAATTACATTCATCATCATCATCATCATTACCACGTCAGAGTCACCAATGTCACCAAATTCAACCTTATCTCCAGAGCATAAGGCACACATTTGACATTACTCCTGAGAAGTTAAAGTTGCTTCGATAATGTAACATTCTGTTCCACTTCGCCGAGATATTCTGGAAAACAACCTAATTTCAACCTTTTGCATTGCGTTTAGCGTTCATAGTATAATAACGCATCGCATCGCATATCTGCCAGGGCTGTCACGCAAGCGCGCGGCGGCGCGGGCGCGGGCCGGGTACTATGCACAGAATACAAATTACTCACGGAGGTACTATGTGCGCTGCGTGTGCTTGTCGCACATGTCGAACGAGTGCCAGCCTATTGAAACTAGTCCGGTGACCGGCTACTTAGCACGTCACACGTGTTCACTTCGATTTTTTTTTATGATTGTTTAAAATTATCTGCAGGCTGCAGCTGATATTATAATATTTTGTAAGTGTGACTGTAATAAGATACGTAGAATAATATACACGTGTATTATTCTACGTATAGTACGCGTTTGCTTACTAGGTAACTAAAAAGAGTGAAATAATTATTTTTAACAAAAAATTGAAACCGACTTCCAAGGTAAAACAATAATAACATCCTTATAACATGAACTAAAAAGTATTAAATAATTATTCCTATCTAATAGTGCCTTTTTACGAATTCGGCTAAAACTCAACTCAAAATGATGAAGATTGAGTACAGAAATAGTTGAGTTTTAGCCGAATTCGTAAAAAGGCACTATTAGATAGGAATAATTATTTAACACTTTTTAGTTCGTATTATGAGGATGTTATTATTGTTTTACCTTGGAAGTCGGTTTTAATTTTTTGTTAAAAATAATAATATTGTATTATATTTATGATTTTGTAAAATCTCAGAAACAAATTTTACAAAGAACAATTTCCTGGTTCCTAAATGCGAGTTTGGTCCCCGAGGTACTTTACAGAACCGTCCGCAATCTGAGAAGAACTTTGTCTCTGTGACTCTTATCGTCTTTTCTGTGTTGTGCGACGTCTTCACGTTGACCCATGATGGACAAACGCAGCCGAACCAGGAGAGTGGAACATTCATCTTTAATTGCCCATGTCGATTGTGTTTAAATAATTTAATGTAGACAGCTACACAATCATGAAGACAATCAAAGCCTAACATAAAGAAAGGAAAGAGTATTAAAATCAAAGATATAATATAAACTCATCATGTTATAATATATAATAATAATATGAGCAATAAGTTGCGTCTTGTTTTTTATATAAAAATAAGCAAAGAAAGTCGTCCTTTGACGCAACTTATTTCAAGAGTAAAGTTTTCCGCAAAAGAGCGTAATTTACAAGTTTTATTTATTTTATATTCGTATATTATACAACCGAAATACACAACATCTGTCGCCATCATAAAGTGAAGTCAGATGAACATATTTTATGAACATTTATGAACATAAACGCTGAGGATTCATGATACAAGATCTACAAAATAAAAACCGGCCAAGTGCGAGTTGGACTCGCCCATGAAGGGTTCCGCAGTTGCAATAAGGTTTATTTCTATAAAATTAAAAGGTTTTTGATTTATTTTTATAGTTTAGTTGATTTAATGAAAGTTAAATTAAGGTTTACCATTTATGACGTATAAAAAAAAAACTACTTGTTAGATCTCGTTCAAACTAATTTTCGTTGGTAGTTTTTATAATAATGTACATCATATATTTTTTTTGAATTATCATGCCCCTACTTTACAAGTTAGAGGGGGGACACACATTATATCACTTTGGAAGAGTCTCTCTCGCAAACTATTCAGATTAGAAAAAAAATTATATTAGAAACCTCAATATGATCTTGATGAAGTCTTCATGATGAAGACCTATCCATAAATACCCCACACGCATAGGTTAGACAATTTTTTTTTTTTTGTTTCAGTTGTATTTATGGGGACCCCTAAAATTTTTAATATTTTTTCCATTTTTGTATCAAAATCTTAATGCGGTTCACAGACTACATCTACTTACCAAGTTTCAATAGTATAGCTCTTATAGTTTCGGAGAAAAGTGGCTGTGACATACGGACGGATAGACAGACAGACAGACAGACAGACAGACAGACAGACAGATAGACATGACGAATCTATAAGGGTTCCGTTTTTTGCCATTTTGGCTACGGAACCCTAAAAAGGGTGTGTTTACATATATTTATTTTCCACCCATTTCTTTTTTACTACAGCATAAAATTCATGCAAGTCGGGCAAATAAAATGAAACGTATGCAATAAAGAGAAGTGGATATTTAATTTGCAAACAACATGCTGCGTTGAAAGCATTTTGGACATGGCATATTACAGTTTTTAATGCAACCAATTGCAATTTAACAAAATACTGTACGCTACAGCAGCCTTTTGCTGCCGTGCTCGGACTGGGTTGTATAGCCTTTGTGTTTACGTGTCCTGTTCCTATGAGCTGTGTGGACTCTTTACGCATTCTCATTATAGGCAATTAATATGGACCAATAGTCAATACGAGTTATTACAAACATTGAAAGAGGCGAATCATAAGCGAATATTATGTCCCTACATATTCATCTATGTTTGCCCGTGATCAATTTAGATTGCATTTTGCACCCCTCCCCCCGCTCGCGGCTCGCAAACTTTCTCGATCACTTTTTGTCGGTTCGAGCGGCGACGTCGCCTAAGGTTTTGTGTTTAACCCTCATTATCTACTATCACCACGCTCCATTGTTCCTTCAAAATTTCGCTACTTATTGCATTGTTATGCTCGCCTCGGTGTCCTATTGTTCGTAATGACTACCTGGGCTTATCGCTTACGTCACCTTAATTTCTTACAAGATTTTGAATAAATATGAATGATAATTAACTAATGAATTATTGCAAATTAAAAGTACCTAATAATTAATTATGTAGGTCACCCGATCATTCGATGGACTTCGTAAACATACGAGGACGCGGCGCGCAAACTGAGTCTTTTAGATTTTAAATGAATATGAATGATAATTAACTAATGAATTATTAAATGCAATTTATTACTTCGTCATCACAAGATTTCAAAGGGCCTTTAATATATTTTGGTTTCTACAAAATCATTTTGTGCTTTATAAAGTTTGATATATTTAGAGATTCCGATAAACGTGTTTTATTTATTTTTGAGGGAAAATTCTATGTTTGATTGATTTGAATCTCAACATTGAGCATAATTGAAATTTTTTATAAAAATAAAAAATAACGTTTTATGATTTTCTAAAAGATTTTTTTTAAATAATGAAACAAGCTTTAATAAATTTGAAGTACACTAAATTTAAAAAACACGTTTTGTAATTTTCTAAAAAATTTTTGAAAATAATGAAAAAAGCTTTAATGAAATATTATTATATTATTCAAATTTTAATTTGAAACTCATTTAAGAAAACATAATTTAAAACTTTATGTTTTTAAGAAAATCTTGATTAAATATTATATAATTTTGCAATGTTGTAATACAATGAAACTTTAAAAATCAAACATTCAGTACAATATTATACATATAAAAGTATAATATTAAAGTATGGCTACTCCAAACAAAATATTGCAATCTAGTATACATTATTATTTTTAACAAAAAATTAAAACCGACTTCCAAGGTAAAAACAATAATAACATTAATATGAACTAAAAAGTATTAAATAATTTCTACTATCTAATAGTGCCTTTTTCCGAATTCGGCTAAACCTCAACTATTTCTGTACTCAATCTTCATAATTTTGAAGTCGGTACCAGATAGCTGAAACTTCAGTCCTCTGACAGAATATTTGAAACTTTTGGAACTGGCACCGACTTCAAAATTATGAAGATTGAGTACAGAAATAGTTGAGGTTTAGCCGAATTCGGAAAAAGGCACTATTAGATAGTAGAAATTATTTAATACTTTTTAGTTCATATTAATGTTATTATTGTTTTTACCTTGGAAGTCGGTTTTAATTTTTTGTTAAAAATAATAATAATTTCACTCTTTTTAGTTACACTAGTAGATAAACCTTCGCGTATATTTTACCTAAGTATCTTATTACAATTTGTTAAGAGTCACAACTCACACTCACAAAATAATATACCTATTATCAGTGAAGTGAACATATTGTGCTAAGTAATTTAACAATTTTAATGCTTCAAGCCCCAAGCGGTCACCGGCGATTGCGATAACAATAGAAAGGCTATTGTGTCTCGTTTTTCCACGATCGAAGGATCTATCAGATAAAAAAATGTATAAACTTGCATAGGATGTAGCGTAGCTACTCATAATATTTAATATTATCATAATTTTTGACAGCTGTTCTTGTAATAAAGAATTCAAATCGATACTTAGTGCGCCATCTATCGATTAATAAGTATAACTAATTAAAAAGACTCTTAATGACTTTGTTTTGTTTAAATGCTCTTTTTACAATAACTTTATTTCAATTCTATTTGTCTATTTAAATTTTATAAAGTAGTTAATAAAGTATTCGATCTGTATATAAAGTAGTTAGTAAAGGATTCGATCTGTCGTCTGCCGCCATGCGCCGCGCGGCGGCGACGCCGTCGCCTCTACGGCGCCGACCGCCGTCATGTATTAAATAAACAGGTGTTGTTATACAGTACATAATTATTATTATTAGTATATCCATACCTATGCCTTGTACTATTATCTAGTCTGTGCCATGAGACATTGGTGACCTTAACACGACGTGGTAATGATGATGATGACGATGATGATGATGATGATTATGATGATGAATATAAATTGCATAGTAGCATATGCCTTCTGTTCTTAAAACAACGCCGAAACTCCCAAACGTGTATCTATAAGGAGTCAGGAGTTCTCTCAGCATCTTCGAAACCATGGTATACCTTGACCCAATATTTGACTTTTTGGTAGCATATTCTTAGTACACTTCACATAAAACCAAAATCACCATATGTTTCCATATAAATTTCGAGGAGTTCCCTCGATTACTCATGGATCCCATCATCAGGTCACCACTTTTGTGAACATGGTACTAAATTGGAGTGAAACCTAATACAACAAAACAAAAATTTCGAAAATCGGTTCACAAACGGCGGAGTAATCGTTGAACATACAAAAAAAAAAAAAAAAAAAAAAAAAAAAAAAAAAAAAAAAAATATCCACAGCCGAACATATAACCTCCTCGTTTTTTGGAAGTCGGTTAAAAAGAAAAAAAATCATTAGTATAAAATTATGTCATAACAAAGTACGTTTTACAGTTAATAACAAGAAAATAAATTAATCTTATTGACTAAGCTTAAAAATACAGTTTCACGTTACAATGACAAATCACATACGAATACAATATTCTTAGAAGGTTTTATTCCACTTCATTTCTCAAATTTATAATGACCATGAGTTAAAGTGAAGATCATTGAACAAAATAAATATTTTAGTATCATTGTATGATAAACATGTTTTATTTATTTTTGAGTGAAAATTCTATGTTTGATTGATATGAATCTCAACATTGACCATAATGAATATTTTTATCAAACAAAAAAAAAAAACACGTTTTATAATTTTCTAAATTCGTTGTTTTTGTGACACATTTATGACTCTTCTTGCTTTTGCAGTTAAATGATTGTCTAACTCTATAGTAAAGGAACATAATATATGCCATACGATTAAGAATATAATTAGTTATAGAATTATGATGTGTTTTTTTTTTTTTGTTAAAGGAAAAGTTAATAAATATTATTGAGTATACTTTTTTTAAAATTTAAAAATGATATGAGTATTACAATCTTATCTAATGTTATCCTGTTCTTTTAACGACTCACAGGAATAATCAGTAAAGAATGTGAAAGTGTATCTATTGTATGCTTTACCATTAAATAGATGTTTGTATGATTCAAAAATTGTGAATAACGTTTACGACTTTCCACTGATAAGAAAAAAAAACGCTTGATAATATTCTTGGGGCAAGTACTCAAAAGATTTATCATAGGATTTGTAAATAACGCAGCATTTAATCATTAGTAAGAATCCTTTCAATTTTGAAAATTATGGTATGAATTCATATTGTTTATACATAGATGGACAACACGTGCTTTCAAAAACTCTACAACCATCCTTCAATGATATCTAATATATTCACTTCAGTCTCTCATACATTATTTTCCGGCACTGGTATACATTTCCTTAGTGAAGGAAATGGGGTATCAATTGATTCTTGTCTCTCTAAAACGATTAACTGTATTGTATTTGCAGAGTTTGATAATGTTATAGAAAACTAGATAAACACCGTAATGTAACTGTAGACTATAGAAGCTAAGAAAAGTCACATGTATGATATATTTGAGTTATTGAGATATTTTGAGCGCGTCTCGCGGCTCGGCATTACATGTATTTTATTTCATTAAAACATTTATTGCGCGCGCGAATGTAAATCATGTACTTATTACAAGATTTTAAATAAATAAAACTTGATAAATTTTTCATTTATCATGTATTTTATTTAATTAAAACATGTATTGAACATACTGTACAATATTATATCATTACACAAAGTGTTGTTACTAAATAACTTTTGAAACTCTTAAGCTTTCCCCATTGAACTTATACAAATACATAAAACTATACTCTCCACAAACTGATGTGAAATCATTTTGTAATCTCCACGTGTTAAAATCCCATCTCCTGCAGTTTCGCCCCATAAAATCCTTGTGATATCGCATAGGAGCGCGCCTGCAGGAATCAAAGTACTGACAAATATCATTTTCATTGACGTGCATGGCTATCCAGTGGGGTCCAGCTGTAACATATTGTCAGGATCCAAGTTGCTAATAAATGTATGTAGGGGTTTGAACATATTATATTATAATATAGGCAGACGATTCGCAGCGTCTTCAATATTATCTTCTAAAGTCTAAACCTTCACAAATTCTTATGAAATAATTATGGATCTCTATTGTGTTCATAATGTATTATCACAGAATCAATCTGGTATATGAATCTTGTATAGTAATAATATGTCCCATATCCTTATAATGTATGCTTTATGTATTTACTAAGAGGGGTATTACATATGAAATAATGAATGAATAAATAGAAGAAACATAACTTTGGTACAATATTTTATTTCATAATAATATTTACACACTGTTAGGTAAACACTCACACATACACACGTTAAACATTATAACTCAAATATATCATACATGTGACTTTTCTTAGCTTCTATAGTCTACAGTTACATTATGGTGTTTACCTAGTTTTCTATAGCATTATCAAACTCTGCAAATACAATACAGTTAATCGTTTTAGAGAGACAAGAATCAATTGATACCCCATTTCCGTCACTAAGGAAAGGTTAAACACAAAAGCTAACTTTGAAACTAGTGCAAATACGCAGAAACGCATGGCATATATCGAACGGGCATGGTCGAAAAACCCTTATTTTGACACCAAACTTTTTTTTTTTAGGCGACGTCGCCGCTCGAACCGACAAAAAGTGATCGAGAAAGTTTGCGAGCCGCGAGCGGGGGGAGGGGTGGACCCAGAATCGTGATCTAGAACCCGCGAAAACACACTACTCACCTTTTACAACCGCGTGGGAACGTCGTTAGGCAAATTCGTATGAAAAATTATTTTTCTACATTCTAAAGCTCGCTAGAATTTTGTAGACCTTATTATTTGCATTTTCGTATTCAAATACTTCTTAAAGTGCAAGTAATTATATAGTAATAGTAGAGGACGGGAGGGTGCTATTTATGTAGTCACTCGAGCGTCATGGAGACCTAGTAGGTTTTGTACATTAGGTAAAGCTGATAAAAAAATAATAAGAGCGTTTTTTTATTTTAGCGGTGGCTTCAGAAACTGCAGCCATTTTAAAGTTTTGAAAAAGAAAATTTATTCAGAAAATTTCTTATTTAAGTAAATTATTAATATATTTTAGACAACAAGGACTAAATCATTTAGTTTCGAGCAAAATAAAATATCTGCGAAGCTTAGTTAAGAAAATATGAAGTTTTATTTTTTTATATTTTAAAATGTCCCTACAGGCTTTATTACCTAACCTTCGAATCGTCAGTGCTTTGCATGGAAGCTTCTTTGGGGCTTACTAAACATCCCCTATCTTAATCTGACAGATCCGACGACATTTTAATATTTAAAAAAAATTACCCACCACGTGAGAAATCTGATTTCTATACGATGATAACTAGACACATGTCGGAAGCCTATGCAAGCTTAATCTGGTCCATGGAGGTCGAGGACGTCGTGGACTACATCCAGAAGAAGACCTGCGCCTGAGGGTCGAGCGTCTGCAGTCTCGCCACAAAGTCAATTTTAGCTCCTTTGTGGTGAGAGTACCGACGAATCTTCTGTCGACTTTCGAGGCGCCGGAGTTCTGGCCGATGGATGTAGTCTACCGGAGGTTCCGGGGGAGACTCCGGAACGAAGCGAATCACGTCGCCGGCAAAACGTGACAGTGTTAGTTTTTTAAGTATATACAAAATATGTATGTTAGTTTTAAGGTATTTATTATATAATTATAATATGTATGTTAGATTTTAAAGTATTTGTTATATGGGCCTCTGATGCCTGAAATAAATGATTTGATTTGATTTGATTAATCTGACACGCTCGAGCAACTCCCGAAATCCCCTCTTCGCCTCCCCAACTATAATATTATAAGGCAAAATTCTTATGGCTGGTTTACACGTATTAAGTAGATAAGTAGTAACTAAATTCTAATTGTCATCTAGCTTAGGACTTACTAAATTTTAACTTGCTACTTGCTACTAAATTTTGTGTTTACACGCAATTAACAACTTAAAATTAAGTTAAAATTTAGTTAATTACTTATCTACTTAATACGTGTAAACCAGCCCTTACTGCTCCGTCTACTTCATGCTAAAACTGTTCGTATGTTAATTTTTACCTTCGTTAGGGAGCAGATGCAGAGCGCAATAACAAAATATATTTCTGAAAGATAATGTTATAACAAGGTTTTCTTTAAAAACATTTTCTTAACAAAATTATAGTAAAGCTAAAAATCCTATAACCTGGAATAAAAAGCCTTATAACTATTGTGCCTAATTGGATAAAATAATTGAAAAACCTCCTATATTTAAATTTTCTTATAAATTAATGTGTACACTGTACAGTAATAAGTAATAACTTAAATAAGTAAAACATGAGGAAAACGCATAAACAAAATGTCCGCGACAGAAACATGGTAAAAATTAAAAAGCTTTGAGGCATTTCGTGTTCAAGGAAATTAAAATGAGTCATAAAAATTAATTATAATCTAGAAACTGGATAAAAATAACAGTGTCTCGTCTACAATTAATTTATTCGTAATTAAATTATCAATATAAATAAAAATGGTATTTTAAATTTTGTTAGACTCGCTAATACCCGAGTGCGACTCAACCGATTTAACTAATTTTAGTCTTGAAATTATTCGTGGAGGTTCAAGTAAGGTTATAATATTATTATTAGGACACAGTAAGGGAAGAAATACAAAGTCAACCGGTCATCTTGTTATAATATACAGCGTAGAAAGACCAAGTTGTTTACTTTTGTATGAGAAAACTTGTCATGAGTTTCTCCATACAAAAGCTCGGGCGCTTGCCCATATAAATCACAAAAAAAATTGGTTCTTTCACAGTGAACTCTATGCCATATACACACAATAAAGTATTATCACGTTCTTTTATTACACCCTGTATAAGAATATGTTTTAAAATAAATACTTCCTACAAGTTCATAGCATTTTCCGAAACAAAAAGGAAGCTTGTTTTCTCAAGTACAGTAACTCACGGAAGAAAAATCCCGAAATATCCAGGAACACACGAAATCCCCAATAATACAATAAAGGCTATCGTCAAAATCGCAATTTTCCCGGTATCTCACTGAACAGTATTCGTTGAAGGGGATTTAACTGTTCGTTTCTGATACTTACGGGCTTAACTCAATAAGACTTTGATTGCCAATTAAAACTCATTTGCTCATTGTGGAAATCAAAATTTCTGGACTATTTATTCTGTAAACTCGCGATATAATAATTAATAAGGTGATCGCTAATATTTTGTCAGCACCGTGCGTCCGACGCGTACGTCGGACGCACCGCAAAGTACACGAAATGCGGCGCGTACGCACGGACGAATGTGCGAGGTACGCTGCTGATTAAAATGTGCAATTACCTTTATCTAACGGTTTTATTTTTAACCCCCAAGTCCCAAAGGACTGAGGGATGTTATTCAAGAGAGTTCTTAGCAATATTTTTGCTCTTTGTACGGAACCCTTCGTGCGCGAGTCGACTCTTTTTAACCGACTTCCAAAAAACGAGGAGGTTATATTATGTTCGGCTGTGGATATATATATTTTTTTTTGTATGTTCAACGATTACTCCGCCGTTTGTGAACCGATTTTCGAAATTTTTGTTTTGTTGTATTAAGTTTCACTCCAATTTGGTACCATGTTCACAAAAGTGATGACCTGATGATGAGATCCATGAGTAATCGAGGGAACTCCTCGAAATTTATATAGAAACATATGGTGATTTTGGTTTTATGTGAAGCATCCTAAGCATATGCTACCAAAACGCAAGATTTTGCACCGAGGTATACTATGGTTCCGAAGCTACTAAGAGAACTCCGGATTCCTTATAGATACAAGTTTGGGAGTTTAGGCGCTGTTTTAAGAACTGAAAGCATATGCTACTATGCAAATTACATTCATCATCATCATCATCATCATTACCACGTCAGGGTCACCAATGTCACCAAATAAAAAGGGATATTATGGGAGAAAGGATGGATAAATACGTTGAGAAATTAAATGAGAGGGTAGCAAAGGAAAATAGGAAGGATACTACTGAGATAGTGGAGAGTTATGCGGCCAAGGCAGCGAAGGGGGTGGTGAAAACCCCACCTGTGCGGTCGGGCCCCATAACTGTCCACTCCTTAGCGATCAAAGACAAAGAAAATGACATGACAGGACAAGCAATATTGGATAGTGTAGGAAAGATAATAGAAGCGAAAAAAGAGGGATTCAAAGTAGAGAGAATAAGGAGAGGAAAAGAGAGGAATGTAATAATAGGTTTTAGAGATAAAAACGAAAGAGATAGAGCAAAGAAAAAGTTAGCGAAGAGTGGAGTAGATAGGTTCGAGGGTGAGACAATAAGGAATAAGGACCCCCAGATCATACTGTATGGGGTGCTGAAGTCGAATACGGATGACGACATTTGTGACGCAATCCGTAATCAGAACAAGCACCTCATTCTCTCATTCTGTATTCTCATTCTCATTCATACTGTAGTATGTTCTGGATGGGGATGAGGACAGGGTACGTGTTAAATATAGAAGGAAGTCAAGAGACCCCCGCACGGAGCATGTCGTACTTGAGGTGTCTCCAGACATATGGCGGTGCTTCACCAGGGAAGGGCGCGCATACATAGATATGCAGAGGGTGAGAGTCGCCGACCAGTCCCCCCTAATACAGTGCTCGCACTGTCTAGGGTATGGGCATGGAAGGCGATTCTGCACCGAAAGCGCAGCCCAGGTGAGGTGCGGCCATTGTTCCGGACCACACCACAGGTCGGAGTGTGAGGGGCTAAAAGTAGGTGAAAAACCCTGTTGTATCAACTGTAAGAAGGAAGGTAAAGAGGGCGAACATAATGCGTTTAGCACGGAGTGTCCGATTCGGCGCAAATGGGATGCGCGAGCGGCGGTGGCATACGAACCAGAAGACGAGGAGTATGTGGAACCCACGTGGCTACACAGCTCTCAAGAAACATTCGACGTCACAAATTAACACCGCCGCTTCGAGATAGTGCCAATGTAAAGCCACGATTGTTAGTAATAAATAATGAGTATTTATAATAACAATAATTAGTAAGAAGCCGAATTAACGAACTTATAGGACTTAGGAATTAAAATTAATATAACATATTATGTATAAAATCTATAATTATATATTACAAAATTTTTGATATATGTTCTGTTCTGTTTCTGTTCTGTTATTGATATCTATTTATAATTATTATTTAAAAAAAAAACTGTACTGCCAACCACATTGTATGTATTTGAAATGTAGCAAACACGACATACGTAACGCTCAGACCAAATGTAACGCAGTAGTCATGTTTTAATAATATTATAACATAATGTAAATTGCAATAAATAATAGATTAAGTTAATCTATTATTTGTAACATTGAATTTATATAATATGTAAGTATAGTAAAATAAGTGATATAATATTGTAAAATTAATTGGTTTTAATACTTCAGTCGGAATTTCCAGGAATTGCTATTGTATTCTATTGTTGTCGCGATCACCGGTGCTCGCGCGGGGCCTGAAGGATTAAATTATAAATGTACCTAAAATATCCATCGGCAAAATTATGGCAATGTGTAACACCTATTGGCAAATAAATAAAATCGCTCTCATTAACATGTAATACCACAATAATTGTTACATTTATTAGTATTAAATCAGCGCAAAATCGGACACTCGTGACGGTGGAATGTAATAGAATGAACAATAAGAATGTAATGAATAACGGACTGAAATGCTCCTTGCTAGTGAACCAATAATGTAATGAATAACAAATGAATAGCAAAATGTAGTAGATATTATCGTAAATGTATTAAAGTCTAGTCATAAATTATAACAAATGTAATGGTAATAATAGCAATGTAAAAATATAGAAGGTAAAAGAAGCTGTTAAAAAATAATGTGTATTTAGTATAAATAAATCAGTTTAATAAGGAAATAAAAAAGCAAACAGTTGTCCTGTATCATGTATAGGGGAAATAAGAGGTCCCAGGTAGGGGCCATAAAATAAAAAAAATAAAAAAAATGTCACCAAATTCAACCTTATCTCCAGAGCATAATGCACATTTGACATTACTCCTGAGAAGTTAAAGTTGCTTCGATAATGTAACATTCTGTTTCACTTCGCCGAGATATTCTGGAAAACAACCTAATTTCAACCTTTTGCTTTGCGTTTAGCGTTCATAGTATAATAACGCATCGCATCGCATATCTGCCAGGGCTGTCAAGCAAGCGGCGCGGCGGCGCGGGCGCGGGCCGGGTACTATGCACAGAATACAAATTACTCACGGAGGTACTATGTGCGCTGCGTGTGCGACAAGTCGAGCGAGTGCCAGCCTATTGAAACTAGTCCGGTGACCGGCTACTTAGCACGTCACACGTGTTCACTTCGATTTTTTTAAATGTATTGTTTAAAATTATCTGCGGGCTGCAGCTGATATTATAATATTTTGTAAGTGTGACTGTAATAAGATACGTAGAATAATATACAGGTGTATTATTCTACGTATAGTACGCGTTTGCTTACTAGATAACTAAAAAGAGTGAAATTATTATTTTTAACAAAAAATTAAAACCGACTTCCAAGGTAAAACAATAATAACATCCTTATAATATGAACTAAAAAGTATTAAATAATTATTCCTATCTTATAGTGCCTTTTTCCGAATTCGGCTAAAACTCAATTATTTCTGTACTCAATCTTCATAATTTTGAAGTCGGTGCCAGTTCCAAAAGTTTCAAATATTCTGTCAGAGAACAGAAGATTCATCTGGTACCGACTTCAAAATGATGAAGATTGAGTACAGAAATAGTTGAGTTTTAGCCGAATTCGGAAAAAGGCACTATTAGATAGGAATAATTATTTAATACTTTTTAGTTCATATTATAAGGATGTTATTATTGTTTTACCTTGGAAGTCAGTTTTATTTTTTTGTTAATTTTACATATTTTGCCGACTTTTTTATATTAGATTTCTTAATTAATTATCTTTTTATATTGTGTTATTGCGTTTTGTGAGTGATGTGGTGTATTATTTCTTAAGTTTTGTAATTTTCTTACTGTTATTGACTGTTGTTTCTAAATATTAGTTTACTTATACTTTTCATGTCAAGTCACTAGACTCATAGCTTATGTTTTACTTTACGTTTTACCTACTTGTGAAAACTTGATAATTGGCTTTAATTTTTCTACTACTATTATTGTGTGTAATTTCTGCAAGCTGTAAATTTTCCGAATAAAATAAAATAAAATAAAAAATAATTATTATATTATATTTAACACTAACCTCCGGTAGGCAAGTACTACCTGACCGTGATATTGTTGTCTAGACTCTAGTGGAATCGTGATCTGTAGGTTGTGGCAATATTTATAGGCTTCGGCTTCGGGCTTCCTCAGATGTCAGATCAGAGACCAGTGTCTCTGGTTTAAAGTACAAAAATACTCCATTTTATTAATGTCTTCACGGTATTGATTTAGATATTTTTAGTGACCTAGAAGCCGACCTAGGGAAAATAGAATGTTATTTTCAAGTGTCATAAAATCGATGAGATAGATTGAAATATCTTCACTTCTTTCGCATTCATAAATAATTAGGTATTACCGTAGTACTTGAAATTCAAAGTTTTGTATTGCTGTAAGCTGTAAGACTTGGGGTCACTTGGGACACAGTCGGGCATAGGTACTATTGTGATATTAAATAAAATCTCTTATCTCGTATATATAAAATTCTCGTGTCACAGTGTTAGTCCACGAACTCCTCCGAAACGGTTTTACTGATTTTTACCAAATTTTATATGCATATTCAGTAGGTCTGAGAATCGGCTACTCGGTACTTTATATATTGATAAGTGCATTTGTTGAATAAATAATAGTAAATTTTTACAACCTGAGGCTGACGGCGACCATTGTTTGTGCGAAGCGATCGACGTTGCCATGGTGACATACTTATTTAGTCACTTCAATAAAATAATATGGCAAATATATTATAGCAAAGCAACGTTTACCGGGACAGCTAGTAATATTATAAAAGTGATATTGTCTATCGATAAGTCTTTTTATATTCAGAGAAGTTGAATTTCTAAGTAGATGGCGGACCTTCATAATTTGGTCGGGTTTCGTCAAACCTAGCCGTCAGATCACGATTCACGAATTGAATTCACATAACCCAACGAACTGATATAGGTCCGTCAATTGCCTAGGAATCAATTTCCCCGATAATACAGTACTTTGATAAAATTACTTGGCAGAGGCAATTCATTTTATAACGCATTCGTAGTATAGCCGCTTTTTTAAATTTTTCTTTCTGGGAGCTGGTGGGCTTGGTGGGACAAACATCTGTGTGGGAATTTAAGACCGAATTTCACCAACGTCTGCTAGTGTTAACAGCTTGTTAAAATGTCATGTCTCTACTCTCTATCATTCTAATGGGAAACGAAAGAGGTAACGTTTCGAGCATTAAATTTAAGGCGCTATATTGAAAAAACTGTCCTATTTGACGTAATATAATAGGACCCTCAGAAATGTTATAAATCTGGTAATGAGATATGCATATCTTCATAGCCTTATCTAGGTTTGAGAAGAACTAGAAACACGATTAATGTATTTTGCCTCGATGCATTTAATTTTCGAAATGACCTCCCAAAAATACGAAACTTGAAGATTATTTTTAAACGAAAATCACCTTTGCAACTCAAAATATCGTATAGAAGCATTTTGCTTAAATGCTCCTAGTTATTTTTTAAATGATTATAATTACGTTTTTTCGCATGTTTTCCGAGCGAGCCGATAGCTTCTGGCCGCAGCGTATTCACGACTTTATAGTCATACA
This sequence comes from Lysandra bellargus, assembly GCA_905333045.1. NCBI lineage: Eukaryota > Metazoa > Arthropoda > Insecta > Lepidoptera > Lycaenidae > Lysandra > Lysandra bellargus. Next base: position 8,356,396 of record HG995351.1, on the reverse strand, counting down.
AATTAAGTATAAAATTGCCCTTGCGGTAAAATTACTTTCGATATAGCGCCTTAACAGTCGTTAGTGAAATTGGACCTAAACCCCTCAATTCGTTGTCACGGGTCGGGATTACAGTTACGTCTCCCGATAACTTCCCAAATCACTTTCCCAAAAATAAATTCCCAAATTTCTCACCATCATCATCAGTGATCACGTTGATAATATTTTATCAAGGTGATGATTTACTTTAACGTAGGGTCGATTGGTCGATATATTAAGTAGTATTAATTATGGATATCTAACCTACGTTACCTACGTAAGTAAAAGTTCAAGTTCCTACATTAGAACAAAGCTTATTGAATTTACGGCAAAAAGTTTCCCTCTTACACTATACATCGCTCTCTTGCAATAAGGGTCAATTCAGACCGCAACGCTACGAGGCGAGGCGAGGCGCGACGCGGCATTTTGTACGGATTTGACAGATTTCAATTGCATGAGACGTTTTGCAAATCTGCCAAATCCATATAAATTTAGAAATGCATATTATAATAATAATAGCTCCCACACCGGTCTCGGTGACGGTGGCCGGTTTCATTGAAACCAGGCCAGCTACGCAGGAGTTATTTTATAGTGCCCAAGTGTGTGCGCACTGCGCAGTACACAAGAGCACTCTCTAATCCTTTTACTCTCATAAAACCAGTGGGACGGATGACCGACACGACCGGCGAGAGATCAGGCGCAGGACCGAGTTTTTACATGCCCATCCGACGCATGGATCATCTTTCTTGTCAGACAATCAGGTGATCAGCCTGCATTGCCCTAACCAAACTTAGAAATAACATTTTCCAACGCGGGAATCGAACCCACGGCCTCCGAGTCTAGAGCCGCGCTCTATATCACTAGACCACGGAGGCGTTGCATATTATGCAACCCTAATAATACCTAATGGTCATGGCTATTGGCTATCAATATTTTGTTCCTCAATTTTAGAAAAAGTTTAGAAAATGTATGAAGCTGTATCAATATAATACCTGCTCCACTGATTAACTTCTCTTTTGCACTAGGAGAAAATAGTTGACAACGAAGTGACCGCAACAACTGCAAACACAGAATGCTTAGGGTGGGTTGCACCAACTTACTTTAACTATAACTGTACCGTAACTTTAACTATAACTTTAACTATTACTACAGTGCAAAATTTCAAATCTTTGGTTAAGGACGCTATGTTTAACCATAACCTTAACCGCTCATTAAGTACATACTAATATCGAATTTTTTTCGTGAAAATTTACTGTGTTATTAGAAATATTTTTCCTGTCGATTTTTACGGATAATTTAATTTTTTATACTCTCATTCCCAATACCTGTAGCTTTAATAAAAAAATAAACGCAAAGGTGCTCCCAGTTAGAAGTTATAATATAACGTTATAAAACATTGTGTAACACGATAACATTTTATAACATCGTGAAACATACGCTACAACATATCAAAAAATAAACGTGAGTAGTGTGTTTTCGCGGGTTCTGGATCAAGATTCTGGGTCCACCCCTCCCCCCGCTCGCGGCTCGCAAACTTTCTCGATCACTTTTTGTCGGTTCGAGCGGCGACATCGACTAAAAAAAAACGGCCAAGTGCGAGTTGGACTCGCCACTGAAGGGTTCCGCAGCAGCAATAAGGTTTATTTGTATAAAATTAAAAGGTTTTTGATTTATTTTTATATTTTAGTTGATTTAATGAAAGTTAAATTAAGGTTTACCATTTATGACGTATAAAAAAAACTACTAGATAGATCTCGTTCAAACCAATTTTCGTTGGTATTTTTTATAGTAATGTACATCATATATTTTATTTAGAATTATCATTTAGAACTTAGAGGAGGGGGGGGGGGGGGGACACATTTTATCACTTTGGAAGAGTCTCTCTCGCAAACTATTCAGATTAGAAAAAAATGATATTGGAAACCTCAATATGACTTTTGAAGACCTATCCGTAGATACCCTATACGCATAGGTTAGACGAAAAAAATGTTTTTTTGTTTCAGTTGTACCTATGGGGACCCCTAAAATTTTTAATAATTTTTCCATTTTTGTACTAAAATCTTAATGCGGTTCACAGACTACATCTACTTACCAAGTTTCAATAGTATAGCTCTTATAGTTTCGGAGAAAAGTGGCTGTGACATACGGACGGACAGACAGACAGACAGACAGACATGATGAATCTATAAGGGTTCCGTTTTTTGCCATTTTGGCTACGGAACCCTAAAAAGAGTTTGGTGTCAAAATAGGGGTTTCGAACCATGCCCGATCGATATATGCGATCCGTTTTTGCGTATTTGCACTAGTTTCAAAGTTAGCTTTTGTGTTTAACCCTCATTATCTACTATCTCCACGCTCCATTGTTCCTTCATAATTACAATCGCTACTTATTGCATTGTTATGCTCGCCTCGGTGTCCTATTGTTCGTAATGACTACCTGGGCTTATCGCTTACGTCACCTTAATTTCTTACAAGACTTTAAATAAATTTGAATGATGATTAACTAATGAATTGGTCCACGGAAGTCGAGGACGTCGTAAACTACATCTGTGAGAAGACTACCTTCACATTGAGGTCGCTCTACATGTCGCGCCTGCACTGGTCCACGGAAGTCGAGGACGTCGTAAACTACATCTGTGAGAAGACTACCTTCACATTGAGATCGCTCTACATGTCGCGCCTGCACCGGTCCACGGAAGTCGAGGACGTCGTAAACTACATCTGTGTGAAGACCACATTCACATTGAGTGTAGAGCGTCTGTACTCTCGGTACAAAGTAAACTTCGGTGCCTTTGTGGTGAGAGTACTGACAAAACTTCTGTCCACTCTCGAGGTGGAGGAGTTCTGGTCGGTCGGTGTAGTTTACCGAAGGTTTCGGGGAAGGCTCTTGGTCACCGCCAAGAAACACTGCGTGATTATAGTGTGAACGTGAGTGTTGTGACAATAATAATATTATGCTGTAGGATATGACTGATCGGTGTGCATCGGTTGTCTGATTGCCATAACACAAGTTCAACTTAGTATGGGATTAGACGATGTGATGTCACTGTCTACTTTGTGTTGTTGTGTATTATTGTATGAGTGTAATAAAGAATTTGTATAGGTAATTTGCAATTTTTAAAATAAATATTGATAAAGGTGAATGCCCAAAAAAAACATGGTCGATTAAAATAATTTATATACAGCAAAGTAGACCATTAATAGTAGAGTGTAAATATGTAACTCATTTTATTCAAAACCATAACCGAAACGGATAATTTGAAAACATAAATCTGAGATTTTGAAACAGCGCTTTGAATCAACTATGTAGTTTAGCTGATAGAAGGGGGGACACTGCAGGACTCTAAAGATTTCCACTTTAAAACTTCATATTTCACATCTCTAAATCGGAAAATGATATGTTATACTCAAAATATTTTAAAAAAACCTATCCAACGACAACTCACACGGTGGGGTGGACGCGAAAAAAACTCATCCCCGCTAAAGTATGTGTAGGGGAGGAGGATATTATGTGTACACATGAAATAATGAATGAATAAATAAAAGAAACATAACTTTGGTACAATATTTTATTTCATAATATCCACACACTATTAGGTAAACACTCACACACCCACGTTACACATTATAACTCAAATATATCATACATGTGACTTTTCTTAGCTTCTATAGTCTACAGTTACATTACGGTTTTTATCTAGTTTTCTATAACATTATCAAACTCTGCAAATACAATACAGTTAATCATTTGAGAGAGACTAGACTCAATTGATATCCCATTTCCTTCATTAAGGAAATGTATACCAGTGCCAGAAAATAAAGTATGATAGTTTGAAGTGAACATATTAGATACCATTGAAGGATGGTTGTAGAGTTTTTGAAGGCACTTGTTGTCTGTATATACAAAATGAATTCATACCATAAGTTTCAAAATTAAAAGTATTCTTACTAATGATTAAAATATTATGTTGCGGTATTTACAAATCCTATGATAAATCTTTTGAGTACTTGCCCTGGAATATTATCAAGCGTTTTTTTTTTTTCTTATCAGTGGAAAGTCGTAATATCATAAACGTTATTCACAATTATTATTGAGTCATCCTTAGCATCCATTTAATGGTAAAGGATACAATAGATACACTTTCACATTCTTTACTAATAATTATTCCTGTGAGTCGCTAAAAGAACAGAATAACTTAATGGTTGGGACATATTTAGATAAGATTGCAAAACCTCATATCATTTTTAAATTTAAAAAAGTAAAATAATATTTATTAAGCTTTCCTATAACAAAAAAAAAATATACGATAATTCTATAAACTAATTATATTTTATATCCTATAGCATATTCCGTATATGCCCATTGCCCATTAGTATTGTACTTTGTTATGAGATAATATTAATTTATACTAATATTTTTTTTTCTTTTGTTAACTAGTTTGTAATACTTTACTATATGTATAATATTGTACTGAATGATTAACATTAATTAAATAGTGGAGAAATACTGCTATTGTTGGGGTTTCTAATGTGATGTCGTAAATAATTACATTTTTTTCCGCTTACATTGCAAACGCAGGTCGAACTCTACGAGACTTATCAAAATAATGTACCAAGTATTGTACATAAAGAAAAGGTTTACAGAAAACTCTGCGATTGTTTATGTCTATCTCTTATGGATATCCCACAATAACAGTTTTTTGTCATTTACTTTTAACGACAAATAATGGCTAATTTTCGAAGCAATTTTAATAAATATAGCATTAATCCTTATCCAATTAAATATCTTAAATATATTGTTGATTTAATTTAGATCTATACGGCCCTTTACAGCATATGATTTAAATGAATAGTTTCGAAGATATTACAGATTTAAAAATTGCGGGACGTAGCTTTTACGGCGGTACCGACCAATGCGGGCCACGGGTAGTAATAATGAATATAAAATATAAAACAAAACTGCTGAATCGATTTTAATCATATCTTTTTCAGTGGCTATATATTTTATATCTGTGCGAAGCCGGGATGGGTCGCATCGCATATATCGATCGGGCATGGTCCGAAACCCCTATTTTGACACCAAACTCTTTTTTTTTTTTAGTCGATGTCGCCGCTCGAACCGACAAAAAGTGATCGAGAAAGTTTGCAAGCCGCGAGCGGGGGGAGGGGTGGACCCAGAATCGTGATCCAGAACCCGCGAAAACACACTACTAACGTGTCTTTTGTTATAATTTGTTAAAAAATGTTAGACAAAAATGTTATCTAACGTTATATAACTTCTGTCTGGGAGCACCTCAATAGACATCTATCAATTTCTGTGGTTAAAGTTAAAGTTAAGGTTAAAGCTAAGTTAGCCACTATAACCACAAATTTAACTTTAACTTTAACCACGCCTCTAGTGCAACCCTTCCTTAGGCTTTAGCTTAAAATATTTTAACACATCAGTAACAAAAACCTGTTTTCTGTAACAGACCCAACATTACAGCTCTTAACTAAACTCTGAAAAACCTCGTAATTTATTTAACTCTTCAAATAATTAGTATTTGACTAGTACATACACCCACTCAACATTTCATTTTCATACATTTACAAGTCACAAGAAGTCTTTATAAACTCAATGCTGCAAAGTAAATAGTTCATTCGAATTATTGTATCTATTTAATTTTGACTTATTTTTAATCCGATAATGTAAAAAAATGTTGAGTTTTTGTTGAAATTATTCACTTTTCACTTCATTTTGTGGAAATGAACGTTACATAATATCATTATTCTAGGTGTCATGACAGAATCAGTCTTAAAAATTATAGCACAGAATTGTAATATTGTAAGTAGTTACACACTTATTTAAAAAAATACTTTTGAGAAATATTTTTAACACTTACAGTTTGTATATTTCAACATTATTTTCTTTACTTTTAGAAAGCATATCTATTGCTATATTATTTGTCTTTGTCTTTGTCAATGTCTTTAACAAGTTCGAATATTTTTTCATAGTTAAGATAAATTTTATTAATATATTTCAAACATTTATATTATTTAGTTCAAAATATTCAAACAACGATTTCAAACCGTGTGCAAAAAATTGACGCAAAGGCTGAATCTGCTAGATTGAAATATTTAATAGACGCACATCATTATAAAAAGGCCCTCTTATCGAGTCGACATACCGTTTTGTTTACTTTTTGAATATTGAAAAACTTGAAAGGATTAACGTATATTTAGTAGGGACTATATGCCGCCTGTAATCGCGCTGGAACCGTACATTTTTTCGGTATAAAAAGTATCCTACCCATTCCCAAGACTCAAAGTATTTTCATACTAAATTTCAGAAAAATCGGTTGAACCGTTTGGGTGTTAAGAGGTAAAAGATAGACAAAAACACTTTAGCATTTATAATATTAGTATAGATGAACCTATTGATAGGTTTTCCTCCAATATTTGCATCCCAAATCTCGGCATCAAAATTGTTTAAAAAAAAATATTTTTGTTTTATCACGATAGCTCTGTTAATTTTTAAGTTATCGGGTTTATTTATGGACCATTTTAAAGGTAATTTAAAGAACTTTAAGATCAATTTAAACAATGCTTTTTAAAGCCCTTGGTTTAAAAAAAAAATGCCTTTTTACTACTAGTTTAACTTAAATTATTATTAATATATAGGCCGATTTAACCTCATCTATAGTTTTCGACCCATCCGTATAAATTTTGTAAAAGTATGTTTTCTTTTCTATAAAACTGAGAAAGACGGTCTTACCATAGATGTTCCAGTTGTTACCAAATATTTTTTCTCTATAGAGCATTCAAAGTTGTCATAAATTGGCCATAGATCACTTGAATAAATGTCATTTGCCATATTTAAAATCAACTGTAACAAAGTCGGCATCTGAGGCAAAATCCTTGTAGAAATAATCTGTGATGTTATTAAAGAAGAATCTAATAAGCTCTAATAATTTTGAATCACCGACTTGTCTATGTGAAATTTAATGATATAATGGTCCAAAATTTGCACATAAAGGTTTAATGCAAGGAGCGATATTGTCTCCAATCCTGTATAATTTATATACATCACAAATTTGTAAATATGTAAAAGTATTAGGTGTTAATGTACTGCATATATATATATATATATATATATATATATATATATATATATATATATATATATATATATCTAAACTATGTCTATGTCTATCTATATATAGATATAGATAGACATAGACATAGATATAATTAGATATAGACATAGACATAGACCTATGTCTACCACATCTTCTTTATTTCTCATTTTTTACAAAAATGATAAAGAACCAATTCTATTGTCAAAACTGTCAAATTGACAAATGTCAAATAAGTACAAATTGTGCAAATTCCTAGACATATGAATTGCAAACACAGTGATTTTTAAAACAGAAATCATAATTCAAGACGTGAGTGGAAGAATAAGGTAAGTAACATAAAAAACTCCCCGTTTTTTGCTTAAATGGAGACTTTAGGGCCGGATTTTTTTTTTAAATAGAAGAACTAAGGATTACTAGATGATGCCCGCAACTCCGTTGCGCCAAAACTCGTTTATCGCGCGGGAACCGTACATTTTTCCGGGACAAAAAGTATCCTATGTCCTTTCCCGGGACTCAAAGTATCTCCATGCCAAATTTCAGCAAAATCGGTTCAGCGGTTTGAGCATGAAGAGGTACCGGACAGACAGACAGACAGACACATTTTCGCATTTATAATACTTATTAGTATGGATATGGATATGTGTAGCCAGATGTATTATCTAGGTTATGAAGTAGATAAGTTACAAGTATTGTTAAAATAATTAGGAAAAAAATGAGTTATTATCCGTATGTTACGAAATGTTACTTGTTCGATTCTTCCACTCACGTCTTCAATTATGATTCGTTTTTTAAAAATCACTCTGTCACGTTACCATTTTAGCCCCGCTGTTATTTCCTATATTATCTCGATTCAGTGGCGTATAGTGTGGCAACTGGCAGGGCTGGCAAAATGCCACGGGCCCCCGATCCAAAAGGTCCCCCCCCCGGCCCAAGAGGCCGTGAGGACAGTTTTTTTTTTAATTGTTTTTTTATTTAAACGTGACGATTTTTACTGATAGGGCCCCATCAATTTGCCATGGGCCCCGGATGCTATAGTTACGCCACTGCTCGATTATTATAACGTTGTGTACCTATATCACACAATCTGTGAAATTACCTTATACATAATATTTTATTACTAGAAAGGTCAATGACCGCTGGTGCCATCTTATTTTGACTATAGATGAGTGATGACCCGTGAATTTCGCATCACTCCTAAATTTTACTTAGAAACCACGAATACTTCAAGACTCGTATTAGTCAAAACCGTTCAGCCGTTCTTTAGTTTTAGTGAGAATAACACAATTGTAAATTTATTTATAATATTTATTATATTAAAGAAAATATTAAATATTAATTAACATTTAAAATCTATAGAATATACAATATGGTCTGCCCCTGCGCTTACTATCAAAGTTCAAGTTGTTGTCAACAGATGTCACTAAGCGTTAACTAAATCGCACTATAACTTACCCGACACGTTACTTCATAGACTCTAACATGAAGTTTGAGAGACCATACAACAAAGTGTTATATGTCAAAAGAGTAATTTTTGTGGAGTTGTTGAAACTCTCCTTAATAATAGTTAATAGTTATAGTGTATTATTATTATTATAGTACATAGGTACTCGTAGTATAAAATATTATTAAGATATTTAAATTTTAAATTATTATTTAAAAAAAGTTCAATTTTGGAAGTTTAAAAATGCAGTGCAGCATTGCTTCCTAGTTGTCAGTGACTATAGCAACGACATTGTTATGCAGAGCAACGGCTGAAGTTTCATTTTTAGGGTTCCGTACCCATCGAGTAAAAACAGTACCCTATTACTTAGGTCTAAGACATTATTGTCTGTCCGTCCGTCTGTGTCCATTCACTCCATGCTGAATCTCAAGATCGGTGGCAACTAGAAAAATTCTCGTGTCACAGTGTTTGTGCGTGAACTCCTCCAATACGGCTTAACCGATTTTAATGACATTTTTGTATGTACATTTACTACTTACTTTACTTTTTATATTGGTAAGTACTAGACATAATTTATATGGCAAAACAACTTTGCCGGGTCAGCTAGTCATTTATTACATACTATTTCTTTTGCTGGGGCTCCCATATAAAAATTACAATTTTTTACCTATCTTTGCTTAACGATACGGAACCGTTCGTGCACGAGTCCAACTCGCACTTGGCCGATTTTTGTACACCCCGATTGGACGACCTGCTTAGCTCATTGTAAGTAAATCGAATCAGAATCACTCCCTGTTGGACTATCTATTCAAATATACTTTTCATTTCCATATAATCACGGTTTTTATAGCCGAAGTCTTAACACTTCGGCTATAAAAACCGTTACCATTAGAAATATCATAATTAGAATTTTAGTTTTAATTATTAGAATTCGAAATTTGTTTGTCAAACTGCTTAGCATTGATATTTGCTATATTCCATAAAATTGTTCTACCATTTTATTAATTTTATATAAATATAATATATAATTTAAATTAACTGTATATAATTTAATCAATTATATATAATTTAAATTAACTGCTGGTAGTTAACGATCATCATTTAAACTAATTTATAAAATTAATAAAATGATAGAACAATTTTATGGAATATAGCAAATATCAATGCTAAGCAGTTTGACAAACAACTTTCGAATTCTAATAATTAAAACTAAAATTCTAATTATGATATTTCTAATGACCGGTTTATTTTATTCCAATCTAATAATTTAATAACGCGCTGTATTGCAACTGGAATGATAACAAGTGCGTGTCGGGCCACGCGCAATATAGGGTTCCGTAATACCGCTAGTTTTTTTTTTAATTTTTTTTTTTGTATGCTCAATAAATGTACATTTATAACGTGTTAAACTACTAACAACATCATCTCAGTGACTTCCAAAGGAATTTGAACAAAAAGTTCCTTTATACTTCGTGGAATACATTTTTTAGTCAATAGACTATTACTCATAACTTATGAAGTCTTCTTAGCCGTGATAGTGTTCCTTTTAAATTCAGCATATTTCCTACTCCCGTGAATTTTTTCACATTTCCAGAAGCAACCGTTTAGCTAGTAGAAGGGACTCACTGGACTCTAATGATTTTTTCCACTTTAAAACTCAATATGTCACAAATGGATCCCTAAATCGGAAAATGATCTATGAATACTCATAGTATTTTTAAAAAACACGATGGGGTGGACGCGAAAAAATTTTTCATCCCCGCTTGATGTGTATGGAAGGTACCATACAAAAAATATCTTTTTTAAGTTTTTATGTACCATTTTGTCGCCATCATTAGCATGCGCATTCATGCCAAATTACAGCTTTGTAGGTCCTATAGTCTCTGAGCAAAACCGCGGACAGACAGGCAGACGGACAGACAGACGGACAGACAGACGGAAACTATAAGGGTTCCTTGTTGACTACGGAACCCTAAAAAGGGACACTGGAATGAACTGGAATGCAATTCAGTGCATTCCAGTTCCAGTTCCAGTTCAATGGCCAGTAGCATAGAGAATAATTCGTCCATGCCAGATGCCAGTAGGGCTGGTTTACTTCATTCCAAACCAGTGATCTAATACAGCACTGGATTACTGTTGGAATAATGTAAACGGGCATTTGAATGCAATTTTGACAAAAAAAAGCGCTGGAATGATGCAAACCGACCATTACTAGTAAATTATTGTTTATCATCGGAACTGCTAAAGGTGGATCTTAATTAAACGTGACTATATCGGACAACCATTGTCAAGTATTGTTGTATCCATATACTACAATAATAATAATAATAGCTCCCACACCGGTTTCGATGACGGCGGCCGGTTTCATTGAAACTAGGCCAGCTACGCAGGAGTAATTTTATACTGCCCAAGTGTGTGCGCAGTACACAAGAGCACTCTCAATTCCTTTACTCTCATAACCCAGTGGGACAGACGACCGACACGACTGGCGAGAGATCAGGCGCGGGACCGACTTTTTACATGCCCGTCCGACGCATGGATCATCTTGTCAGACAATCAGGTGGTCAGCCTGCATTGTCCAACATGTTTCCAACGCGGAATCGAACCCACCTCCGAGTCAAGAGCCGCGCTCTGTACAACTAGACCACGGAGGCGTTATATATACTACAATACTGAATTAGTGACACACTTTTGGCATGTCACTGTCCTGTCATAGTAATCTGTTATCTGGACGGACCCTAAGGGTTGATTCAGACCGCAACGCGACGCGTATCAAGATGCATTTCTAAATTAGTATGGATTTGACAGATTCGCAAGACATCTCACGCAATTTTTTTTCCTACTCCCTTGAATTTTTTTCACATTTCCAGAAGCAACCGTTTAGCTGGTAGAAGGGGGAGGGGGGGGGGGGGGGCACTTGACTCTAACGATTTCTTCTACTTTAAAACTTAATATTTCAGAAACGGATCCCTAAATCGGAAAACGATCTATGAATACTCATACTATTTTTAAAAAACCTATCCAACGACACCCCACACGATGGGGTGGACGCGAAAAAAAAAATCATCCCCGCTTGATGTGTAGGCAAGGTACCTACCATAAAAAATATATTTTTTAAGATTTCATGTACCATTTTGTTGGCATCATTATTATGTACATTCATACTAAATTACAGCTTTGCAGGTCCTACAGTCTCTGAGCAAAATTGCGGACAGAGAGACAGACGGACGTACAAACTGAAACTATAAGGGTTTCCTTTTAAACCGGTAAAGCCGTTTCCGAGATTCCATTTATATTTTTTTGTGAGTTCATTTTGATAAGACATAAAAAGACAACCTACAAATAATATACTTACAAAAAATCAGCGTTTTAGGGTACCGCAGTCAATCAAGTTTTGTTGATTTTTGTAATCAACAAAACTTGATTGACTGCGGTACCCACTAAAACGGAACACTAATCGGCATTGATTTTTTGTATATTTGTAGGGAAATGGTTATATAATTTAAGAGTAACATTGTCCTACAAATAGAACAATCCATATTTTAGGACCATCAAATCAAAGTATGAAATCCTTTCTATCTTTGTTAGCTACCACTTTCAAGATTTTTCGCAAATAAAAAAGTTGTTTGTCGTATCAAAATGAAGCTACTTACAAAAAATTAGCTTGTTAGTAATCAAAAAAAAACATTTGTTCTAGCGATCCCTGACTATTAACCTACAAAGTATACAAAAAATTCAAACCTTGTTCAATTCAAACTCGTGTGGTCGCTAATTATAATATTATTATTAGGTTAAAACAATATTTTGTTATAATAACAGACCATAAGGTCTGTACTATCTACACATTGACTTGTCCATGGACGACGCTATATGAAGGGTTGTAACTTGTAATCACAAACTGAAATGTAAAGCCAACTGCAGTAACCTTTGAATGGCCGTTGTCTGCAGTCTGAGTAATGAGGTAAGTGCAGCAACGTGTATTTTGAAACTAACTTGTAACCTAGGTTAGGTATGTAGCAAATTGTAATACCTGCGTGTAAACCAGCCTTTTCCAGAAGTTTATTAATCATACTATATTGTTTGATATAGGAATTTTGTCGCCCAAGCATTTTTCAGATGTATAATATTTGAATTTTGAACAGTTACGTACATTTTTACGGTAGTAATGTTTACCAAACACATAATACTTCGATGCAATTCATCTATGTCCTAAATCGTAATTAACGAAGGTGGGGACTAGCTAGGGGTGCGTTAAGCGTAAACGTCTTAAGGCGAGGATAAACCCCAATTTGTTATTTAGTCCAATGAGTATAGTAAGTTCACTTCGGAATTCGAGATACCCAGCTGTAAGTCTGTGAATATTTGTATATTGGCACCCTAAATGTTGTCTCAAAACCTACATATGGTAGGGTGTGCGCAACTATTAAATTTCAAGGTCAAAAGGTCACAAAAATCGTTTTTTTGCACTTTTTTTTTTAATATTTCATTTCCTATGGGTTTTTTGCTATTTGTATTAGAACCATGATGTAGAATACAAAATTCTCTACCGCTTCTGTTCAAAAAAAATTTTTTATACGGTGAACCGTTTCGAATGCCCACATGCGAAGGAATCCATTGCAACTTCAGAGTAATGTCATTATCTCTAAGCGACTGCACATCGCGTATAATATTGTAAGCTATCGATACACCTCTGCACCCAGAGGCGCATCGAGCTATATGCTGCAAGGCGCTTTTACTGTCACACAAAATCACTATGCGCGGACTGCTTACTCCTGCAGCGTACTTGACAGCCTCTGAAATTGCAATGAGTTCCAACGACATGATGGATACCTTAGCATTTGTTTTAAACAAATTCGAACTTCTTAGCACCGAATCATACACTGCCATTCCACTACCACTATTACTCATTGATCCATCCGTAAATATTTTGTGCCAACCTTTATACTTAACATTAATTTCTCGCATAATTTTACTTTTCAGACTAGAACATTCAAAATTTCTTTTACTATCTGTTACGCACTCGAGATTACAGCAAATAAAATCAACTTTATAGTAATACGATATCCAATAATCCATTAAGAACATATCGAGTAAATCAGAAGAATGTATTTCTAAATTCTTACAATGATTAAACGCACTTATAAGAAGAGGCCTGCTTTTACGTTGCCAGTAAGAATCAGTCATGACATTATTAAGTTTTTCAATTTTTTGTACTGTCATGTTATCCGATAAGACAAAATTTTTTAAACAAAATTTAAAACCTAAATATAATCTACGAATATTTAACGTCGGTATTCCGAATTCACATTCCATAACATGTATGAGAGTTGTTTTGATAAAATGCCCGATAATTCTTAACGCCGTGTTTTGCAACCGATCGAGCTTGTCTAGATGAATTTTTGCACAATTGCCATACAGAAAACTTCCATAATCAATTCTGCTTCTTATTGTAGACAAGTATAAGGTCCGTAAGTACTTCGGATGGACTCCCCATTGAGATCCTGTTAAAACTTTTAGTACATTTAAAAATTTGGACGTTCCTTCTATAACTTTACTAATATGTTTATTCCATAATAATGGGCGATCTAGCCATAATCCTAAATACCTAATGTTTTCAACAGTTTCCACCGGCCTATTACTAATTTAAATGTTTAAAATATTCTTTCTACGTCCCCTACTAAATATAATTATTTTTGATTTCTCAGAGGAAAGTTCAAGCCCTAACAAATCCAAGAGTTCGACCATCCTATTAAGGGCTGCTTGCATCCGCCTTTCACACAAACGCAAATCACTATCAGATATAAAAAACAAAATCATCGGCAAACTGCTCAATACGTACGTAGTATGTTATTATTTCCTTACAAATTTTATGCGTCGTAATGTTAAATATCAAAGGTGAAACGGGGTCAGCTTGACACAAACCCCTATCTATCAATCTCACAATAATTTTACCGTTGTTATCTTTAACCATTACACACCTATCCGTTAAAAAGGACCACATATAATTGCATAACATGCTATTGCACATTAAACATAGAAAAACCAAAATTTAAGGAAAAAATGTTGTGTATTTTTTAATTAATGGCTTTTTGTGAAAAATATAGTGCATTAAACTGTTTTATTTTTATTTTAAAAAGATAGAGGAGGTTTTCATCTTAAAAAAATCCTTTGCTTCTATGCTCTAAGTCAGATAGTTAAGAAGTTATAACGATTTTATTAAGGGCCATCGCAACGACAAAATGTCGTCGAGCTGTGGTTACGTGTGAATGGTGTCGCTGCAGCATTTTGTGGTTGCGTTGTGGTACCGACAAAATGACGTTGCGATGTGGTTGCGACGTGGTTGCGATGTGGTTGAGACGTGGATGCGTCGCGTGCAAGTCGAACTATTGTAGTTTGACTCCGGCTTTTATAGCGGAAACACGTCTTGCCCAAAGTCATGGATTTCGAAGAGGACACTTTATTGTTGTTATCCTTGCTATTATTGATAAGAAGAAAACGACGGTGATGTCAGCGTAATCGTCGAAATATAATTTATTGGGTACATCCTTTATGGGTAAACAAAAGTCAAAGCCAATTTCGTACTAATTATCTTATACTGAGAAGGTTCAAGATAAAGTTTTTCAAAAAATACATATTGCCATTATGGATTATGAGCCATAAAGGCCAAAAAATCTCGTTTGTTGTATGGGAACCCCTTAAATATTAACTTTATATTGTTTTTAATATTTGTTGTTATAGCGACAACAGATATACACAATCTGTGAAAATTTCAGAACTCTAGCTATAACGGTTCTTGAGATACAGCCTAGAGACAGACTGAACAGACGGACAGACAGACGGACAGAGATCGAAGTCTTAGTAATAGAGTCCCGTTTTTACCCTTTGGGTACGGAACCCTAAATAACATAGTAATAATATTATTATTATTATATTTAAAAAAACATTTAAAAAAAATATATACGGCAACGAAAAATGCGAGTAACGAAACGCATTAGTGATTAACGTTTCGTACTAGATGGGCGTAACCGTTACTCAGTACCAACTTTTTCTACAGCTGCTCTAATGAATTATGAAAACACAATATCTATATATAAAAAACCTTGACTTATAGTCTGACAAGAAAGTGAAGAAATTAAAAAGTGGCAACATTGTAGTGTCATCCCTTTTAAATCAATCTAAGAAAAAAAGGATGACATTACGATGTTGCCACTTTTTAATTTCTTCACTTTCTTGACAGACTATAGCTACCACTTTCGAGATTTTTCGCAAATAAAAATGTTGTTCGTTTTATCAATATGAAGCCACTCACAAAAAATTAGCTTGATGGTAATCAAATAAAAATTGTTCTAGGGCTCCCGGACTATATTATTTCCACGCCTCGTTTCTAAATTTAAACAAGGCGTGGAATTTTTTCTTTCTTTCTCGTTAAAGTTTCACTCCTTTCGTTCTTATAAAGGGTGGCGTATCGTTGCATCGACGCAACGTTGTGGTTGCGATGTGGTTGCGACGTGGTTGCGACGTGGTTGCGATGTGGTCGGTATTTTACAAGTGGTCGACAACGACTGCAAAATGTGGTACGTGTGAATGGTCCAGTTCATTTACATTACGAAATATACGCCCGACCACGTGGTGTGTTTGTCGTGTGGTTGCGGTTGTCGTGTGGTTGTGGTACGTGTGGGTTGGCCCTAAGAAGTATTGGTCAGATTTGTATGAGAGCCAGAGAAAAAAATTTTTTTAAAAGGTAGAGAAAAAAAATTTTTGAGAGCCAATTTGAGAATAACATATGCCATACACCATAACATTAAAGGATCGGACATTGTTACAGGGCATGATTTGGAACCCCAGGTGTGGGGTTGGGCAATGCGAAATGATTCTCTGCAGCCTATCAGGACTTTCTTTTTCCTTAAATTTTGATTTTTCTATGTTTAATTCTACGAAATTCATAAGTTCATAACGTATTGCCTGTGTAAGCATAGTCCATAAGTTTAGCTATTAAATAAGACCTTTTTTATATTTATAGGATATTTACATCAGAAATATTGGTCAGATTAGTGTGAAAGCCCGGGAAAGACTAAAATGGCTGCCATTTTACAACCGTTAGAGAGAGAAAAAATTTGAGAGCCAATTTATTGAGAAAATATGCCATACATCACGACATTAAAGGATCGGACACTGGTGTCGCGACACATTGAATATGGCGCGTTTTCGACCGGAGGCACCAGTTACCTGAAGTGATACTTTGACCGCGCGCTCTCCGCCCTCTTTATCGGAAACGGTTCACCGTATAAAAATTTTTTTGAAGAGAAGTTGTAGAGAATTTTGTATTCTACATCATGGCTATAAATACAAATACCAAAAAACCCATAGGAAATGAAATATTTACAAAAAAAGTGCAAAAACCGATTTTTGTGACATTTTGACCTTGAAATTTAATAGTTGCGCACACCCTACCATATGTAGGTTTTGAGACAACATTTAGGGTGCCAATATACAAATATTCACAGACTTGCAGCTGGGCATCTCGAATTCCGAGGTTCCTACCTAATTTAAGCCTAATTTGACTGGACCAATTCCGTGACTCCCAGTTTACCTAGTTCCAATATAATAACGAAATGTAAAAAATATGAGATATAAAGCACAATATTTAAAATACTTTAAACCATAAACATTTTAATAAAACGTAATACTTTGGCTGTAATTAATTTACAAACTCACCTCCGACAAAAATCTATTTCATCGAAATATAAGTATTAACTAGGATAATTATACATTTTATTTAAATAAATTGTTAGTAAATCTATATTAAAATCTTTTGAACCGAACAATTTTGTTTCTTAATATTTATTTCCAAAGATATTTTTAAAAAAATGAAAAATAGAGAAGGTCCGCCCCTAGTAACTACAGTTTTATACTAAGCTAAAATGAATCTTCTTGCGACGCGATGCGTGTACGCTTGGTCTTTGGTTGTGTGTAAGGTTATCGTTTTGGATTGAGATTAATCCCCGCCTTAAGAAAACCTTCAAATAGCAGCTAAAGGGCGCGTATTATATCAAATTGCTTTACATGATCGTCTGTAATATCAATAATATTAATGAAAAACTGAATGTTAAATTAAGATGCAGCAAACTTCAGGGCTAACAAGTGACTATGTTACTCAAAAACACGATAGCATACAATTTTCTCGATAGAAAAAAATTGCGAAGTTGCTTCCAAATCACCTATAATTAAAACGTTAAACTCCTAGTATTCGAGTAATACAATATTAAAATAACGCTTGAAACTTTTTAGTGTAATCTCAAAAGTCAACTTTTATAACACAGAATAATCAATCAAAAAGACCTCTGTAAAAAAAGGGATTCCTATTTTGCCAACAGAGGAGAGTGATTTAAGCTTCCAAAATTTGTACATAGATTGGTTCAAGCATGTAACACTTTACTTTGCCCATAGCTTACATCAGCCTCTCATAGAAAACAAGCAATCTAAAACGTATCCAACACGGTTTTTTACTTTAACGCGGCGTCACCATAATACAAATTTTAAATATTGTAATTAAACTCAATAGAGTGTAGTTACTAATAAGTGTGGGACATTTGAAAAAGTTTTTTTTTCCCTTTTTTCAACTAAATTCCAAGCTGCTAAATAGTGCTAATTAAGGCAAACCGAACTCTCCAGGTGCCGTAGACAAAGTCCCTTTCGTAAAAAACGATAACGAAATTCGTTATCAAAATGTATGGGACTTGACATAATAAACTTTATGGGTCAGACTGACGTGGTGTGCCGTGTGAAGCGTCCATAGATATAGTATATCATTATTATATATACCTATTAAAAGTACAAAAGGACCCCCTTTCAATTACTTCCATACTAATCCATACTTATTACTTACTAATATACTAATAATATTAAATATAAATGCGAATGTGTGTCTGTCTGTATGTTACCTCACCTCACCTAACCTCACGTTTATACCTCAGAAGTCAGAACCGATTTTGCTTGCTTGCTTGATGCTGAAATTTGGCATGGAGATACTTTGAGTCCTGGGAAAGGACATATAAAAGTACTTCATGGTCAAATAGTCTTTATATTTAAAACTCAAAGGTGACTGACTGACATGATCTATCAACGCACAGCCCAAACCACTGGACCGATCGAGCTGAAATTTGGCATGCAGGTAGATGTTATGACGTAGGCATCCGCTAAGAAAGGATTTTGATCAATTCTACCTCCAAGGGGTGAAAATAGGGGATCAAAGTTTATATACAATAATACGTCTTCTTAACGCGAGCAAAGCCGCGGGCAAAAGCTCGTTTTTAATAAAACCAATATTAAAAATGAAGGACATGTCAAAATTGCAGTTTTATTTTTGAGACTTGGACGCTCGTGTTGACAGCCACTACTGAATTTAAAGAGCCACTAAACAAGAATTGGACACTACTTGCACTACACACCTGCACTCCACTGCCTCAATTAACTAGTCACTTGCACTTGCACTAATCAAAGTGAATACAGGCCCTAGAACCCTAGAAAGATAACCATATTTTACTTTACACAAAAGATAACCATACGCTTAACGGCCGTTCCCAATATTCGATCTATCTCTGGTTTGACATACGACCGATCGGAGCTAACATTGAATTGACATAAAATATATGTCTCTAATGTCTAATGAGAGCTACTCCTATCTCTAGTAGGGCAAAGATAGATCAAATATTGGGAACGGCCACAAGAAGCGCACAAATTCCCAATGCGATTTTTATTACTTTACAGTTAAAATATCTACAATTTATTTAGATATTTAAAAAGTATATAATATGTGTACAAATAAAATGCATTGTTTTTATACTTATGAATTTTTTTTATATTATTAAACTGAAATTACAAAATTCTCAATTAAGACCTCACAAAAATGACTGTCTTCTGTTGAAAGGAACAAATCTAATGAATTTTTACAAAAAAACAGTTTCTTTTTTCTACAATTAAGTAGGCAATAGTATAATCAGTCTTAAAAATCACACTAAAAAAGAACTAGCAAAATTTAAAGATATTTGTGGCAAACGTCAACTTTGTGTTGCACTTTTGCATTTCGCGCAAGATATGTTGGACATTCTTTTCTTTTTATACGTGCAGAAGTTGCTGAAACGCCTTTTTTAGATGGAGGTTCTTTTATGAAGCCCTCTTCATAATCACTCTGTGCCTCATCTTCCGACAGGTGATCCTCCGCCTCGCTATCACTTTCTCAGCATACATCGTCTTCATTTTCCTCTCACCTGTCCAATATTAGGGCCTGTATTCACTTTGATTAGTGCGAGTGCAAGTGATTAGTTCAAGAGATTAGTGATTAGTAGAAATCAAAGGACTTGCACTAATCAGTCCCTGTCCACACGTACTTTTACCTGATTACTAATCACCTGCACTAATCACTTGCACTTATTACTAATCAAAGTGAATACGGGGCTTTAGTCTTATTTCGTTGTTTTTAAAGGCCGTCTACTAGTCACGATATTCCCTTTATGTTTTGCCTATAACAAAACAATAATACGCTTTATACATAAAAAATAAAAGAACAAAATACATCGTCAAAAGTTACGCAAAAGATAACCATACGCCTCGCGAGCGTACGTCAAGCCCATAACTAAGAAACTATGTTACTTACCACTATGCAACAGCCGTTCCGCGAAAGGATAGATCGGCGACTTAGTTGGCCGGAATGCACACACAGATTCGCCCGCTAATTAAAAAAATACTGCATTTTGTTTTCTGCGCGGGCGCCTCTGCGACGTAGGTTATCTTTCTAGGGTTAAGGGGGCTGGAAGAGTGCCGACGATTGGGTGGTTTGCCTTCCTACTTTATAATTATTATTCTAAAATTATCATATTAACCGAACTTATCAACGCTACTATAGTCGAGACATTTTAATAGGTCACATTTGACAGTTCATCAAAATTGTACCAGGTAACCTTATAGCGACGTAGGTACATAAAAAATAAATATTTTCGTTTTGTTATAACTGCACGATTGATTAACTTTTTTCAATTACGATTACATATTTATTGTAAATATGACCGATACGAATTATTTAACGATTTACTTTTACTGATAAACAATTCTAAACATAATAAACAAATTCTAAATTGCACGTCGTTACAATGTTACGTCAGCTGACCTTTTTTCTTTTTTTTAACTCTAGGGAAATCACCCTAAAAATCGAAAGCGAATAATAGTACCGATGCATTGATTACTTGTGACGAAATATCCCCGTAAATTAATAACCACGTTATGAAAAGTGACACATATTTATGTGAAATGAATAATGATAATACTACATCTAACAGTTTTTATAATTCAAGCGAATAAATGCATTTTTTTTTTTGTAAATTATGTACTTGTCTTATTTTGCTCCTTGAATTTGCAAAAGAAAAAGTAATAATGGGACAGGAGTTTGTTTCAAACGTATAAAATTCAAATATTTTATTTCAAGTCTGTATCGATTTATTCGTTTTGGTCGATGTTTTTACGCAGCTCACCTCACTATGGAGATTAATCTGGCAGATGTCAAAATATGTGGCCTATTAAAATGCCCCGACTGTAAGTACTACCATTATAACTAACTAGATGACACCCACAACTCTGTTGCACCAAAATTCGATTATCGCGCGGGAATAGTACATTTTTCCGGGATGAAAAGAATCCCATGTTATTTTCCGATCGCCATACCAAATTTCAGAAAAATCGGTTCAGCTGTTTAGGCGGGAAGAGGTTAATAAACAGACAGACTGATAGACACACTGTCGCATCTATATCTATAGACTATAATATCTATACTTATTATAAAACAAAGTCGCTACTGGAAAAAAACTACTGGAGCAATTTTTATTGGCACAGATAAGAAGTGAAGTGAAATCATTTTTTCAGTGGCTATATATTTTATACCCGTGCGACGCCGCGCCGCGCGCCGTGGCGGGTCGCTAGTAATATTATAAAACAAAGTCGCTTTTATTTCCCTCATGTCCCTTTGTTTGTTCCCTTTAATTTTTAAAACTACGCAGCGGATTTTGATGATTCTTTCAGTGTTAGATAGCCCATTTTTCGAGGAAGGCTATGGGCTATATTTTATCAGGCTGAGACTAATAGGAGCGAAGAAATAGAGGAAAAGTGGAAAAAACGGCGAAAATTATTTGAAAGGGCTAACTTGAACGCGCTAATCTCAGGAACTAATGGTACGATTTGAAAAATTCTTTCAGTGTTAGATAGCCCATTTATTGAGGAAGGCTATAGGCTATATTTTATTACGTTAAGACTAATATGAGAATGTGGAAAAAACGGGGGGAAATTATTTGAAAGGGCTTATCTCGCGAACTACTGGGGCAATTTTTATGTTATTTGGCACAGATAAGAAGTGAAGGATCACAGGCTATCGATTTAAATCATTTTTTCAGTGGCTGTATATTTTATACCCGTGCGACGCCTTGGCGGGTAGCTAGTTTATGATATTAGTAAGTATCCAGACTACTAGTGCTACTACTACTACTCTTATCAAATCAAAATGGACACTTAACATGTGCCTGAAATGCATAACTCTGAACAATTGTCATGTTCTGCATATTCATGCGCCTTCCATGCCATGTCGTTGGCATTTCATACGCCAAATTACGGCTACGTGATTCCCTGTGGCCATGAAGCGATCGGGTCATGTCTGCTATAAGTTAAGTAGGTATATCACATAGACATAATAAAAAAAGTATGCACTAATATCATATTTGAAAGTTTATTCATTTACTAAGTTTTCAAAACATTATTTCGTCACGATAAATTCGACAAAACGAGTGCAGAGTGAGTGCTATTATTATTATTCATTAATATAATATCAGCACCGTAATAATTAGTAAGTACCGTGTACGTATCGTCATCATAATATTAATTTTCCAACTACATTCTTATTAATATTTTTAACTATTATAGCGTAGCTTTTATCGCGGGTATTATAGTTGGGGAGGAGAAGAGGGGATTTCGGGAGTAGCTCGAGCGTGTCAGATTAAGAGTCCGGGTTACCCTCGAAATTCTCATACATACGTAATACCAAAATCATTTTGTCATACGAAAGTATTTAACATGTTTGAGTTATTTTTCAGCTTAAAATAGTAATTACCTATGTTCCTGAACAAAAATTAACTTCAAAATATTTATACACAAAAAAAATTTTTTGTGTATAAATAGCACCCTCCCCTCCTCTACTACTATGACAAAATATGACAATATAATTGTACGACAATATTAGGAGCCAACGTTGCGGCATATTACATTTTACAATTCAGCTCACATTTATCCATGTCTATGAGAATTAGCAACAAATTAACTGACTAAAAATTTTTAAGTTAAGAAAAATCGGCCAAGTCCGAGTCGGACTCGCGCACTAAGGGTTCCGTTATCCGTAGCATCATATAGCAAAAAAAAAAATAGGCAAGAAAGGGATTTTTTGTATGGGAGCCAACCTTTAATAGTACAGAATATATAATAGAGGATTTTGTGAGTATTTAAAGTGCCTGTTGCCGTTATTGATGTCGAGCAAAAGAGGCCAAAAAAATCGTGGTTATTTTATGGGAACCCTTAAATATAAATTTTATTTTGAGTAATAGGCTACTTGACCTATATTCAATTTCATTGAACAAATGCATATTTCTAATAGAACTTGGTCTAGGAAACCGTATTTCACCCTTATCATAAAATAAAAGCTACTAAATGACGAAAACGAACGAAAAATCGACTCTATATAAATTATTTATATAGAGTCGATTTTAAAATATGATTTTATGAAAATAGGATTTGTACTGACAAAAACGCTTTTGCGGTACTTCCGATTTGGATGTGACATCATCCTCATAGTAATTTAATATCTTTTATTTATCGCGTTCGTTATATATAAGTATATTTGTACATAAATATTAAGAATAAGCCTAGAAAGATTTGTAAAATATATTTTCTTAAATAATTCAATTATAAACATCAGTTTTATATATTATCTCTATTAATTGTAGTACGGGAAATGAAATGGCCAAAACTTTTCTCCAAAAGTTTTCAACATTACAAATGATTTCTAATTTCTTATTTAATTATTTTATAATTTTTGGGCACTTTTAGACTCGTACATTTAGCACATAAGAAAATTCAATAAAGAGAGTTTAAAATACAAAACGTATGACGTCACACTATGGCGGACAGTATTTTCGGCGCCATTTAAAGGGCATGTTTTTCAATCAACATTTTTATAATATAAGAGAACTCAACTTCAAAAGCAAATTAATTCCTCGCATCTTCTTTATTCATCTAAAATATCCTTTGATGTTGCTATTTTAAAGAATTATTTTCTTTTAAGAAAGATTAGGTATTTAATGGCGCAAATATTCTTAGAAAATAATTCTTTGAAATAGCAATGAATAAGAAAATCAATATTTTGGTTGCCAATGCAACCAAATTGCTGCACACTCGCGTCTAAAATCCGAATTATCTTGTGTTATAATTATTATTTACTGGACATAATGCTGTCACATATTTCCTGCACGTTCCCTATTTGTCAGGAAAACATTAAACATTGTTCTTTTAGTTTCGAGTATAGAGCATTGTAATGTAATTTATCTTAATAGATCAAGATTTCGTAAAAAGTCAAATCTTGCTAGGTTCTACCATTAGCCTTATAAAAATTACGAGCTATTTGACCGAGCTTCCCTCGGTATTTGAAAAAACACGAATAAAAAGACATTTTCTAAAAATGATTCCTAGCTAGATCAATTTATCGCCCCCGATAACCCCTATATACTAAATTTCATGAAAATCGTTGGATCCGATTCCGAGATTCCAATTATATATTTATATATATATACAAGAATTGCTCGTTTAAATCTTTAAACGAGCAATTCTTGTATGTTCAAATAAGATTATAGTCTGGCACCGTTTTTATCTAGAGGTTATCAGGTGAAATGTGTATTTAGGTAAGAAGTATACTTACTTTCATAATAAAAGAAAAATTTATAGGAAAGGTTAATCTCTTCTTTGGTCCATTCAGATTATCCTACCTGAGTTTCAATTAGCGGTTCTTATGTCGTCAGCATTAAGGTCTTTTTGGAGAGGTTTGATCTGTTTCCTATTTATAGAACTGTGACGTCATATACCATGTTAGGAACCCAAATGTCAAAACATTGCTTATTATATTATTGTGACCATGTAAAAATGTAAAAAAAAAACTAGATCGAAATCGGTCCACCAGAGGAATGCGACTGTGATACTACAGACCATAGACTTCTATTTAATATGATAAATTAGAAGTCTTTGCTACAGACAGACAGACACACGAACACATAGACAAGTCAAACTCATTAGTCATTACTCATTAGTCAAGTACTATAATTATAATTATACTCAAATATACTTACAATTATAGATACTCAATTATACTCATATCGGTGTTTTAAGGTAAAAAAATATAATTCTGAGCAACAGTAGGTAATATACGAATTTTAATAATGATTGATAGTAGTCAGGGAGCCCTAGAACAATTTTTTTTTATTACTAACAACTAACAAGCTATTTTTTTGTGGGTAGCTTCATTTTGATAAGACAAACAACTTTTTTATTTGCGAAAAATCTTGAAAGTGGTAGCTAACAGAGCTAGAAAGGATTTCATAATTTTATTTGATGGTCCTAAAAAATTTATTATTCTATTTGTAGGACAATGTTACTTTTAAATTATATAACTATAATTAATTAACCTACCAATATACAAAAAATCTGCTGGTTAGGGTTCCGTTTTAGGGTACCGTAGTCAATCAAGTCACAGTTTTACTTAGCATGGGATTAGACGACGTGATGTACGCTACCTAGCTTTTATACTATTGTATATTATTGTATGGTTAATAAAGAATTTGAATTTGAATCAAGTTTTGTTGATTACAGAACCTACAGAACCCTAAAACGAGACCCTAACCAGCTGATTTTTTGTGTATTATATAGGTTAATACTTAATATATTTGTATAGGTTAGTAGTAAAAATATAATTTAAGAATAACATTAGGCTGGCATTGTCGGTTTCGACACAAGCCTAATAAATAAGAAAAAAAAAAAGAATAACATTGTCCTACAAATAGAACAATCCATATTTAGGACCATCAAATCATAGTACGAAATCCTTTCTATCTCTGTTAGCTACCACTTTCAAGATTTTTCGCAAATAAAAAAGTTGTTTGTCTTATCAAAATGAAGCTACTCACAAAAAATTAGCTTGTTAGTAATAACAAAACATTGTTCTAGGGCTTCCCTCACTATAAATAACTTAAGATCTCTCAACAAAAAAGGTCTTTGAAATTTATTCTACAAACAAAATTCATCAATTAAGTGTGTAACGAAATCGCGAGATTTTCTTTGAAACGAAACATCTACAGCAGGACTGCCCAACCGGGGGGCCTCAAGGTTGATAAAATACCATATAAAATACGCGGGACTCGGCGAGTATATTATAGTGCCCTGAGTATAATATAAGTATTTCATAACATTGAGTATAATTTGCATACGCACACAAACACCGTGCCGAAGTCTGGCAACGCCGCTGTGTCGCGGCCGGTAGAAGTTGAGGGTGTTAGGTTTTTTCGTTACGAAATTTCTTGATTCGGTCGTCACGCTTAAAGCCCGCCATAAAAGCTATGCAATAGCTTAAAAATAGCCACAGCTGAACATAGATGATAGAACCATCTCCTTTCTTTGGAAGCCGGTTAATTGAATCCCTCGCAATAAAATAATTTTGGCGCAACAATGTGAGCCAGCAAAGTTGTAGCCTGTGGCTACTAATATATATTCTGTGCCTGTGGGAACATCTATTCTAATCTTTGAACGCCTCCGTGGTCTAGTGGTAGAGCGCGGCTCTTGACGTTGGTCGTGGGTTCGATTCCCGCGTTGGAAACAAGGACAATGCAGGCTGATCACCTGATTGTCTGACAAGTAAGATGATCCATGCGTCGGATGGGCATGTAAAAAGTCGGTCCTGGGCCTGATCTCTCGTCGGTCGTGTCAGTCTTCCGTTCCACTGGATTATGAGAGTAGAGGAATAGAGAGTGCTCCTGTGTACTGCGCACACACTTAGGCACTATAAATTAATTACTCCTGCGTAGCTGGCCTGGTTTCGGACCGACCGAACTTATGGTTTCGGTTTCGTTTTTAGCCAGTTTCGGAAAAAAAATCTAGTTTCGGCCTTAGTTTCGGTTTCGGCCAAGATATAGCCGAAACTTTGGGCCCGGCCGAAAGTCATGCGTCGTTCGGTAAACTTCGCAATTAACTCGTGCTTGCTTGCCAGCGAGGCCACGGCTCAGTTCGCCACCATCTATTTAATCGTGCTTTGAGATAATGTTTTCCAGATTAGTCTCAAATCAAAAACTAGCACTTCGTTTTATTTTGACTAAATTGTCTAAACTTATTGTTATCGAAATTATAATTATTATTGAATTTTATTTCTACGACACGCAAGCTTATTTAATATACATAACTGTTGGCAAATTACGTGCTATTTAAACAATGTTTCCCAAGCAAACGATTTAGTAAATGCTATGATAAATTGATTATATTGCGTATGATTTATTTACTTAAGAATTTTGTTCGACTGTGGGATTATAGGATATATTAGGATATATCTTGCAAGATTTATGTAGTAAATCATCTCGCTTCACTCTTTTACTTTTACGTGTTTTTGTAAATATTTAAAATTATCTTTTAACTATTGACACGCAATCTCTTAGGACTTAGACCGTTCCTACCCTGCTAGAATCTTATCTAGCCCACTTCCTCGTAAGCTTCACTCTTGCAGCCCTTACACCAATCACACGTCAAACTTCGTTTTATTAAACTAAGTTCTCAATGAACAATGAACGCATTTATATGGCGACGTAAATCTCGTTTTGTTTCAAATAGATTTTACATTATTTTAATCGCGATTAATAAATCTAAGTTTACGTTACGTCAGGCGATGATTTTTATGTTTTTATCATCTTGGAGCCTTGTCACGTTGTTTTATTAACATAATAACTAGAAACTATAAATAACCTAACCAAACGCATCCCTGAAATCTGTCACCTTAACAATTTTTTCGTCTATATTTTCGATCTGTCATGACACTACACCCACTGTACAAAATGTATTTTATGAAGTTAAATCTCGAATATTGGGCGTCCAGAAGATAAAAATCGAATTTGCTGTGAACGAGTTTAGTTTAAGTTGGTAAAATGCAATTGAGTGTTATAAATGTGTTTATACGATTAAGAAGAAGAGAAGAAGTTTTTTTGTGAACTTGTTTTAACGAAAATAAAAAAATTCTACGCGCTTAGCATAAGCGCGTAGATTTTTTTTGGTGAAATCGCACCTACTTGGAATCATTTAAAAAACGGAATATAGTACAAAAAATTTCTAGTGAACATAATATTCGAGTCTAAGATTAATAATATTTATTTTAAGAAATGTCGCAAAAAGTAAAAAAAAACAATGTGGTACTTTTTCTTTAGTTTAAAAAGTAGTAATCTATGTTAAAAATCAATAAATTTCAGAAAATAATCGTAATTTTAAATGTTTTTTCAAGTTTCGGTTTCGGTTTCGGCTGAAAAACCAGTTTCGGTCGGACACTACCGACCTCCGTCACCGAAACCGGTGTGGGAGCTATTATAATCTAATCTTGCAGCTAATAAAAACTTAGGGAATAACCTTTATTACCTAGCTAGGTACTAGGTTTTAACCATTGAATATAATAAATAATAATAATATGTTAATATCTTATAAAGTAAGTAAGTATTGTTATTTTTATCTATTCGGGCTATAGTTTTAAACTAATTATTACTTGTACACTAATAAAACACACTTTCTTGCACTTTTTCCACTATATTAAGATATTATTATAACTTTTAACAATTTACACGACCGGTTTCGAAATATCTTATTATAGTGGAAAAAATGCAAGAAAAGTATGTTTTATTAGTATTCAACATGAATTTCCACCAAGAACTGACAGTACAATCAATTACACAATATATTATTATTAATAATTGTAGTATAAAATAGTACCAAAAAGCACGCTCCTTAATAGAAGGCCAGGGCATCAAAGCACTACTTATAATCCGAAGGACGCCGTGGTGAAGAGGTTGGGAGACCCTGCTCTTTAGCCTAAAGCCTCCAGGGATAACGCTAATTTATTCTACAAAAACCAATTTGTATGTAAAAAATTATTAGAATATTTACCAAGATAATTTACAAAAATATCCTCTTATAATTTTACTTATAAGCCTAACTTATCTACTAATACTAATATTATTATTAAGTATTGCGAAAGCGTGTCTGTCAGTCTGTCTGTCTGTTACCTTTTCACGCACAAACTGCTGAACTGATTTTGCTAAAATTTGGTATGGAGATGGTTTGAGACCCGGGAAAGGACATAGGATACTTTTTATCCCGAAAAAATGTACAGTTCATGTGGGCTTCATCTAGTAAAATTTTAGAATTGGTTTAAAAATGAACAGTTAAATTTTCTTTCAAAATAATTGTGGTTTAGAAAAAAAACTGTAACCGCATAGAAAATGCCAAAAGAATATTAAAAAAACCGGTCAAGTGCGAGTTGGACTCGCCCATGAAGGGTTCCGCAGCAGCAATAAGAATTGTTTCTATGAAATTATAAGGTTTTTGATTTATTTTAATATTTAATTTTTGTTATAATGAAAGTTAAATTAAGGTTTATCATTTATGACGTATAAAAAAACTACAAGCTAGATCTCGTTCAAACCAATTTTCGTTGGTAGTTTTTATAGTAATGTACATTATATCTTTTTTTTAGAATTATCATGCCCCTGATACTTTAGAAGTTAGAGGGGGAGGGGGACACACACATTTTGCCACTTTGGAAGAGTCTCTCTCGCAAACTATTCAGGTTAGAAAAAATGATATTAGAAACCTCAATATTTTTGAAGACCTATCCATAGATACCCCACACGCATAGACCAGATGAAAAAAAAATTTTTTGTTTCAGTTGTACCTATGGGGACCCCTAAAATTTTTAATATTTTTTCCATTTTTGTATCAAAATCTTAATGCGGTTCGCAGACTACATCTACTTACCAAGTTTCAATAGTATAGCTCTTATAGTTTCGGAGAAAAGTGGCTGTGACATACGGACAGACAGACAGACAGACAGACAGACAGACAGACAGACAGACAGACAGACAGACAGACAGACAGACAGACAGACAGACATGACGAATCTATAAGGGTTCCGTTTTTTGCCATTTTGGCTACGGAACCCTAAAAATAGATTTATTACTAATTAATCAAGGTACCAAAGATTTTATGGAGAAGCAGGTAAAATCTAGGCTATAAATCTTATACGCCTTATACCATTCGTTTTAGGATTTTAAGATCTAGGACCTATATTTATTGCACTTTTTTAGGGTTCCGTAGCCAAAATGGCAAAAAACGGAACGGCAATTCGTCATGTATGTCTGTCTGTCTGTCTGTCTGTCTGTCTGTCTGTCCGTCCGTCCGCCGGACGCCGGTTTTTTTTTATTAAAGTTATTAAAGTAACAGCTAGTACTTTAATAATTAAAAATAAATTCAAAATATAGTAAATTTATTTATTTCTTTATTTATTTATTTATTTCAGGCTACATAGGCCCATACAATATATACCTTAATGACTAACATACATATAAATTATATACACTTAATAACTACACAATAAATACACTTAATAAATAATTAAGGGCGGCTCCCATACAAAACACAAATATTTTTTCCTATTTTCACTCTATAAGGCTGCGTTTCCACCGGAGTTGAGCTGAGCTGCGTTGCGAGGAATGTGTTTTACAAGAACCAATAGAATCGTTGCGCTGAACCTGGTCAGGCAAATGAAGCGCTTCTATTGGTTCTTAAGAATACATTCCTCGAAACGCAGATTAGCTCAGCTCCGGTGGAAACGCAGCCTAATAGCTCTTCGTGTGCGTGTTCAACTCGCACTTGGTCGATTTTTTATACGAATATTCCACTTTATAGCGCGAGCGGTCCTAGACATTTATTTACTTTTAACACATTACATATATAATAACATTAGGCTTCAGTACGATTTTGCGATCGAAAAACGATTTGAAAACTGGGTAGCCAAAAAGTATTGCGGCCTTGTTATCTTTATGACCATCCTTTACCATGTTCTAGCACAAAATATTATGTTCTTAATCCCAGTGGATAAAGACCATTATTTTGAATAGAAAGAGAATCTTCTTTTTGCCGTGCTCAGCTTGCTGCATTAATGATTAACGTAATATTAATACAAATTATAAAATACTCTAGTGACACCGCAGGGATCAAAATTATTTTAATGTTTCGTTAACAAAAACATTAAAACAATTGAATCCATTGGAATGGGATTTATTTCTGAGCCCACAATATAAAAACGACTTAACTCGTATACTTATCTATAAATATTATACAAAATAATGTGTTGTATTATAATATTATGTAAAAACTATGACATGAGCCATGACACTGCAAGCGTACGAGCAAAATTGTCAAAAAAGTATTAAGTATAATAAGTGTAAATAATAGCTTAGGTTTTATTCCCTTTTATTATACATTTTTACATTTGAATAATTTCCTATTAGAATAAGTTATATTGTTGTCTCATTTTTGTGTTATTGCTGTCCCTTTCGCACAGAAATGTAGTGTGTTTCACACATTTGATATTGTTGTCCCTTTCTAGCCTAAGTATAGTGTGTCTCACTCTAATATTGTTGTTGTCTCTTTCGTTTTATACATTTATTTACGTTTTTACTGTTATATTAGCTTATAAGAATGTCATTTGTACTTTTTGAATAAACGGACTGCATATACCCGACAACAACTGATAGAATCCTACAGATTCTAACAGAACAAATTTGTATGTAAGCACGCACTTTCCCAGTGCAAACTCACTCGCAACACGAACACCACAGAAGCAAGTCGAATCCCTGCTGGACCGACCCTCGACCGCGGCTGCAGTACCAAATTTCACCTGGTGTTTCTCTTCTACTTGTACCCTACCTTCTTCAGGACTGAACCCTCAAGATACAGTCCACTCTAGCCTACTCCAACTTGACGATACCTCCCTGCTGAGTTTGTCGTGTCGTCAATAATAAGTATTATAATATATTTGAAAAAACATAGTTCCATTACCAATAGCAAAAGTTATATAAACTCTTTGATACAAAACATTGTCTTGTCCTTTTTTTATGTCCAATAATTAATAATCATTTACTGGTATATATTATGTAGTATTTTTGAAATAAGCTTAGCTATCTTGTAATACGAACAAAATTATGTCCTTTATGCATTGAACCGTGCTATAAGAGTATGAAACTCAATAGGTTTAATCTTATATCTTTAAACGAGCAAATATATACTTTATATATACTTTCACCTTTAAACTATTATGTAATATATATTATGTATATATATAATTGGAATCTCGGAATCGGCTCCAACGATTTTCATGAAATTTAGTATATAGGGGGTTTCGGGGGCGATAAATCGATCTAGCTAGGAATCATTATTACAAAATGTCATTTTATTCGTGTTTTATCGAATACCGAGCTAAGCTCGGTCAAATAGCTAGTCTATACTAGGACACAATAATTTTGTTCGTTCTTAATATTTATAGATCTGTAACACCTCATAGTTCTAGTGCCCTGTATTTAACGTTCTTAATAATCCTAATTATTAAGAAAGTGAATCCTATTTAATTATACTAGACTAGATACGGATTTTTTTGTATTTTCCGCAGTAAAAAGTAGCCTATGTGTTAATCCATGGTATCAGCTAACTTCATACCAAATTTTATTATGAGTCATTTGTTCAGTTGTTTAGACGTGAAGAAGTAACAAACATACAAACTCACAAACTTTCACCTTAAATACTATTATGTAATTTAAGGGGCCGGGTACCTTCAAAATTCTCACACAAACGTAATACCAAAATCATTTTCTCATATGAAAATATTTAACATGTTTGAGTTATTTTTCAGCAGCTTACAATAGTAATTACCTAGGTTCCTGTACAAAAAATTACTACAAAATATTTACACACTAAAAAATATAAACGATTACATTTCATACATTTTTACGCCATTGACGACATACTTTTCGCACACTTGTTTTATATTAAAAACTCATCGAATCGTTATGTATTTTTCCTGGGACCTCAGCTTATATTGCGTAGTTACAGAATGTCTTCAATAGAATGGCAATATAATAAATTTTCATTCATCATCTGGGAACAGGGACCTTATGGAGGGTTTTAGTTTCCGAGATAATCGCATTTAAAGTAAAGTGTCGAAAAAAATCATTTTTTCTATTTTTGCTCCATATTAATAAACAGACTCTAAATTTTAATATGACAAATACACAGGTTTTAAAAACGATTTTTTATAGGTTAAAATATATCTTAAAGTTTAGTAAAAAAGGGACCTTATTGTCGGTGCTGCAGTCGAGAGTCGATTGCGGCTTTTTTTCGGCACGGTATCTACTGTTATACTACTAGTAATTTGTACCAAGCTGAAAATCGGTAATATTGATTAGAATATCTGGGGGCTCACTCACTCAAGATCATCAAAATAGAACTAGTACTTCCCATAAACTCAGAGAGCTGAAATTTGGCACAGAGTTTAGGGTTTAATGGCCACATAAAGGGAAAACCATAAAAATTAGCCAAGTGCGAGTCGGACTCGAAATTAGGTTTTTTGTATGGGAGCCCCCTTTAAATTTAATCTCAATTTAGGTTAACAATTAACGTAAACATATAATTGAAGATTTTGTGAAAATTTCAAGTGCCTACCTGTTGCCATTATCGATATCAAGCAAGAAAGGCCAAAAAAATAGTTTTTTTTATGGGAGCCCCTTTAAGTATTTATTTTATTTTATTTTTACTATTTTTGTTGCTATAGCGGCAACAAAAATACACAATCTATGAAAATTTCAGAAGTCTAGCTATAACGGTTCTTGAGATACAGCCTGGAGACAGATAGACAGACGGAGAGACAGTTTTTACCCTTTGGGTACGCAACCGTAAAAACTAAGATAATCGAAGATCTGGAGTACCTGGTGACCCTGATTAGAAAACACAAGAGCCCAAACAAAATATTAGAGATCGACATGCCACCTTTACAAAATATATTCAACTTGGTGGGCCGCTTCATTTAATGTAAAAAATCAAAGGTCTGAAGTATCTGATGAAGAACCCTCAGCTGGTCTCAGCTGTATTAGAGATATGGTGATGCCCCCTCAGATCTGCAATAGTTGCATACCGTACGTTGCGGAACATGAGACGAAATGCATGTGTACACATGTGATAATAATAATAATTACCACGCCGGTTTCTGTGACGATGGCCGGTTTCATTGAAACCAGGCCGGTTACGCAGGAGTAATTTTATAGTGTCTAAGTGCGTGCGCAGTACACAAGAGCAATCTCTATTCTTTTACTCGCATAACCTAGTGGGACTAAAGACCGACACGACTGGCGAGATATCAGGCGCAGGACCGGCTTTTTACATGCCCATCCGACGCATGGTCCATGGGTCATCTTACTTGTCAGACAATCATTGTCCTAACCAAACTTGGAAATAATACGTTTCCAACGCGGGAATCGAACTCACGACCTCCGAGTCAAGAGCCACGCACTAAACCACTAGACCACGGAGGCGTATGTAACACGTGTGATGCTGATGGTGAGGTTTACACGAGCGCGCAATAACTACACGAGCGATAAGATGAAACCCACTACTTATGGCTCAGCTTAAAAAAATCAATATTATTACAGAAATAAAAATAAGTGAAATCCCATCAAAAACATTCTGTAAAAAAAACTAGCCAAGTCTCGAATCTCGATGGAGCTGCTTGTTTATCTCTAATAATAGTCCTTGTTGACTACGGAACCCTAAAAAGTAATGAAATCTAGACAAAGTCGTACCAAGTCTGGGGTTCCTTTATTTTTATAAAGAAATCTCAGAAATATAAATAAATAATGAAAAATATAAATAAATAAATATTTTAAGAAATAAAACAAAAATGAAAAGTAATGTTACAACTACGAAATTAATAGTATTTTTGTATCTTCTTTTATCTTTATTACTAAAAATGTAACGACCGACATTAATGTCCCTTTTAATATTTACGAATACTTATATGTGAGAAATTACATGTTTTTGGTACACGTCTTGTTACTAAAGGATAATTAAAGTTATTTAAAAAAATAGAACTTCGATGTTAATAAAAATGTATAGTTATTTTTATTTGATATCACTAAACTTATAATCACCGACGATAAGGTCCCTTTTGAAAAGTGTTAAGCATTTGTACCAGCTTTTTACTAAACTTTACCTTGAATTTTAAGACAGAAAAAAGTTACTTTTTAAATAGAAGTTTATATATTTGATCTCATTTGATTATGTTTAAGTGTAGTAAACATATATTTTGTTGATTTTGACCGATTAAAAAGATTAGTAGAAGCACAATGTTTATTCGATCAAATTTTTTTTTTTAATATAATATACAATGTTGTTTAATATCGAAGACGTCTCTATTTAGTAAAAACTGATCCGTTTTATATTATTCTTTTATAAAATCTAGTAGAAAATATACTATAAATGAAATACTTAATAAAAACCATCTTGGGCATTTTCATTACATCATGCACTTTGGAGTGGTAAACAACAGGAATAGAGTTATAAAATTATATAATTGAAGTTAAATTCTAAAAGACCATATAACGTACTTCTCAAAAAATATTATATCTATGTAACTTCCTACAATAACATACTTTTTTTTGGGTGTCGAAGTTTGAATGCGATTTTCTCAATATCACCTTTTACGACTTTCGAGTTTAAACATTTTTTTAAAAAATATTTTCCAGACTTACACGCATGTTATTTATATGGTTCGATAGCCTATTAAATGTAGATTATGGGGATACTAATAACTCAATACCGACAATAAGGTCCCTTCACGCTGATAACGTCACATATTATAGTCACATCAATAAAATAATGTGGGCGAAAATCGAAATACTTTATAATGATAAGACAGGACTTGATGTTAATTTTTATTTCCAATAATTATCTTTAGCCGTTTTCTCTAATATTGACAAATTTTTTAATACTAAGGAGAATTTTTGCACAAAACATATAATAGTTTTAAAAAACTAAAAAATCACGCTTTCATAAATAAACCAAAGTAAAAAGTAAAAAAAAACAAAACAAAAAAAAGTCGTTCAAAATTAGTTGCCGAAAAAACAGCTATTATATCCTAGGAAGGTACTGCACAAGCGCCCCTGGTAGAATAAATGTACATAATATTTATAGATATAGATATAACCAAACTAAAAAGTAAAAAATAAATAATAGTTTAAAAAAACTAAAAACACGCTTATTATAGAAAACCAAACTAAAAAATTGAAAATAAATTTTAATAAATTTAAATTAAGAAATGTTAAAAATTTCAATAATTATATATGGGTCGATCAACTTTTAAGTGTACTGTATCAATGATAAATTTTATTATTTAAATTTTATCAGATATTTTAAATAATTTAACATATTTTCTGTAGATAATTAAATATATTTTAAGAATTCACATAGAGCAGAACGTTTATTTAAATAAAATACACAATTTACAAAAAACTCTTTTTTTTCAACTTTCACTCTATACGGTATGGAACCCTTCGTGCGCGAGTCCAACTCGCAATTGGCTGATTATTTTGGCTTGTAATTTGTACCATTTAATTTTGTTTTTCAAAATTTGGTCACAACAAATTCACTCATAATAATTTTAGCACGCTTAAGAGCCCGGGTTACCCTCGAAATTCTCATACATACGTAATACCAAAATAATTTTGTCATACGAAAATATTTAACATGTTTGAGTTATTTTTCAGCTTAAAATAGTAATTACCTAGGTTCCTGAACAAAAATTAACTTCAAAATATTTAAACACTAAAAAAATTTATTTTGTGTAATTTTTTTTTTTACTTAATTTACTACTAAATATTTAAACACTAAAAAATAGAGTAAAATACTAAAAAATATATAAATAAATAGTAAATTTACTACAAAATATTCCAACTCTAAAAAATATTTTTTAGTATTAAAATATTTTGTAGTAAATTTACTAATTATTTATAAATTTTTGAGTGTTTTACTCTATTTTTTAGTGTTTAAATATTTAGTAGTAAATTTAGTAAAAAAAATTTATACACAAAAAAATTTTTTTTAGTGTTTAAATATTTTGAAGTTAATTTTTGTTCAGGAACCTAGGTAATTACTATTTTATGCTGAAAAATAACTCAAACATGTTAAATATTTTCGTATGACAAAATGATTTTGGTATTACGTATGTATGAGAATTTCGAGGGTTACCCGGGCTCTTAAGCTTATAAAGCTTGAGCTGTATGTTTGTAACTGAATCTAAAATCTTTGAGCACGATTTTCACCTACCTCCTGTAGTCTAATTAATTCGATACTTTGCATGATAAATCAATAATTAATTATTGTTAAACGTGTGTTGGTGACACGTATAAGAATATACAATTTAGAGAAAATAAAGTCAAAACCAGCCAAGTGCGTGTCGGGCCACGCGCAATATACGGTTTCATAGTACCGCTAGTTTCTGTTTCTTTTTTAATGATCAAGTAATGTACATATCTTATAACGTGTTTTATACTAACAACATCATCTCAGTTAGGTACGTTTAAAGTAATTTTAACGAAAAGTTCCTTTATTAACTCCTCCGATTTTTTTAGTTGATCAACTTTTACTCAATAACGTATGAAGTCTTCTTAGCCGTGATGGTTTTCCTTTTAAATTCAGCATATTTCCTACTCCCGTGAATTTTTTCACATTTCCAGAAGCAACCGTTTAGCTGGTAGAAGGGGGGACACTGGACTCTGACGATGTTTTTAATTTTATAATACTTAATATTTCATAAATAGATCCCTGAATCGGTAAATGATCTTGGTATACTCGTAATATTTTTAAAAGCCCTATCAACGAGCAACGTCACCCCACACACTGGGATAGACGCGAAAATATTCATCCTTGCTTGTGGGGGAGGTACCTCAAAAAAAATTTTTTTAATGATCTCATTTTTTCGCCATCATTAATATGTGCATTCATGCCGTATTACAGCTTCATAGGTCCTATAGTCTCTGAGCAAAACCGCGGACAAACAGACGGACGGACAGACCGAAACCACTTGTAATAGGTACTGTGCCGAAACTATAAGGGTTCCTTGTTGACTACGCAACCCTAAAAAAAAGCAGAAATGGGTGTTTTTTAGACTATTATTTATTTTAACACCAGTTTAGTGTTTCAAGGCAGCGACAGATCCAACATTCAAAGATTCAAGTTCAAACAGAATTAAATCAGAAATCTAAATAGCACAAAAGGTACTCATTTTAAATTTACATCCGATGATAGCCTTGTGAAAAGGCGAAGGGGAAAAAAATAATTAAATAACATCTGCTTAGACCTCGAAGACTTTTCAAAAAATAAATTAATTTACTCGTCAATCTAACAGTAACTTATTTACAATGATACACTACTCTGTAGTCTGTATGCAGACGTTACAGTTATACCGTGTCCTTCAAAACTAAAGAGGTATTATGTACCAGGGTACACATAACATATCACTGATTTTTTATATATTTCAAATAAGGGGACAAACGAGTAAGCGGGTCATCTCATGGAAATTGGAAAGCAATTACCGTCGCCCATGGACACTATAATATTTTCATTTAGGTATTACTAGAATATGACGCCCCAAAATTCGCCTATTGCGAGGGAACCGTTTAATTTTCTTATTCTATATATAAATATAAATCTTATCCTTATCCTAAAGGACATAAGATAGTTTTTGTTAACCGGTAAACCGGGACTCAAAGTAGCTATCCTATCAAAATCTTTTCAGAGGTCAAACCGTGAAGAAGTGACAGACAGACTCACCGAAAGATTTCGCATTTATGATATTGGTATGGATAATCTATACGAAAGTTGTAGATGACAGCACTGTAGTTTTTATTTGCAATGACATTAAAATTTATGAAAATGAAATAAATAAAAGCCTAAATGATATTGTCAATTGGTTAAAATTAAACAATTTAATGATAAATTTAAGCAAAACTCATATAATGAAATTTCAACAAAGAAAACTGTTAATAAATTCCTTAAACATAAATTATAATAGAGAAAAAATTAACGATACAGAAGTCACAAAGTTTTTAGGAATATTTATAGAAAAAGACCTTCAATGGAAAACTCACTCTGAGCACATTTGTAAAAAAATTAATCAGTTTTCTTATGCCCTATTCACGATCTCCAAAGTAGCTAATGAAAAAGCATTACTAGCTACGTACCATGGATTCATAGTCTCTACTCTCAGGTATGGAATTATATTCTGGGGTAACTCCACAATGCGTGAGGATATATTCAAATCACAAAAGAAATGTATTAGAGTTATAGCAAATATACGAACAATAGAGAGTTGCCAACCTTACCTACTTTAAAAAATATAAATTACTTACGTTTCCTTGTCTCTATATTTATGAAGTAGCTGTGTTTGTACGAACAAACCTTTCATTATTTATGCGATTCAACACTAAAAGATACGAGTATAAGTTATGCTGTGTTGAATCTAAAACCTCACTGGTTCGAAAGAATATTTTCGAAATGGCAACGAAGATTTACAATAAAATACCACGGGCTATTAAAGAATTAAACAGCATTCAAAAATTTTAAAATGCGTTAAAAAAATATCTCATAGAAAAATGCTTCTACAGTGTCGACGATCTCTTTCGTGAATAAAATTATATTAATGTTAATACTGGGGGGTTAGTCAAGACGAATTCGTAATCGCTTCGTTATAGAATCGCCGATCAAAATGTATGGGATTGACATAAGACGAGTCGAACGTCAACGTCGTATTAACGAACGCTTATGTCAATTCCATACATTTTCATCGGCAATTCTATAACGAAGCGATTACGAATTCGTCTTGACTAACCCCCCTGATCATGTTCTAATTTATTACTTGTTTATATATTATTATAATCTCATATTATTTAATTGTTTGGATAAAATGATGACCTAGAGATACTATAATTGATATATTTTATTGACATTACTGTAATATTATTATTATTTTATTTTTTTCTTAACTTGACTGTGATATAATTTTTTAATCAAATGTAAGTACTTAATTAATATGAACTAAACTATGTACATTTAAATAATAATAATTATGACTTTGCACGCCACATTACTGGCAGAATGTATGGCGCTATTCGCTAATATTATTATTTTTAAGACCTTTGTTTTACGTACATTCATGCAAATAAATAAATTTGAATTTGAAAAAAAAAAGTTTTAGAGGTAACAAACATAAATACTTTCATTGTAACGGTGTAAGCCTTTATCAAACAAACCATTTCTTATCACAAAGTTTGGGAGGAGTTTTGGAGTTAACATCTTGAGGTGACACGCAAAGTTGGAAGCCTCTTTTTGTGAATAATTTGCCCCACTTGACTTTGCAAATCGAGATTTGATACTTTACTTTGTTTCGGACTTAATTTGAATAATACTTCTAGTAGAGGGAAAAAGTGGCGCCATACTTGATAAACCGTTTGAATTACGACTTCTATTTATGATCACACAGCGAACTATTAAAAAAGTTTCAGGATGGTACAAATCGTTTGGCGAAAAAAAAAAACACTCCTTTGCAGTGGTATGGCGGCCATTGGGAGCTGTCGGATATGGATGGCAAGGTGATTTTCGTGAATGGCTACTCGACGATGATTAGCTATGCAAAAATTAGCCTGGTACATTTGGTTGTATTGTTTTATTTAAATTAATGCATTCGCGTCGGAACGGCGGGCTGTAAGTCACACCCGAGAAGTATGGCATTACGCTACCGCCTACTTCTTTTTTTTCGACTATCTGAAAATACAAGCATTTTTATGGAACAAATCGTTCGACACTCGTCGATAAATATCCGAGCCCACGCGTTTGGGCCGCCATCCAGTGCGAGCGCTATGACCATCATTTTCCTTTTTACCTTTACGTAATTAGACCCCTGAAGAACCGCCATACTGGTACAAATGACCAAGAATTTTGTGAATTTTGATGGTGACACACAAATTAAGTCCTGCCTATAGAGGCAGGACTTGATTTGCGTTGCTTTATTTATCTAAATTGCACAAAACTCTGTACTTACTCGAACACACGACTATAGGTAATAAGATAACGAAGTTTCCAAATACTCTTCACAATAATATCACAATATAAAATGATTTGACAAAACAATTTGTGTCTGATTCGATTCCCAAAGATACCGTAATATCAGGATCGAATGAAATTTCTCTTGCTTATGAGTTTACAGAGTGTTTCTAAACTTGCGAGATGTATTTACTAAACCAATCTAACTAAAAGTATTAATTATTCAATTAATATCACCTATGATAATAATTTAAAACCTGTAGGGGACGTGCAGGAACGTGAATATTACATGTAAATAGTCGAGTGCAAGTTTCGGATTAACATGCACGTCCTTCTTAGTCTCTAACTTCTAGCAAATTGGGTATAAAGTAGACTTTTTAAAACAATGTAGATACTTTAAAATTGTTTTAGGCAAGAAAAAGTCTTTGGCACAATACCTTTTACTTAAAAGCAAGAAAGACAAAAACCCTTAATACTAGTCTTTAAAAAAACAATTATGTCTCGACTCTCGAACATATTTATCTGTTATTTTCCAGGTAAAATATTATGTACTTACAACAAAGTTTTGTTATCAACCTGTAGCTATACATTTTAGGGTAAGGTACGTCACTTCTGTATTTAGGTCAAGGTAAACAAGGATCGGGTGGAGCCTTCAGACTGGAGACACAATAATCTCACAGGTGTAATTAAAATAATTACAGTATTCACTACACAGTATACACTTATAATATTGTGATATAAAGTTTACTACCTACGTAGATGCTACGTAGGAAGCCCTTCAAGAAGTAAGATTCGATAGTGTCTAAACACACTAGGCTGAATTACGCCGGCGTAGATTCCGCCGCAAATGTCAAACGCATACAAATACGCGACGGAATAGTGTGTCGTCTCTCGCGTTCCGCCCGTATTTTGTATGAGTTTGAAACGCGGCGTAAACGCGGCGGAATTTACACCGGCGTAATTCAGCCTAGTGTGTTGAGATACATAAAGATATAAGTACTGAAACTTAGAAAGAATTAGGGTGGGTTGCACCAACTTACTTTAACTAACTATAACTGTAACTTTAAGTCTTTAACTATAACTTTAACTATAACTACAGTGCAAAATGTCAAATCTTTGTTTACCGCTACAATATATGGCGTTTTTTATGATTTTATTTTATGATTATATTTTAACCATAACCGCTCATACTTATTATCTAAATTTTCGTGAAAATTTACTAAGTAGGTATGTTTCACAGTGTTATATTTTTTCTGTCGATTTTTACGGATAATTTAATTTTTTATACTCTCAATCCCATTACTTACCTGTTATAGCTTTACG
This sequence comes from Lysandra bellargus, assembly GCA_905333045.1. Taxonomy (NCBI): domain Eukaryota; kingdom Metazoa; phylum Arthropoda; class Insecta; order Lepidoptera; family Lycaenidae; genus Lysandra; species Lysandra bellargus. The sequence continues at coordinate 8,314,198 of HG995351.1, read as the reverse complement.
TAAAAATAAACGCAACAGACATCTGTCAATTTCTGTGGTTAAAGTTAAGGTTATAAAGCTAAGTTAGCCTTAACTATAACTATAACTTTAACCTAAAGTTAAGGTTAAAGTTATGGTTATAGTAAAATATGGCGACCTTTAGATTTAACTTTAATCTTAACTTTGAGCGGAGAAATTCACAGATGTCTGTTGCGTTTATTTTTGAAGTGAAAACTTCTTTAGCGGCTTTGAGCACTTTTGTGGGATGGGTAAAAACTGTGAAACTCGCGTCAGATTCCGTCAGAAAAACCGAACTCGAACTCGAACTCGAATTGATTGTAAGAGTTTCGATTAATTAAAAAATGGATTTTTTAAAAATCGATTTTCATAAAAAATGGGTTAAAATTTTAATCGATTGTAAGGGTTTCGATTAATTAAAAAAATCGATTTTTTTAATAATCGATTTTCATAAAAAATGGGTTAAAAATGCACAACGTTAATAATCAAGTTTTCACTTCTGCCGGCACTCCCGGAGTGCAACCCGTCTTTTTTTATTCAAGCTATAGGCACTGACATAGTATGTACCTACTACGTACGTAGTACTTATTACCTCAGTGGCTATAAGGTAACTAGTACGGAAGCCCTAGAACAAATTTTTTTGTGATTACTAACAAGCTAATTTTTTGCGAATAGCTACATTTTGATAAGGACATTTTTATTTTCGAAAAATCTCGAAAGTGGTAGCTAACAGAGATAGAAAGGATTTCATACTTTGACTTGATGGTCCTAAAATATGCAGTTCCGTGTTTACACTAGGGGCACACGGGGCCCGGGCCCAAGGCCCCCGATCTCAGGGACCTTCATCCCAAAGACCTTCAATTTCCCTAGCTCATTTATTATTCTCAAAACAAAATTTTTGTCGGATACATTACAAATTACAATTTTTCGCAAATTACTAAACTTATAAGGCTGGAAGGTATTTTCGTGTATATGTTACTGTAAAAGCACGAACTTCGGTAAATCTTGAGATTTGAGTGTAAATCTTAGGATTTACCGACACGAGTTGGTGAATGTAAATATTTCTAAAAATACGACAATCTTTTTGAACATTTACTATTACAATTCGGTATATGCTAGGTTTTTCTACTGTCAACGGTAAATGTTGGTTTTAGGAATTAAAAAAACCGGCCAAGTGCGAGTCGGACTCGCGCACCGAGGGTTCCGTACAAACCTGCAAGGTTTACAAAGTTCGTTCATTACGACAATCGAGTCATAACTATGGTATTTTTATTGCAAAATGAAATTCATAACATTACAATATCTGTTCATGAGGAAAAAAGTAATAAGTTTATATTTATTTAAAAAATATATATTTTGTAATGTAACTAAAAATTTAAGGTTTTCGGAATTTTTCCTTTATGTGTGCTATAAAACGTTGCTTCATGCCAAATTTCAAGATTCTAGGTCGACTGGAAGTACCCTTTAGGTTTTGATTCCCTTGCGAGTACTTGCGAGTTTCGAAATATGCAGCTTAAATTGCTGTTTCTTTTGATTGCGTTGACATAGAAGTTTGATTTTGTTACAGCTTAAAGGTATTATAGACCTGAGTATTTGGTATGAATTTCAATTTAATACCTCTACGCGTTTATGAGGAAATGGGTAGTAAGTTTAAAATTATTAAAAAAATATATATTATGTGATGTAACTAAAAATTTATGGTTTTCGTAATTTTTCCTTTATCTATGCTATAAGACGTTGCTTCGTACCAAATTTCAAGATTCTGAGTTCACGGGAAGCACCCTGTAGGTTTTGATTCCCTTGCAAGTGTCGAAAATTTGCGGTATAAACGGCTGTATCTTTTGATTGCGTTGGCTTAGAAGTTTGATTTTTTCACAGCTTCAAGGGACAGTAGACCTGAGTAATTGATATAAATTTCAGCTTCATACCTCCACGCGTTCCTGAGAAAAAGGGTCTTGACAGACGGACGGACGGACAGACGGACAACAAAGTGATCCTATAAGGGTTCCGTTTTTTCCTTTTGAGGTACGGAACCCTAAAATTGGTAATTCTTAATTATTTACCTTAGTGAACTATTAGACAAAACAGGTAGGTACATAATATACTTAGTTATTATAATATACGATAGTAGTAAGTAATACTAACCTATTTAAATTATTTTCGCACAACACATTATAACATACAACATCTCTGAATATCTCAATCTCTATCATATCTATCTAACTGAATCAGTATTTCTCTATTTGACATTTAACAACGAAATAGGAACATAATGCTTACCAGCTAAGCTACTATCATTATTCTTCTTATATTTGATTTTTAAAAAGGTAAAAAAAGGCAATCAAATAATGATGTAAGTACTTAATTAAAAATTAATCCTTCAAGCCCAATAAGAGCACCGGTGATCGCTATTCGATCGGCGAAACACAACGTAACTGTTTCACTCCGGTTTTCTGTGAACCTGTGGTATTTCTCCGGTCGAGCCGGCCCATTCGTGCCGAAGCATGGCTCTCCCAAGATTAATACCACTTTATTATTATTAGTTATAAGCAGCCTGCACTCCCTGCAGTGTCCCACTGTTGGGCAATACCACTTTAATAATTTATAATAATTCCCTATGGGGCCTTCCATACCAAAAACACAGTCTGTGGCCTGTATTTGCTCTATAACAGTACGGAAACCTTAGTGCGCGAGTCCGACTCGCACTTGGCCGTTTTGTTTTCAACATATACCGTGCTATTAACGTAAAACCTAAGATTTACCAACTATATGGTGGTAAAAGTTCGTATCGCAAACCTTTTCGGACATTTACCATTAGGAATTGGTAGATCTTAGGTTTTACTGGAAAATCTTTGGATTTACTGCAGTTCGAGCTTTTACAGTAACATAATATATATATATATATATATATATATATATATATATATATACAATGTCAACATTAAAACATTTAATCTGCTTTTATTCGATTATGTAAGGTACGACGTATATAATATTATTATGTCATTAATGATATTCTAATTTTAAATTTAGCTTCTGGTGAAGATATTGTTATCATACTGAATTTGATTATCTACAATAAAACATAAATTGAAAATGTTAGTTTGTATATTTTGTGTAATAACTGTATTTTAAAAAGATAAAACCGACTTCATTGTACGTGATTGAGAAAAACTTCCTATCTCCAAAACTACTGAACCGATTTTGATGAAACTTGCACTATTCCCTAAGTTCAACAATACCTAGTACAACAAAAAAAGACTTACTGAAATTGGAATGGTAGTTCCAGAGATATACGAACACAAACGTAAAACATACATACATACTTACATACATACATACATACATACATACATACATACATAGTACACTTTTGAAATTTGGCACATTTGTTCAGACGCTGATATAGACTAACATACACGAAAATTGAGCACTTCTGGAAATATAACATACATACGCGTCGAATTGATAACCTCCTTTTTTTGAAGTCGGTTAAAAAGGGCCTCCAAGTCTTGTGTGCCCAGGGCCCCAGCTTAGTTTAACACGGCCCTGAAAATATGGATAGTTTTATATTTTGTAGGATAAGGTTACTCTTAAGGCGACGTCTTGATAATTTGGCTGTAGCGATGCCGATTTTTCTCAGCAATCACTAAAGCTAAGAAATTAAAGTTCAATGTCAGTATTCATCATGTCTTTGTCTTTGAATTGCCCATAGCATAACACGATTGGACAACTTTTATAACACAGAATAATCAATCGAAAATACCTCTGTAAAAAAAGGGATTCCTATTTTTCCAGCAAAGGAGAGTGAATTAAGGTTCCAAAATTTGTACATAAATTGGTTCAAGCGTTTACTTTAATTTAGTGTATACTTTAATTTGTGCATAGCTTATATGAAATGTATTTATGGTTTTTAAATTACACGATAAAAACCATTTTGTCACTACGCCTTTTCCATTTTTTGCTGTTCCATTGCTTGTTTTCTATGCAAGGCCGGGCCGGCTTCTCATTGAAAACAAGCAATCTAAAACATATCCAACACGGTTCTTTACTTTAACGCGGCGTCACCTTAAATTATATAACTATTAACCTACAAATATACAAAAAATTAGCTGATTAGGGTTCCGTTTTAGGGTACTTTCAAGTTTCAGTACTATACATAGGTACAGATATACTAATAGTAACAAGCCAGTCATAGTTCCTACATAAAAATATAGATGGCGTTCTTGTTTACTTACACTGGACGTAATCACGTCATCTAGTGACAAGTAAACTATTAGTCAAGGTTGGTACAACTAATATATATTCTGTGGTCAAGGTTACAAGCTCGTTATTGCTCCTTCATGAAAATATAGATGGCGTTTTTTAATTTCACGAAAAAATAGAAAACACTAGCTGTATAGATACTCAGATCTGAGTGACGAGAAGCTCTTGCACGCGGCTCCACCTGCATTTTCCCCAAAAAAGTCCATCTGTGCCAAATAGCATAAATAAAAAGCACACTTAAATAAAACGGTGTAGTTATAGATCGTGAGATTAGCACGTCCAAATAATTTTCCCCGTTTTTTTCTATATTTTCCTCTGATTTTCCTATTGGTTGCAGAGCGCAGCGTAATATGACGTAGCCTTCCTTCATCGATAAAAGCACAGAACAATAAAAACAGTTTTTATTGTTCTGTGGATAAAAGAACTATCCAATACAAAAAAAAAAAGAACAGCTCGTACTAGCCTGTACAGGGTGTAACAAAACAAAATGGTAATACTTTAGGGTATGTATGTGTTCCTTATATAGAGTTCACTGCAAAATTAGTAGCGCTGAAACTGAAAGTGCGATTTTTATGTGCGTCACGATTGCTCCGCCACTTTATCTAAACAGAAAGAAATTTCGCCAAAAAAATTGTCGAAATTTGTCAAAATCGAAGCGTACAAACCAAAAATTTGTCAAAGTAGAAACTAATAAGTTACAAGGATTTTAAGTTGGCCGCGCGAACGTAACGTAGACGATTGCGCGGCCATGAAGATCTCAGGAATCACGTAGGTCAGAGATCTTATTTCTTATGTCATATAAAGACTGAATTTGTCAAAAATTGTCGAAAAAGTAATTATAAACTCTAATTCGATATTTTAAGAAATATTTACCTAAGAAGTTCTGGCCGCGCAATCCTCCACTTGTCGTTTTTTAATGTGGATTATATCTTTATAACTTTCGACTAAGTACAAAAAAGTGTTACAGGAAGAAAGGTCTTAATTTGTCGAAACTAATGAAAGCAATAAATACTACAAAAGCTTAGTAAAACAGACAAATCAGTCCGAAACAATAAATACATGGCCGCGCGGTCGAAACGTTACTTTGTACGCTGATATCTCAGTATCTGTAATTGCTAGGATTTCGGTGTGAATATCCATTTATTCGACATATTAACCACATTAGAATGACATATCGTTTTACTCTCAGAACAGATATAAATGCATGTTATCTCGAAAAATATGTTCACTCGTACAATGTTCGAGTAGGGTAACCATAATTTTGATTTGATTTGGTTTTGGTTGGATTTGATCTTTTGCTCTACTAGACGAAAATGTATCTATTTCATCAATAATACCAATTTCGACCATTTACTCGTAAAATCAAATTTGGTAAGTTATGAGCTACAAAAAAAATCATTAACTTAGTTATCGCTATGTACGTTAAATATGCAGACCAAGGTGAACTAGAGTGAAGGAAGAAATGCAATAATAAAAAGGTATACATTATCTCCCTTACCAGGCCTCTGTCACTAGATGTAGTTTACTCGCGCTAAGTGCCTACCGCAAGCCGGAACATGGTTGATCCATTTCGCAGTGGGTTGTCGACCATCGAGCGCGACGCGCTCGTACTAATATTAATTGAATCGATATGAATTTGCCTCGTAATTTGTGTAGTGTACATGGATGTAGACCAGGTAGAAGAAGAAAAAAAGGAAACATATCTTTTTTCACATTACCTTGTGATGAAGACAGGCGACTGTCATTGTTTTTAATTAGATTTTAATTTTTTTTTTTTTTGATTTGTGTTGCTTTATGTAACATGACTATTGACTAAAATATTTACCTAAATCTTATATCCTAATAGCACATATTACTAAATAGTTACTGCGTAAGTGATAATACCTACTTGTACTCTTATTTATTCTGAGCTAATAGTATGCATTCAGAAACATTTTATGGGTAGCAACGTCGGTCTTTGTTTTTGATAGAGGTACAAAATTTGTTTTTTGTTTTTTTAGTAAAAGTTTACTTTTACAAAAAACCATATTTTAAGTTTACTTTACGACTTCACATAAATAAATTATACTCAAAAGTAATATAAGCTATAAATGTAGTTTTTTTATTGAATGTGATTAAACATCTTTGAGTAATATCGTTCGCTAAAGTATAGTAGGTTTACAAGAAAAAAGTTGTAATTAAATATAATTCTAAAAGAAGACAACCCCGATTTGGACATATTTGGCCAGAAAAGATAAGAGTTATGTAATAGAAAGAGATGCAACATATTGTAGGTAAATATAACCGTAGGCCAATTTCTACTTCACTAAAAAAAGTCAAGGATCAATCGCTGAGCGATTAGAATTGAACTTAATCGTATCCTAGTAGGAATCAAAATTTCTTTTAAGACTTTTCTAAATGATTCTTCTGTATTTGTACTCTTATTTATTCTGTACCCTTACTAATAATTAATTAAAAGAGTAACACATTGAATAAGCTATAAAATGTTTTGTCCTTTTCTGTCAAGCTACTTTTTCTATACTTATATCAAACAAGGACAACACATTGTATATGTACGTATACAGTGTGTAAAATATTTACACAATGAATACGTGATACATAATCACGTATTCATTGTGTAAATATTTTTAATTAGTATTTAATATAAATAAAATAACCTTACATAGAGAAAAATACTTTTGAGTATAATTTATTTATGTGAAGTCGTAAAGTAAACTTAAAATATGGTTTTTTGTAAAAGTAAACTTTTACTAAAAAAAAACAAAAAACAAATTTTGTACCTCTATCAAAAACAAAGACCGACGTTGCTACCCATAAAATGTTTCTGAATGCATACTATTAGCTCAGAATAAATAAGAGTACAAGTAGGTATTATTACTTACGCAGTAACTATTTAGTAATATGTGCTATTAGGATATAAGATTTAGGTAAATATTTTAGTCAATAGTCATGTTACATAAAGCAACACAAATCAAAAAAAAAAAAAATTAAAATCTAATTAAAAACAATGACAGTCGCCTGTCTTCATCACAAGGTAATGTGAAAAAAGATATGTTTCCTTTTTTTCTTCTTCTACCTGGTCTACATCCATGTACACTACACAAATTACGAGGCAAATTCATATCGATTCAATTAATATTAGTACGAGCGCGTCGCGCTCGATGGTCGACAACCCACTGCGAAATGGATCAACCATGTTCCGGCTTGCGGTAGGCACTTAGCGCGAGTAAACTACATCTAGTGACAGAGGCCTGGTAAGGGAGATAATGTATACCTTTTTATTATTGCATTTCTTCCTTCACTCTAGTTCACCTTGGTCTGCATATTTAACGTACATAGCGATAACTAAGTTAATGATTTTTTTTGTAGCTCATAACTTACCAAATTTGATTTTACGAGTAAATGGTCGAAATTGGTATTATTGATGAAATAGATACATTTTCGTCTAGTAGAGCAAAAGATCAAATCCAACCAAAACCAAATCAAATCAAAATTATGGTTACCCTACTCGAACATTGTACGAGAGAACATATTTTTCGAGATAACATGCGTTTATATCTGTTCTGAGAGTAAAACGATATGTCATTCTAATGTGGTTAATATGTCGAATAAATGGATATTCACACCGAAATCCTAGCAATTACAGATACTGAGATATCAGCGTACAAAGTAACGTTTCGACCGCGCGGCCATGTATTTATTGTTTCGGACTGATTTGTCTGTTTTACTAAGCTTTTGTAGTATTTTTTGCTTTCATTAGTTTCGACAAATTAAGACCTTTCTTCCTGTAACACTTTTTTGTACTTAGTCGAAAGTTATAAAGATATAATCCACATTAAAAAACGACAAGTGGAGGATTGCGCGGCCAGAACTTCTTAGGTAAATATTTCTTAAAATATCGAATTAGAGTTTATAATTACTTTTTCGACAATTTTTGACAAATTCAGTCTTTATATGACATAAGAAATAAGATCTCTGACCTACGTGATTCCTGAGATCTTCATGGCCGCGCAATCGTCCACGTTACGTTCGCGCGGCCAACTTAAAATCCTTGTAACTTATTAGTTTCTACTTTGACAAATTTTTGGTTTGTACGCTTCGATTTTGACAAATTTCGACAATTTTTTTGGCGAAATTTCTTTCTGTTTAGATAAAGTGGCGGAGCAATCGTGACGCACATCGATTTTTTTGTGACATGTACGGGCAATCGCCCCAGCGTCACGAGTTTGTCAAAAGTAAAAAAGTTACTCTTTCAGTGCTGCTACTTCCACAATGAACTCAGGGGACTTACACACACCCTAGGCCTAAAGTATTAGGTCTGTATTATCATTTATCAGTAATCTTTCACTTAGTTTTTTCCATCCTGTATATTTTAATCGCACTTCCATTTACGACCGTACGATTTAGTTATAGAGTAACCTACACAGAGTTTAGGGATGGTTATGAAAACATAACAAAAATTACAATAAAAATGAAACAATGAGTATTATTTAGTAATTAACTATCCATATATTTCAATAGTATCATTCTCTTATTATAACTATATTTTCTAACGCTCCGCGCTCACAATATTTGGTTTAAGTCTAAGAAGACGAATCAACAGTTAGTGTTTTAATCAACAGTTCAACGAACATCTAAAAGAATACATTTAATACAAAACTAAATGTAAACCTAGATTAAGCTGGATTTACCAGAGACATATGGACTGCAAGTTCATAAACAACTTTAATACAAAATATATTTTGCTCGTTTTCCAATATAATCCTCGGTGGTCAGGTATATCTTGCAGTCTGTTTGTCCGTGGTACAAACACAAGTATTACAATACTGATCCATCTCTACTGTGGTAAATATTCCTAGGCTACGTAGTGGGGAATGTCAACTTTGGCATAAAATATTAATCAACAACAAAACATAATCAAACTCAAAGACACTCGAAACGATCCTTACATAAGTATAAATTAAGAAAAATACTGATTAAAGTCTAAACTAATAAAGTATTTACAACGCGTAACTTAAAATCAAACGCTTACTTTTTTACACTGCGCTGTTCGGTGTATAAATAGAAATAATACATATTATTCATAAATTCTAACATTTAATAGACTATAAGATCTTGCACCATTATGCGTAGGCTTCTACTGAGAAAGGCTGTATGTAGGTACCGTTTCTTAATTCCTAATACATCGATAAAATTTTAGCAGTCAAAGTACACCGCGAAGTTAGTGAGTGTTAATGCGTAGCTAACTTCGGGAAGTGCGAATCAGAATTTAACTACTGTGATGACAAATATCGAGAAAGCAATTCGTACCTACAACATTGAGTTTAAGAAGACACAATTAGTTATTTCAGTTAAGTAAACAGGTGTTTTGAATGTTTGTTTGAATTTCTAATCATTCTTATCACTGAAAGTAATAAGTAAGTATTTTCGAAATGTTCTACCGACATTATTTAATTTTTCCTAGGATTTAAAAACTATTTACTTAACATTTCGGTTTTAATTATGTTATACAAACATATTTTTACAGTAAACAATTAAATATACTTTTGTAAAAATGTAAAATAACTATATTTTACTAAATTCAATAAGAAAAGCATATTAGTATTATAATCTACGACGTTAATGTAATAACGAATTATTACAAAACTCTTTGTAAAGTGTTACTATTAAGAAATAATATATTATTAAATAACTATAGAAAATTCGTTTATCATAAATCCTAAATATTATTTCGAATAGTATTGTGTACCAAGAAAAATATTGTAAACGTACAATAATATAAAAAGCTATTGCACAAATATCAGAAAAGTTATTTAAAAATAATATTGGCTTATTGCTCGATGTACGTGTGAAATCGAAGTATCACTTCGGAAAAATCGGTATAAATTAAATCAATATCCATAAATAATTAGCGCAGCGGCCGGACAAAATGGCTACACCTGAATCTCGCACGAGACTCCAGGGCATTCTAGCATCTGTCGGCATCTTCTTTCTCATCTCCAGATTAAAAATCAGTCGCTGGATTTAGCGGTCCGTAGCAGTCTTTTCCACGCTGATCGGCTGAGGTCATTGACCCCACAGGCCACAATGAGGTCAACGACTCTCAGGGCCCGTTTCTTCCGTCCAAGTCTTAAGCGGTGGAGTCGTGGGTGGAGGGGTTGGGGATGATGGCGGTCTCCCGGAGCCGCCTGTCCTTGGACACGGCGGCCAGCTCCGACTGCAGCGTCATCACTCGCTCCCGGAGACACTTGATCTCGTTCTGCCATGACTGGAATGAGAGAGAAACAAGATGAACATATAAGATGTAACAAAACTAAATGATAACTACACAGGTACTCATCGGGTACGGATGCTTCGGTGAGTACCTGTGTAAGTTCGCCAGGAGAGAACCAACGCCAGCCTGCCATGAGTGTGGCGCTGCGGAGGACACGGCCCAGCATACCCTCAAGGTGTGTCAGTGCCACATCTCGTCGCTTTGCTAGGCGGGGACCTCTCGCTCCCGAGCATGGTGCGCTGCATGCTCGAGAGCGATGAGGCCTGGCAGACGGCGGTCTCTTTCTGCGAAATTGTTATTTCGCAGAAAGAGGCTGCGGAGCGGGACAGAGAGGACGATCCCACCTCTCTGCCACTTCACTGGCGTAGGAAGTGAGGAGGCATCCGCGAACCTTCAAACTTCCATCTAACGGGGCTCCGGGCAAGGATGGGAACCTCCCCAGCTTAGCTAGTTCCGGCGCCGAAGGGAACGCTACAGTTTGCCGAAGCGTTCCCTAACTTTGGTGGAAGTCCGGTCCCTTTTGAGGCAGACCGGCCGGTCGTGGAGGGTGTCCTGTGTTAGATCTGGGACATCCCTCCGCATACGGCTTAGACGACCTCTGTGGCTCAGTGGTGAGCGCGTTGGTAGCTCAAGCCGGGGGTCGCGGGTTCGAATCCCGCCAACGGAACAAAAAAGTGTTCAATGTTCCCGGGTCTGGATGTGTATTAAATATGTGTATAATATAATAAAAATCTTAAATATATGTATAGTATAAAAGTATTAAATATATTTCCGTTGTCTGGTACCTGTAACACAAGTCCTTTATGTACTTAGAACGGGGCCAGACTGACGTGGTGTGAAGCGTCCATAGATATTATTATTATTGTTATTATACGGCTGAAGACAAACCACAGGTGGTTTAAGTGGGGCGCGGTGCTGCTCGCCGGCAGTCCCACATATCCCCGGGAAGCCTCAGCTCAATACAAGGCAGTCTTAACTTCAACACTTCGTCTCGGGGGCTGCTGTCCGTCATGTGTGCGTTGCGAAGAAGCAGCGCGCCGTGTGAGCACCTTGGTTATATTTTGTATGTAAAACAACGCAACGGCAGCGCTGCATCGACGCAACGCGCCGTGTGGACTGGCTCTTACTAGTATTTTAGTATGTAGTATGGTACTCACAATATTCTGTTTGAGCAGGTCGAGCTTGTCGTTCTTGAGCCGGCAGACCTCTTGCCGCAGGTCGGCGTCGCGCGCGCCGCCGCCGCCGCCACCCGCCTCCGCTGATGACATGGACTCGAGGCCCGTGTCGCTGTCTACGTATACTGCGCCTGGGGAAAGAAAATTATTAATTAAGTAATTAAGATTCAGCGAAATAATAAATAAAGATTGTGTAAGATTTGGTAGTATTCATTAGCGCTATTGCGTTATCCATTCTCAGTCTACATTTGAGTTAGCGGACTTCTCTCTCTTTTTTTCTCTCTCTTTTCTTCTCTCTCTTTTCTTCAGACATTTATCGCCATTTCCGAGCATTTTTACATAAACCCCAGCCCAGAGTCCTAAAAGCGCCATCTAGTGTTTAGTAAATAAAACTTTTCTCAATAGTCATAAGAACTGCACCAACTTACTGTATGTAACTTTAACTATAACTACAATACAAAATATTGTCTAATCTTTGGTTACCGTTAAATATGGCGTCCGATCCGACGCCATATTTAACCATAACCGCTCATAATCATATCTAAATGTTTTCGTGAAAATTTACTATGTTACGCAGTGTTATATTTTTCCTGTGGACTTTTACGGATAATTCAATTTTTTATACTCTCAATCCCTTACCTGTAGCTTTAAAAATAAACGCAACAGATATCTGTAAATTTCTGTGGTCAAAGTTAAGGTTAAAGTTAAGGTTAAAGCTAAGTTAGCCTTAACTATAACCATAATTTTAACCTTAACTTTAACCACGCCTCTGGTGCAACCCACCCTTACACAGCGGATAAATAAACAGTGTCGATATCTTCGTTCTTATAATATTATGTTGTAAAAGTTACGTTACAGATAAAGACAGCGATATAATACATTCGTATAAAGCAGGTAATCTACTGTGTAAATATGTACTATCAGAAAAGTTGATTCAGCGCCGGGACACAAAAACACGGCACGACGTCGTACGGCGTCGTACGGCGCCGTACGACGCCGCACGACGTCGTGCCGTGTTTTTGTGTCCCGGCCCTTAGGCAGATGGTGGACCTACGTTGTGTCGAGTTATGTCAAACTCAGCCGACAGATCCCAACAGTATATTGAATTGACATAATTCAACCAAATAACGTTGATGGTACAGATATCAAATTACTACGGTGCCTACAACTACTCTAACTCTATACTTTAAAAAGCTATTTGCATGAAATGATTCGCAAATGAAAAATACAAAAATACAGTCTACAATTGAGTACACATAATACAGGACTAACCTGTTGCTTTTCCACAACTCAGCCAGTCCTTGTCATCTGATTGAAAAAACGACACTATAAGCCCAACTTGCGAAGCTAAAGTTAATAGTGGATTAAAATATACATGCTATCTCTGTTGCTCAAGGTAAACATGATAGAGAAGGCAACGGGTATATTTTAAAACAGGATTAGCGTTAGCCTTAATGAGCAAGTGGATCTTATGAATCTATTAATTAATATCTAAATATAAGCTAGCTGATTACTAATATCAGTGACGATTAATCGATTTTTAATTAGTGAAATTCGAAATGACGCTACTGATTATTACTTGAATTTTAGTTACTATGTATTACGAACTGTCTAAATCACCCCTAGCTAATGCAAAAACTGTTTCATGTAGCTACTACTACAACTTTTTAAATTGCCAGCTTACTGAGCTACTAGCAGTCAGTTTCTTTAAATATAACATGTGTCTAAGGGCCTGTTTAACCGCTTCCTGATAAGGCTATCCACCACTTAACTTGACAGATGGAGTATGGAGAATCTGTCAAATAAGCCTATCCGGCACCTTATCAGGAAGCGGTGAAACAGGCCCTTAATATCGCAGTATAAAACAATAGAATGTGTGCGTACGTGTGTATAGGCAAACACGCATACATTTACACCGATGCGTTTCGTGGCGCATTTAACTATGAAGATATCCTATTGTTCTATTTGTTCTATACTGTGTATACCTACAGGTTGTAACAAAACTCAGTGATAATACTTTAGGGTGCGTATGGGTCCCCTATACATATAGAGTTCGCTGCTAAAGTAGCAGCGCAAAGCGCGCGAGCGTCATTTTCCCATACAAAAGTGACTAAAAAAGTCATTATTTCAGCGCTGCTACTTTTATAGTGAACTATATATATATATATATATATTTTAAGGGACACATAGACACTCTAAAGTATTATTTCTTAGTTTTGTTACAACCTATATAACCATAGAATAAATTATTGAGTAGCACCGTAAACAGTTTGAATGTGTGCGTAGCGTGCGTAGGCAAACACGCACACATTCGTGGCGCGTTTCTATGAAGATGCCCTATTTATTATACTATGGATATAATATCATGCCACTCACCTAGCGGGTCCAGCTCCACGCTATTAAGACTGGAGTCGTCACTGTCGTGTCGTGGAGGTCGGGGCGCGGCGGCGCGTGACGTCACGTCGGGGGAGGAGCCGCCGGAGCCGCCCGCGGAGCGCACCGACACCGCGCTTGCTGACGACGACGCCACGGACGACTTGGAACGCCCGCTCTGGAATACAGATTATGTGAGCCTGGTAGTCTTTGGGAGGATGTTCATAGTTGTAACGCCTGAATTATCAGTCGAGCCTGGTAGTTTATAAGAACTCTTCTCTATCTTATCGAGAGTAACCGCAGACTTACAATTTCAAATTGGTCAACTAAATCGCATAGTATGCCAATAGCTACCCCGACTGAGAGCTCGCACATTTATCCAACTAAATTATACTACTGAATAATTGGACACCAATCGTATCAGAACCACGATTCCTTCCGGATTACCCACAATTCCTACGCATTTAGCTGTACGATAGTCGGCCAACTTGAAATTTATTTCAATCGGAAGGGAATCGCGGTTTTGATACGATTGGTGTCCAATTATTTAGTTGTACAATTTAGTTGGATGCAATGTGCAATATGAGAACTTGAAACTGTAAGTCTGCGGTCGCTCTAATCTGTTACGACTGTACCACTTATTTTGGCTTGACTTATTGGTTTGTATACTATCTCGAATCTCGACTTCGAAAGAAATTGTATGCAGCACATGTAGATACGCACTTTTTCATTAACGTCTCCGAGAGCCTTTTGATCGAGCTTATGGGCCTACTACGAAACCGTTTTGAAATTCAATCGAGTGAGAATGCCGTGTCCTACTCTAATAACGTCATTTCACGGTTGTTAGGGTAGGACGTGATATTCCGATTCGTTCGTTTGATTCTCAAAACGGTTTCGTTGTACGGTGCCATGGTCAATAGTAAACTTACATTGGGAGTAGGAGTATCATTGGTGGGGACCTTCTTGTTGAGAGGATTGCTCTTTATACTGCTGTCGCCCGAGAGATTCGTGTCTACGCTTGGTGATCTGAAATATGATAAAGTGCAGTTAATACACTGAAACGTTCAAAGGAATTTGAACGAAAAGTTCCTTTATACTTCGCCGAACGCATTTTTAGTTAATCGACTATGACTCAAAAACTTGTGGTCTTCTTAGCTCAGCATAATTATTTCCTACTCCCGTGATTTTTTTCACATTTCTAGATACAATCGTTTAGCTGGTAGAAGGGAGGACACTGGACTCTAACGATTTTTTCCACTTTAAAACTTCATATTTCACAAATGGATCCCCAAATCGGAAAATGATCTTTTATTGTACTGTAGTAGTGTATCTGTCGCAGTCATCTATTTCAATCCGCGATTCGATTGAATGACTAGCGCATTCATTGAATGACACGATTCAATTGAATGACTCGGCCGAACGTCGATTGAACGATCTTCACTCAAAGTCCAATTAGTTGGCGATTTGTAATAAGTATAGCCCTTTGAAGATAGCGGACATGAAATTAGTCAGGTAATTGAACGTATTATACCACTTTTTTCCCACTGCGGCGCTAGTTGTCACTAAACCAAATATGGCGTCAAACAACTCGCATAGCTGATAGCACTTTTTTTTTAAACCACCACACATTCCCACCACTGTATCTACTGTGTCGCCAGGATCGACAGCGGTATCCAACCACGAAAACCCTTTGATGTGATCTCAGGGAGCCCGAGGGACATGCTAAAGCTGTCTTGGGACCCGCAACGAATTTAATCAGAAGACGATAGGAGGAGTAGGAAGTATACAGTTTTCCCTCCCCATAAAAAGCGGGAGACAGCACAAAGTTGCAATGACCGAAAGTCAAAGAACTAAAGGGAAAGCACCACGGGAATAATTAAAGTTAATTATGACTATTATGCTAAGCTAAGTTAATGATGGAGTTTGTTGTGTTACACTGTTTCCAGTAATAATTATGACAAAAACGCTTAAAGGCAAGGAAGTTCCTTGCGCTGTCCACGAGATCATCGTAATATGGGACTCCAGATTTACAAAGTATGTTGTTAAGCATTATAGATCTTTCGTTTTGCCAGAGGTTACACTCCCAGAGAACGTGATGGGCGGTTTGTTCGTACATGTTGCCTTCGGTCGAGCACTCGCACATGGGTGATTCTACTAATTTAAATCCATAGAGTTTGGCTTTAAAATTACCATGGCCGGTCAGGAATTGAGATACGCAATGATCAATATCCATCCAGTGTTTGGATAGCCGTTGACGTATATCTGGAAAAAAGTTATAAAGGTGGCGACCTTTTGTGGAGTTATCCCAACGCGTTTGCCATTCGGACATTAGGTAACGTACTGAATCATCTAAGCAGCGCTGAAACAATCTAGCAATTTTTGGTTTATCGCGAGCGTTTAAAAAGTCCGGGCTAGTAATGTTTTTACTATGGTAGTACATAGTCGCACGACGCTGTATTTCAAGGTCTACGGGTAAAACTCCGGCTAGTACGGGTAAAGCTTCGGTACTTGTGGTTCTGTAAGCGTTACACAGGAATATGAGAGCAAGACGTTGGCTTTGCAATAATTTGCGACGAGCCGCACCAATAGTTGCTCGGTCGGCCCACACGGGAGCCCCGTAGCATATAGTACCTAGGAATGTCGCTGAGTAAATTAGTTTAGTAGTAGTAGTAGTAGTAGAGAGTTTTAAATGAGAGACCCCATGTTGAAGTGGAAATTTTGGTAAATGAATAAAAGTTACGTTTAGCTTTTTCACCGGTCTGAATTATATGATCTAAAAACGAAAATTTATTTTCTAAGTAAAACCCAAGATAACAGAGCGACTGCTTGCGTTTAACGTTAACATTGTTAAGTTTAATGCTGGGTGTCGACAAGAGGGATCCCTTCAAAAGTATTTGGTAGGTTTTATGCGCGGCAAAATTTAAGCGGTTGCGGTGGCCCCAATCCGAAATTAAGTTTAAACTTTGGTTTGCTTTTGTTTCAATTTCGGAACGTGAGTCAGCCTGAATAATGAGAAAACCATCATCGGCGTAGCCCACTAGTATGCAAAGCGGTGGTAGGGGGAGGCATAGCAGATCGTCGAAGCCTACGTTCCACAATTTAGGCGAGAGTACGGAACCCTGTGGACAGCTGCACATCAGGGTTTTAGCGTGAATGCAGTGACCAAGTTGAAGCTTAGTTAAACTGTTATAAAAGTAAGAATCAAGTAGTAAATGTTTGAGTAGCACCCTCTATTTTTTATAGCTGATAGCACTTCGTTGATATATTATTTTGTCCATTAAATTTACTTCAAACTGCTTTATTTGTGATAAAATAATATGACAGCGTTGATTTACCTATTACTACCACGTCAACGGCTAAAAAAAAATAATATAGCATTCCAAATTTTAACGACTTCACTATATGACTTTTAGTCAAAACGTTTAACGTCACATTCAACGTCTTGACGAGTTGTCCTTTAGTCATTCAATTGAATGGTGTCATTCTATGAATACGTTAGTCATTCAATCGAATCGCAGATTAAACCAGATGACTGCGACATATCTACTGTAGATGTATGTAATACTATTGTATGTGCGAGGCGCTACTCGCATTTTACGGTTTATTTTAATAAACTCTCAATTATAATATCTTGTTAAGTGGGCGACTAACCCAAAATTGTCGATTATATAATTCATTTTTACACTTGAAAATAAGCCCCAAATTGTTTCATTTTCTAAAATTAGATATTACATTATATTTCCAAGAGTTCAATCTGAGCAAAAACACGATATCTTAAAATTTTCTCGATAGAAAAAAATCGCAAAGGTTCATCTAATTTTCACGAATTTTTCATTTATTGCCATAACCGTGCATTGAACTAAGTTAATATTTCAACACATTGTATAAAATTCTATCATTGAGAGATCTACCGAGCGGATTTTTAAAATGTTGTATATTTATCGAGTTATTGAGAAAAAACTTATTTGGCGATGAATCCGCGTCGTCCTTTTTCGCCTGGCATATGAAAGACGGGTGTGAGTGTGAAGAAAGGAGAACGATGTTTGATTTTTTGCATTAGTCGCCCTCTTAACTGTACTATACTCACCTAACTTTATTGATGACGAAGACCCGCTTGACGGTATCGATGAGCGTGGTGCGCGGTCCCTCCTGCTTGGGCGTGCCCTCCGGCTGCGGCGACACCGGGCCCGCCTCGCTCCGACTCGTGCCGAGGAATTCCAACGTCTTGTCCTTGAATTAGAATAAAATTTATTTATTTGAAAAGAAATGACAAGGGCTTATAATAGTTTTAGTAGTGCAAAATTTCTGCCTTTTAAAGTTTGTAAGCGACACTACGCAGCAGCGACACGACGTGACACGTCACGGCCAAATATAATACATATTTTATTTATTTATATATATAAATAAAATAAATTATTTGTATAAAATTGTATGAGGCAAGCCGTACGACGCGGCAGCGGTGCTCCGCGATACAAAACGTCAACTGGAAAGTGAAGTGTCGCGTCGCTTTTGCTGGGGCGACACTAACGAGAAATGCCAATAATTATTACGATAGTGGGCGTTAGCGCCATACAGTTCACATCCATTATCGCAATAATAAATGGCATTTCTAGTTAGTCAGGCCCCAGCATTAGTGCGTTCTCACATTGATATAAATTCATAATGTCAATCACACGTAGAAAACAATAATGTCAAGAATCAAGATAGATAATAATAAAAATTTTAAACTACCTTGAGTTTCTCAGCCAGACTCTGTAGTAGGGAGGACCGGGTACGTTTCTCGAGTTCAGCGAATTTGGCGGCCTTGTAGCAGGCGTTCTCGGCGTTTATGAGCTTGGTGAGCAGAAACTCCTTGAAGTCCCGTCCCTTGCGGAATATGGGAGGCTGAGGAAGTGTCGGCCCGAAGAATGGAACGTCCACGCGCGCTGTTACCGCCACTTTGTACCTAAAAAAGTTTGGAGTTGAAAGATTAACATGGGTCAATGGGTAACATTAAAGATTAACTCTTACTTGGGTCTAATACACACAAAATGCGAATTCGCATCGCATCGTAATGACATTTTTATTATGAATTTTGTCGCAGACATTTGCGACGTGATGCGATGCGAATTCGCAGTTAGGTATGTGTTGGAGCCCTAACTTGGATGTTAATCGCAATGTCTGAAATAAATTTGTGAACACACACTTGTATGTTTGTTTGTTTGTACTGTTTAAAGACCCAAGATAGTGGGCTCAGATCATTTTTTTACGAATACTAACGGAATGAATAAAGTTAAAGAAGAGATCGATCGATGTACCTTTATGAATATTGAATAATAAAAATGCAGGCACCAAAATAAAAAATTAAAGAGGAGTTAAAAACAGTTCAAAGAACTTGTAATTACAAACATGACAGAGCACCGATGTACCCTACAATTAATTCGATACAAATCTCTTTAATTACGGGAACCTACTGCTTTTTACCTTTTAATTGGTACTTGTACGATAATTTAATCAATTTCATTTGCAAGTTAACCTATTATGGTAGAGAGTGCAATGTACCTTTAAAAATGCAAAGCACAATCAGAGAAATTGAATTATAGGCAAATGTGCTTAATTTGGTTAGGTTATGATATATCAAGCCCAGCCGACAGATCACCAACCAAATAATTTTTGGTTTGCATTTAAATCAGTTTCCATAATCGTATAATATTATGGCTACAATCAACATTTTAGCCGTTCGTTCGTTGCTTGAAATGCTTCCATAGATAAATTAAGTAAGTTTACTAGGTACGTAGTATGTAGATATCATAATGACTAATCACTAATCAGTAATAACATATTTTATGGAAAAATTCCAAGATACATACCTGGTCTCCCCTTCGATTTCAACCGGCGTGACGACGACGAAGGTGTGCAGGAAGTGTGACGCGATCATGTCGGGGGTGAACGGCGTCGCTTTTTCCTGGAATTGACAGCAGGATAGTGAGATACCGGTTAAAACTTAAGTTACCTAAAAGCAATGACGGATTAGGACTACTTGATGCCCTAAGCCATCCAGGTCCTTTAGTATGTCAACTAGAATCGGTATTTGCACCTTTATTGTTCTGGTGAATGTCTAGGGCATCCTCAGACGTGATGCCCTAGGCAATTGCTTGATTTGATTAAGGGTTAATCCGTCACTGCCTAAAAGGTAGAACTTAGAAGTCTAGGAATAGTCGAAGAAAGTGTAAACTCGGATGAATACCTTTAAACCTTATTTTTGGTTAAGGTTTAAAAGTGGTCAACTGGATAATACTTATGTCTTTTTGACTGTACAATGGGAATAGAAGGTGAGACCTTAGACTAAGTATAGATCCTAGTTCGATTGTAAGGCATTTGCAGGCCGTCTCATATGTGATATGCGCATTTCATGGTTGAGCGAGTAAGGGTCAATTCAGACCGCAGCGCCACGCGTAGATACATTTTTTAATTTGTACTGAATTGACAGATTTCAATTGCGTTTTGTATCTACGCGTCGCGTTGCGGTCTGAATTGACCCCAGAGAACCTGCCAGCATCTGAAGTGACATTCAAGGTTTAAGAAAAACCTGCCACGCGTCATTTTTTTTATCGGGCTTTGGCCCACCACACATTCCCACTACTGTATCTCCTGTGTCGCCAGGATCGACAGGGGTATCCAACCACGAAAACCCTTTGATATGATCTCAGGGAGCCCGAGGGACATGCTAAAACTGTCTTGGGACCCGCAACGAAATTAATCAGAACAAAATAGGAGTAGGAAGATTCCACGCTGGCACGCCTCACAATAGCCTAGAGATAAGGGATTCTAGTATTGCCCCAGATATAATATCAAGGTCGTACCTGAAAAACAATCGCCACGATATCGTTCCCGACGTGTCGTTTCCGCTGCAGCTGCTGCGCGTCGCCAGCGGTGTGTGGCAGCAGCGGCGCCACGTGGAACATGATCTCGCGGTCGCGGTGCCGCTCGTACACCGCCTCCGTGCCCGTGTGGCCGTTCGTGATGTCGAGACCGCCCCTGTAACCTGTGAGGGGTTAGCGTTAGAACCGCCGCTGACTGAGTTTATATCCGCTTCTGTGTCATAGAATCGGTGAGAATTGTGTTCTGTAAGTGGCAAGTTATATTTTGGCTTAAATATAATAGCATTCCCATAACTGAGGGTCTTTCAAAGTGACATGACATCTTACGAAGAATTTTGGAGAGGAGATGCCATTATTTAAGCTTGTATAAGCGATGGCTAGTGTAATCATCATTTTGGCAATTATTGTTATGGCACTAAGGAAAGGCTGGGATATATTAAGGCTTATAATTTACTGACCACCAGATACTTATCCCTTGTTAATAACCAGGTACTAAAAACCTCAACATCAACACACCTTTGTGATTCTTCAGCTTTATCCTCTGTCCGAGCATGTCGAGGAACTCATCAAACGCTGGCGACGTGTCGTTGTTCCCAAATATCTCCTCCTCCGTCGTCTGCCCGTACCTCTGGTACAGTACGCCGAACTTGAACGTGTTGACCAGCACGTGTTCGTCGTACGCCGCGATCAACGACGAAGCGTTTAGACACATGACGGCCGTGAAGTTGTCGACGTTCACCTCGACGTTCAACATCTTCGCCATCTTCAGGGGCGAGAGCGTCGCTCCGGATGCTGGAATTTGAATTTGGAATTTGGATTTCTAAATTCAAAAAGTTATGTAACCTTTTTAAAATCAACCCGTGTACGAGGATTTAATGTAAAATTGGAATTTGTTGAACTCTATATTAAAAAAGTATAAGGTTGTTTAGAAACTACGAATATTTAGAAACCTAAACAACAAAGCGACGCTTGTATGAGAATTAACTAGATTTCAAATTTGGAATTTGTTGAACTCTAAATAAAAAAATACCTGCAGCTCTGGTGTACCACACCAGTGACATCAAACGGCCGCACTGAGACAACTTGATGACTTTAATTTAATGAAGAGTTGACTTATATGCCTCTGAGTGCGGCAGTGATGATGTCTTTGGCGCAGTCGGTTAAAACTACTCATCATTTATTTAAGAGCCTGCTGTCTCACTGCTACGCAAAGTCCACCCTCAAAGGCCAATCCTCTCGATCCAAGGCCATCATTTAACACTGTGATTTCCGAAAACAATTGGCAATTTTACTCACAAGGTGTAGGGATGATCCCGTGCATGGTGTTGGTCTTGAGCCGCAGCAGTATGATGGTGTGGTCCTGGCCAGCCATGTTCTCCGTCTTCAGCGACATCACCACCGGGCCCAGGTTCGGGTCGAACCCCACCAGGTTTATGTGTTCCTGGTAACAAAAACAGCAAGTTTAAGAAAATAGTAAGATTAAGGATCATGTTTTCAAGAAAATATAGGACTAAACAGATTTTATATTAACCCATCAAGCCCCATAAGCTCACCGGTGATCGAGACACGATAGAATAACAATAGATTTCCAAGAATCCACGAGCGAAGGATTAAGAGTCCGTATACGCAATTTTGCCGATTTTGCCGAAATTGCAAAGGTTCGCTACAGAAATATTATTAGGTTTTTTCCCCTTATTAGACTAAAAAAAATATATATTAATTATTAGATTTAAAATATATTTAAGCGCGGAAAGCCGACTCGAACTTGCGGCGAGAAATATAATGTGAGATTTAGGTTGTTTTGAATCGTGTTTTTTTGGCACAATTTGTTTTTTTTTTTTTGTTTTCTTTTTTCTCGAATTGGATAGAATTTTATTTATAGATTATTTCTGTCGTTTTCTTTTTATGAATTACAGCTCCAAGTTTCCGAAATTAACAGCAATTCTTTGCCCATTTTCTCTAAAATTTTGCCGAGTTACATATTTTTTTACTCAACTATTTCATATTAAAGTGTAATTCCAACATTTTATAGACGACTTTCTCAACAGTACATTGTATTTTTTTCATACCGTTAAGACGTCAATACAATCCATAAACAGGTGATATTCTAAACCTTTTACAGCAAAAATCAAAAAACTGTCGCGGGTTTGACTTCGATTATTTAAAAATACTTTAAAAAATTAAAAATCTAGCTCCAACACTAGATTATAATTGAAATGATCCTACATTTTGTGTATTAAAACTTATAGAAATACTGTATTTTAACTGTTAAATCACGTCTGTAAAATCAGTGAAATCGGTAAATTTCGTATACGGACCCTTAAGCATCACTATCAGTCTTGCTGGCAGAATGTTGATTTATGACGCGAAACGTAAAGCGTAGTAACTATATTTTAATAATCTGTGGTAAAACTTAGTTGTTATTTTTGCGAGTTTCTTACGCCGGTTCTTCGGTTGGTCCTTCCCGAACCGGTAGAAATCCTCATGCAAAGGTTCTAAAAATGTTAATTTTTAACCCACTTACAAATAAAACATTTTCATTTTTTATAATTCTCATTTACATGTAAGTAACAAAAATGACTGATTCTTCCTAAAATCTCAAAAAGGAGGCTGGTTTTAAAGAAACTTTAGCAACATTACATTTCAATCAATCTTTCATGGCCCTGCAAAAATGAAGTAGCCTCAAATAAGTAAGTAGGTACTAGGTATACCTAATATAAACAAAATCTGTAGCCATTATTATTATCATACACAGATTTCTAAAAGCGTTACAATAACAAATAGTGTTTACGATAATAATTAATAACATCCGCCAATTAACTTGTTTATTTCAATTCTGGGTATTAGGTGCTATCGACTGAAAATGTAACAGGAAATATTTTGAGGTTACTAGCGAGGCACCATGGGATTTGATTATTATAATGAGAACTAATTAATAGAATTTATTTTCTTGATTATATTATTATGTTTTGAACAGATTATTGGACAGATTTTAATAAAATTGGAATCAATAACACTATAAACACGGGAAAAACATTAGGTATTCTTTGCACACATTTTGCACATACGAATTAACACTGCAGTACACGCGTGGACTACCATGGTAGACCAGGGTCACTTTTTCAGCAATATTTTTTGAGTCAAGAGTTCTAGAAACTTGCTATTCAAGGTAATCCTCGTTTAATAAATTTGACAAAACCTCAGTAACTCCTGCAACCGCACAGTTGATCGAAATAATAGTTATTTACCATCAAAAACGCTGCACTACCATAGTAGTCCGCGCGATTATTGGTGTACTAAATTCAACCATGTATATTTTTTTAAATTATTGATTTATAATGTTTTTATTGTTTTTGATTAAATATTTCATGCAATAATACTAAAATACACTTATGATAAATCGATTACAAATACTAAAATTTGATTTTTAATAAGATATAGGGATATAGATTGACGTCCTGACCATATTATGACTCACCAGAAACATAGAAAATCTCACCTAATTGCAAAAAAAAAATTTGAAAATTGATAAAAATTAGATATTTGACTTGTGTTGAGTATTTAATTAATTAAAAAATTAAACTATTTTGTAGTTTTTACGGTGGAAACTTAGCGCCATCAGTGCCAGATTTCTAATTTCCTCGTCAGGCTTTTTATGTCAGTTTTGAGATGGAAAATTGTTATCTAAGTTGGTTGCTGTAAATAAATAACCAATAAACAGTCATATATGTGACAAATATTGACCAGTTTTGTAAACCCCAGTCTAGGAATCACACTTGTGTCAAAATGAGCTAATTCGGTGACTTCTGAAGTTTAGGCTTGTTTATTCTTAGAAAACAATCATCAAAATATAAAAATGATAGAGTTTCTAAATAGAAGAAATAACTTATAAGTATTTTATGTACTCATGTTCAGGATTTTTTAAGAATCCACCAAGATTTAGCCCCACCGATAAGACGTATGGGGCAATGTCAACGCTGCATATTACTCCAAATTTGATCGCCAAAAAAGTGGTGATAGATTTGTCATTTCTGGTTTTATTCTGACTTGTAAGTAGGATTAAATCTCGAATAACATAAAACAAACAAAAATCTAACTTATTTTAGTTTCACATATGGGATACACATGTTTGATTCCATCAGTACGATTTTTGTCACATTTTCATAGAAATTCACAAATTTGTTGATTTTTCAGTAATTTAATAATTTATTTAATAGTTTTTGGTTTTAGAAGTAACTTAACTAATTACATTTTTATTTTAGTTGTCATTTTAATAAAATAATATGAATTATGAAAACAATTAAGATTTTTAGATGGCCTACCATGGTAGGCCACGCGAGTACTCGTGTAAAAAAAAGAGGCGCGTGCACTGCAGTGTTAACTGTCAACATAGTAAATTTTACCATTACCATACTATTCGTTGTAAATTGTAATAATAAAAGTAGGCGTATGCCTATAGTATTATATAATAGGTAGGTATATATTACCATATTTTATTATTACGCTTTTATTGGTGCAGTGCAAAATGCTCTGAAAAGCTCAGTTTCAAAGTAATAATAGCATTAATTAATATGTATGTCGATTGCTCACTTAAAAAGCACATACAAGCAACAATAAAATAAATTAATGATAGCAAAATGTACTATAGTAGAGGAGGAGAAGAGGGGATTTCGGGAGTAGCTCGAGCGTGTCAGATTAAGCTTGTATAGGCTTCCGACATGTGTCTAGTTATCATGGTATAGAAATCAGATTTCTCACTTGGTGGGTTAAATTTTTTTTTGAATATTGAAATGTCATCCGATCTGTCAGATTAATATACCCCAAAGGCGATGTTTAATATACCCCAAAGAAGCTTCCATAAAAAGCACTGACGATTCAAAGGTAAGGTTAGCCTGTAGGGACATTTTCAAATATAAAAAAAAACCTTCATGTTTTCCTAACTAAGCTTCGCAGATATTTTATTTTGCATTAAACTAAATGATTTAGTCCTTGTTTATAATTTACCTAAATAAGCAATTTTTCCGAATATATTTTCTCTTTCAAAACTTTAAAATGGCTGTAGTTTCTGAACCCACCGCTAAAATAAAAAAAACGCTCTTATTATTTTTTTATCACTTTTACATAATCTCTAGTGACTACACAAATAGCACCCTCCCCTCCTCTACTACTACAACTGAATTGCGAAAGTATTATGTCAGTGCAATATGTGTATAGTAAATTGATTTGTTATTGTGGTATAAACGTATTATTTCAATCAAACGAATCTAGGACAAGACGTGTTTTGTTCCATAGCAAATTGTGCTACTCATACATACTAATATTATATGTAAATACCAAAGTGTGTATGTCTGTTACCTCTTCACGCCCAAACCGCTGAAGCGATTTTGATAAAATTTGGTATGGAGACACTTTGAATCCTGGGAAAGGACATAGGAGTTGCGGGCGTCATCTAGTACGCTATACAAATCAAATAATATACATATTACTCCGTTTCGAGACTTTTCAGAATGAACTACCCCCTCAGGCACCCCATTAGAGTTTAGTATGAAATTGGAGACGTGTCTATTAGATATGGCAAAAATTTTTTTTTTTTGGGCCGATAGCTGTTTTCTCTGAAACAGTAATTTCAAACCCACGAATAATAAAAACTATTTGAAACCTAAACTACAGCTTGTCAAAAAAACATTCTCTGTGAAAATACAAGGCGCAAAAACCACCTTTTCTCGTGATTATATTTGAAAAATTTATTTCAGCGTCTGCTTTTTCTTGACAATTTCTCTAGCTAATTTTATAATGCGTCTCTCTTTCTTATACTCATTATCCAAAATACCCTACAAAATACCTACGAACGCATGAAAAATAGGCTTTATGTTGTATTTAGAACATGCGGTATTTTTCTACAGCTTCTGTTAAAGCCTGTTGCTACCTCTTGAAGTAATTAATTTGTGTAATTAAAGTCGTGTGATACAATTTCATTACGTGTAAAGGAGGGCAAGGTTTACTGCCACATTGTATTTCGGTAATTTGCTAGCGGTCGCCGGTCACACACGCTGACATAAATAGTAAGTAGTAACACGATAGATATCGTACGATCGCATCGCATTAGATATATTATTATCAGGTCATCCATACTTAATATTATAAATGCGAAAGTATCTGTCTGTCTGTCACCTCTTCACGCCCAAACCGCTGGACTGATTTTGCTGTTTGGTATGGAGATGCTTTGAGTCCCGGAAAAGGACATCTAAGGATACTTTTTATCCCGGAATGTACGGTTCCCGAATCCCGCGCAATAAACGAGTTTCGGCGCCACGGAGTTGCGGGCATCATTTAGTTCAGGGGTTCCCAAACTGTGCGCCGCGGCGCCCTAGTGCGCCGTAGAAAGCCAAGAGGGACGCCGTGAGTCGATCCTCCATCATTATCCAAACCACAAAACAGGGACTGAATAACCGGAAAATATCGGTAGAGAAACGGTAACCTTTAAATAACGGTACCGTTATATACAGGTATTGAAAAATTACGGTATCGATATTTTTTTAGGTATCTTTATAAAAAAATAAAGGTTTTGTTTGCACCTCGCTGTCCGCCGGAATATCAAGCCTAAATTACTTAAGTCGGTTGAATCTTGATTGGATTTTACTGACACTCGTGTCCTGCCTGTAACGATGCGCCGCGTAGCCCGTAGGTAGCCAATAATAATTAGCGCGTGTAAGCTTCGTTTAAAATAATAAATAGACAGACACCAAGATGGAAAAAGTAAGAAAATACTATTTATCATTACATAAGTGTTATAGCAGTTTGTACCAAACATGTTTCCACATAGTCCTGTATGTATGTATGTATTATTAATTTTTTTAATGGATCGGAACACCGGTGTGTCTGGACACGTTGTATATAGAGTATATTATACAATGTGTCCAGACACACCGTTGAGTTTCGAGATTGCTTGATATTATATATTGCTAAAGTCACTCGATAAACAAAGATAAATATTTTTAATAGTAAGGGGAGCTATATTTTGTGTAGGAATAAATACCTAATGCTCAAAGCAAAGGAAACTTTGTATTTCTAAATTCATACATTGGCTTTATCGATTTTACAAAAGCCTTTGATTTTATCATCCACAGACCAATGTTGGAGAACGTTGATTGAAGGGCATAAGAATTTTTTTTTTTTTTTTTAGAGAAGGCAGGTCGCTATAGCCCTGGCGTCACTGCGACCCATGAGGATCTATTGTGACTCCTTCGCACTAGAGAATCAGCTCCAACCCAATACTGCTCATAAATTGAACGATATGGTTGGGGTTGGTGCCACGAATTTCCTCTGTGGATGAGTATTCGTGGCGACCAAGGTGCCTGTTCCTGCTCTGTAGTAGAGCAGGACAGTCGAGGAGAAGATGAATAGGTGTTTCATCCTCCTCCTCACAGAATCTGCAAGTCGTTATGCTACAAATACCCATTCTGTTAAGGTGTTTGTTGAGCTTGCAGTGCCCAGTTAGGCTTCTGGTAAGGATTCTTAATTGGTTCCTACCCAAGGCGAGCACTAATTCTAATAGTTTCTTGTTGAAGTCAGGAATTAGTGCCTTGGAGTGTTCAAGGCCAGGGGTCTCAGCCCATTGCTTCCTGCATAGTCTGTGACCCTATTCCTTAAGCACTTGCTTTGTGGTACTGGGAGTTATACCACAGACTGGTTCCGGGCCATATATGAGACTCTCGGCTCCAAGCCTAGCTAGTTCGTCAGCGGTTTCATTGCCGGGGATGTTACTGTCATAGGGCATAAGAATACGGTATATTAAAATATTACACAGCATGATATACTCTGAATGCTTAGCAAAGGTCAAAATTTAAAAGGTCGAAGTTAATTAGAACGAGAAGATCCCGAATTTCATGTTAAGAGAGGAGTCAGACAGGGTGACCCCTTGCCTCCCAAGCGATTCTCGGTGCAGGAAGAAATATATTTATTTTATATTGGGAAGGCAAGAGGTCCTTAATATAGACTGAGAGCGCCTAAATCATTTGAGGTTTGCAAACGACGTTGCGGTTTTTGATGAAAACTCAAAGGAACTAAACCATATGTTACAGGAGCCACAAAGTAGGACTACTGCTTAACGCTACAAAGACAAAAATCATAGGTCATAAGTCATAACTAATGGATAATGAAATTGAAATAGACGGAGAAGATGTGGAATATTGGAATATATGAAAGAATTAATATACTTCCAAAATCAAACTGAAAAAGCGATAAAACTGAGAGTAGTGCTGGAAAAAATACTGAAACTTAACATAAATAATGAAAACTAAATGTCAAAAGGAAACTTTACGAATCTAATTTACTGTCATGCTTAATGTACGGTTACCTAGGCGCTTAAAAAAGATGAAAAGCACCAAAGCACTGAGTCATACAACAAAGAAAACTGGAAATCATACTTCATGTTAGGGATAAAACTAAGACACAAGATACCCAATACAATAATAAAATTGGAGAGAAGACTAAAATATGCAATATAAAATGGAATTGGACTAGCTATATTTGCAGAAGAAAAGACAATAGAATATATATTACATACACAAAGAAAAATAGAATGAACAATGAGAAAAAGACGTTCAAGATTAAGATGGAGATGACATATTCAAACAATACTGTGACCCAACACGGCAAGTGAAGGCAAACAGAGGAAGTCATGGAAAAATGGTGTATAGGGAGACCTACGCCGACGAAGCGACTACATTGAGCTACACAAACTACTAAATATATAGACGATAATCTAATATTGTTAAAGTAGGAACCACAAAAAATATAATAACATTTATTACTAAATAAAAATAATCGGCCAAGTGCGAGTCGGACTCGCTTACCAAGTGTTCCGTACCGTTTAAGCCTGGAGACAGACAGACAGACAGAAAGAGAAACATCGAAAATCGTTTGTGTGTGTGTGTGTGTCAACAAACCAACCCCAAAACAACACCATTGTCACTACATGTTTCCCAATAAAGTAAGTGTTCCTTTGATATCTCATGGATCCCATATCATGATATTTCAACATTGTTGGTCGTAAGAATAAGTTCAAATTATATCCTATAAAACTGACAAAAGAATAGTAATCAAAGACATCCGTATTATTTATCAAAAGTAATTATAATAATTTGAGTCACCTATAGGTGGTATTTAATTTTTTTTATCACTATATTTATCACTATTTTGAAATGTTTGATAGATACCCTGAAGGGGCGTGTGTGGTCCCAACATGGTAGCCAGTAGATGCGACATCTTCCGGTTTATTCGGGTATGATGCTCTATCCTTTTCCTTTAGATGTTGTGGCATAGGCTTGGTGGAGAGGGTCAATCAAGCTGGGTCGAGTTTCACAGATGTTAAGAAGATATTGAAATGAACTAAAACTCTAAACTATGAAAGTACTAGTTACACACTAGGTGAAATCTTACACCAGAATTTCAATACACAAAATAATGGCGTTCTTAACATCTGTCACATAAATGCCCAAAGTGTACCTAGTCACTTTAGTGATATGAGGCCGAACCTGCGCCTTGTAGAGTTGTAGGCGTTGGTCCGGACTGAAGTACTGTCTCGCTCTGTTAAGAACACCAAGCTTCTTCGAGGCTAATTTGGCCTTACCCTCTAGATGATATCGGAACTGGACTTCGCTCGATATTTTGACGCCAAGTATCTCAATGCTATAGGAGATGGTTAAAGATACCTTCGAAACGAGGATATACGACCATTGGTGACTTTTTAGTGGTGAACTTCTCCAATGAATTCTCCACCTTAGACACAAGTTCGTTTCGACTCTCAGTGACATTTTGCCGAGAAATATTGGGGGAGCCGGTATATACAGCATCACCTGTACTATCATCCGCATAGCAATGAATGCCGCTGGTCTGCAACATGTCATTTATATGCAGTATGAATAGAATAGGCGATAGCACACAGCCCTGAGGGACACCAGCATCAACAGACTGAGTTTCCGAGCATTCGCCGTCAACTACGAACTTTATGCTTCTGTCTGCTAAGAAACCAGTGACCCACTTACATAATTTCTCGGGCAGCCCGTATGATGGAAGCTTTGATAGCAGCGCTTTATGCCAAACCCGATCAAAGGTCTTCGCAATGTCCAAACTAACAGCCAATGCCTCTCCCTTCGACTCAATTGCTTGAGCCCAACGATGAGTCAGGTACGCCAAGAGATCACCAGCCGAGCGACCCTTACGGAACCCGTATTGTTTGTCGCTTAGTAATCCCTGGCCGTCCAAGTATCGAAGAATAATGGATTCCATTATCTTCGAGAAGAGAGAGGTTATAGCGATTGGTCTGTAGTTGGAAGGATTTGAGCGATCACCTTTTTTGGGGATCGGGTGCACCAAGGCTGTCTTCCAGGAAGCCGGGACGATGCCAGTGGAATAGGAGAGCCGAAAAAGATGCGTCAAGACCGGAGCCAACTCTGGAGCACACTTTTTCAATACAATAGGCGGGATTCCGTCAGGCCTACTCGACTTTTGGATATCAAGGGAACGGAGGGCTTTTCGCACTGAGCGCTGATGAAACCGAATATCCGACATGATGCTCGTGCGTCGCAGTATGGTCGGCGGTTTCTGCCCCCCGTCATCCAGGGTCGAGTTTGATGCAAAGAGCTTGCCCAGAAGATCGGCTTTGTCTTTTGCGTCCTGGGCCAACGATCCATTTCCTACGTGTAGGGATGGTAGGGTTGGCTTGCAGAAATTTCCTTCAATAGCTTTGGCCAGAGACCAGAATGCACGGGTTACCGAGGGGAGGCGCTCAAGTCTCTTGCCAATTCTGTTGACGTGCTGTTGCTTTGCCCGAGTAATCTCTTTCTTGAAGGACCTAGAGGCAAGGTTGTACTCCTTTTTATAAAGCTGGCCACAGCTTCCCCATCAGTGTCAGTGTAATAGACACAGGTGTTAGTGTGCTGAGATATAGCTACCACTGCATAAGATAAGCTATCATGAATTCCCAGTTTTTGGGTTTTGGTCTGTACGATGATCACTGAAGGACTCGTTAATCCCTGAGGTTCGTGAATTATGAGGACGCGAGAGCCCGTTCTCGATCCATAGCCTATACTAATTATAACTACTTTCTCCTCCTGTGTGTGTACGAGATACAGGTATTTAGATCGGTTTTAGATATTCATTTATCCTCCTGTTTATATTTCTTTAGCTTTAGGGACCGCACTCCTTCCTTCGATGAATAGATGTTACTGTAGACCATGCTTAGGGCGTAACTCGTAAACCACATCCCTAAGGCTCCTGTGTGTACAAGATAACTCCTAGGTATTACTGTTTACAAGGTTTGGAGTTTAAAGAGGCTTGCGCGCTCTATGAAAGGAAGTTGAAGAAAAAGAAGGTTCTTCAATGAGGATAACGTCGTTGGCGCCTATTAATTGATTTGCAATGGCAATTGAGCCGAATTGGTTCATGAGGGCCTACCTAGTTTGTCCCATTTACCAGCATGGAGGCCATATTTTTAACTTCATCCGTATTGTTGAAAAGCGTGATGAATGAT
Source organism: Lysandra bellargus (assembly GCA_905333045.1). Classification (NCBI taxonomy): domain Eukaryota; kingdom Metazoa; phylum Arthropoda; class Insecta; order Lepidoptera; family Lycaenidae; genus Lysandra; species Lysandra bellargus. Next base: position 8,281,720 of record HG995351.1, on the reverse strand, counting down.
AATGTACGGTGTAACAAAGGTGGTGATGATGATGATTAATGTAATTTACGTAGTGGCATATACTTGTAGTTATTTAAACAACGCTGAAATCCCCAAACATGACAACTACAAGGACTTTAGCGGTCTATCGGTCCATTCGGAACCAAGGTCTCAATATCTTGGTGCAAAATCTTACTTTTTGATAGCGTTTGCTTAGATTACTTCATAAAAAGTTTAAATCAACATATTAATATGTTTCTTTGATTTATCATGAATATCATGTCACCATTTTTTGTAAAAACCATTACACCATTGTTAAAAAAAATAATTAAAATTCGTACAAATGTCTGAGTAATCGTTGAATAAAAAAATATATTTTTTTAATGTTATTTGGGCCGTCTATGGGCTGTTCGCCCATATCCTTTTTTTACTATCTTTGTATATAGGTTTTTCGCACCAAGGATAATTTAAATACAATATTATTAATTGTAATTATTGTAGTCCATCACGCCATGGACTTTTTTAAAATATATTATATAATAGAATATAATAAGTATACAGGATGTTAGGTTTAACACCGTTGTCCTTAAAACTATCAAAATTTTGATGGTTTTAAGGATAACGGTGTTAAACCTAACAACCTAAAACACCAAATATAAAATATTCTGAACATATTAAAACTACAACTCAATAAGCGATCGAATTAAATATTAATATTGTAGGAGGCTGGGATGAATGCAACTTATCCCCGACTGTCCAAGTCTTGACATGACAAATTGCGGCGTTGCCAATTCGAAAATTGGCAACGCCGCGCTCGCGCCCTTGCATTTTTTCGGTACCGAAATGATTTCGGTTGGGGTACCGATAAAATAAAGAGATATATCGGTACCGTAAAAATAAAGGCATATTTCGTTATTTTGCGGTACCGCAATGGTGAAGTTCAACCGTTTTGACTCAACCTTTAAATCAAAGCAATACCGTAATTTTATACCGGTATATACCCTTTATAACGGTACCGCTTTCAGTCCCTGCGCACAAAATATATTATAAAATAAAATTATAATATGAATTACTATACAAAGCAGGCAGATGATTAAGCATTTGTTTTCTATTATTTACTTGCTTAACCTAACTATAATTATTAAAGGTGTTTATTTATGTATATTTTCGTAATAGCTGGGTAGAGTAGGGCGCCGCGCCGTGAGTCGTGACAAAATATTGACTTGTAAGTTCGCCGCAGACTGAAAATGATTGGGAACCCCTGATCTAGTTATATTCTATTTTCTTCTATCAAACCAAAGGCTATTTTTATCACATTTTCACAACTGCTACTCCTGTAAGCCAGGATCGATAGAGATTACCACCTCGAAAAACCTTTTAAGGGAAACTAAACAGTCTTACAAAAGATCGTTTCTTAAGAGCCCGGGTTACCCTCGAAATTCTCATACAAACGTAATACCAAAATCATTTTGTCATACGAAAATATTTAACATGTTTGAGTTATTTTTCAGCTTAAAATAGTAATTACCTAGGTTCCTGAACAAAAATTAACTTCAAAATATTTACACACTAAAAAATATAAGCGATTACATTTCATAAATTTTTACGCCATTGTCGACATACTTTTCGCACACTTGTTTTATATTAAAAACTCATCGAATCGTAATGTATTTTTCCTGGGAACACAGCTTATATTGTGTAGTTACAGAATGTCTTCAAAAGAATGGCAATATAATAAATTTTCATTCATCATTTTTGGTATTCGTGAACGCAACGAAATTTCTCTATAATTTCCAACATGGTATCGTGCCGATCCGCTCACACGACAGAGCGCGGCAACGGGGCAACGGGGCGGGGGGCGCGGGAGGCGCGGGAGGCACGGGCCGGGTGGCGGAGTTTCAAGTACAATATTCCCTCAAGCTCCAAGCGGTCGCATGCGACCGCGCGCGCGATAACAGTAGATTTCCAAGAATCCGCGATCGAGAGAATGTTATTGTTGTTGAATGTTGATTTTGAAAATTTTTATGTGATACTTGAAGACAATTGCTTGAACAACTTGCTTTTATTGCTTAAACTTTTGATAATAATTAATAATGGATACCGAAAGGTGGGATGTATGATGTATCACACAGTAGTTTAAAATAAATAATAATTATGAATATCATAAATCATAATATTATTATTTTCTTATATACTGTATTTTGTAAATAACGTTTAGGAATATTAGCGATAGTCATAATATTATAATATGATTATACAATATACTTACATTGATATTATGTATAATTAATTTCGTTAGTCTCGCTAAAACTCGAGAACTCCTGAACAGACTTGCTAATTTCTGTCTTGAAATAAAATAAAATATAAAAGTGAACTTGTATTCTAAGTTTGTATACCTATGTTTGTATATTTTATTTTAGTTTGTATTTTTAGTAATTATTTCCTGATGTCAGTTTTATTCAATTAAATAATATAAATACTTTAATAATTAAATAATATTATTATAAAGCGGAAGAGTTTGTTTGTTTGTTTGAACGCGCTAATCTCAGGAACTACTGGTCCGATTTGAAAAATTATTTCAGTGTTAGTCCATTTATCGAGAAAGGCTACAGGCTATATTTTATCACGCTACGATTAATATAAGCGAAGAAATAGATATTCCATACTAGCTGTTGCCCGCGACTTCGTCCGCGTTAGCATAGTAGTTCACATCCCAAGTAGGTATTAATATTTATTGTACAAAAATATTCAATGTACAGAATTGACTTTCCTATGACTTTATTATAATATAGCTGTTGCCCGCGACTTCGTTCGCATTATCATAGTAGATCACATCCCAAGTATTATTTTTTGTACAAAAATATTCAATGTACAGAATTGACTTTCCTACGATTTTATTATTCGGCTTCGCTTGCGTAATTTAGGAATTTCACGCAACCGTACATTTTTCCGCAAAAAATAGCCTATGTCCCTTCAAGTGGTCTACTCTTTATGTTTGCCAAATAACATAAAAATTGCTCCAGTAGATCTTAAGATAATAAGCAATTTCATATAACTTCCCCCGTTTTTCCACATTTTTCTCTATTTCTTCACTCCAATTAATTTTAGCGTTATAAAATATAGCCTATAGCCTTCCTCGATAAATGGGCTATCTAACACTGAACAGCAACAGCTAGTAATTAATAATACTCTTTTGATTTTTAGGCTTCCGTAGCCAAATGGCAAAAGACAGAACCCTAATAGATTCGTCATGTCGGTGTGTCTGTCTGTCCGTATGTCACAGCCACTTTTCTCCGAAACTATAAAAAAAAAACCTTATAATTTCATAAAAATAAACCTTATTGTTGCTGCGGATTGCGGAACCATTTATGGGCGAGTCCAACTCGCACTTGTCCGATTTTATTATTTTGAATGATAACAATGTGAGGAATATTTGGAGTAGCCTTTTTTCTGTTTTTGAAACTTTATTGTTACGTACTGTCTTTTAATAATTTTTAAATAAAAGCGTCGACCTCTGTGGCGCAGTGGTTGAGCGCATGGTAGCTCAAGCCGGGGGTCGCTGGTTCGAAATTCGAATCCCACCGACGGAACAAAACGTTTTCCTGGGTCATGACTCATGACTCATGAGTCATGAGTCATGACTCATGGATGTGTATAATAATATTGTAAAAACTAGATGACGCCCGCAACTCTGTTGCGCCAAAACTAGTTTATCGCGCGGAAACCGTGCATTTTTTCGGGATAAAAAGTATTATATGTCAAAGGACAAAGACTCGGGACCGCCTCAAAGTATCTCCATGCCAAATTTCAGCAAAATCGGTTCAGCGGTTTGGGCGTGAAGAGGTAATAAGCTAATAACAGACAGACAAACAGACACACTTTTTTATTAATTTTTTACAATTAGTATGGAAGTATGGATCTTAAATAAGTTGAGTATAATAAAAAGGAAATCTATATCTAAATAATCCTTCAGGCCCCGCGCGAGCACCGGTGATCGCGACAACAATAGAATACAATAGCAATTCCTGGAAATTCCGACTGAAGTAATATTATAGGTACTTATTATAAAACAAAGTCCCTTTTTTCCCTCATGTCCCTTTGTTCCCTTTAATCTTTAAAACTACGCAACGGATTTTGATGATTCTTTCAGTGTTAGATAGCCCATTTATCGAGGAAGGCTATAGGCTATATTTTATCACGCTAAGACTAATAGGAGCGAAGAAATAGAGGAAAATGTGGAAAAAAACGGGGGAAATTATTTGAAAGGGCTAACTTGAACGCGCTAATCTCAGGAACACTGGTCTGATTTGAAAAATTCTTTCAGTGTTAGATAGCCTATTTATTGAGGAAGGCTATAGAGTATAGGCTATATTTTATCACGCTAAGACTAATAGGAGTATGTGGATAAAACGTTGGGATTATTTGAAACGGGGGAAAATTATCTCGCGAATTACTGAGCAATTTTTATGTTATTTGGCACAGATAAGAAGTAGATCATAGGCTAAGAAGTAGATCATAGGATAGATCATTGATTTTAATCATTTTTTCAGTGGCTATATATTTTATACCCGTGCGACGCCGGGGCGGGTCGCTAGTATAAATTATAATATATTCGGTATTATATGTCTGGTACTTGTAAGTTGTAACACAAGTCCTTAGTGTACTTAGCACGGGGCCAGGCTGACGTGGTGTGATTTGTGAAGAGTCCAATGTAGATATTATAGTAAGTATATTATTTTAATATATTATGTAGAATCTGTATTCTGTTCAGTTCAGTGACAAGATCGACGACACTACGCCCGCGCCCGTATTCCTACTATTCCAATATATAAAACAACCACAAAAACAATATTGTTAATGATTCATGAAACAATAAAATATAATAGTTCGCAAATCGCAACAAACGCACGGCTTGAATAACTTGATCAGAGTAAAATAATTATGAATGACGACGCACGCACACATATAATACGCTGCCGGAGGTGCGCGGGGGGCACGGGGTAGGTACCTCGCAATAGCGAGACAGAAACATATAAAACTTGTACTGGCGCGGTATCGAATTTCATTTGATCGAGCGCGTAACCCGAGCCCTTAATCGTTTAAAGGGTAAAAAAATATGAAGAAATGCAATGAACGTTTATCCACCTACAATATATATATATATATCCCGATCTCGCATCGTAGGACGATCGTATCGTATTCATGAGTACGCTAACATAAGACTTACGAGCCCCATAGTAATTTGCTACAGCGGTCACACTAAGGTGTTAATCATGCTAACAGTTTTTAGTGTGTCGTAACTTCGCAATAAAACCTTGAATCCATGATCAAGGTACGTGATCGTAACTCATAAGAAGTCCAATATCATTTTTTCGCCCCTAATTTGCTATCTACTTATGCTTTTTTGTCTGACCTTAAAAGCAAACCCTATAATAAATAGATTCTCAATGTATACAGCTGTTTTAATTATTGTTGTACAATGTTTTGTCGTCAGTCAGAGCTAAAAAATAACTTCATGATATCGGACAAGTAAAGGTGAACGCAGATTTGGCCGCACCGCACGCACCGCAGTCGCCGCATTTCGAATTCTTTATATGAAGTTATAGGCAAGCTCGCATACCTACCTGCGCCGCAGTCTTCGCAACTTCTACATTCTTTAAATGAAGAATTCGAAATGCGGCGACTGCGGTGCGTGCGGTGCGGCCAAATCTGCGTTCACCTTAAAAAACAGCGTAGATGTAGAATTAGACGTGTGGATGATTTTATTAGTAAAAAATATTTTAGAAGTTTAAAGGCCAGTTTAAATTTAATTTCGCCTTTCATTCTATACATGTTCTGCCATGATGGACTAAATAGTAAATAATGTAAATATCAATAACAAACGTGATCGTCGATTGTGCATACTGTAGATTGGCGCAATCATGGTTACCCATCAATTTTGAGCCAACGTAAAGAAGAGAAATCGTAACGACATCGTTTACGATCATGAAAAGATAGATAAACTCGTCATCAATCAGCGATTCTCGATTTGATCTTTTCCGGGCGCAAATTGAAAGCCAAAGATGGTAATTGAAAGGGCGAGGTCAATGCCCTTCAGTGATGGATCGAGGTTTTTGCAAACTACCCCCATTTTGTATTTCCGTTACCTTAATATCTTGATTCGATTTTGCAAGTAATGATGAATCATTTTCATCTGAGTAGTAAACTTGAATTCATGAATCATGGATGTTTTTAAGAGATTTTTCCCTGATCATTGACATATTCTTAAGTTTCAAGACGTTCGTGTTTAATGTCTAATACCAAAACATTGTATTACACATACATTACAATTATATACATTTTAAACTGACTGTTTTCGTTTTTAAAAAACTTATTGATAAACTAGACGTCCCGCGCGGCTTCGCCCGCGTAAATTAGATATTTCACAGACCTTCACGTGGTCTACTTCTTATCTGACCCAAATAACAGAAAAATTGCTCTAGTAGTTCGTGAGATAAGCCCTTTCAAATAATTTCCCCAACTTTTTCCACATTTTCCTCTATTTTCTCGCTCCTATTAGTCTTAGCGTGATAAAATATAGCCTATAATATATAAATATAGCCTATAAGCCTTCCTTGATAAATAGGCTATCTAACTGAAACTGAAAAAACTGAAAGTAATAAAAAGTAGTACAAAAAAGTAGTTACTAGTTCCTAAAATTAGCGCGTTCAAATAAGCCCTTTAAAATAATTTCCCTCCGTTTTTTCCACATTTTCCTCTATTTCTTCGCTCCTATTAGTCTTAACGTGATAAAATATAGCCTATAGCCTTCCTCGATAAATGGACTATCTAACATTGAAAGAATTTTTCCAATCGGACCAGTAATTCCTGAGATTAGCGCGTTCAAACAAACAAACTAACAAACTCTTCCGCTTTATAATATTAGTATTGATTTCATTCAAATCCCAATATGTAAACTCATTGTAAGCCAGTAATTTGTCCTTTACTGTTGATTTCTACAAACTTAACACCAACAAACAATTTAAATCATCACACAACGCTTCAAACAATGTTTCTAAACCACAGCACACACTATAAGTCGAACCACTTGAGTCACACACTAGCGGCAACTCGTCAGAACTTCACTAATTTAGCGCTATTTTCAATCCAACTCCTAATGAGTAATAACACAAGTTGTAACAGTTTGAAGAGGAATTTTAACTGAAGTATAAACATACACCCTTATTCCTTACTAATAAAAAAAGAAGTCTGCCGGTTTTTGTCTAACACGTTAGAATGACACAACATGGCAGTCAAAGTCAACGAATCCTGAAAGTTATGCGCTGCGTATATTTATTATTATTAGTAAGAGAGATTTGTAATTGGTAGGTGCCAGACTTCGGAACGGTGTTTGTGTACGTGCGACTAGACCAGGGATGGGGAAACTACGGCCCGCGGGCCATCTCCGGCCCGCGAAGGCTTTAAATCCGGCCCGCGACCATCAAACAAAAATCAAGAGAATATTTCGTATTTTTTGTTGTTAGTAAATAAAAGTTTAATTTAAGAGCCTACTGTCAAAAAGCTAGCCCTGCCTACACACACCGCTATCCTCCAGTCGTAATACAATGATTCCATATACATATATACATCCCGGGCAATGTGCTTTACGCTGCAGCTAGTAGTGAACAATATCGCGTAACAATCGTTCTCGCATTATAGCACGAAAGTAAAGGTCGTAAGTCCCAAAAATGTTTTTGATGATTACTTAAAAATTAAATACAATACTAATATTTCCTTAAGCTATTATTTTATAAAGTGTGTGATTGTAGTAGTGCAAATTATTCAATGATAGTAACTCAATAAGTGTAACAGATATTTGTTGAAAAGCCCAGAAAGATTCATAATTTCCAAAAATATAACTATCGAGTCAAAATAAGTGAATCGTGTTTTCCGTTAGCCAAATATCAGATAAATATACAATGAATATATAAATCTCAATTTCATTTGAGTCAATCGTCTTCCGGGATCGTAATACCTGTTAGAAAACACAGCAAAATTAGGCAGCCCGCTCTTAATTACAATTTCTTTTTTATTCCAACAGTTATTTTGTAATATTTGCACAATAAATTAGTGTTTCAGAAAATACATATCAATATTTTTATTTCAGTAATTAACATAGTCAAAAATGCAACAAATTGGCCCGCCATATATTTTGTTAGAATTATATTGGCACGCGAAGGAAAAAGTTTCCCCATCCCTGGACTAGACGTATGTGAATTATTGCAAAAGTTGATAAAAATGCTTTACCACGACAGTCCACGAGAACCATGCATTTTTTTAAAGAAAGTTATCTTTCACAATTTTCATATTCCAAACCTACGAATTCCGAACGTTCTTTTTTTGTGGGAGAAAATTCCCAACCCAATCAGTCAACCCTTCGAAGCTAGCTTGATTTCCCTAGCCCTAATTTAAAATTCATGGGCTTTAAATATTTGAGGAATTGAAATAATTAAAAAACCAAATAGAAATTTACATGGAAGAAAGAATTAATAATGCGTAAACTTATAAATTAGTGAAAATGTATAGAACATAAATAAATCATCACAAAATGTAATTTTCTTGAATAATGCGCACTTTCAACGCATGAAATTCATCAACGCACGTCATAAAATTCATAAGCGGCATTTTCTACTCATGAGATTTTTGCAATAGCGGCCGTATCGTATGTAACGTAGATTTAAGGTACGCGCACACTATGACGGGGCGGACGGACGCAGCGGATCTAATTTTTCATACAAGTTTTATGACACACTAGATGACAGCCGCAAGTCCGTTGCACCAAATTTTTTATCATTTAAAAAAATTATCGCGCGCGAACCGCACATTTTTCGAGATAAGTAAAAAGTGTCCGATGTCCTTTCCCCGGACTTAAAGTCTCTCCATACCATATTTCAGCAAAATCGGTTCAGCTGTTAGGGCATGAGGAGGTAACAGTAAATTTAGTATGGATCGCGCACTAGGTAATAAAACGTGAATGGAAAATGCGGCCCGCCACGCAGCGCCCCGTCATAATATGCGCATATCTTTTTTATTCGTTGGAATCATTTCATGATTTCAGCCTTCATCATTATCTTTTAAATCTTTCATTTCGCATATTTGCCAGCACTCTCTTTGTCATTCGCACCCATCCGTCTTATTTAATGAAAAGAATTCGACCTCGATGATTGCTTATTTTCCATAAAAAATGAAACTTTCTTTAAATGGGGCTTTGATTGGATATATTATCATAAAAAATCGTTAAAATCCTTTTATATTAATTATTACTCGATGTTTTGCTGAAATTCGTTTAGCACACATTGTATGCGAAACGATTTTAGCATAATATGCGGTTTTAGCATAATATGCGGTTATATAAAAATTTTAGCATAATATGCGGTTTGAGTATGCCATACACAAACCGCACATTTTTTTAGCATGAAACCTATCCAGTATCCTATGTAGTATGTATGTCCTTTTCCCGGAAAGTATTTAAAATAAACGTTTCCAATTGTTTCTGCACACAATATGCCAAAAAAAATCATGTTAGAGATCAACTACGATAACATGGCGCGCCCCTCCAAATGACTGTTTCAATGTGTGTAGTCACATCCTTATGAAAGAGTTTGTATCTAGTAAGTATTAAACCAATCACAAAACACGTAATATTTCTGTTAATGTCACTTATTAACAAGATTTGTTGCTCAACTAATCATAACTAGCCTACCGCGCAAGACAACGCACTTCAAACGTTTTGAATTTTGGAGGGGCGCGCCATGTTGTCGTAGTTGATCTCTAACTGTTTTCGATTCTCATTTTCACGACACATAATGCGCCTTAATGCGGTAAAAATTGCAACATCATCAATTAATACGCGGATTAATATCCACCGCGATGCAATCCGTAGTTTAATTCGTGTCGTTAAATTTCTGGCGTAACTTATTAACGTGTATCCGATTCTGCTAACTTAATACAATATCAATATAGCTTCGGTCTTGCCCTGTTTCCTATCAAATATAATAACGAAACAGTTTTTAAGGCTTATACTTAATCAACTTTTGGAGTTTTGACAAATCGGAAGTGTTTGTTGGTTTCAACGTTTCATAGAACTTACGTTTCATAAACGTGAATCGGACATTTTACAAACGTTTTGCCTTTAAACCGCATTAGCTGCAGAGCAACGCGACGCGACACTTTACAGCCAAATATTATAAGTTATTGAACTATAATAATATCAGCTTAAGGCGAGGATAAACCCCAATTTGTTATTCCGTGACTCCCGGTGTACCTAGTTCCAATATAATAATTAATAACGAAATGTAAAAAATATGAGATATAAAGCACAATATTTAAAAAACTTTAAACCATAAACATTTTTATAAAACGTAATACTTTGGCTGTAATTAATTTACAAACTCACCTCCGACAAAAATCTAATTCATCGAAATATATTAACTAGGATAATTATACATTTTATTTGAATAAATTGCTAGTAAATCTATATTAAAATCTTCTGAACCGAACAATTTTGTTTCTTTATATTTATAGTGTAGTTACTAGGGGCAGATCTTCTCTATTTTTTATGTTTTTTTTTTTAATGCTAAGCTTAAATGAATCTTATTGCGATGCGTATACGCTTGGTCTTTGATTGTGTGCAAGGTTATTGTTTTGGATTGAGATTAATCCCTGCTTTAATAGCACTAGGCGACAGCAGAACTAAGCTAACACGACACTAATACTATGGGAAAACGCCTGGTACGGTCTCAACTTTATTATATTGTGACTTTTTCAAACGGTATCGATGCAGTATTAACGTTAAATTAAATTAGCAGAATCTGCACTGGTTATCACAGTGTCGCATACGTCTGGCTCGGCCGGATTGACCCGCACCGCACTGTTAACTCGGAAATTTCAGATGTAAACGACCCCGATATTTTATGTAAACGCCCAAAAAGTTTTAAACGACCCTTACATTTGATACGCAATTCAGAAATTTAAATAAAAGCTTGTAAAATGTAGGATAAAGATGCCTTTGTAAAAGTAGAATACAAAATTAATTCCTTGTATTTTTGTTACTTAAGTACAAAAAATTAATTGCTTTACATGGAATAATTTAGTGGTTTTGACCTGCAACAGGTATTTTTATCTATTACTTTAAAACCAAATTTAATAATATTAAAAAATGAACTGAAAATTTAAAACAACAGCTTACACATTTCTCGTTTACATGGTATAATATGTAAGAAAACGTGGTTATCTGATAGTGTACTAGGCATCGAAATACCATGCTATGGAAGAGTAACAGCTGTAGTACTGAGTCCGAAAAGTGGTTCAACGAAATGTCACCAAGACTTACTTTTACTTGGTTGTCATGTTTAGCTCGATTAAACAATTTACCCTCGCTCTACGTGTTGTGACAGCAACGAGTAAGTCTACAATCATAAGTATTATATAAGTATTGTGTTTGGCTTTTGTTGCTTGAAATAAACAGGTTTTTATTATTAAAAAAAACAACAGCTAAAGTCTTAACTCCTGGAGATTTACACATACACAAGCAAATATTCCGTATTGCAATTGTTTTTCTTAAGGCATAGCACTAACTGGAGCCATATTTGAGCGGTCTTTGTATACTAGATTTACACTCTCGCCTAGTTCCCCGCCTGGCGGCTCGCCTCTCTACTCGCGTACCATCATATAAATTGCGAAGCTACGTCGTGAATCGTGATCTGTCGGCTGAGTTTGACAAAATGCGAAAGTAGGTCCCCCATCTGCCTACTAATCAATTTCTGTGATAGTACCTTGTCTCTCGACTCTCGAGTGTAAATCGCTTAAGACTTATGAGAGTTAAGCTGAGGCTTAAAATACGCGTCAGTGACGGAGCGTCGAGTTGCGTCAAGTTGTCAAATGTGTGTTTTGTATACAAAAAACACATTTGACAACTTTACGCAACTTGACGCTCCGTCACTGATGCGTAGGTTTGTATCGTTCTATAGAATATAATAGACTATAGTATATCTCTATACTCTATAGTAGAGTTCTCGGTCTATAGTATGGTATTTCGTTGTAGGGTTATCGCGGCCATCTTGGCTCACCGGGCGTGAACGTTCCGCGTCGCCGCGCACGCAACTTTTCCCACTGCAGACGGCTAACGAACGTCTACGCATTAATGATGTTATTATTTTAATTGCTGTTTATGTGCCGAGATTTAAGAATTGTCTTAAGGCAAGTTGCATTCGATAATATCTTCAGATATAGAGAAGCTAGAAATCAACAATGCATTAACCAGGCGTTGGCCGAAACTTTGTTGCGTCGTTTATCGCACGGTAACTATTTTAGAGGAACACGAAGTATCCTATCACCTATGTCGTTTACGGTCGATTTACACGGGTGACTAACGGGTCGATTTTCACCAGTCGAATCGCCTGTCCAAGTCAAATTGCCACCCCATTTACACATTCTACAAAAATCGCCTGTGACTAGTGCCGACAAACTATCAATTTGCAGCAAGCGATCGCTTGCGACTGAGCGCTGCGTTTGCACGGTCGATTCTAGTCACCAGCCGCATGCGGCCATTGGCCGCACGACTTTGGGGCTTGCGGCTTTAGCCGGGACTTAAAGTATATAATATCCATGCCAAATTTCATAAAAATCGGTTCAGACGCATATGGATTTTTTCTAGTTCGACAATAGTGCTAAAATAAAATACATAGACAATACAAACAAAATATATTTTGTCATATTCAAATGACAAACAAGCAAAATGTTAAGTACCTTCTACTAACGTTCCCAAGCGGAGTTTTGAATACAAATTACGGAGTAAATATGAAACATTTTTAATTATCGCAAAAGTTATGGCCTCAAAGTATGTTCGTATTTAAAAGCTTTATTGTAAGCAGTACCTACATAATCCTAATATAGAACAGTCCTTGGAAAAAGTTAATGACTTTGTAAATTAATTACTTGGATTATAAAAGTAATAAACTGAATGTAACTCGTAGAATTTATTTAAACTTTGGGAGTTAGTTATAAATATTTTTATCGCAGGCTACGTAATTACTTTCATATTATACTGTATACATATTGCTACCCGAGAAAAAATATATTGAGTTAATAAATAGTTATGAAATGAAAGAAAAACATGAAGCATGATATTTCACTGACAGGGCTAAATCGGAGGAAGTTACTTTTGATGATACATAGTTACTAACTAACCTAACTGTGCTAAGGAATCAATCTCATCAATCCCCATTAGTGTTAAATGTTAATCGTTACTAAAATATCATGCCCCCTTTCTTTCATTAATACGAAGAGCAAAAGAGAAAAGTAATAGGATCTGAAATAGAGTTGAAGTTTAAGATAATTTTTTTTTTTTGTTTCTATTAGCAGTTTCTCTACGGCTAAATTTCGCCCTATAAATCAAACTTTCTTGACCATTAATACACTAGTGGTTGAAGAATACCCAACCACTAACAGTTACGAAAATCAGTGGTTGGTTAGGCGTGGGTATGAGAAAGTTCACACGTGTCTCTGCTAACATTGTTCGGTGATCATCTTGGGCGCATATGTTACTGTGGACTTAATCTTTTCATTGAAGAGTTAACTATAAAGTTAAGTATGTTTTAATAATAGCTATTTTCATATAAAAATGTACCTGATCAGTACCCTGTGCTATTCTCACGACGAATCTAAGAATACCTTCCAATCTCAAATCTAATTATTAAAAATATTCCTTCTAGCGCGGTGACGTAAAAGGCGTATACGGTACTCGGCGCAACATGGTGATAATGGTCATTGACTCCCTGTTAAAAACTTGTCATTTTCTATATAAACCACGATTGACCGTCAGATGTTGTCAATCGTGGCTTTGTATAGAAAATGACAAGTTTTTGACAGGGAGTTAATGACCGCTAAGAGTTGCTTTGTTATTGAATTAGTATGGCAATCCCAATAACTCCCAATAGTCAGCTCCGGCCACAAACAGAATTTATCCTGTATTTTCAGGTTTTAAAATTCTAGCAATTAGTTACTAGACGATGTCCTATCTTCAAATTAATTATTATTTATTAGGTAGTATGTTACAAGATAGTGCACAGATGTTTTAACTTTAGTTCACACATTTCCTGAAGCTCTATCTTTATACATATTTGGGAATTTTAGTGAGTGGTGATCATCACGACTTTCATTAAGAATAACTTTCAGGTCTTCGCGGAAATCTGCATATTTGTTTACTTAAAAACATAACTGCCTGGTTGAATTCTTCCTGTATTTTTATAGCGCCTATTATCCACTTTTGGCAATGCTGAGTTATGATGAAAAGGTAAATTAATTTCCGCTTAAGTGTCAATGCAATACGCTGGCATTGCGATGAATTTTATTATCGAGACATTCTTTGGAACAGGCAACCCAACACAGCGGGTGATATATTATGTCAATCCAATGTGTATCTTGAATAGTGCTTCAACTCCTTAGATATAATATAAACAATAAAAACCTGCCTGATTGAATTCTTCCTGTATTTTTATAGCGCCTATTATCCATTTTTGGCAATGGTGAGTTATGATGAAAAGGTAAATTAATTTCCGCGTAAGGGTCAATGCACATTGCACGCTGGCATTGCGATGAATTTTACTATCGAGACATTCTTTGGAACAGGCAGCCCAACACAGCGGGTTATATCTGTATGTATCTGTCAATCCAATGTGTATCTTGAATAGTCAACTCCCAAGCGGCCATATTATAATTTATAAGAATAGATAAGCTATTGTGTCTGGTTTTTCCACGATGAATATTAAAGTTCAGTTTTAAATGGCTCATTTAAATTGCATTGGCGACGACGTTTCACGATGCAATATGAATTTGACCCTAGGCCATATACACGTTTGCGGAAAACGTGTTCGAGTGGAAATGTCTCGTTTAAATTTAAGCAATGATAAAAATAACACTTCCGCTATGCCCCACTTGGCAACCAACGCCAGGGCTGACACTCGGAGAAATTATTGCTCTCAGCACCAATAAAGTTTATACGAAATTATCTCGTTGTCGACAACCCTACCCTAGCAGACGGCGCGGCGCGCTAAATGTCAAGGCGGGCTTGCGTAACTTTTTTTTACGGACACGTGCAAAATTACTCTGAGCCTTGCATTCAAGATCTTAAGCGTACCTATACCCCGCTCAGCTATTTCAGCTTTATGTCAGGGACAGAAGTTCATTCTGATAGAAAATCAGAGGTAATACAAATCCGAATTGTCTGTACTATAATAAGTAATAACTTATCTTAGTATACACTTCACAATATTATCGTGATACACGCTTAATGCTTGAGGTTTGAATACAATTGGGTAACTAACGCATTGTTACTCAACTCTAAGCTCATGATGGCTGATAGTCGTGATAATATCTTAAACTTTTGAATTGCTTGTTTCGAAATCAGAATTTAGTGTAAATATGCTCTTAGAGTATCTCTCGAAGGGAACTTCGAGGGATACTGTGATTGCTACAACATCTCAAGCAAACCATTTCTACTAACCCCTTCTACTCATCTATCGCTTCTTCAAAAAAAGATAGCAACGAAAGGACGATGTAGTAATGAACGAATTTCTACCTACTTCCTATCCAATATCCATACTATCTCCTTACTAGTTCTCGGGGAATCCCCCGTATTATATTTCTAATCAGAAAATATAGCTCACATTGCCCAAGTAATCGCGGGGATTCATCTATGTCAATTTTCTTATCAGAAGACATGCTTACCTTGCCCAAAAAGAAGCGGCGGTAGTACTTGGCGCTGTCGTCGGTGTCGATGTTGTGTCGTCGCGAGCCCTGGCGGGGAGTCCCCGGCTGGCGCTCGTGCTCCTCCTCGGGGGTTCCCTCGTCGATCCCGTCGACCCAGTACCCGCCGTTCGGCGGGAGCACGATGGACGGGGGTATACCTGCAAGGGAATAAGAGTTTTATTTCAAAGTCGGTAAGATACTCTTTCGGAAATGTTCGTGCTGACTGACCTAAACGCCAAGTTGTTCAGACGCGTTTTGTGAATTTCCCATATTATGTACCTATGTGCAAGAGTGTGGACTATGTCGGCCTGCGATCAGTTCGATCACTGATCAGTCTTACTCTTAAAGAAAACTACTAGCCGAGAAGAAATAGCATTTATATATTATAGGTATTATAGGTTATATTTATTATAACTAGACATTCGCTATGTTAGGGTTCGAGATTTCACATTAATGCTAGGTTATTTACAGTAAATTGGCTTCATAAATAACCATAATTGCATTTATAATCACATGCAACCTAGCACAGAAGATTGCAATCTTACAAAATCTTACAATAACCAAACGAAAATCTGAATTTTTCTTCCAACCTAACAAAGACACTTTTCTAAAGATTTCATGTGTTTGGGAACGGTACTCGTCTAGACCTGTCTTTGTGTCGTTTTACAGGGGACTGAATAATAAAGACTCCCTATTGTTGGCTGACCGTCGAATTTGTCAACAGAGCCAATAGATTTAGAACGTAACAAGTGCTTTATAAAATACTTATCATTTCTATATATACTCTACTATCTCAATACTTATCTTGTGTTTAGTTTAGTAGCGTTGTGAAGCCACTCAATGGCCTCCGCAGAATATCAGTGCAGCGGGCTTGCTTGCTGCGTTTGCTGAGCTGGGGCCAATTTTTGGCGTCACACAGCATTAAATAGTATATTAATTTTGATATAATAGGCGAACTGTACTACTGACTTATATTATAATGTATTGTGTGATACTAAAAATAAATCCATTCTTATTCTTATTTCCGTATACCATAGTCCACACTCCAAGCTTTATAGTTTTTTTTTGTCAAAAGTAGGATGTTAATTGCTAAACTCAAGTCTCACTCAAAGTGGGCGATAACGCTTCTTGTGGGCGCTGAAGGTCTAAAGGGTGGTGTGGGACACAGAAAAAAATAGGGGTGTTGTGTAGAGGCTTGAGAGGTGATTTATTTCATCTGGATGCATTTTAAATTAAAACAAAGGGGGCGCTAAAACATATTAATTTGTTCTCAAAGTGGGCAGTAAGTACACAAATTAAGTTTGGGAATCCGTGCAGAGTGCAGACAGCTAAAGCAATAAACGAATAATTATGTTTCCAAGTTTTGGGCAACATCTAGCAAATCATAATATTAAATGTAATTTAGTATGTTTGCTATCTGCTGGTAGAAATCAAGTAAATGATCAAGAAACAAACTTGAAATAATCTTGAATTAAAGTGTCTCTATAAAGACTTCTATGGAAATAAGTCCCTAAAAAAACTAAAAAACACGAGAAAGTTTGCAGTAACTTTGAATGAATTATTCATTAACATTCGGTAGCTGTTGATACTGTCTAGATACGTGATATTATTGAGGGTGCATTTGGTTAAGCGGTGAAACACGAGACGGCCGGAACTCGGAAGCCAAAAAGCGGAACCGCGATACAGTCATTTTGTTGAACTGGCTGACAATATTGTTGTTTAATATTTGATCCAATTTAATCCAGGTTAACATTTTATCATTTTATTGTGGTACTTATCATACTTCATACTATTACTAATCCATACTAATATTATAAATGCGCAAGTGTGTCTGTCTGTCTGTCTGTCTGTTACCTCTTCACGTCCAAACCGCTGAACCGATTTGGCTGAAATTTGGTATGGATATACTTTGAGTCCCGGGAAAGGACATAGGATACTTTTTATCCCGAAAAAATGTACGGTTCCCGCGCGATAAACGAATTTTGGCGCAACGGAGTTGCGGGCGTCATCTAGTATTATTACCTATAAATGCGAAAGTGAGTATCTGTCTATCTGTCTGACTGTCTGTTACCTCTTCGCGCCCAAACCGCTGAAAGGATTTCAATGCAATTTGGCATGGAGATACATTGAGTCCCGGGAAAGGACATACCTAAGATAATTATTTTCATCCCGAAAAAAATTTACGGTTTCGCGATAAGCGAATTTTGGCGCAACGGAGTTGAGGGCGTCATCTATTTAGTTGCAAATAAGTTATGTTAAGTCATAACTCATAGCAATATTATTATATGTACAAAAGTCAGATCACATAGCAAGGCGACTCGTCGATGCAAATATTTTAATTTAAAAGTTTGAAATGAACCGTTCAACATTGGAACATGCAACCAAACACCACCGGCAGCAAGTCTTGTCAATTCAATACTTTCTTGTATTTATTATATTCTTTGGTAAATAAACAATTTGATCGGCACATAAAAAAATCGACGTCATATTGCAATATGAAATGACCCTCAGTCTAGCTGAAAATGTAGTTTTAAATGAATTGAATCCAGACTGAACCCTAAACTCTGTAGTTAGTTCACAAACATTCGTACCTAGCATTCTTAAAGCCACTTTAGCTTTTCAATCCTCGCCTCAAGAATCCCAACCTAATTTAATTAATGTTTTAATCAACTAACGCGAGCAAATATTTTTCCCCGGCGAATTACCTTTTAGTTCCGCTAATGAATGGAATTTTAAAGCGGCTGTAGACTTATTAAAATTCTGTCCGGTGCGAAATCCGAGAGTTATTTTAATATTATGATATTTATTATTTACTGACTATTATTTGAATGGGAGCTATATGATATTATCACAAATATTATGCAGTCTCACTTATTAGGTTGTTATTACACTAATATTTTCATTGGTGCTAAGAGTTGTAAGTATAATATAAAGCAAGCCATTGTTTTTTTTTTTTTCACGCAAAAAACACATGGATTTTGATTGAAGGCTTAGGATAGGCTCTAAATAATATAATAATATAGGATTCTCCTCATCCCGAAAAAGATTACTGTTAACGAGGGAATGATGCAGAAGCTAGTAAAAGTAAAGTTTAGTGACAGACTTTGATTATTGATTGAAGAAAGCTAAACTTAACTATTTTATTATTATGTGTATTGTGTATATCATAAATATATTTAAAAAAAAAACTATTTTATTTTCCAAGCCAATCACTACTTCGTTACTCATTTTATTGATAAACCAGAATATTAACAATTAAAGCTGATTCTTTACGGAAACATCTATCCGAAATGACTACAGTTTTTCAGCAAAATAAAACTTTACCGTCCCATCTACGTTTAGTTGTCCTCTAACAGAACTTTATGCCAACGACTTAAGGAATAAGGATCATGATCATAATACCTAGAGGTAAAACAAATATGAACGGTCCTATGTCTGCAAGTTGCAGACGAGACAAGAGACGTGTACGTGAGGGATGCGTCAGATTATGCATGCTTTTGAATGCGTCATTACCGAAATATTCAAAGGAACCCCCAAATCACTGTCTATCGCGACTGTACATTGTTGTGTTTTAGCTCTTAATTGCTGTCTTTTTACTGTAGCAGACATAGGATAATCCGTACTAATATTATAAACGCGAAAGGGTGTCTGTCTGTTTGTCTGTCTGTCGCCTCTACACACCGATCCGATTTTGCTGAAATTTGGTATGGGGCCACTGTGAGTCCCGGGATAGGACATATGATACTTTTTATCCCGAAAAAAATGTACAGGTTCCGCACGATAAACGAATTTTGGCGCAACGGAGTTGCGGGCGTCATCTAAAAGGATAATAACACTAAGTATGATGGGCTCTTTTCGTAGGTTTTTATGTGATTTTGGCAACTTTTGCAGTCGTTGTTTGGACAAATTTTGAATAGCATGTTTTGTGACATGCCTACTGATTTTGATCATCCATAATATCCACACTAATATTATAAATGCGAAAGTGTGTCTGTCTGTCTGACTGTCTGTTACCTCTTCACAGCCAAACCGCTGACGGCTGATCCGATTTTGCTGAAATTTGATATGGAGCTTGAGTCCCGGGAAAGGACATCTAAGGATACTTTTTATCCCGAAAAAATTTACGGTTCCCGCGTGATAAACGAATTTTGGCACAACGGAGTTGCGGGCGTCGTCTAATTGGTTTATATTGTAATTATAATACCAATAAATATCAAGGTACTATAACATGTTATATTAAACAAATAGGCAATCAAGATAATGTACAATGCAATGAGCATTACATACATACAGTTTCTTCGCAAGAATAAAACTATATAGAAACTTAAAAGCACATAACAGTACTTATTAAAGAGTTTATAAAGCTCCTCTAGGATAAGTACAATCGTTTAAGAAAATGTATCCAATTTAAAGAGCCAGTTTGAGAAGTATTCTAAAAGATGTAAAATTTTACTTGAAGTAAAGTTTTCTTTTATACACTAAGGTTTTTATGTTCCTCGGCGGAGTAATATACGAGTATAATATTATTATATCTAAATTATTGTGTTCTCTTTCAATAAATGAACTTTGGATTAACGGAGTTGCGGGCGTCAGGCATCCATTACACGGTAGGTTCCTCGTCAGTCAATTCCATCAATTATGAATTATGTTTGACTGATGGTGACTGATGGGCTGACGAATGTATCCAGATTTTCGTCAATCACCGTCAGTCGCGCTCTTAAACGGTAGGTTACCCATCAGTCACAGTCATGACTGTGGTAAAACTGACAGCAAAACTTACCGTCTTGGATGCCTTATAGAGTTGGTTTAAACGCAAAATCGCCTTAATACTATTGTTTAACAGACATTTCCCATAACAAATTGACTTTGACCTTTTGCAAATCGTGAGTTAGTGAGGCCAGCACGAGTTTTTCCTATCGCAGCATTTATCGAAACACGACTAAGAAATATTACAAGCTATAAACTTTATTAATAGCTCAAATAAACTACACTGGTCCGTAATACAGTATAAAACAAAATATGCTGCTTATATTCATAGCTTTGGCATGATTTTGTTAAAAAATAATGTGGAGTTTTCAACTTCTTGCCCGCGACTCCATCCGTGGAATCGACGGAAAATTGAAGTTTTTACCCGACTGCCAGGAGGGTTATGTTTTTAGCGCGTATCTTGTATACGTATGTATGTAATATTATTTATAACCTTGTATCTCCAGAACCGCTAAACGGATTTTCACTTTTAAGGTATCGTTAGATTCGTCTTAATAGCCCAAGTGTTCTTAGATAGGTGACATTAAAAAAAAATGGCGGATGTTTGACGCAATATTGTGAGGTAAAAAAAATAAAAATTCTACCAAGCATATCGAGTGGGGTATCAAAATAAATGATTTTAAACACTGATTCTAAATATGTATATAACTTGCAGTTTTAATATTAAATGTAACGATAAATAATTAAAAAAAAAAAAACAAAAACCCGCTTGAAATTACTGAAACCAAATGAAAATTCAATGACAAAGTCTTAAAAAAACAATGATTAGGAACTTAAAACCAGAAACATAAATTGAAACAGTACGGTACCAAACTTATGTACTACGTATTGTACACTTAGAAATATCAATCCATGTTTTAATTGATACGACTCTTGCTTACGAGTTTCATGCCAGGATGAATAGAAGGTTACATAAAAAATCTAGAAGAAGAAAGTGGACTACAAAATGCAGTCGGAGGCATAATATTTTATGATATTTTATGAATTAATCTTAAACTTGATGCGACATGCCTCCGACTGCAATACTTTCTTCTAGATTTTTTTATGTAACCTTCTATTCATCCGGCATGAAACTCGTAAGCAAGAGTCGTATCAATTAAAACATGGATTCGATGCCTCCGGCAGAATTAGATCTTGTTTCGTTCTTTTTAGTTAACATTTTTTTGCAGTCGGGTTTTTTGATTTTTTAATTAATTTATTTTGGGATAAAAGACGTCTGAACGTTAATCCAAAGCTTAAACTACTACCGTACAAAACATCCATCAAAATATATTCAGTAGATTTTGGGTGTAACAAATATTGGGGTAAATGGGATAGATTGTCCCCAATGAATGTTTTATGAATTCATAACAACTAAGTTTAAGGTCTTGTTACAATAATTACCAAAGAAATTAAAGCATAATTATTTTGGTTGAAATTTTTGGCTCTGAAAGGGCAATTAGAGGTAATTGTGTTTTGTTTACGAAAATTTGTGCAAAGGGCAAGGAATACCAAATTCGGAATCAAGTTTATAATTATTTTATAACAAAGAGAGGTTTAAATTAGCCTGTTTACAGACTGTATATATCGTAAAATATCATGTCAACCCTGTCTCTATTCGCATAATGAAGTAGACCTTTAGGCTTTAACCACAGATTACTAAATAGTTAGTACGTAAATTTAACCTAGATTTATGTAAGTAGGCCTAGAAGACAATATTCGATGTACGAATTTTCCCATTCTTGACACAACATAACCAAATGATTCAATGTTCTCTCCTAGCTGTGACACCAAAAAACTATTCCGAAAAGTACTAGGCTCACAGAACTCACCAGGTTTAGCCAGTGTCTCCTCCAGGAGTTTCCTGCTGGCCTGACAGGCGGCTGCGACCCGTCGCTGCACCGCCGCCGCGCCGGGCGACGACGGGGGACCGTGAAGGGCCGGCACACGGTCATCGTCCGTCACCCCGACCGACACTGGCCGACGGTTCGTCACCTGGAACGAAAAAAACCGTGTTATAATATAATACCCAGTTATGAAGAATAAGAGTTTCGCAGACTCACAGGCCCACTGGCCACGTACTTTACTATTCTTTTTTTAGGACCGATATACATACAATTAGTATGTTGTATTTTTCTCCTACAAAAGTCGTTAACTGATTAATTTTAAATTATTATTATCGTACAAAGTAAACTTTAATTCTTAAGTCGTGCAATGTTAGTCGTTGTACCGTTATTTATTAACCGACTTCCAAAAAGGAGGAGGTTATAATATGTTCGTCTGTATATTTTTTTTTGTATGTTCAACCATAACTTCGCCGTCTGTGGACCGATTTTCATGATTCTTTTGTTGTTGTACAGGGTTGAATCCGAATTTGGTACTATGTTTACAAAAGTAGTGATCTGATGATGGAATCCATGAGGAATCGAGGGGTCTCCTTGAAATTTGTATGGAAACATATAGTGATTTCGATTTTTTCTGAAGCATTCGAGGTAAATACTAAAAAAAAGTAAGACTTCGCACCAGGTTATACCTTGGATCCGAAGGTACCGAACATAACTTTTGAATGCTTATAGGTACAGGTTCAGGGATTTCGGCGTTGTTTATACAACTGAAAGCATAAGCCAACACATCAATTTGATTGATCATCATCATCACAATCATAATTATACCATGAGTTACCACATTATGACCAAATTATTGGTACTTTTCGTGATATTTTGCATCGAAGCAGATGTTTTTGATGATTATTTCGCTGTTTGTGGACCGATTTACAAAATTCTTGTGTTTTTGTGTAGGGTAGATATTAATTTTGTATAAAAATTACGAAAGTGGTGAGCTGATGATGGGATCTATGAGCAATCGAGGGAAATCCTTGAAATTTATTAAAACACTCATAGTTGTTTCTAGAAACTTAAACGTACGTTACGAATAAGAGAAATTTCATATGAAGGTGTCTGTTGGTCCAAAAGCACTGAACAGAACTCCTGAACCTTTAAAGATAAAAGTTTGGAAATTACAGCATCGCTTAGATGCAAACATTTACCACAATTCCGTTTACAGTAACATAGTGTGAATAGTTAACATTCGTATTGGTTATTTACACATAAAGCCTTATTTTGTAGGATAGCTAAAAAGAGTGAAATTATTATTTTTAACAAAAAGATTAAAACCAACTTCCAAGGTAATTATTATTTTTAACAAAAAATTAAAAACTTCCAAGGTAAAAACAATAATAACATTAATATGAACTAAAAAGTATTAAACAATTTTTACTATCTAATAGTGCCTTTTTCCGAATTCGGCTAAACCTCAACTATTTCTGTACTCAATCTTCATAATTTAGAAGTCGGTACCAGCTGTCTACTCTGGTACCAGATAGCTGAATCTTCAATCCTCTGACAGAATATTTGAAACTTTTGGAACTGGCACCGACTTCAAAATTATGAAGATTGAGTACAGAAATAGTTGAGGTTTAGCCGATTTAGGAAAAAGGCACTAGGTCGTGCAATGTTAGTCGTTGTACCGTTATTTAGTTACTGTATGCACTGCAGATCCAGTCATAATATGTGTATAATCCACATTATACAACATTTAACGACAATACTAATATTGGGACGGATCCTAGCGATCTAAATGGACTATGGAGTAATATCGGGGGCATGATGGTGGATAAACGTTTGGAAGATCAAAGGAACTAATTGGGCCATTTGCGCCTAAATATAAAATACCGCTTCCGGTTCCGCGGTCTATTGGACTTACGTAACGAAAAACTTAGAACTAGTGATTGTGACAAAGTGCGCCTACCCGGCAGGTAAGTGCGCCATAATATAGCTATGCACTGAAGGATTTCGCATTTGTCAGATTAAAGTATAAGACCTAAGTACCTATATTATAATATAATTTTAACATTATTTGTAAGATGAAACTTGAAAACTAAAGTCAGATTATGCATGCTTTTCAGAATGCGTCAAGCAAATAAATACTAAGCTTGGTACTACTAATATATTATATTCTGTGACCTAGCACAGATTTTACAAAATTTTTAAATACTTGTTCTTGATTACAATAATTACCAAATTACTACTTACCAAGTTCTTTATAATCTTTATAACTTAAATTATAAATATGACGAACAAGACGTAATCACCTGAATACCATGGATCTGGTGTAAAAGTCATAATCAGTTTGTAAGCCTTTTAAATACGTTTCTCCCACTACTTATTACCCACATTAAAATTAATCGACTCTGCTTGCGGCAGTAAGTATTTGTGGCTTATAGAATTAACACCAAGAGTAGCCACACTAGTGTAGGCATTAAACCTAACTATTTTCTGGTCTACTCGTCTTCAAGGGAAGCAATCTCTCGAAGCACGCGGCGTGACGGTCATTGACCTGGTGAGATTTGGGAACCGCGAACTTATTTATACCCATTGTGTAAGTAATTGAAATCGTGGACAGATTACAAAAAGTCAGAAAGTTAAAGGTACTTTTGTAGTACAGTTTTGCGTAACTGTACTTTAGTACTACAGAAAGTACAATAACAATAGAGTTTTTATTTTTATTTTAATCAGAATATTATAAGTTTTTTTTGTTAATAAAAGTGACGAAAATAAGGTTCTTTTCCGCTCCATTTAACAAAAATCTTCACGCGTTGCCAAGTACCAAAACTAATCATAATAATCAGTGTACCGTAATATACACTTAAGATCTGGATGGATAAAATAGTATATTTTCTATAAAATGCAATTTATAACACTACACAACATAAATCAAAGGCTTTATGAACTAAATCCGATGAAACTTTTGTAAACAAGTGTTAGATAAGCGGAAACATTAGCGCAGCCGATGAAAGCGAGTAGAAAATAACATGTTCACAAGCAAGTTTACTATTTACAACTAAAAATCCTTCACACGGCCTACCAGGGTCTCTTTATGCGTGGATGACATTGTCAATAGTCATGGATGCGAAAAAAGTGTCGCTCAAATTAACACTTCGGCTGATTTCGTTTCAGCCACATGCAAAATGGTACATTGACAAGAGGGCGTGGCGTGAGTGTGACAGTCTCACGAGTGACACTTTTACATTTTACAAGATGGCCACATTCGTTCAGATTTTGGCTGTGTGGCCAAAATTAAATTTCAACGCCGAACTTACCAGGTACATGCATACTAAATAGATCTAGCAACTCCCAAAACTTTCTCCTTTTTTGCGAATACCAAAATCATTGGTGTTGGGTAATCAACATCAAGTACGATTTCTCAAGGACATAGAAGTTAATTAGATTTTTTATCTATATCATCTATACTAATATTATAAAGCGGAAGAATTTGTTTGTTTGTTTAAATGCGCAAGAACTACTGATCCGATTTTAAAAATTCTTTCAGTTTTATATAGCCCATTGATCGAGAAAGGCTAATAGAAGCGAAGAAATAGAGAAAAATGTGGAAAAAACGAAACGGAAATATATTTGAAAGGGCTTTTTTGAACGCGCTTATCTCAGGAACTACTGGTCCGATTTGAAAAATTCTGTCAGTGTTAGATAGTTCATTTATCGAGAAAGGCTATAGGCTATATTTTTCTACTATACAACTAATAGGAGCGAAGAAAAAAGAAATATTTTTCTACTCTACAACTAATAGGAGCGAAGAAATAGTTGAAATTGTGGAAAAAACGGGAGGGAAATATTTGAAAGGGCTTATTTGAACGCGCTAATCTCAGGAACTATTGGTCCAATTTGAAAAATTATTGCAGTGTTAGACAGCCCATTTATCGAGGAAGGCTATACGCTATATTTTATTACGCGAAGACTAATAGGAACAAAGAAATAGAGGAAAATGTTGAAAAAACGGGCTAAATTATTTCAAAGGACTTATTTGATTGCTGATCTCAGGAACTACTGGTCCGATTTGAAAAACTCTTCAAAGCACTCCCCGTGATACAACTGATAGAAGATGCATATAGATAAACGTATTACCTCCTTTTTTGGAAGATATGTATAGATACCAAAATGTTGCAAAGCCGTTACAGCGGCTTAGGCGTGAAGAGGTAACAGACACAGAGAGAGACAGACAGATAGACGGACGGTCAGACAGACGGACAGACAGACAGATGGACGGACAAACCGACAGACGGACGGATAGACAGACAGAGAGAAACACTTTCGCATTTATAATAATTATATTATAATAAGTGTGGATCCAAAGTCCACTACATACTTACTAAATTCAAATTACTTATATATTTATAAATACAATTATAATGTACGCATGTATAATGTATACGTAATACCGTATTTATATTATTACCAAAATACAAACTCGTCTACGTGAATACTTCATTCATCGTCGTCTCATCATAGATATCTGTATTCTGCCTACATTCCCCTCTGAATCTACTACTCTATGACAATGCGAAATGGCACGCGTCTTCTAGTAATTGAATTTTCGTATTTTAGTTAAAAATAATTAAATAAGAATACTAACCGATGAAATGTTATGCCGTCGCATTTGGAAGTGTTTTTGGAATTATTTTTACAATATCCTAAGACACACCAAGGCATTTTTGTGACTTTTATTTTGTTTTTTTTTTTATAATTGTCATACGTCAAGTGCGCAGAAGAGCTCGCGGCCAACTAAGTGCACTGCGACTATATAGCGTCTCTTGAATGTGACCAAGCACTGCGTTGCGGTGTCAACTCCATACATCTCAATGCGCGAAATAAAAGATTTGCGCGATAAAAAAAACAGAACGAACACATTTACTATTCAGTTTTAAGTACTCGTTAACTTCCTAGTTCCTACTCTTAGAAATCATATACGTATATACCCAATTATTACGCGAATATTGTAGAAAACATGCACATATTTAAGCATGAGTAAATCATACTTTATTCTCGTATCATTACCGAGTAATTACCGCAATAAAATAAGTGGCAAAAACTATTACGTGTCGCTGATCGGTGTCTTCACGTATATTCGTGTTTTATTGTATTGTAATTTGTAATATTATTATGTGCTAATTCTACTCTTTTTATATTTTTTGTTCCCTGAGGTTTGTTTACGATTTACATGCAATATAACTTTATAAACTTACGTTTCCCTAAGTTGTGCATTGTGTCATGGCCGTTTAATTTTAAATTGTTTATCCAGCCCATTCTTGTTGAAGCATATAATATAGCTTGCCCTAATATCCTAATTCTAGCTGCACAGTCCATTCGTTCCAAAGCATGGCCCTCTCGCCTCTCATTATAAGTGTAGAACTGTGTGTTCAAACTTACATACATGCAGTATGTAAGTTTGAACGTCCAACAGAGCTACAAGGGTGTTTTTTATCATCTAACCCACAGACATAGATCAAGATAGATACCGCATGTCGCTCCATTTGTATGAAAACGAGCGTGTTACTTTTTCACACTGTCCGGACGTCACAGTGGTAGGCCACTGTGACGTCCGGCACCGATGATAATTACCATTTCTATTTAAATTTCTACAGCTCAATACGACACTTTTAGGTATTTAGGCATTTTTAAAATTCCGATTGACGTTCGATTCCGATAGCAGACTAAAGAACAGACTTTCGAAAGACGACCATTGCTCGTCGTTTGGGAACGCGATATGGCACGCGAAATATTCATACACATGCGGTATCTATCTTGATCTATGTCTGGGATCTAACCAAACACGCGATAAATGAGGACGATGTTTTTACTTATGTTTTAGGCGAAGTGTTGTGAAATTATATTAACATAGGAAATTGTAGGCCTGTGAGTGATCAGCATTTGTGCATAATATTAAGTTTTTATTTGCTTGGACTTAGATTTTTTGAGGAAAGACGAAAATTCCATTTTAATTATACATTATTTATGTAACATTTTAAAGACAAGTTTAATCCTTCGATCGTGGATTCTCCGAAATCTATTGTTATTCTATTGTGTCTCGCTCACCGGTGAGCTTCTACTATATCTGTTCAAACGGTGGACTAAACTTTCATTTAATTCGCGCATTTTTCATGTCTCAAAATTATTATGTAGTAGGTATTTTCAATCACAAATACTACACCTAAGCCTATTATATAACAGCAATAATAAAATGAAATACATTTTGTTCTCAATATAAGACGTGGCCTAAATTTTTCATCCGCTTTTAAACCAGGAATATTTGAATTCTAAATCGTCCGAGCTTGTATCGTGTTGAACATTAATAAAGTCCCGTGCCCGCTTTATTCTCACAAGAGGCATTCTTGGTTCAAATATTTTGAGACTTACAAATGCTGCTAATATTAGAATTGACTGGTTAAAAAATTAGAATTGACTGGTTAAAAAATTAGAATTGACTGGTTATAAAATTTGGATTGACTGGTTAGTTAATACAAGTTAAAGAGACACTTTTGAGACAGATGCTTTTATATTTTGAGACGAAGAAATCGATTAGAGCAATTTGGAACCTACTTCTGTGCAAGTTTTCATTGATTTTTGATACAAAATGGTTTAAATTTAAGTTAGTATTTTAGTCTACTAACTAGCTGCCCCGGTGAACTTTGTGTCACTTAAAAACCTTCCCTGGACTTTAAGGATTATTTTAAGACTAAAATTAACAGAATCGGTTATATGTTATGTTATGTTATGTTATGTTATGTTATGTTATGTTATGTTGTGTTGTGTTGTGTTGTGTTGTTATGTTACCGAGTAGCCGATTCTCAGACCTACTGAATATGCAAATAAAATTTGGTAAAAATCAGTAAAGCCGTTTCGGAGGAGTTCGTGGACTAACATTGTGACACGAGAATTTTATATATAAGATTAAAGGATCGGACACCGGTGTCGGGACACATTGTATATAGATACATTATTTTTAATTTAACACCTGTTTGATTATTTTCTTGTAGTTTAGCGTATTTATATTAAAAGTAAAATTAAAAAGTAAAACACTATAATGACAAAAAATAATTACAATAGACCATAGCAGACATAAAAACATTTTTATTTTGCAGAAATCATAAAAAAACCCCACGCACTTCTGTGCGAATAAAATCATAAAATATGATATTCTGTTTTTGTATATTCCGAAAACAGTTACTATTCCAAGTTATGAGCCATTCCAATAAAAGTGCACCTGAGCCTCAGGCCTCAGCCCTCAGCCTTCAGAGCTGTGGTACTAAAATATGAACTACGCACTCAGATTTTCCGTATATAACTTATTATTTATAAAACAAAAGGTCTAGAAAAGATTTAACTTATCGTAAGATTTGGTTGTAAATGTATTGTAAAAATGTGGTCTGTATGCTGGCTTTCTTTTAAAGTTAAGGTCTAGTTAGTAGTTACTAAGTTAGTAGTACTAACTCTTGCTACATTTTTCTTTAAGCAAGCATCGATGAGACATGAACCTGGCAACATAATATCCAAAACTTGCTATCAAGTATCAACTCATCCTTAATTCATTCCACATATTCTCAAGATTCCTTTAAAATTTATTTTATAAGAAAACAGCGGGGCTAAAATGGTAACATTTAGCAATTCCTCTCAATCAATTCAACAAATGAATTGTCAAAACTGACAAACTGACAAATGTCAAATCAGTACAAAAATACAAAAATGAATTGCAAGTAGAGTTGCATTTTGCGATATTAGAGAAATGAATCGTATTATGATTCATCTCATGATTCAACAAAGCGACCATTTTAGCCCCGCTGATATCTGCAGGATCAAGCGTATCCTGTACTAATATGCACTTTAAAATGTTTTTTTATTGCCAAAAACACCTAAATAGTACCAAAGATTAAGCCTTGAACGCAGAGGCGTCAGGAGATATTGAACATTCTCGTCAGTCACGCAAGTTCAATTATACTTTATAAAATTGATGCTCCATTTACACCCATTAAACATTTCCACAAGTATGAAACTGAGTTGAACGAACTGATTGAAAGAGAATTGCCTCTACTCTGAAACGTCTAGAAATTTCCAATAGCGAGAATGAACTGAATTTAATTTTTAAAAGTTACGAATGAGTAGAGATGTTATTGAAATAGGTTTAAAGTGAGAAATATAAATTATTTATTTTTTTAAATTCTGAACAGAAACATTTTTAGCTGTTATTTATTTATACTAAAGGAAAATGTCTACTGTTTCTCACCTTTACTACAAGTTGGCCCGTACATTTTTTCGGGATAAAAGTATCGTATGTCCATTCCCGGTACTCAAAGTATTTCCTCACCTAATTTCAGGAAAATCTGTTCAACAGTTTGGGCGTAAGCAGATAACAGACAGACAGACACTCTATCGCATCTATAATATTAGTATACGGATTTCAAAAGGTATTTCCTTAGTTCTACCCTTACTTTGATGACATTAAATCCTATTAGAGGCGATTGAACTTTAAACGCACTTAGCATCATCGTTCATAATTTGTCAGCATTATAAAATCGTGACTAATTCTGTAGCGGACCACTGCTAAATTGTAACACGACCGGTTTTAGAAGTATGTCAAACAGTTAAACATCCAATTTTCTGCACTGTTACCATTAGAACTAATTTACACCGGTACAGTGGCGGACGCCAGCATCACTTGATACTTGACTCCAGTGCTGTACAGCACTGAAATCAAGTATGTTGATTAAAGCTTTCACAGCCAGTGATATTAAAATAGCATATTGTTATGTTTCAATCCAGTGCGATATCTCGCGTCTGCAGTCTGCTACGGGTAGCACTTTAAACATTTATAAAGTCCTGATATAGCGCTGGAATCGAGCTACGCTAACATAAGCACTGTATCAATGTAAATGATCCATCAGTTTCAAAAGGGCTGTACCACGAAACCGTTTTTGAGACTCAAACAATCGTACGAAAATGCCGCGTCCTCGAACGTGAATTATGACGTTGTAAGATACTCTAACAAAAGTGAAATTACGTTGTTAGAGTAGGCGCGGCATTCTCGTCCGATTGTTTGAGTCTCAAAATTGTTTCGTAGTAGGCTTCTGTATTGAACGTACTCTAATCAGGCGAAGAGGTACGAACTGCACGTAAAAGGCCCGCATTGCAACGTTTGTCACACTCCCGTCCCATTTCTGCTGTCCTAGTAACTACAGATAGCGCCGATAACATTATCAAAGCTTTGTCTACATCGTAACGTTTGTCTTTAAAGCAACTGACGAAAATTCTAGGATAAACTTCGTCTTTTTGATTGTAAAGTGTCTAAGTGAAGCGAAGAAGAAAAATTGTATGAGTAACCGCGAGTAATATTTTATTTAGCACTAGAAAATTAGAATCTAGATGATGCCCGCTACTCCGATGTGCCGAAATTAATTTTCCGCGCGGGAACAGTTCATTTTTCCGGGATAAAAATTATCCTATGTCCTTTCCCGGAATTCAAAATTACCATACCAAATTTTATCTAAATCGGCCATAATATTAGTATGGATTTACTGGGTAAAATATAAATGTTACTTAACAAGAAGAAGGGTTATTAGTTATTACATAGTGAATAGCAAGCATGAAAAAATCAAGCTATTTCATATCCAGACTTGTACGCGAAATATATTTCATGAAAATTTACAGCGCAAAACTCATTGACACAATTTTGAACTAGCGAAACTTCGAGAAGTTAAAATGTACGAGAGGATCGTAATTGCATTTATCGGAGCGGCAAATGAGTGTTGCAATCTGTTTTTTTTTTTTAATTTCAATGGTGGAGGCAATAGTTTGTTGACGGATGCCATTCTTCCTGTATTTAGTTTTTGTTTATACTTTTAGGCATTTAGGCATTTTTAAAATTCCGATTGACGTCCGATTCCGATAGCAGACTAAAGAACAGACTTTCGAAAGACGAGCATTGCTCGTCGTTTGGGAACGCGATATCGGCACGCAAAAGTACATACACATGCTGTATCTGTCTTGATCTAAATATGTCTGTGATTTCATCAAAATTATACTTTTGCCTACTAAATAAAGCAGCCTTTAGCCATTTCTGTTACCTAATATAACCAAGTACATATACATATAGGAATATAAAGCCTTCGGAAAACAATACTAACCAGATAAAGATCTAGGGCCGTATCTAAAAAAGGTTGAGAACTATAAATTCAACCTTCCCTTTAATTAAAAAGAATAGGTTCGTGATATGAATCAACAAAGCCATACAGACAATAGCACTAGTTAAATCTCCACGAATACTTCGGAATAATGTTCTCATGTTGCATTGTGATGTAAAGATTTTATCGTAAACTGCACTCTATTGATTAGGTGATAAGGAATATAATTGAAAACTTATTTTATAGGCACTTGACTATTGTGTTAGTATAGTAGACGAGCTTTTGCCTTTTAGGCTTTTACGATATTTTTTCTTCTTTTACATTTTACTGATGATGAATTATTGAAATGTAAAAAAAATATCGTCACTTTCACAAATGGATTTTCTTTATTTATGTAATACACATTACAAATTAATATTATACAATTAAAACGTTCTATTATTAAATTAATATTTTCACTAAAGAAAAATCGATATTGGAATTTCCGTGAATCGTCTTTATTTATGAAACAGGATAACAATACTTTTTCCTCGTTTCCTTTCATTTTCTTGTTACTAAAAAGTACTAAAATCTATTCATACACCTAAAACATCTAATATGATTTCATTCATAATATAGAAATTAAAATTTCTGTTCAATTTTCATTTCATTCATTCCATCAACATTTTCACATTAGTGATGTACGTAACCTCATTAATTACGGGATTCCCGGGATGTTTAATGAGCCAAACGTCCCATTCAAAAATAACAGTTGACATCAACGTACGCCAATAGTAACCTTGTTGCGGAGTTAATTTTTAATTAGGTAAAAAAGTTGACGCGTACCTTACCTCGTAGCTCGCAGCCCGTAACGATGCTCAAAAGTGAATCCGAATTTTTCGAAAAAGTTCGTAATTGTAAATATCACAACCCACAAAGGATAGGGTTGCCACATCTCTGAATTGAATTGGTAATACCAAATTTGTGTTTGGGGAAAAATCGTTTTGGTTACAGTTTTTATTTATTTAAAAAATTCTCGGGACTCAAAGTATTATCATACCTTTCAGTAAAATCGGTTCAGCGGTGTGAAGAGGTAACAAAAAGACAGACAGACAGATAGATAGACCGACAGACAAACTGACAAACAGATATACAGTCTGTCGGACGGACAGACACACTTTCATATTTATAATATTTAAGTATGGATTCACACCTAATTCGCCACCCCTATACGATGCGTCACTAAGAACAAAGGCTAGTGATGCGCAAATCGCGGAAACGGGATTTCGCAAACCAATTAAACATCATAGCCGCAATTACGTAAATCGATACATTAATTTTCTATTTCCATCACTAATTCATTACTGACGTGTTTTTATTGCCTTTAATTTTATTGTTTGTTCTTTTTTTGCTTCAACAGTGAACCTAAAAGTATCATCAGAGAAATATACATAGGCAGGAATGTATCCTATATATCCTCAATAGGCAGAATGCGGACCTACGTCATTTGGTCGAGCTATGTCAAGTCAATGTTAGTCGTGATCTTTCAGCTGGGTTTGTCATAACGTTACCAAGTTACGTAAGTCCGCCATCTGGCTATAAATCATTTTTTCAAAGTACATTCGGTACTGCTACAGCAGACTTTTATTTTTAATTTTTTTATGGTAACAAAAAATAAAAACCGGCCAAGTGCGAGTTGGACTCGCCCATGAAGGGTTCCGCAGCAGCAATAAGAATTATTTCTATGAAATTGTAAGGTTTTTGATTTATTTTAATATTTCATTTTTGATATAATGAAAGTTAAATTTTAAGGTTTAAGGTTTATCATTTATGACGTATAAAAAAAACTACTGGCTGGATCTCGTTCAAATCAATTTTCGTTGGTAGTTTTTATAGTACTGTACATCATATATTTTTTTTAGAATTATCATGCCCCTACTTTAGAAGTTAGAGGGGGGGGACACACATTTTGCCACTTTGGAAGAGTCTCTCTCGCAAACTATTCAGGTTAGAAAAAAATATATTAGAAACCTCAATATGATTTTTGAAGACCTATCCATAGATACCCCACACGCATAGGCCAGATGAAAAATTTTTTTTTGTTTCATTTCACCCCTAAATTTTTTTATAATTTTTCCATTTTTGTATCAAAATCTTAATGCGGTTCACAGACTACATCTACTTATTAAGTTTCAATAGTATAGCTCTTATAGTTTCGGAGAAAAGAGGCTGTGACATACGGACGGACAAACAGACAGACAGACAGACATGACGAATCTATAAGGGTTCCGTTTTTTGCCATTTTGGCTACGGAACCCTAAAAAGAGTAGATAAACCAGGTTAAAACCCATTATTTGCTTGATGCCAGCTCTAAATCAGGGTAAAGATACATGTTGTAATGGGTTCCGTATGCGGGTATCCGCAAATTCCGCCAGACATTAGCGGGAATCCCCTAATATTTCCCCGGGGCTACACTAATTAATGGCTAAATAAGCAAAGATACTACTTGACTGACTTTCTTTATAGAAAAATGTCCTCAGAATTAGTACTAATTATTCAAGCTTTGTGTATGTAAAATGTAAATACATAATAATATATGCGATTATTGTTGCTATATTATTATGGTTCCTAATTCTAATACAACAGTGTGAAGTGTCTTCGATTTTATTTTTAGAAGAATAAAATTAGGCTTAAGAAAGATTTTTTTTTTGTAGTGTGATATTCATTGCGAAATCGGTAACAGCACACAATATAAGCGATGTATCTACATTGATATTAATTCGCATTCGAATGAAATATGAAAGTCAAAAGCTAAAACGTGGCTGTCGAAACAAAATTCAATCAAGTCATAAAATTCGTGATTCGGAAACAAGCGATTTGTTGGGCATGTTTAAATCGATGCACATTTTTTTTCTAACTCTAGCCTTTTTTTGTGTATATCGGGTCGTGACTGTAGTAGGTCTGTAGTGATTAGGCCGCGGTTTATACATGATCACGATGACAAGATGATGTCATGTCATTTCGGTTCACGACATAGAACTGTGACATGAAATGCTTATGAGCACCATATTTATTGCATTCGTTCTTACACAAACTAGCATCAGTAGTTTTTTCAGCATTGTAATCTGTAATTTTACATTTAGTGAAAATTTTGGTTTTAATTAGAAAACTGGTCCTATTTACTTAGTATCCATTCATTTGCTTATACCTCAAGTCTAAACTGTCTATTATTATTTACTAGCGACCCGCCCCGGCGTCGCGCGGGTATAAAATATGTATATAGTGGCTATCCACTGAAAAAATTATGCCTATAGCCTTCCTCAACAAATGGGCTATCTAACATTGAAAGAATTTTTCAAATCGGACCAGTAGTTCCTGAGATTAGCGCATTCAAGTTAGCCCTTTCAAATAGTTTTCCCCGTTTTTTCCACATTTTCCTCTATTTCTTCGCTCCTATTAGTCTTAGCGTGATAAAATATAGCCTATAACCTTCCTCGATAAATAGGCTATCTAATACTGAAAGAATCATCAAAATCCATTGCGTAGTTTTAAAGATTAAAGGGAACAAAGGAACATGAGGGGAAAAAAAGCGACTTTGTTTTATAATAAGTATAGATTATAAGGTCAGGATAAGACTAATAAATCTGTCTTCTCTTGTCGAACAACTGTCCATCAAGACATTTATGTCTAAGCTGCCTCTTACATTTTTATGCCACCAAAAACAAACAATTTGCAATCGCTACCAAAAACAATTTCACGACCAATT
Source organism: Lysandra bellargus (assembly GCA_905333045.1). NCBI lineage: Eukaryota > Metazoa > Arthropoda > Insecta > Lepidoptera > Lycaenidae > Lysandra > Lysandra bellargus. Next base: position 8,245,439 of record HG995351.1, on the reverse strand, counting down.
TGTACAATCCACCGTAAAAATTGTTTTAAGCGGACCATCGCATGAGAACAATTTCACACCTATAAAGGAAATCGTTACTATAATTGTATGCTGTATTAGATTATGAATCTGATATTCAAATGTACTAAACCAATGTTTTTCAACGTTTTTATGATGCGACCCCGATGGTATGAATAAATATTCACGACTTTTGCTTTTCCTTTTGTTAGTAAGTAATAATTATACTTAATATATCAATATTTTGAATCTTCTTTGTTTTTTTGCTGAAATTGTTCTTCAATCTTTCGCGACCCCCTTCAGAAGCGACCCTCAGGTTGGAAAACACTTATGCTAAACTTATACCGAAGTCTAAAGCCGTTTGAAATCAGCGAACCGTAAAGATCTTGGAAGTTAGATCACAAAAAGTAGTAAGTACTAAGTAGAGCTTAAATATAATGGTAATGAGATCATATTTACTACAGTTAGTTCAGTATTATTAAACCCCCGTGCTTTTAAAAAGCTCTACACCGTAGATTCAGACGTTATAGTAACGTTAAGCTTTGTGGCTGATACGATAAAAGCTCTTACAACAGATAAAGTCAAAACGCTGTATTTGATATTGTATGCACAGTGTGAAGCATTTTATGCAAAAGAGGAGACTGGAGACTCAAGTACAAACTACAAAGTATGATTAATTTTATTATATGGAAGTTAGTAGGCAACGAAAGCTAATCCAAGGCTTTTGGCAACAAAATAAGCGATTTGGCAACAAATAAACTCATAAATGAAAAAAAAAACGTAACTATTTCCAATAAAGCAAGAAAAATCAAACGAAGTCACACACACATAGACCCGACAATCTTCAAGACATGTACTGCATTGAAGACGTAGATTTTCTTATTTTCTTTTTCCGTTCGAGTGGCTCAGCTAAAATGGCATTTATATTAAATGGAATAGAGTATGTTTTAGTATGGGCAGAGTAAAGCGCAGTGGATAGCTGATGTAGGTCGCATGAAATTTTAGTGGTCTATCGACAATGGATTCAATCAGTACGTCTCAGTTGATAATGTCGAGCGGTAATTACAAAATCGCAGGGACATGCATAGTTAATTTTAATCATCGTCCTTTTATTTAAGCGAAACCTGCAAGGATTTTGGTCACTTTAATAATACTACTCGACCAAGCCAACTAGACGAATGTCAAAGCTTGCTCTCTCGCGCTTACGCACGTCGCTAGCAATGCATAAGTGCGAGAGAGCATGATTTGACATTCGTCTAGTTGGCTTCGTCGAGTAGTACATCCATATCCATGCTAATATTAATAATGTCAAAGTGTGTCTGTAACCTCCTCAAGTTTAAACCGTTGATGGCTGAAACGTAATTGCTATCCCGAAAAAATGTACGGTTTTTGCGCGATAAACTAGTTTCTGCGCCACGGAGTTGCAAGCACCAATAATATTAATAAACATAATATGATGGGGTTGTTGCAAAGCATTGCAGCTGTAACTAAAAATTACACCAGCATATTTTTTGTTTTGCCCACATCTGAATCATAATATTCTTTTCATGATTTTAACAGGGGGTGTGAGTGTGAAATATTTGCCCCAAGAGACACTTTAGAAATGCGGCATTAATTCTGGGCACTTTTCAAATGTAAGCTTTTAAGAGTATGTCAGTTTTTCAACTCACAAGTAAAATATCTTAAAGGAAGTCGGCTTTTAAAGAAAAGAAAATTGATATTTTCTGTCAAAGATTATCTTTGAAGCAAGATGTCGCCTGGAGGCAGAAGATGGCAGGCCTGTCGATACTTCAGAGAAGCCTTATAAAGGACCACAAAAGATGGTAAATGTCACTTTGTAGGGCTATTAGAGTTCAACCCTTTTAGAAACTATATTTTTTAATTTCTTGGAGGACTTAGGAGATAGGACTTTTCTTTGCCTAAAATTTCTATTGTTTGGGACTGTAGAATCTCGTTTATCCGAACATACAATTTTATCCATAGATTATATTTTCATTAATTCTTGAAAATTACGTTCTACGTATAACGTATAGATTTATTAAGAATATTGTTAGACCGCTTACAGACTATGCACCAAGCTTTGGTATCACGATCTTTTTCTACATTTCTAATTCTATCAGATAAAGACCGTCCTATATCTGATGAACTAAAATTAAATGTTTAATGCAGTACTCGAACGCCCACTTCTTTAAAATAAACACCTAAAACCACACATTACTAGCCACATTCAACTATACAAGCCAAGTAAGCTATGAATATGCCAGCATAAAATGGAAATTAGAAAAGTTATACTAACCGCCTAGTCGCGTACCGTGAGAGTTCTGAGCTATTGACCACAAACTATAGGGTACTGTGGGAAACAGATTAATTTAACTTGCAAGAAAGAGTTATATTTTTTAATGAAGAAAAATCAGAAAGCCATGAAATTAATGCAAGCAGTGATTTGCATTTACATGTCCGAAGCAGAGTTAGGTTTAATTTTTGACTGATATCAGGCAGTAAAATATTATTTACTGGCAAAATCTAGCATCTAGACTTGGTACTAGATTTTGCCCGCAACTTCGTTGGCTCAGTTTTGGCTGTGAACCTTGCATTTTGCCGAAAATTGTCCAATATCTTTTCACATGGGTCGAAGTAGAAAGCTGTGTGCCATCAAAATTGGTTCTGTTGTGTTCTTACTCTTCAAAGGCTTGATTTGGTGAAATAGACACTTATGCATTATATAATTTTACCATTTGAAGCATAATTTCTACAAGGAAAAGTTATTTCGACTTTGACGACCTCCATGGCGCAGTGGTGAGCGCGTTGGTAGCTCAAGCCGGAGGTCGCGGGTTAGAGTCGCGCCGACGCACAGTGGAAAATTTGGGTCCGTATCGGATCAAAAATCTGTAACTTCAAGGTTTTTCATCGTATTGTATTGAGATTTGGCACATGTATACAATGATATACAAAGATTTTAAAAATAATCAATTTTTGTATTTTTTTTCAATGTATACATATTTATTTTAGGTAAAAAAAAGAAAAGAGAAAAAAAGTAATATTACGAGTAGTTATTTATTTTTTATAAATAAGTACTAATATGAGTAAAATTAAGAAAACTTAAATAATTACTTATCACACAAGCATAATAAAATACATACAATTTTAAAATCGTATAGTACCTATCTATACCTCATACCAAACTAATTGATCTCAAATTAGACAAATCTTATAATATTATTGGTTTTTTAAAACTAGGTTTTAGTTACTGATAATGTTATATCTAATTGTTATTATCCTCGCTATTCCTAACTAAAATTACTTCCGGTGTAAATGTAGGATCACCTTCAGGTACCACCTTCAAAAGACTTAGTGCCTCTTCATCAAGATCCTTCACATTTCTCACATAAGGTTTCCTTAAACTTGAAATGAATGGATCTGAAGTATATAGAAGCGTTTTAAATACGTCTTCATTTGTAGCTATACGGGAACATTTTCTGGCATGGTGCAGGCGCATATTTCTGTAGTCTTTATTGCGCGACTCTTGTATATCTTCCGACAGTTGCCCAATAGGAAGAACAGAAAAATGTTTGATTACGTTTTCCCCGTGTATAAGTAATTTGTGCACGGAGGATGGCATGTAGTACCAATCATAGTTACTAACATAAATTCGCGCAGTTTCTAAGGCATAAACTCCAAATTTTTCGGGATCGATCATCATTCCAGAAGATAGAGCTTGTAAAATAATATACAAGCGTTTAATCAATATTTCATCAACACCTGTTATGTTCGCCGAGCAAGTGTAATTGTAAAAGAACCTTTTAGCTCTCAGAGTTTCTTAGCTCTTCAACAAGACGAGCCTCTGCGTACTCACCTAAGGCCCGCAGTCCTTGCAAAAATGCGTTACAAATGTGCTCAAACCCATATTCTTCTAGTAAAAGAGTGTTTTTCCTTTTCTTTGTTGATTCTGAGGAGTCTCCATAAGCAATGCACGGTCTTCCTTGTTCACCAGAAGTTGATGGCAGTGAATGTGCTTCAGACTCCGGAAACTGTACTGAATATCCTGACTCCAGCCAGCTTGTATTATTCAGAATAAATTGGTCCTTTTTCCGTGATGCTTTAGCCCAGCGCTTATTGAAAGAAGGCAGAATATGTATTTGAATGTAACCAATTACAAAACACAAGTTGTTTTCAGAAACATTTAATGTTTGCTGTAGAACTATGGACAACGATTCCAAGGTTCTGCCACGCTCGATATAGGGAATGATGAAATCACCCTTAGTACAGTTGAAAGTTGACATTTTAATGGAAATAACCAATTTAAATAAGTGTCACTTAATATGAAATACACGCTGAAGTGTGCAATTTGAAGATATTTGCTTCCCCTTATATACTGGTTTTTCAGATATTAAATACGTACTAATGTCAATGTTATGCATATTTACTCACGCAGGACGAGTGCAAAATAGATAATAAGCTATTGCTATCAAAATATTGTGGTTAATATTGTTTTTGAAAAGTATGTCAGCAGTAACCGCAAAAGATACCGAATTATCTACTCCGACCTCTATCACATTTTTTTCCCATAACTTCCAGGACCGCAAACTTCCGCAGCAGATTTTTTTAATTTTTCATTTATGAATAGTAAGGCTATCAAATAACACATAAAGTTGCGCGTGGGGAGCCGTGGGTAAATATGAAAACCTTCGACGAAAAAAAAAGAAAGTGAAAAATAGGGTATGTCAATTTTTAAGTACTTACTCAAAAATAAAAAGCATATTAAAAAAAGTTAATAGCTCATTAATAAGAACATAAAATATCCTTTTTAAAAATGTATAAAACCGCATGCATGTGCTAAATACTTTTTTCACAATATTCATTTGAATTATATGTATGCAAACATTTGAATGAGCCATCCGCTACTTCAACTTACTTCAACCTATGATAAAAAATATTTATGCAGTTTTAGTACAAAAAAAGTCTGATTAGGATTATTTGGTTATTAGAGTATCGAATGCAATAAATATTTCATTCAAATTGTGATATTTTTAAAAACCATTTATGATATGCTCTAGTTCTACGATTTTCCATAGTGCGACGGAACAAAAAAGTTTATAAAGTTCCTGGGTCATGGATGTGTATTAAATATGTGTATCATATAATAAAAATCTTAAATATATATATAGTATAAAAGTATTAAATATATTTCCGTTGTCTGGTACCTGTAACACAAGTCCTTCAGGCACTTACCACGGGGCCAGACTGACGTGGTGTGAAGCGTCCATAGATATTATTATTATTTCAATGTGCTATATAGCTGTGATCATTTATTAAATCATAATAAATATAGTTGAAGCATAATTTCTACAAGGAAAAGTTATTCCACTGTGCTGTTGCTATGTAAACTTACTACATAAATATACAGTTGGAATTAACAATCGCGTCGGTTCATCATTAAGCCTGCGCCTAGGTCTAGGCACAGGTAAGCGGAAGTTATTAGCGGGGTCGTTCACCCCGCCCGCCCAGAAACCGCCCGCCTAGAAACGCCGCCCAAACAATGTCAATAATGTACACGTTAATTACGTTTTATTTGCGATTACGTGATGCTACGTGCGAAACGCTGACATGACAATAATTATTAATTATTATAATAGTTTAGGCAAAATCAAATTGCGTTATTTTAGATGATTTTAGCATACTTTTAAAAAAGAGGCAGTTATATTACGTTCGTCTGTACATTTTTTGTATGTTCAACTTGGATAGTAAACTATTTTTATTCTTGATTTATCTTATCTAACCTAACATAAGACCTAGACTAAAGACTGTAGGCAATATTCTAGTCGATCTAACGCACAAATTGAGGTCTACCGAACATATTACGTTGCTTCAGCGAACTTCGAAATTTAAACGCTACAGGCAAAGTTATATGCTAAGGCTCTAGCATCTAGACGCAAGTTCTAGGCGTCGTATAAAATATTACTTTATTGCCTAGGCTGCCTAGCCAATTTTAAACTAAAAGGTTCATAAGCGTATTATTATATTGTTGAGCCTACGTTATAGTAGGTTTTATTAGTTTTTGAGTTGGCGGATGATTTATTTAGTATTATTTATAGGTACTTACAATATCAAATATAATATATTTGAAGATGACAACAGCAAATATGATAAAAGTGTTAAAGTAAAACTGGCATCAGAAATAAAACATTTCTTGATGAAACCTAGCAAAACTTTAGAAAATACGATATTAAGCTTTGTGTATGTATGCAAATATCGTTTATAGTTTGAAGCACTTAATGTTATTGCGATCCACTTTTCTTATTACTATCTAAGTATGGATTCTTAAAAACTTTACAACCAACCAAGTATCATGGTTGTCGCGAAAAGATGCAGGTCACGAGTACAATGTACCAAGGCAGCGAAAAGGTCAAGGGTTGAAATGGCAACATTTAAACAAAGCCGTTATGGCCGACCTCTAGAAGGGCCCCTTGAAAATACTTCAAACTAGATTCTAGAACTATTTGCCCACGTATGCAGAAAATGGTTTAACTGTACAGTGAATAGCTTCCCATTCTGTGGTTTTCTTTCCTTGTATTTATATTGTTTTATTTGTTGCCTATTATTTAATAAACAGGAAAGGTTTGAATAGGCCCTAAAAGGACTGGACCGGTTTTAATGACGCAAACAGATGACCACGTGAAATGACTAAGCTACTTTTTTTTTTGCAAGCACAAAGTCAAGATACTTAATTTGAATCTGAAGGTGTGTAAACTTTAAGTTATCCATACTTACTTTATTTTATTAATACTTAAGTAGGTTTTATATTTTTTCGTGTGTGGTTCGTCATGATATAAATTTCAATATGAAACCAACGTATCCCATTGCGCGTGTCATCTGCCTCGCCAGACTATCGAGGGGAAATTGAACACTTTCTATAGAAAAACATTTCCATTTTTGATTTACAGAAAGTACTTATTTAAAGAAAATACCATATCCACGAAACAAACCACAACATTTTGTCTATTTAAACATAATTTTTAAACTTAGAACATTTTTCAAACCAAGAGCAACAAAGATGGCGTTATTAAATTCATAATATTTCGAATTTCGAATGCGTCTTACTCAAGTATTGAGCGAAGATATTTCAGTATGAATACATTCGAATGAAAAATGCACAGGCTTGAAAAGGAAAACGGAAAAAATGCGCCACGCCAGCGTTGCAATAAAGCGGCTTTGAACGTATCAGTAGCTGGCATAGTCAATTATTTAAGCTACTATAATAATCCATACCAATATTATAAATACGAAGGCGGATCCGTCATAATTTTCGATTATTTTTCTTTCTTTAGGTCGGTCACTTCTTCATAGTTAATCCAAAGGAACCGATTTTGATATGATAGATACTCTTGAGTCTGAAAAAGGGTATAGTTTTTATCGCGGCAAAATATACGTTACCGGTTTTTGAATGAATTTTCGCATCGAGTTATTTTATAAGAAAGCTATAAGGCGGGTGAGCCATGTAAGGCCAATCTAACGGGAAAATGCTTGTTATTCGTTTATTAACTAAATAAATTAAGAAAACAAATTATCAAGTAATGCTCTGTTTCATAAGGTATCATATTATAAATCTCTTTTTAACCTAGCTTCAATAGCCATTCAATAAATTTAAATTTTGCTAAGCTCTTCCAAATGGCCTTGCAAGGAACACAGCTCCAAACAAGGCTAATGTTATACATCAGTCGTTCAACTTGAAAATAGAGTTACAATTATTTATTTATTTGCTTTTACTAAAACGACATTATAATTTATTCCAATTAAGCAACACATTAAATGCTCAATATATTTATATCATCTAAAAAAACTATAACGAACATTGCTTGAACATCCTCTTATAACTAAGAATATATAAATGGAAATTATTTTCAAAATAGTAGCAATGAGTATCACATTGACACCTTATAACTAATTGCCAATGCGTTTTATAATACAATCAAAAATGATACAATCAAAATTGGCCTTCAAAGGAACATGGCCTTACATGGCTCAGTGTCCTTAAGTAAACAGCTCTGCTTTGCTCCGCTTTAGTTAGGTTTGCGTTTCTTAATGTATCTCACTTTTAAATACTAGTTTTAACTGCACCAAAGTTAATTTATCAGCTATATTAAGTACCCCATGGCAGTTACAAGCAAAGTGTAACATTGTCTTAACTGCGGTATAAGTTTATGCGGTATCAGCTAGTAACAATTAAGTTTAAGGAAAACAATGAAAGCACTGATTTAATAATAACTTTTACGTTAAAATTCTCATGTTTGTTGCCAAACTTCTATGAAAAGGATGATCGATTTTGAGGAAATTTTGTGAGGTTGTCGGCCGACACAATTATTACGTTTTTCATGGCTAAAACCGCTGAAGTTAAAGCTGATTAAGCACGTAATCCTTAATTAAGTGATCGAAGTTTTTCTGTTCGTTTTGAGGTTCTGAAAGGCTCCCCGATCTCCCTTAAAGGCTCTCAAGCACATATTTCTACAAAGTATATGGGCAAAACAACTTTTGCCGGGTTAGTAATAGACGAACGTGACAGAGCTAAGGTATATTTCTCTGTTTTTAGAGTATTAACTGTAATGTTGTTTTATAATGTAGCTGTTACGCTCAAAGACCGAAATCGCTCAATGAGCGGAAAAATGGCTCACAACGCGTTGTGGTCACAGTGAAACAGCCACGACGCGAAATTCGCGTCCTGGCTCTAATGAAAACGGCCACGACGCGTTCTGGCAATCACAAAAAGACCATAACGCGAAATTCGTGTCGTGGCTGATATGCTATTCGTTTTTCTTGATTGAATTAATCATCCATAGGTATGGAAGATTATATTTGAATTACCACGCGTACTACAAAATATTTTTTCTTTTACAAAATCACTGCATATCAAGTTTTTCATTATTATTTGTAAAATATCCATAGTTCCATAATATCCGTACTAATATTATTACTGTATGTCTGTCTGGCGCAACGTGCTATTGTTATTGTTTTTTTTTTTAATATAAGGTAATCTGATCTTAATAAATAATAAGTATTTAGTTTTATTTTTATTTATACTTATATAATTTAAATATGACACTACTAGTTGATGCCCGCAACTATGTTGCGCCAGACAGACAGACAGTAATAATAATAGTACGGATAGTATGGAAGTATGGATATTTTATAAATATCCATACTTCCATACTTTTACAAGATTATATTTGAATTACCACGTACACGTGGTAATTCAAATTAAAGCGCACGGCCGTGCGCCGCCAAGTTCCAGCAGGCCGCGCGCATGCCGTGCACTATTTATACGAGCGGTTTCGACGCACTTTTGACCCCCCTGTAGCTCAGTAACTATTGCAAGTACAAAGATAAAATTATACGTACGTAATCATGTACTAGTACTTACGCAATATACCAAATTTCATAGATATAGCGTTGTTACATCCTGAAATATGTCCTTGTAAAAATAGCTAATTTTGGCACTCACTGACTCACTGACCGGTAATCAAAACCTCTAAGCCACTTCCAATTGTCCTAGCGCTATGAAATTTGGCACACAGGTTGGGTTTTGTATGTAGATTAACAAAAAATTGAGAAATTTAAGAAATCGGTCAAGCGTGAGTCGGCTCATCTACGAATTTTAGTTACGGTTTAAAAATATTGTCATGTATAATGCACACTGTATAGCTTATAAATAAATACTGCTACCTTAAAAATTTCGCTTCTATTGATAGGTTAACAAATACCACTAGCGCCATCTATCGAAAATATTGTTTATAAAATACTTTCAATAGATGGCGCTAGCAAAGTTACTTTGAAACGCAGAATGACTTAGATTAACAATAAATGCGGGTGTGGCACTATAAAAATAGACCGTACGATTTCTCGAAAAAAAGTATTGAAATCCCACCAAAAACATACCTGTTAAAAATGGGGCCAAGTTCCTATTGGTTAATTATTCGCCTTAAAAAAGAGTTGAAATCCAATCCAATGCCAAGTTTAGATGAACTTCAAAATCGATCATAATCATCATCATTAACAGCCTGATCCATAATACTTCTAAATTGGAACTTGGTAGGTTTTTATGATATACGTAGCATTTGATTAATTGCATAATTATATTTAATATTGGTATTTATGTAATCAAATCAACCTGCCAAGTTCAAATTTAGAAGTATTAAGGATCAGGCTGTTAATGATGATGATTATGATCGATTTTGAAGTGCATCTAAACTTGGCATTGGATTGGATTTCAACTCTTTTTTAAGGCGAATAATTAACCAATAGGAACTTGGCCCCATTTTTAGCAGGTATGTTTTTGGTGGGATATAATCTTCTATACCTATGGACAATTAATCAATCAAGAACAGATCAAGAAAAACGAATAGCATATATCAGCCACGACACGAATTTCGCGTTATGGACTTTTTGCGATTGCCAGAACGCGTCGTGGCCGTTTTCATTAAGAGCCACGACGCGAATTTCGCGTCGTGGCTGTTTCACTGTGACCACAACGCATTGTGAGCCTTTTTTTCGCTCATTGAGCGATTTCGGTCTTTGAGCGTAACATAGCTAAGCAATTATAATTTACGAGCTTTTGCCCGCGGCTTCGCTCGCGTTAAGAAGTATTATTTGTATACAAACTTTCATCCCCTATTTGAACCCCTTGGGGGTAGAATTGATCAAAATCCTTTCTTAGCGGATGCCTACGTCATAACATCTACCTGCATGCCAAATTTCAGCCCGATCCGTCCAGTGGTTTGAGCTGTGCGTTGATAGATCACTATGTCAGTCAGTCACCTTTGAGTTTTATATATTTAGATAACACCAAATATAAGTATAAGCATAAACATGCATTAGACACATTTCTCACCGAACAAGTTTGGTCACTGAAGAATACCTGAAACAAAATAATTATCATTATTAATACGTGGGTTATAACGAAAACTTAGAAAATTAAAACTAAAAATCGACCTTACTATCTATACTAATATTATAATTGGGAAGAGTTTGTTTGTTTGTTTGAACGCGCTAATCTCAGGAACTACTGGTCCGATTTGAAAAATTATTTCAGTGTTAGATAGCCCATTTATCGAGGAAGGCTATAGGCTATATTTTATCACGCTAAGACTAATAGGAGCGAAGAAATAGAGGAAAGTGTGGAAAAAACGGGGGGAAATTATTTGAAAGGGCTTATTTGAACGCGCTAATCTCAGGAACTACTGGTCCGATTTGAAAAATTATTTTAGTATTAAATAGCCTATTTATCAAGGAAGGCTAAAAGCTATATTTATCACGCCAAAACTAATAGAAACGAAGAAATAGAGGAAAGTGTGGAAAAAACGGGAGAAATTATTTGAAATGGCATATTTGAACGCGCTAATCTCAGGAACTACTGGTCCGATTTGAAAAATTTTTTCAGTTTTAGATAGCCTATTTATTGAGAAATGCTGTAGGATATATTTTATCGCGCTAAAACTAATAGAAGCGATGAAATAGAGGAAAGTGTGGAAAAAACGGGGGAAATTATTGGAAATGGCTTATTTGAACGCGCTAATCTCAGGGATTACTGGTCCGATTTGAAAAATTATTTCAGTTTTAGATAGCCTATTTATCGAGAAAGGCTATAGGTTATATTTTATCACGCTAAGATTAATAGGAGCGAAGAAATAGAGGAAAATGTGGAAAAAACGGGGGAAATAATTTGAAAGGGCTTATTTCAACGTACTGAAGCAATTTTATGTTATTTGGCACACATAAAAAATAGACCACGAGAAAGGACATAGGTTTCTTTTTTTTGTGGAAAAATACAGAACGGTTTTCGTGACATTCCTAAATTACGCGGGCGAAGCCGCGCGGAACATCTAGTATATAATATATTAGCAATAAGGTACAAAATTATGTATCTGTATCTGACTCTTAGATCAGTTGCTTTAAGAAAAACATTGACGCGAAAATGATCGGCTTAAATTGAGACGACAATGCAATGGCAAGTGTTGGTTCTGAGTTCTGACTCTAAATCCCTGAAAGACGTTACCTCTTTAGTTTTATGAATGCAGTGTTGCCATACATACAGATTTCTCCGTATTTATACAGATTTTTGGTGAGTAATACAGATATTTACTGGGTACAGATATATATACAGAATTACAGAATTTTGTAACTATGATTAATTTTGTAAAAATTTAACAACGAAACAGGTTAAATACAGACACCATTCAAAGGCATTTGTAAGAACTATATATATATATATATATATATATATATATTAAAAATATTCATACAAACACTCTTACCCCATACCTACTAATAAAAAACCACACTATAAATAGTCCATTGAAATATTACAATTTTAGGACCGAATTTTGCATTTATTAGAGGACGCAATTTTATTTTTGGGATATGTTGGGGAGGTCAACAGAAGCTTAACCTCAAGTTTGTGGGGTCGCCGCTCTTGTCCCCCGGCCGCAATCTTGAAAACAGGGGCGACAACAGTATTTTCGTGATATCTTGGAAACTATAAGTCTTACAAAAAAATTGTAAGAACATAATTTGTTGCAAATTATTTTGCCTACAAGTACGTTTCTATAACTTTTTACCCTAAATTAAAAAAATTAAAACTTATAAGCAATAAAGTGATAAAAAATTTAAAAGGTTTATTATAGTTCTTAAACTTTGTTTAAGACATTATACAAAAAAAAAATACCTTAGACCAAACTTGTAGATGATCTTTTAAGAAAAAAATCCCCCAATTCCCCCGGATCTCATGAAATTAATTTTCTGCAGATGCAAAGGAAACTGTAAAAGCATGTGTGGCTGCATAAAAGCAGGCCTAAAATGCTCTACAGTATGCCTACTATTCTGTAAAGCATTTCAGGCCTGCTTTTCTGCAGTCACAGTCTTCAGTAATGCCTACTATACTACAAATATATATACGTACTATATTATAGTATACCTACTATTATATTAGTCTGCACATTTGTACATGTCTACTATACTGTAAAGCATTTCAGGTCTGCTTTTCTGCAGCCACACATGGTTCCACAGTTTTTTTTGTATCTGCAGAAAATTAATTTCATGAGATGGGGTGAGATCGAGGGATCTTTTTCTCAAAAGATCATCTACAAGGTTGGTCGAAGGTATTTTTTTTTTTTGTAAAATGTATGAAACAAAGTAAAAACGGGATAATAAACCTTTCAAAAAATTTTATCACTTTTTTGCTTATAACTTTTTAAATGTTTAATTTAGGGTAAAAAGTTATAGGAACATATTTGTAGGCAAAATAATTTACAACAAATTATGTTCTTACAAATTTTTTGTAAGACTTATAGTTTCCGAGATAACATGAAAATAGTGTTGTCACCCCTTTATTCAAGATGGCGGCCGGGGGACAAGAGCGGCGACCCCACAAACTTGAGATTAAGCTTCTATTGACCCCTCCAACATATCCCAAAAATAAAATTGCGTCCTCTAATAAATGCAAAGCAAATCGAACATTTCAAGGGTTAAAAGACCTTATACATAATTAATAAATGTACAATAATTTGTTCTTGTCTCATAAGTTATAAAATTCACTAGATAGACATTAGAAATTGTCTTACTATATCTTCCGTACATAATATTATCTAATATGTTGTGTTATGATAGTTAAACCCTGCTCTCGTCGTAAAACCACACAGAAACAAACAGCTTAACCAACAAAAATAACACGTTTACCGCGCAGGATACACAAATGTTCGTATTTTGGTGTACAAAAGCTTATCACAACAATTTATGGTGGGACATGAATAAATCAGAAAATAAAGCGAGCGAAGATATCGCCTAAGATATTGCTCCTATAAAATATAAGAAATAGTGTCCCCGTTTAAGAATTTACAGATTTCTCCGGGACTGTCGCGAAAATATTTCGCTTTCGGCGAGGTTTCGTGGTCTGATTTTAAAATACAGCTCCCTTCTCGGTGAAATAAAATTTTAAAATAGTATACTAGAGCCTTTGTGATAAGTCCAAACTTATCCAGAGCCTTTCTAATAAGTCAAAACTCAAAAGTAGAAAAATCTGTCAATTTATTTTTGTTTGATGTAGTGAATACTTTTTTACTCTTTGATAGGATTTGGGCTGCATTGTAGATCTAAAAATATTTATGTTGGATTAAAAGTGTGAAATCAAGGTACAGGTGCAAGACATGATATAACCCGACTAATTTATGTAGGCCTAAAAATCAATTTCTCTGATACTACTATATTCTGATAGTCTATACTCTATAGTCTGTATCATAGACGTCGCCATCAATAATAGACACAGATGATAATTTCGTTTCTCAGTATAGATATCGTGAATCAATACTTTGCTATCGCGCTGTTTGATGTTGATATGAGCACAATGTGGCGCAAGTCGCAACACAGTAGCCTATTTGTAATTTGACGCCTCCATAGTCTACTGAGAGCTTCGAAGATGGCGGGTTCAAGCCCAATGTTGAAAAAAATTCATAGTTACAAGTTGAAGGACAAAGCAGGCCAGAAATGTTTGGCATGTCAAAAGTCTTGCTGGATTATCTTGTCTCGCTCTGCCAAGAAAAAGGGAGGGAGGAAGAGCATAGGATACTTTTTGCCGGTTACGTCATATTAAGGCGAAATTAAAACGTGGTATTGTTAGGTAACTAGTGATTAAGTTTAAATTGAAAATTTCATTATTAATTACATTTTATAGAATATCCTACAGTTTTCGTAGACGGCTAGATAGAAATTCCAGAAATTCTAGCTTGCCTATGTGCCTCTTCTATGAGGCTATGGAACTGGAATATTTGAGGAAATATGTAACTGCCGGGGAGCACGTACACAGTTTTATCATTTTATTGATATAGGTGGTCCATATTTGCATAGGAACGTTCCAAGTTACGTAGAAACAGTTGAATAAAGTTTACATTTCAAATATATTTAAACACAAATTCAAATTTTGTGATATTTCGTAACTTTTGAATATTTTTTTGGACATTTAATCCAGTATTTAGGTTAAAGTAATCCATATCCATACTTAATATTATAAATGGGAAAGTATGTCTTGTCTGTCTGTCTGTCTGTTACGTCTTCACGCTCGAACCGCTGAACCGATTTTGCTGAAATTTGGCATGGAGATACTTTGAGTCCCGAGAAAGGACATAGGATAGTTTTTATCCCGGAAAAATGTACGGTTCCCGCGCGATAAACATATTTTGTCGCAACGGAGTTGCGGGCGTCATCTAGTTTATATAAAAAAAATTCGAAAAAGCGTTTGTGTGACTGTCTTTCTTATTTCTTCAAGCAATTTTAACAAAAATGTACTATCAGAGAAGTTGATTTCTAGGCAGATGGTGGACCTACGTAGTTTGGTCGCGTTACGTCAAATCCAGCCGACAGATCACAATTAACATTGAATTGACAATATGATCCGACCAAATAACGGTGGTCTGTCAACTGCCTAGAAATCAATTTCCTCGATGGTACATGGAGATACAATACAATAGAGTTCTCAAAAAGACCTATTATATGTTCTCAAAAAAACATAATATTATAATATCTCTTGTTTCGAAAAACGTTATGGTTGCAATCTACGAGAAACATAGTAGATGTTCAATAAAAATAAATTTTAATGTAACTTTTCCTGTTACCATTTATTAGAATTGGCTTAAGCCCAAGGAGCTAAGTTTAATAGGATCAGAGCTCCACAAATTACGCAGATATTATCTATGGCCAAGTTGATAAATCGCTTAGGCAAATTGGATCTATCAAATTATCTTGATCCCTTTAGGAGTTTTCAGTAACTGTAACATTGGTGCAGGTACGGTACGCCGTACTCAGAGACATTTAATTATGATTAACCTTCAATTTAATGAAGAGTTCGACAGTTGTATGGGGCTTATGTCAAAATTTTTAATTCATTGCATTTAAGTAATTAATGTTCCACTCTGAGTGCGGCTAAGTTTGTGTACGGCTGTACAGTGTACCTTAGAGCAGAGTTTTAAATCGTTGTTAAACAAATAACATGCTATTATTGCTATCTTTTAAAAATCGTACGCGATTAAAAGATTAAATTTCGGAAACTAAACCATAACGAGTAAGAAAATACACCTAATGGTTTAGGATACTAGGATTAAGAATTCTAGCGAAGTTCTTAAACAAAAGTACGCGCTTTATTCGCCCATTCACGTGGACAGTTTTAGATAGTAGAAGTAGACACCTTTATAATGTTATTATTTATTCAATATTAAAACAATAAACACTACAAACTTTAATATGCAAGAGAAGCAAGCAGCACCGATATAGAGCATTTCAAGGGCGAAATACGAGGGTACCAAAATAAGACCGGTCCTTAACTCGCAGACAGTTTGGCGACGTGTCCTTTTGTGGAACTTATTGTATATGTCGCAGTCATTTGGTTGAATCTGCTATTTGATTAAATGACTAGCGAATTCTTTGAATTAAACTATTTAATTTACAGTTAAAAGGACTTGACGATTTGGGCTTTAGTTTTGAAGTTAAACGTTACAAACAAGTAACGACGACTTGTAGAGTTGAGCTTTAGTCATTCAATTTAATGAATTCGCAAGTCATTCTAACAAACAGCAGATTTAACCAGATAACTGCGACATATAGATTACTGCAATACTTTTGTCAGTAAATAACTTGTATACAATATTAATAATAATAATTTGTATTCATTATGACTATACGTAGAGAACTTTCACGCAAATGATTTTAAATATGCAATGGGCCGAACAAAAGTTACAGCTTTTTGGAATACCTCATTATTTTTATCTTTTCTCCCAGTTTCTTTTGTGAATAAATAACCAAAAGTCTGTTTTGGAAAGTCTATAAAATT
Organism: Lysandra bellargus; assembly: GCA_905333045.1. Classification (NCBI taxonomy): domain Eukaryota; kingdom Metazoa; phylum Arthropoda; class Insecta; order Lepidoptera; family Lycaenidae; genus Lysandra; species Lysandra bellargus. The sequence goes on along the minus strand of HG995351.1, from coordinate 8,228,581 downwards.
TCTTTTGTCTTTCCAAGGGTAAGTTGTTTTTATTCGAGGTGAAGCCATTTTCGGTAAAAACATTTCAACGAAAAATTCTTAGCTAAATGTTACGAAAATGAATTACAGAATTACGCCCTAGATTTTCATCTGATTTTCATTTTTAGAAAACCGAAATGCGATTTCGTCTAAACTCAACATTAACGGGTTATTTTGGATGTCGATTTTTCCTATTTTCATCGTCAGGTGCACTCTCAACGAAAATGAGAAAATTTTATTTCATTTTTCGCCAGACCGCCGGCGACTCCGTATAACGAGTATAATTTGGCAAACTTTAACTAAAAAACAAACACAAAAATCTTCCCGTGAAAAGTTAAATTTCGTTGACATTCAATGTTAGTATTTTTATTTGGGTAAATTCAATTACATTCGGGAAAATATGATTTTCCTCCTATTTGGCATTTTTTTTTTTTTTTAGTTAGCTTATGCTGTCCCACTGCTGGGCAAAGGCCTCCCCCAGGATCTTCCATTTGTTGTGTCTGTCATATTAGTTTGGACCGTAATCTGCCACGTTGGTCCTGTTTGGCATACAATATCTTATTGCACTGTGGGGATAATGTGTGGAGGCCAAAGGAAGATCTTCCGACCGAGCGAGGTGGTATGCTCGGTCAGACCGAAGCCCACGTGATGCATTTCAGCTGTCGTATATATACCGACGCGCTTAGAAAACTTCGATAGCGCGATGCTGGAATGTTAGGCGAATTGTGGGTACCGCCACATCACTCCCCCCAGAAGACCGGAGGTCAAATCTTGAAGTCTTGTCGCTTGAGTCACCAGTGCCAGTGAGTTCCAGTGAGTCGGAACTGTTGCAGTGAGTCCCAGTGAGTCGGAACTATAAGCTGCTGCACGGGGTCCAGTGAGTCGGATAGCTGCCGTGCGGGGCCGATGCTACGTGCTAACCAGGAGAGATGTGCTCTGCTTGCTGACCGGTCGGTGTAGTGAGAAAGCCCGATGATGCCGATGCGGAGTCGCCCAGGCCACGGTACGTTGCAGCTAGTGGACGAGGTACCCGATGAGGCGATGCTGGCTGGCGCGGTGCGGAGGGGCGGGAAGTGATGATGATGAAGGAAGCGTGTTCTGTCGAGGGTCACCAATGTGGGGATAATGTGTGGAGGCCAAAGGAAGATCTTCCGACCGAGCGAGGTGGTATGCTCGGTCAGGCCGAAGCCCACGTGATACATTTCAGCTGTCGTATATATTACTAGCTGTTGCCCGCGACTTCGTCCGCGTGGACTTTAGTTTATAGTTGTTCCCACTTCCCGTACATCGATTGAATACTTTACGCGCAAATCACAAAGTTACATTTTGTGGGAACCGTACATTTTTCTGGGACAAAATATATCCTATGTTCTTTCCCGGGACTCAAAGTATCTCTATACCAAATTTCAGCAAAATAGATTGAATAGCTTAGGCGAAAATCATAAAAGTTTATTGTGTGGGAACCGTACATTTTTTGGGACAAAATGTATCCCTTGTCCTTCCCGAGACTCAAAGTATCTCCATTCTCCATACCAAAATTCATCAAAATCGATTGAATAGTTTACGCGCAAATCATAAAAGTATATTGTGCGGTAACCGTATATTTTTTCGGGACAAAATGTATCCTATGTCCTTTTCCGGGACTCAAAGTACATAATATATCTATAATTCTATACCCAATTTCAGCAAAATCGGTCCAGCTGTTTACGCGTGATGTCGTAACTCGTAACCAAGGGAAGTATATGGATTCATTTTTATAAAAATATAGCCTATGATCCTTCACGTGTTCTACTTCCTATCGGACCCAAATAACAGAAGAATTGTGTTAGTATGTAGTTCTTAAGAAATTCAAATTCGTAAAAATTTCAAATAATTTCCTCCGTTTTTTCCACATTTTCCTCTATTTCTTCGCTTTTATTAGTCATAGCGTGATAAAATATAGCCTATACCCTTCCTCGATAAATGGACTATCTAACATTGAAAGAATTTTTCAAATCGGACCAGTAGTTCCTGAGATTAGCGCGTTCAAATAAGCCCTTTCAAATAATTTCCCCCGTTTTTTCCACACTTTCCTCTATTTCTTCGCTCCTATTAGTCTTAGCGTGAAAAAATATAGCCTATAGCCTTCCTCGAGCCTTCCTAGCCTTCCTAAGAGAATATAATTCGGCCAAATTACAGTGACAGGAAAGCGTGGATGTAACAGCTCAACAGACTTTACAAATTGACAGCGTTAATTCTAATTTCAATTTTCAGCCGCTTGTCAAAAGCATCCTTGTAGGATTGTATTCTGATCCTCGTTTTATGAAGTCTATTCCACGTACTGAGAGTTACCGCTAATTAGGTTTGCGTCACCGACACAGGTGTGACGTGAGCTGCATTAAACGATTTGATGAGCTCGTACAAAATCGGTAAAGCTATTTTAACCTTTATGCTGACGGCATAAGGATCATTGGTTACTCCGAGGTAAAATTATTCTGAACGGATAGTATAGGCTCTTGGCCTGTCATGTCATCCTGGTACTTTGTCGAGCTTTTCAATTTTGAAGCAATAAGACTAACGAGCAGGATTCGACTGATAGTAAGCGAGCATCGGCAACACGTATTTAAGCAGTATAGCCAGTACCGGATATGTCACAAGTACATTTAAAATCTCTAGGTCTGAGAATCCCCCAACATTGTTGTAATTGAACAAATAGACCACAATCCGTTATCGCGTTAATTTGAAAGTTGGAGTTTCTGAAAGGAATTGTCATTACTGTGGAATGACAACTTCTCGGTCGGAAGAACTGATGGGAAGAGAAGGCAAGCATTCCCACATACATGGCAAAATAACGTAACAGCGGATCAGTTAGTTTGTTAATATTATTATGAGCATTAGCTATTATTCGTATTAATCGCCAGGGTAATTTGTATTGTTGATTAGTTATGCCCTACGCGAAACAATAAGCATTAGCTCAATCACGTGACCCAGATCAATCACATGGAAAAGGCCATAATGGTTCATTGTATTACATAATGTAATTGCTTAATGTTGGGTTTTGATTCAGGTAACTGTGGCACAACACCATGAAAGGGAGAGCGGATCAAGACGTGGTACTGTATAATATATTTTGTTGTGCCAAATAGGGCCAACCGACCGCTATTGGTGGATATCGCTTTTTATTAGTACAGCATTCAGACCGACTTGAATGATTCAAACATACAAAACAATAGTAATTTTTGGTATTAATCGTCGTTTCAAGGTCCGACGGACGCAGCAACACAACTAGCGAGAGATACGCTAGCGGCTTAGACCGACTTTTTACATGCCCATATCTGAAGCATGGATTTTTCTTGTCACACAATTAACAAATCATTCATTTCGTTAGATTCGAGGTGAGAATTGAACCCACAACATCCAAATCAAGAGTCAAGCTTTACCACTACACCGCAGAGACGTTTAAAAGAATAAAATACAGCTATTATCATAATGTTGTACTTATACTTAGGTCTGATTTAACATGTTTAGTGCAGTTTACGCGTTTGGCCCAGATATTTTAGATCTCTATAGAGCATCTATTACCGGTGTAATGAACTCGTAATGTTAAATAGTTGATGAAATTGCTCGTAGAAAAGCTATAGAGTTACATAGTTAATAGAATCAGGCGTTACTTTGCGGAAATCCATAGCTTAAAATTTAGTTTGTTATTATTTTTAGCAATATTCCGCGAAAAAACTTCCACCTTTAAGTAAATGAGTGAGTGCACGCATAGGCATGCGTACAGCACCTCCCTCCTCCCACACTGCCTATGCGTACACTCGCATGCAAGAACTTGCAAACACCACCACCACACAAGCAATAATGTTGGCAAATCCGTGCAAGGCCCCTCACCACCATGCAGGTTGAAAACCTCGACGCGCGTTTCGCTCCAACACCGGAGCATCCTCAGGATGTGGACTCTACGAACAACGTCCGTCAAGTGCACTTGATGCGAATTGATTGGAGCGAAACGCGCGTCGAGGTTTTCAACCTGCATGGTGGTGAGGGGCCTTGCACGGATTTGCCAACATTATTGCTTGTGTGGTGGTGGTGTTTGCAAGTTCTTGCATGCGAGTGTACGCATAGGCAGTGTGGGAGGAGGGAGGTGCTGTACGCATGCCTATGCGTGCACTCACTCATTTACTTAAAGGTGGAAGTTTTTTCGCGGAATATTGCTAAAAATAATAACAAACTAAATTTTAAGCTATAGAGTTACGTAATATTAGGAAGTGGTAACAAAATTATAAGTTGCTCTACTTTTTAACTCAAAAATAGTAGATTGTATCAAAAATTTTATTGCCGAATGTGATATTCTATGGGTAAAGAAGAGTAAATAAATAGTGTTTCTAATTTTCTAGAAATGTCCCTCTCAATAATTCTAATGTTTTAACGTGAAATCTGTTTTAGCTTACCAGCTATCAATGCACTGTGATGATGCAACGCAACGAATGCTGACGTTCTATAATTTTTTTTGTTACTTCAAATCTATTCCTATCGGCTCACATTTTAAAGGTGGACGTCCAAATCGGTACATCAAATCAGAAGATAGAAATGAATTTTGCCGCCCCTCATTTTGTGCCGCTCTGGGCAAATGACCGGCTCGCCGGACCCTGCCTCTAAGAAGCCACCAGCCATCGCTTTAGCGTTTGTAAACAGAAAACTTACTGTTGGATGATATTCAACCAGTAGCAAACTAACTGAAACCTGTTCTATTGATGTAAATGCATGCAGATGAACAGATCCGCGGTACCGGTTGGCCAAGGCCGACTGGAGACCTCATTAGAAAGTTAATGAAAGTCATCGGAACCTCCACGTAAACAAGGTCAGGCTAAGCACTCAAATATACTTTTGGCGCGCATATTTTTAAAATAAAATTTTTAATTCTTATTGAAATTATATTATGTCGTTGTTCATTCTGTACAAGATGATACCTGCGTCTTTAGCGAAAATTAGTCAGACCCGACATTTATTCAGGATGAAAGCTATCCGTCCCTGAGATTCAAATTACATAATTTCCACATCTGTACCTATCACATTGTATGGAAGGATGACAAAACATGATAGGACAAACTAAACAACGTTTAACTAGCATGTGACTTTTTACATTGCTAACATTGAAAATGTTCAAATAGAGCATAATTTACTGCTTTTCTCTATCTTTTTAGAGTATGACAGATAGGAGTATATTTTTAAAGCATTCAATATCTCTCATTAGTTAAACCAAAGCACTATCTTGACGAGAAATGTAGGCTTTAGTTAAAAAATAATTAAAACTTGTATTCCGACCGTGGAACAGACAAATAAAACAGAACTCATTTTGATGAGACCCACTCTTGCTATTGTTGTACCTGCGTTTTTAAGTATCTACAGGCTTAAGCCATCATCACTGTTTTAAAAATTTTAATTACAACGAATCTTTACTATTAAAAACATAAAAAGCTACAAATTGAAGTTACAAGTACAAAAGGACTTTTAAATTGGTATGGTCCAGACACCAGTCACAAACGTCATGAAGTAGCGATGCGGAATTTCTACGTGTTCGGTGACCTAGCTATAGACAGATAAATATTTATCGAAGTTAGCTAACTCATAATTTTGACTTTTACTTTTTTTAAAGAGCCTATGCTGTCCCACTGCTGGGCAAAGGCCTCCCCCAAAGTCTTCCACTTCTTCCGATCCAACGCAAGCGTAGGCCAGTCTGGCTCGTATAAATTTGTCATCTCATAAGAATAGAATTTACTCATTAGATTTTACTTACAATAGAATTCACTTTATTATATTTGCGTTAGTTATTTGGTTACCAAGTACAAAATGTAATGCAAAGAAATGCATAGATCATGTCAACAGTATTATGAGTGGGCGAAATAATTTTCAAGACGTTGATTTGAAAGGCGTCTAGAGGTCGTAGTGTTCAATATCAATGCACATTTATTCAATTACTTAAATTCCTTTTTCAGACAAACTGGGATTTATTTCAGCTTGAATATCGCCTTGAGAAGAATTAATTACGATTTTGTTTACTGTTTACGTTACAGAAAAAGAGTTTTATGATTCGTTAACTTTCAGAGCAGAGCTACGCAATTTTTGGCATGAGCATTCCATACTGAAACTAGTTGATCCGGCATACCTCATTTTGATTGTGAAACACTTTGACTGATTCCCAGATCTGATATCGATTAGATTCTTATCGAACACACAAAATTTCCTCAAAATCGCCCTAAGTTGTTTCTGGCAACATCGCGACACGAAACTTTTATAATATCAAGTATTTCATCTTTGCTTTTAAAGATTCTCTCCCGATGATGCCATGCTTTGAGATGACGAAAGACAATGAATATGCAATCTAGATCCATTAGACAATAAGACACAGGTGCACTGGAAAGTGTAGATTTCTCCATCGGTTTCTATCGCGGAGACACTTTTACCTATTTTCCACAAGATGTCGAACTTTCGCTTGCAATTTGCAATTTGTTATTCAAAAAAGAATAGAGAATTGATTTTAAGATATTAATTTTAAAAATATGCGATTTTTTTGTTAATAACAGCTTTAATATGTTATGCAGTCGTGTCATAAAAAATTCAAAATAATTTATTACAATTATTATGCGCGACATGACCCTACAATGTTGTTACTTAAAATTATCTGGTGTAACGCCAATGTGTGCGTGAGTCCTAATCCTGCGATCTGACATGAAAAACTCAAGATGCTCTACTGTATAAAATTTTGCTAATTCTTACTGACTATTATTATGATATTTTATGAATATCAAATGAATTCTGTCTATTGTGTAATCACACTCAAACCATTTAACTTTCTGTGGAATAGAAAATCAATAAGAATTATTTCTTATTGAATAATCTAACTTTCCATTCATCTAGAAATATCTATGAAATCGAATGCCGCGTAGGAGGACGACTTTTTAAATTAAGATAAAGTAGGTCGAAACGGTTATTTTGGTGCAATCGATTTCTTAGCTTGAATGCATTTCTTAAAATATAGCCACAGTATGAATACGTGCAGTAGACTAGCTATATTAAGTATTATTAAGTATCCTTTAAGGATACTTAATACTATGATGATATCCTTTAAGGATACTTAATGACCTCGCTAATCACAGAGATAATTTTAAAGCGTGTGCGACAGGATACTATAATATTATTTTACTGAGTTTAAGTTATCTGAAATTATGTTAATGGCGCTTACAAGTAAATCGAGCGGTTTAAATGAAATGAATTAATGCAAAATGAATAGATATCTAGGTTACATTTTTGATTCTACTAGTGAATATCTAGAATTCTAGATTCTAGGCACTGTAACACAGTCTACATATCGTTACATGACACCTTTTAAATGAAACATATAGCACAGAGTCACATCTAACCGACACCACCATTTTATAGTGTAACATGTCATCCCCAAGGAAACGAGCTGCGAGAACAGAAAATATATTTCCACAATAATATGACTGCCTGTAGAAGATATTTTAAAATTATGACATTAAGTTACTATGGCGCTAAAGTTGAACTACTGTCTACTTTAATGTATTAGTTTTTCACTATTACAAGTAATATCCTAAATAGAATGAAAGAATGGCAATGATGCACTAACTAGAAAATTAGAATTTAATTTTCAATTCATATACTGCATGGTGATCAAAAACCTACGTCACCAAATAACATTTTTATAACGGTTTTTGCGTTCCTATAACCCAAAAGTCTAATAAAAATAGGTTTATTATTTCCTTGTTTACGAGTTATGTCGGAAAGCTATAAAATGTAATAATTGAGATTTACATGTTTTACGACGTACGCAGTAAACCCATATATGTTGTATGTAAAATGTAATAAAGTAGCGTCCTGATTAATAATTAAATATTGATACCAAAAGGGTCATCTTGTTGAGTGTGACAGTAATGTTATGAAATACGTATTTGAAGACATGATTTCGATCATGTTCATTCGTGAAGCGGGTAACAATTTGAAAACTGTTGTTTTTGGGTATAAATGGAGGGGAATAAAAATTGAAATAAAAAAAAAGTGTATTCTCTGTATAGCTAGATAAATTAGCTATCTGATTCTCTCTCTCTCTTCACGCCCGCATCGCTGACAGATTAGAGTAGAATTTGGTACGAAGATAATGTGAATCACAAGAATAGGATAGTTTTTGTTTTGGCACCATGTATTTTAGTGGTTCTAACAATGATATTCTATGCTACTAACGTAACTTGATTGGCAGTTTATGGTAGCAATGCGTTGCTACTTCGAAGATGTAGACATACATTGTCTTTTGAGCTATCAAGTGGTTACGCATTTCTGAGAATCTTTTGTAAGACGTTGCTACTCTAGTATTTTAGAAACTCATTGGGTTCTAAAGGTCAAAGCTTATTCCCATTTACTTTTTTAACTATATGACATTCATGTGATTTAGTTTCCAGCTAGACACCTGAACTCATTGACAGTCAACACCAAACAATGTAACGATTTTGTAAGTGTATGAATGAAGGTTGATCCTATGTATTCAGCTTGAATAAATTTTGTAACAAAATACTTATATACTTTGTTACAAAATGACGCAACGTCGGTTAATCAGACTTTAATTCTTCATTTTAGGCTATTTATTTTCTTATAATAGTACTGCAATGTTTTTACGCTAGACGGCAGCACCAGCACAAACAGTAAATAAACAAATTTTGTTCGACGTTTGACAACGTTTCTGTCAATATTCTGATATGAAGTGTGCAACATGTCGGATTTTGGGTCGGATTATTATTTACTGCATGTACAGTGTGCACCTTCTGTTCCAACCTTTGCGTAATTTTCCCTATTATCTTGATATAGTTTAGTAAATAATCCATTATATACCAAGTAATTTCTCACTAACCACGTACAAAGCAACGCTTTAAGAATTCATAATTTTTAAATCAGAGATGGCAAGATTCCAATTTTCTTACTATCAGCTGAAATAATAAAGCTGATTATAGCTTCATTAATGATTCTATCTGTCTATAATTATACCCTAATAGCCCAGACAAATTAGACATAAAAAATTATATCCTAGGAAAAATTTGCATAGAGCTGAAAATTGCTAGAGACGTTAATGATTAAATACACCATTATAAATAAAACCTCGAAGTCCCCTTTGTGCAAAAATGTTTATTCAAAGTCAAATAAATGTACGAAATTGATGTTTTTCAAGTTTTCTAGTTCAAATGTTTATTTTTCTTGTAGTGTAAGAAAGTAAAAAATAATCTAAAAATTAAGATTTATCTAATCTGGTATCTAATCTAAATTGTTCACAATCTATTTGGCACAGCTGATAGGTGATATTTCTAAGGACATTTCTCAAGGAACCGGAACGGAGATATGATATTCAAATGCTTTTAGTGAAACTTGTTAAAAGTACACAGTTAATATTACATTGTGAAAAGTAGAACACTTTGTACATGCCGATTTCTTGGAAACCGCGTCAGAATTTCGTTTTTGTAGTGAAAAATTCTTCAGCGACGAATGGCGATGTGTGTGTTTTCTGGGAATGGATAAAAAATTAAACATGACCTGATTGAAAATTCGTAAGATGGAGAGAGATTAGACCGCCGACGCGGCTAGGAGAGGAAGTAATCGATGACCTTTCTGTTTCTCTAATTATTTGCTGCTGCTGTTACATTTTTACTCTTAGGGTGCGGCTCTTTGTTTAAAAAATCAGAGAAATCGCGTTCTTCATTCGCTCGAAATTTAAACTCTAGAAAAGACTAGCGTTTCTTCTTGTGTGCCTACTAAGCATTTCTTTGTATGTATGTGTGTATTGTTTATTTATGTATGTATCGCTATTCGCTAATGTAATCAAGCTGACTGACATTCACAGAAGTTAACAGGGCGAACTCAAAGCTAACAGCTCTTGCATATTCTACTCAATGTTTGTCTTACGACATCACTGATTTATTCATAGACCAACGTAATACTGATGATTATTTATCAGCCCGCGAATATGCACCTTATGTAATACAGGTAATGTTTGAACTCGGGTGTGTAATGTTGGCAATGGTGTGAACAGTGAGTCAGCACGGTGACAGGTTTGGAGTGTGAGATCGTTTTTGATTTTCGCTTATTTGCATTTTCGAAAAAGAAATGATCAGCCTGTGTCAGATATTTGCTGAACAGATATTAAGAGGCATTCGTATGAAATAAATAGTTATTAGTTACCAGCCGGCACGTGCCAATTTTTGTGCTGATTAGTGTAATTATTGTAATCAATATCTCCATACTAAAGTTTAATATTATGGTAGCTCTTTATGCTTAAACCGCTACCGAGTTGGATGAAATTTGGTACAGAGATACTTCAAGACATTTACTTCAAGTTTATGGTGGAAAATCGTAAATGAATGCTGTGCGATTAATGAAATTTCGGCAACTCCTGTAGGTATTTTGTAGAGATAAACTACGATAACATGGCGCGCCCCTCCAAATTACCGTTTCAATTGTGAGTAAGTTTGTATGTAGTAAGTATTCAACCAATCAACCAGTACTCGTAATATTTCACTTAATGTCACTTATTACCAAGATTTGTTGATCAACTAATCATAATTCATAGCTAGCCGACCGCACAAGACCACGCACTTCAAACGTTTTGAATTTTGGAGGGGCGCGCCATGTTATCGTAGTTTATCTCTAAATTCTTTCCTTCCGTGAAAGTCTTCTAGAAGTCTAGAGAGGACATGGGTCAACATTATATGGACCAACTTAGCTATCGTTTTATGCTCAAACCCACGGGAAACAACTAGTCAACTAAACTGATCTATAAAACCCACGTTTAACGGCTAGATATCGGATACAACAGTAATACAACAGACAAATAAGGTTATACTTGGTACGCCTACGTACAGGGCACGTTATTATCGAAGGTAAATCTTGAATAAAACATGATAATCATCATCATTATCGTCATTTTTGTCATCAGCTAGATCGTTATGTAATCAAGCTGACTGACTAAAGTATTTGAATTCTGAAGTCTTCTTAAACGCTGTCAATTTTAAGTAAACGTGAAGATTTCATTTACTTGTAAGCATAAACCTGTAAGCACAATATTTAAAGTCCCGTTTTTAAATAAAAGAAAATAACTCCTCAAAGGAAAGGATAAAAATCTCCATGTTTTGGAATATAAATTCTATACTCCTTGGAATTTCCAATCGAATTGCTCAGATATTTTAGCTTCCAGTCGAGCTGGCATAAGCTTTTGAAAAGTCGATTTAGTATTGTCGAAGCCAACTTACCGAGTGCTTATTAGAAGTTTATGCCTTTAATATTAAATTAGTATTAGTTTTATAAATAAAATAATTAAAGAGCTAACATTCAAATCTATTTATATAGAATTTTAAAGCACTTTTATAATTTGGTAACAGTTTTTAAGTAGGTACTTAAAAAATTAAGTACATTATTTCAAACGTAAAACGGAGGCTCGTTTCCGTACCAAATCTCGGTTCGAATCGGAATTGGAGTTGTGAGAATCGGTCACACAGTTTAGTGTACGACTAATTCGAATCTCATCTGTAATTTGCACGGCAACTAATTCGCTGGACTCGAGTCAATGAACTAATCAGTGAACCAATCACTGCAGACACTGCAGTCAATTGTAGATTCGTGGTATTAGGGTCTGAGAACACTAGGACGCATGTTCGTTAAATGAACACCTTGCGATTTCATCACAGTTGTAACAAAAAGTTATTTTTACTTATTCATTACTAGATGACGCCCGCAATTCCTTTGCGCCAAAATTAGTTACTTCATCAAGCCCCATCTCACAAGTGAACAAGACAATAGAGCTACCAATAGAGTCTCGTTTTCCGCGCGAAATATCCTGTTAATGTGAAGTATCATATTCTGTCCTTTCCTGTCCTTTCCCGTGACTCAAAGTTTGGATGTGAAGAGGTAACAGACAGACAAAATTTCTCATTTATAATATTAGTATGGATATTATAAAATACGTGAAAATGTGTCTAACTATCTGTCTGTCATCTTATCGTTTAAGCCGCTTTAACATTAGGCCCGGGAAAGGATATAGGATAGTTTTAATCGAGGCAAAATGTACGGTTACAGCGCGACAAATGATTTTCTACACAACCGAGTTACGGACAACATCTAGTATAAAATAAATCTGGCTAAAGGCATTAAGGGCGTCCCTTACGGAGATACCGTAATTTACCGTATTTCAAGCCCTATAAACTCATAATTTGAAAGCTACAAAGTTATAATAAAAATTTAGCAGTAATCTTCAGTATATCGAAATTCCTTTCCCCGTTTTAAATTTTCTATTTTTGATTATTATAGTCATGATATCAGCTTCCAAAGTAAAACCAATTTATTAAAATTCAAGCATACATTCAGCATCTCCTTAGGATTTACAAATTACTTTTATTTGAAACACACGCCAATAGATCGACAGTATCATAAACTACATATTCCCCGTTTTAATTTTTTTAGGTCAATTTTGAACTAAGATAAGAAAAAAAATATGGTTTTGGTGCGCTCTCGGCAACGCGGCAAATGTATGGCCAAGGTAGTTTGCTCGGGGGACGACTTTAAGCCCGCCTCAGGCCTCTGTACCTGTGCGCAAAATGTATAATAAAAAATTGGAAAACTTGGTTAAGTTTCGTATCGTGATAGCTTCGAAACCAAGTGTGCTTCAGCCCTTAACGATGAACCAAGAATAGATCCTAATGGAGCAAGACGCAGGACTGTTATTATAAGCGGTAAACACTGAATATTCATTTTATAACCGTGATAAGTACTATGAGGCACCTTTATTATCAGAAATTCTTCAATTAGGGCCTATTTCACCACTCTCTGATAAAGTTCCGAATGGGCTATTTACGACTTTTTTGACAGATTTTCCATACTTGATTTGTCTAGTTAATTGGTGGATAGTCTATACTCTATTCGTCACTTATCAGGACGTGGTGAAACAGGCCCTTAGTCTTTTACCACCATTATCAAAAGCGTTAATGATTGAATAATGTTTTGTTTTTTAATAGTAAAACCTAAAATCCTGACAAACCGTAGAAACCGGGCTTAGTCAGTTGTTTTATACGCTCATGTGGCGCTCCCAACTCCGTTACGACAAAATTTGTCTATTACGCGGGAACTGTAAATTTGTCCGGGATGAAAAGTATCCTATGTCCTTTCCGGGGACTCAAAAGTATCTTCATACCTCAACAAAAGCAGTTCAGTGGTTTGGGTGTGAATAGCAGACAGACAGACACTCTTTCGCATTTATACTATTAGCTATTTTTTGCTAACAAGGAACCGTAATAGGAAGTCCTAAATTGTGAGTACTGCTTGAGTGCTCGATTGATTGAGAATTCCCCTTATGCCATCACTCATTGAGTATTAGTAATATCTTTAAAACCTAACTGCTACTTAATCTTCAAGCAATGTAATATGTTATTTTATTGCTGAACAACAAAAACTTTCTGATTTAGATGTGAGTTTTGTTTTTATTTACCATGACCGTGCGTCAGGTTCCCACATAAACTGAACAATACATAGAAATCTCAGTAATTATGAACCGTATGAGAATCAACGGTGCTTTGCCGGAGAAATCTTGGTTAAAAATAGGGTTGCCACAAAACTGCAACTTTTAATATTTTAAATAATACATTTTAATTCCAATTTTGAATAATAGCTACCAACAACGTGTCACTGTTTGATCCTGATCTACCAATAACGACACTACATCATCATTATTCCAAACTAGTTGACGCCCGCGACTCTGTTGGGCCAAAATTCGTTTAGCTCGTAAGAATCGTATTTTTTATTTCGGAATAAAAAGTGTCATGTTATGTCCTTTCCCGGGGCTCAAAATTTATCTCCTAGCAAAAAAATTATCCATAGCAAAATTAAACAAAATCGGCTCAGCGGTTTGGATGTGAAGGGGTAACAGTCAGACAGTCAGGCAGACGACACTTTCGGATTTAACCTCTCGAATACCGGGTTCTATGGCGCCATTTAATTATTTTTTTTCAAGTTTTACAAAATTTCGGCAACCAGCAACGAATTTAGTGCATTCTTTTTGTAGCCAACTTCATACTCTTTAAAATGATGGATTGAACAAACAAAATTAAATCTTATATATACTACAATAAGTTACAAAACTGCGTGAGGTCGAGTGCATTCAAGTTCGAGAGGTTAATAATAATACTAATTCCCGTTTCATTTTTGTTAAACGGTGCGCGGTCTTCACTAGCAATCCACCCCGTGTTTCTTGGTTAAGTGACAACCCTACGAGACTTACAATAAACATGCGTTTTTGTTACGGTCGCGGTGTATCGCAGAAATCGATTTTAATTCACAGCTATTGTTGTTTGTGTATCTTAGATAGGATTTTATATGCGTATTGTACTGCGTATAAAGTTATAGCGTGATAGTAATACTTTGAGAAAGTAAAGCTCATAAAAAGCTTTTATTATGGAGTTTTTTCAACATAAAATGAAAAACAAAGTACTTTGTATCTTACATAGACACATTTCTTTAGAAATGTTTTAAAAGTTTCATAATATTATGTTGTAAAACGTTTTATATTATAAAGTTTTAAGCATTTCATACGAGTTCGAATATTGCATGTAGCTCATACAAGGCTTAATTCGATTTTGCTCGACTGCCGAAAGAAATTCCTACATCTCCTCCTACTCACATTTGGACACTAGGCGACAAGGCATTTTTTTTTTAATAGACACAAGGCACTTTAACACACATTTCTAAATGTTTTTAAAACTTGTGTAGCTGGACATATCCTTATAGCTACTTCAGTCAACATGATATGGAATACCTTATTTTCGCATATTTCGTATTTTGTACTAAACATTTATAAGCTGATCGCGTGTGGATCGTTGATTTAATGCGTTTCCCTACAATTTGGCCGTAGTAATTTATATTATTACGATATTACGAACAAACAAACCCTTTTACTCGCAATAATGCATAAAAGGGCTTTTAGATGGATTATAAATTATAAACGAAAAAATATCCACAGCCGAACATATAACCGAATCGAATGCAACTTGAGTCTTGGCTAAAGGCTCAGACTACACAAAGGATATCGGGAACTCCAGACATGTCAAACGGACACACATGGCATGCCAATTCCTGGCAAACAATCTTGGACTTGTTTCAGTAGCAGGCCAGCTGCATACAAAGTAGACCTGCATTGACCTGGTCAAATTGGAAAAGTAAGGAAATGGAATATTTTGGTGCATTCACAAATATTAGGTATTTGTTGTACTTAACTAAAGTAAAAAAGTTATTTTTAGGTGATAAGAAAAGGACATAGTATGTTATGAAAGCTTAAGTGTGTATGAAAATCAATATGTCCTCAAACTTAACCGCTGAACTAATTACTAATATATTTTTATCTTCGAACAAAATACGGCATGGAGCTACTTTCGAATCCTGAATGGTTCTGATTAGTTCATGCGATTATAGTAGACGTAGGTGGTAACAGTCAGAAGATTTAAGCAAGAAAGAGAAAAATATATGCTCAATAATTACTTTTAAACAATATTGTCATTTATCAAGGACCATATAAAACGGACCCAGAGATAAAAGCCTTAAGTGGCAGATAAAATGACTCATAATCCTCAAGCTTCCATCGGTCAGCTCATCAAGGCTATTGGCTCACATAAAGCCTGGAAAGTGACTCATAAGTCACGCCCTGTGATCGGTGATCCGTGCGTGAAATATATATCCATGGTAATACAATATAGTTCGAGAGCCATGGAATATATTCCCTATTATTTGCGCAAATTATATTTGCAAAGGTCGGTGCAGAGGGCGCTATAAGCACATACAGTAAAAAAAAATCAACCAAAATCTGACATGTTGCACACTTCATATTGACAGAAACGTTGTCAAAACGTCAAACAAAGCTTTTTGTTTACTGTGTGTGCTGGTGCTGCCGTTTAGCGCGAAAACATTGCAGTATATCCTATGCCAAGTTTCCAATGCTTTTTGACACATCACATCTTATCATTTGTGCTTTTGATCGACTAATCGACTATTAAAGTGCGACAAGGCTTTAAATTAACGTGGGCGGGGGCGCTGTTGGTAAAGGAGAACTGTCAAAAATGACGTTTTTGTATGATGGCAGCGTTAGTTCCTTTTTTCGCCACGTTCATTAATTAAAGCCTCTACGCTTTTCTATTGATCTGTCAAATCCTCAGAAATAAGTCCAAATTACATTTTTTCAATCCAGTTATTCAAACAATCGCTGGATTACTAATGGAATAGTGTAAACGGGCACTGGGAAGCAATTTTGCCCAAAAAAAACATGGAATGGATCACTGGATTAGATTAATATATGTTATCCGGCTATAATTATTTAATAACTTTTGCATGCCCCAAGTGGCCTATGTGCTGCAACTAAACTGAATGTAAGACCTATATCCTACACACATATGCAAAATAAATGATTTGATTTGATATAAAATAACATTTATTTTATAAATACATAAGATAATACTTATTATGTACCATGAATTCATGAGTCAAGCGATTTGCCCTATTATCATTTTCCTTCCTTATTATCCAAAAATAAATGTCAGTTTGTGGTTTTGTTGTGATGGGAAAAAACATTAAGCACTAGATGACGCCCGCAACTCCGTTATGCCAAAGTATCTCCGTACTATAATTTCAGCAAAATCGTTTAAGCGGTTTAGGCGTGAAAAGGTAACAGACAGACACTTTTTCGCACTTATATTATCAGTATTCAGTATGTATTGGCACAAAAGATGATATATTAAACAAGTATGCAATAATAATTCCAGGAAAATGTACATGGTCAGTAAAGTTGGATATGATCATTTTTCCTGTCTGTATTCTGAACGGGAACAACAGATTTAGTTCTGGTTATCACATAGTATAAGGACATTGATGGAGCTTAATGCAATGTTGAATTGAAGGTAACGAAGTTTATATTGCAAGAATAGATTTGTAGGTTACAGATTAACGCCGTGACCTAACTAGTACTAGTACCTTATAAGTTATAACTATCTAATAGTACTGACACTATAATGTTGTTAAGTAAAATAATACTCTGTTGCGTTACAATTATTTTTTACTTTTTTAACCTGTAAATGATAGCGAATTTTTCAGTTACTCATGAATAGATCTCCTGTCAAATTTAAAATAACTCATGACTTACAGAAAGAGTACATAGAATCAATATAGAAGAGATACAAATAATTCAAGCTCTCAGTCTCTCCCTTTCTTATTTATATATCTTTGTTTGGTTTCATCTTATGCACCAAAAGCCGAATAAGCCTGGCAAATGGCACGACAGCTGTTCCACACACCTGCCACTAAACTGTCGCTATGGCAACAGACGCCCAAACATGCACGAGCCAAAGACCTTTCGTTTTTAGGTTATCTTTGCCGTAGATTATAAATATTTTATAGTTTGGCTAGATGAAACTACTAATTAAAATAAGTAGAATATAAGCAAAATAATATATTTAATGACTTATAAGCAGGAAACTGCCCAGAGGAAGTTATTTTAAGCAGTTTTTTTAGTAAGTACTTATAGTTTTTAGGGTTCCGTACCCAAAGGGTAAAAACGGGACCCTATTACTAAGACTTCGTTGTCTGTCCGTTTGTCTGTCTGTCTGTCTGTCTGTCTGTCTGTCCGTCTGTCTCCAGGTTGTAACTCAATAACGGTAATAGCTAGAGAGAAATTTTCAGAGATTATGTATATCTGTTGCCGCTATAACAACAAATACTAAAAACAAAAGAAAATTAATATTTAAGGGGGGCTCCCATACAAGAAACGTGATTTTTTTGGCTTTTTTTGCTCTATATCAATAATGACATTTTTTCTCGAAGTCCTTAGTTATATCTTTTCTGTAATATTTAATAATAATATTAAAATAAAATAAAAAAATAAGGGCGGCTCCCATACAAAAAACACAATTTTTGGCCTGATTTTGCCCTATAATAGTACGGAACCCTTCGCGCGCGAGTCCGACTCGCACTTGGCCGATTACTTTTTTTTGTCACAAAAGAATGCAAACTCAATCTCTCAATCTCTCAAAACTATGAATCATTCTGCGCCCAAAAAATTACAGACACGTAACATATCGTAACAGGTAGCTCTAAAAGGCCAGGTAAAAGAAAGTTATTATCGATTAGCGCCTTATGGGTCCAAACGACCCTACCGATTGTGACGAATGGGTCTGTTAGACCGGCGACTTTAGACGTCTTTCATCATAATATTGAGCGTCCGTAGGAGTTCTATGTGTGAAAATATAGAGTTGCCCACAACTTTTTTGTGCCTTAATTGGTTTATTGCATTTTATTGGTATAAAAATTATCATAAGTCCTGTCCCGGGACACGATGTATATCTATAACGAAATTTTATCTGAATCGCTTCAGCCGGTTAACTTGAAGAGGTAACATACATACATATTTTCGCATTTATAATTTTAGTGAGCTTTCAAGAAATGGCTCCACTACAACTACTCCATTCTCTAGCACTATTCTATCAAATTTATGTAATAATTAAAAGTTATTAGTACAGTAATTGCTAATAGAAAAATCGATTGAGAGAGAAGCTGATTTAATAGACTAGGCCTAGTGGAAAAAAATAATGACAATTGAGTTTCTCTCACGAAGAGCGATTTACCGCGCACGTTGTAATAGAATTTTCTGGACAGAATAGATACTGAAATCCGTACACACGAATTTCCTGAAACGTACGAAAGGTAAACCAAATAAAATGCATACCAAATAAAATGAAAATTGGTTCAGTAATTTAAGCATGAAGTGGTAACAAACAAGCACGTCATTTTCAGATTTCAAATAATATTAGTATAGATGAGCGGTAACTTCAACAGTATTTAAGATATTTTTTCAGGTACATTAACCCTTTTTCCTATCGCGATATACATTTAACCCGCCAAATGTAGCCTAATAACATTCAAAGGTAGCCCATTTGTACGGTCGTTTCCCACCGATATAAGCGTATAACGTACATAAGGCAGAGCTTATCGCCTATGTAATATGCATAACGTGGATCTGATAACAGTAATATTTTGTAAACAGACCGCCGATAAAAATTGCCGACATACTATCGCGATTTAACCGTGAAATGTCTGATCATAATGACCCCCTATGCAGATTAATTTGGAAAAACTTCTTGGTGTGAAATAAGACAAAAAAGACTTAATATATCATTACTCATTATTCATTAACGACAGACAAAATCTAGTATAATCAAAATTAGATGCCTTGGCACGGAATATCATAAAAATTATGACATCTCAATTCGCTTTTTAGGCTTTCTAATATATTCTAATGTAATAGACAACTTTTTGTGGACACATTCTAAAGCATTACTTTACTAGTGACAGTCCTCTAAAGGCACATTAAGCGTGACGTCACTCTAACTGTTTTTTGTTGACAAAACGTTAAATTGGGGATTAGATACCTCGCACTAGAAGGTCACTCGGCCTTGTAACAAATCGACATAACTGTACTTGTACCTACTTAAACCGATACAATACTCGTATACATTCTGTTTATAACGCCTTCGTTGTACGAAATTTAACTTCGTTTATCGCGAAAGCCATTTTTTTTACGGACAAAAATATGTACTATGTGTCCTTATCCGTGACTTTAAATGGTTCCATGGTAAATTCCATCTAAATAGTATTAGCGATTTAGAGCGTAAAGAGGTAATTATAATATTAGTAACACACAGAAAGTTTAGAAGACAGGGTATGTTTTACCCACCCGCGAACTCTTGAGGGTTATTCACAAATCTAATAAATAATAATTTCTTGACTACAAGAATGAATACAAATTTATTGTGACTATTGCATTCAAGGAAAGTGCTAGTTTCTTGTCATTGAGTAGCAATTTAGAGCGGTTTAAAATGCAATAGGGTGATAACCGGTGCGTAGAAACTGGTACGGGAGTGTATTGTATATCCGCCGCAGGGTTATGTGAAACATTGTATTGAAATACATATTTATATGACTATGAATGGAAGATGTGTGTTCTATTCACTTCGATGATAGCGCTGGCACTCCGTACCTCCCTAAATAACTTAGTAGGAGATTTATAAGATTACTAGAATGACGCCCGCAACTCCGTTGCGTCAAAACTCGTTTATCGCGTGGGGACTGTACATTTTTCCGGGATAAAAAGTATCATATGTCCTTTCCCGGGACTCGAAGTCTCTCCATGCCAAATTTCAGTAAAATCGGTTCAGTGGTTTGGGCATGAAGAGGTAACAGAGAGACAGACGGATAGACGGACAGACACAGACGGACAGACAGACAGACAGACATACTTTCGCATTTATAGTATTAGTATGGAAGTATGGAATGATATGACTATGAATGGAAGATGTGTGTTCTATTCACTTCGATTCTCTTGATGGTTATTGTGACTATTGTAATCAAGGAAAGTGCTAGTTTCTTGTCATTGAGTAGCAATTTAGAGCGTTTTAAAATGCAATGGGGTGATAAGCGGCGCGTAGAAACTGGTACGGGAGTGTATTGTATATCCGCCGCAGCCCGCAGGGTTAATTATATGTGGAACATTGTATTGAAATACATACATATTTATATGACTATGAATGGAAGATGTGTGTTATGTTCACTTCGATGATAGCGCTGGCACTCCGTACCTCCTTAAATAACTTAGTAGGAAATTTATGGATTATTTTCTTCGTAAAAGCTTTACACGTAGAACGCTGATGGTTTACTATGATTGCCACAGTGATTGCCAATCATATAAGAAAATGTCCCTCGACACTCTACAGTCTACATGTCGTTATAGCATTTCCTATTATACGGTAACGTAGAGGGCTACATAAGGCTCTTTGTAAGACATACTTTTAATATTAAACTTGCAAAACCAAAAAAAAACATTAATAACAAGCTTAGTGTAACGTACAAATATAAATTAATATTTTATCACTTACTTGAATTACTCGTCTATACTTATTATAAAACAAAGTCGCTTTTTTTCCCTCATGTCCCTTTGTTCCCTTTAATCTTTAAAACTACGCAACAGATTTTGATGATTTTTTTCAGTGTTAGATAGCCCATTTATTGAGAAAGGCTATAGGCTATATTTTATCACGCTAAGACTAATAGGAGAATGTGGAAAAAACGGGGGAAGTTATTTGAAAGGGCTTATCTAGCGAACTACTGAAGCAATTTTTATGTTATTTGGCACATATAAGAAGTAAGTAGACCACGTGAAGGATCATAATAGGCTATCGCTTTTAATCATTTTTTCAGTGGCTATATATTTTATACCCTTGCGACGCCGGGGCTAGTAAATCCCCGTCGCTAGTAAATCATAATTCAAGTGTTAAAAATTTAATTTTCTGCTGTGTGTCAACCCTTAGTATGGCCGATGTAGCACATTCCTAACTATGGGGCCGACCATGAAAACCTTTACAGAATTGAACTGTTCAAAGTTGTGTTAAAATAAGTGTTTAGTCAACATAAGTGGTGCGGACTGACGAGGATAATTATAAAAAATCAACTAACGTAACCAATATACTCAATTGGTAAGAAACATTTTCATTTCTAACAACTCTCATCCTACTCTTAAATTATATTTGACATAATAATGTCAATCAACCATAATAACGTCAACAAACATAATAATATCAACAAAATATGTACACCGCTTTTGACAGTGACCGTGCAAGCCATCTGTATCGAGCGTGTTCGGCTTCGATCGTGTTCGGTAACGTATCCGCCGCAAATCATTTCTGTAATCAGTCATTGATAAGATTTGCGAACATTCAAGGGCAGTATCGCTTTTAGAGATAAAGTTCTACGATAACATGGCGCGCCCTTCCAAATTATAGTTTCAATGTGTGTAGTCACACCCTTATGAAAGAGTTTGTATGTAGTAAATATTCAACCAATCAACCAGTACTCGTAATATTTCACTTTATGTCACTTTTGTTGGTCAACTAATCATAACTAGCCGACCGCGCAAGACGATTTGACGACGCACTTCAAACGTTTTGAAATTTGATGGGCGCGCTATGTTATCGTAGTTTATCTCTACGCATATATTTAGTAAGCGCCGATCATAATATACAAACTGAATTACATACAAAAATATTATGAAATATTGATGTGAGCTACTTTAAAAAATCTTGTGATAATTTGTATACCCAAATCCTAATAAATAAAGCCAAATTTATTCATTTAAATTGAACATTATTATGCAGATAGTTAAAGCGTTACCTACTTTACGTGCGTACTTTTTGGTAATTAAGTATGTTAATAAAGAAATTAAGTATGAACCAATTATAGTACCATTTATGAATACCAAGTTTAAAAATATTACCGCTAGTTTTTAATCACGTATGCAAAATTACTCAACTAAATAAAACTTATAAAAGCATTTTCGGAAGTCCTTACTAACATTTTATTTTCTCTGACCTAAAATATTTTTTTTAAATATTCAAAGACCTACCTCATCGGTATACGGGCCGGGCGAGTCGAGGGGCGAGTTGAGGGGCGAGTTGAGAGGAGAGTTGAATGGGGAGCTGGACTTCCGTCGTAGCAGGAGTCTCTCAGCCACCAGTTTCAACGAGTCCCGTCTCTTGTATTCGAACATTTTATCCAAATCACTTCTTCTTCCATCCAATTCACACACATGACACGTCCATTCGAAATGGCCGGAGGAAAATGTATGGAAACTACGCGCGCTGATACCACCAGGAAAATGATAAAGGAT
Organism: Lysandra bellargus; assembly: GCA_905333045.1. NCBI lineage: Eukaryota > Metazoa > Arthropoda > Insecta > Lepidoptera > Lycaenidae > Lysandra > Lysandra bellargus. The sequence continues at coordinate 8,205,786 of HG995351.1, read as the reverse complement.
TTGCGTTCGTGTGTTTTCAGGCGCTTGATGTAAATATGACATTAAGAGCCCGGGTTACCCTCGAAATTCTCATACATACGTAATACCAAAATCATTTTGTCATACGAAAATATTTAACATGTTTGAGTTATTTTTCAGCTTAAAATAGTAATTACCTTTTCCTTTTTCGTTCGTTCCTGAACAAAAATTTACTTCAAAATATTTAAGCACCAAAAATTTTTTTTTTTATGTATAAATTTTTTTTTACTAAATTTACTAAGTACTAAATATTTAAACACTAAAAAAATATTTTGCAGTAAATTTAATATTTATTTATATGTTTTTTAGTGTTTCACTCTATTTTTTTAGTGTTTAAATATTTAGTAGTAAATTTAGTAACAAAAAATTTAACACAAAAAAATTTTTTTTAGTGTTCAAATATTTTGAAGTTAATTTTTGTACAGGAACCTAGGTAATTACTATTTTAAGCTGAAAAATAACTCAAACATGTTAAATATTTTCGTATGAGAAAATGATTTTGGTATAACGTATGTATGACAATTTCGAGGGTAGCCCGGCCCCTTAAGCCTCAAGGGCCTGTTTCACCACTTTCTGATAAAGTGCCGAACTCTTTAACTTATTCACAACTTTTTTGACAGATTCTCCATACTTCATCTGTCAAGTTAAGTGGTAGATAGCCTATTCGGCACTCATCAGGAACTGGTGAAACAGGCCCTAATAGAGCAGAATAGCAATACACTATCTAGGGGACAAAACGAGGAATTGTGGAATAAATAAATGAATTACGAATTACGAAAGTATTTAAATATAGCATAAACAGAGCGTTCCTTGTTAGATTGATTCAGATTTCAGACCAATATAAAACTTTTTTAAGAGCAAGCTATGAATAATAAAAAGCAAGTATATTATAAGAATACTTTCTGCTGTTTGATAGGAATTTGACTAGATTAATTAATCAGGAACGAAACTGCATTAATGGTACATCAAATACAAATCGTAGTACTGTAATCCTACGCTTTCTTCTACTTCAGCTATGAAATTCCACGCATTTCTTTTAGAAAAGAAACAATTAATTAGTAGAAGAAATATTTTCGTTCTCAGTTCCCTGAGGAGGCCACGAGATAACGAAATACACGCACGTTGAATATTGTATGACACTCTTCAGGGAGTTGTGATTTATCTATTGATTGTACCTCGTGGTGAATTTCTAGTACCCGTGTTTGTTTATATGAGAATTGGTTGAATCAATTACTTTGGGCATTTACTTTGTAAAGAAATTAGGTAGAAAAGAAAAAATCATGGTTGAGGCTTTTCGATAACATCATTATTTCTAAATGACAGAAAACTAAAAACTAAAAAGTAAAAACCCTTTCCATAAATTCGTTTGGAAACTGATCACTAAAACTACCACAACGTCAATTCAAATCAAATAATACGATAGAAGTAAAAAAAATTACTTTACTACGAAATTCAAAATCGCGAATTCAAAATTATAGGTCTAGATCTGAACCTGGGGAAGTGTGAGCTCTTGGTCCCTGATGATTGCGAGAATAGAAACGAAATAATATCCAATTTTAAGGCAGTCGCCCCAGAATTATCGGTGACTGAAAAGAGTTTTTCTTTTCAGTCACCGATAATTCTTTTTCTCTTAGGTTCACCTATTCTTTTTTCGTTTGGAATCCTAATTTTGCAATTCATTCAGGTAGGATTGAAAAGGTTCAAAAAAAGTTCACAAGGCACCTTAGTTACAAATTTAGAGTTCCAAACCTTGGTTATGCAGACCGCTGCAGTCGCTTCCATCTTCCTCCACTATCAACCAGAAGGAACATCGCTGATATCCGCTTCTTGTTAAAATTAGGCCAAGCGAAATTAAATTCCCCCGATCTTCTAGCCAAACTAAACCTAAATATACCACCACGCCACTGTCGCATACGAAATATTCTGCACATACCTCATGCGCGAACTTCTTATAGACAAAACTCATTCTTTCTGAGGTCAATGAGAGCGTTTAACGAGCTTTCTAAGTCTGAACCTGCAATCGACCTTTTCACAAGCAGCCTAGTATCTATTAACACCGTGTTTCTAGGCAAACATCCAGACACAGAAAGATGATAACAAAATAGGTATGTTATTAGGTATTTTTCTATTTTCCTATTATATCCAGTTACAGTGTTTCTATTGTTTGTACACTGTACTTAGTTACATTATTAAGGACACAATATAATTCTTGTAGTCAATAGTTAAAGTAGTCTTACTATTACTAGTTTGTTATTTATTAGTTTGTTATGTAGTTTTATCTTACACCTAATACTCCATAAGTAATTGTTATCTGTGGAGGCTTGTAATTGGCTTTTCTTTCCTATCCTTTATGACTATTATAATATTGTTAGCTGTAAGCCACCCAAAGAAAATAAAATAAAATAAAATAAAATATTCTAGCCGATTCGTTTCCGGACTATATAAATGAAAAAATTCAAAATTTTAGTGAAAGTTTAGACCGTCTTCTGCAAATCAACAGTCACATGGCATTTACTTTGATTCGGCATTGTTTATTCGTTCCCAAATTTACGTATGTTTTGCGGTGTTGTCAACTCTGGAAGTTTCCACAACTTCTCCATAGCTTAGATGACACCCTAAAACATACGCTCTCCACAATTTTAAACATCAAATTTGATTAATGTTCCTGGACCCAAGCCACGCTACCCGTAAGGTTCGGTGGCCTGGGAATACGGAAAACTTTTGACGTAGCATTACCGGCGTTCTTGTCCTCAGGTCACGCAAATCGACAAGTAATAGCCAAAATTTTAGAGCCCACATCTTGCCCATTAAACATTCCATTTGCGGACGAGACCAAGGACGCCTGGGATATTGCTAGTGCCGGCAGCGAGGTCCCCGTGAATACATCTTCACAGAGGCTCTGGGACGGGCCCATCTGCGAACTGATGCGTAATAAACTCTTAAACACGTCTACCAGCGTCGCAGAACGGGCTCGCCTTTTGGCCGTGGAGAGGTGGGAGTCGGGAGCTTGGCTGCAGGCACTACCATCCAAAAACACAGGAACATTGCTGGACCGAAATACATTCCGCCTAGCCACTGCTCTGCGTCTTGGTGCTCCCCACGACGTCCCCCATCAATGTGTTTGCGGCACGCACGTAGATAGCTACGGTCATCACAGGTTGTGCTACTCGCGAAGCGCTGGACGCTTCTCTCGACATCACAGCCTAAACGACCTCGTTCGTCGGGCTCTTGTCACTGCCGGCGTGCCAGCGATACTGGAGCCCTCCGGTTTGGTTCGCGACGATGGCAAGAGACCCGATGGAATGACCCTGGTTCCCTGGAATGTGGGACGGGCCCTTGTGTGGGACACTACTTGTGTCGACACACTTGCCCCGTCTCATGTTCAGGGCACCTCGAGCTGTGCGGGCGCTGCCGCAAACCAAGCAGAGAACCTCAAGCGGCACAAATATGAGAACCTCGGCGGAGATCTCATATTTGAACCGTTTGGGGTAGAAACCCTAGGCGCATGGGGTCCGGGGGCACATAAGCTTTTTAGCGAAATATCTAAGAGGCTTATTGAAGCCACCCGAGACCCCAGAGCCGGGAGCTACCTAGCACAGCGAATAGCAATTGCAATTCAACGTGGCAATGCTGTCAGCTTGCTGGGCACTCTGCCAGATAGGGACGACCTGGGAAAGTTTTTCTTTTTATAATTTTATGTTCTAAGTTTGTATATATTTGTATATTTTATTTTAGTTTGTATTTTTAGTAATGAATTTGTGATTTTAAGTTTATATTATTATGTTATGGTGTGCTAAAATTAGTTTAATAATTTAATAAAGTTTATTTCTTTACTACGATACATCAAAAATCATAGCCTCTTTGTCAAATTAAGGTCTCGTTAAGCTGTCGATTCGGTTAACGTCTGCAGACAAACTTGAGAATGGAGCGATTGAAAAGTTTCAGCGCTGTTCTTTTTAGTACATCGCACACTCAGCGCCAAAACTCAATTCCATATTATAAGATTGAAAACGTTTTGTTTGGAACTGTACAGAATCTACTTTTCTTTGGTTTTCTTTTAGGTTTAATGGCTCACCTACGACAAAAAAGTTTGCACTTACTAATTACTATACCATTACGAAGAATAATATTATGATGATACACGAACTTGAAACAAAAACATCACTTACCCAAGTCAGTCATTTAAAGACAGATTTAAGAAAAGTCAAGTCAAGTTTTTTAACTCAAAAGACTTATGACTGACTAACGATCATTTGTTAGTTGTTATTAGACCATAGGAACCAAAAAAATACTTGTGGAAGAAAATATAAGGAATCCCATTAGAATATTAAAATTATAAATGTCTAATTAAGTTAGAAAAGACGTTACGACAAAGTTATGTGTACTGAACCCACCTCATTAACAGCGCTGAATATGTAACGAAACCCGCGGGCTAACCTACTGTGAATCTTGGAGTTGTGGATCTTGGTAATGTGAACATGAAACTTGAATTGCGACAAAATTTTGGCAATATAATATAATTTATAATCATAATTATTATTGTAGTCGAAAGTTGATGAAGTCGATAACTACCATTTTATTTATTTTATTTTATTTCTCAAGAAAAACTTACAGCTATGCAATAAAGACAATTAAAACTAATAAAATTAACTAGAAGCCATTAACAAGTTTTTGCTTATGTACTTAAATTAAAAAAAAAATAACTTATTACTCAGCTCAATTACTCATTATTCAACTCAACTACTCAACTCAACTACAACAACCATAATATTATAAAGGCAGTTACCCATTTTTGAACAAGCCTTGTACCTACTTTATCATCTGGCTATACTTAAAAATATTTTTTTTTTATTTCAAAATATCACTTTTTCGGTCCTTAATTTATGCAAAACAACGAAAATTTTCAGCTATTAAACAATTGTAATAATGTGCTTATTATTTATATTTTAATCACAATTCACAAAACTTCCTGAAATAAACTATTCTGATTCTGATTAAGATAGAGTTCGTTTGCCGAAGCTTACAAAAACATTCCTAGGAATTTGAATAGAAGCAGGTGCCAAGTTAATTTCTGCATATTGTATTAAGGAAAATGAATGTACTTTGATAATATTTTTTATTAAATAACAATAATAAATCGGAAGCATATAGCGATAATACGACGGGGTCAAGATACTTTATCAATGTATTATTTTTGTTTAAGGTGAATGGCATTGCAGTTATGCGCTCGAAATAACATGGACAATACTGTGGCTCTACTCGATCCATACTAATATTATAAATGCCAAATTGTGTCTGTCTGTCACCTCTTCACGCCCAAACCGCTGAACCGATTTTGTTGAGTATGGACTTCATACTACTCCATACTCCATACTATGAAGATACTTGAATCCCGGGAAAGACCATAGGATACTTTTTGTACCGGAAAAATGTACGGTTCCCCTCGATAACAGAATTTTAGCGCAACAGAGTTGCGGGCGTCATCTAGTTATGTCGATATTTTAGTGTTACATCCCTATTATCTAATCTCACACTTTGGCAAAGAAAGACTGATCTAGCAAGTCTGTTTTATCTGGGAAACTGTACTTCTTTGTTTTTCATCCTTTCAACTGCGAGAAAAGCTATCGGTCTTCGAGGTACTTAAACTTGCATTATTTGGTAATTATATTATAAATATCACCATTAATATAATTCGTTGGCATAGGCATTCACAAATATATTTTACGGAACGCAGACTAAACAAAAAACAGCTCTATCTGCTTATAAATTAACACCAAAAATACCAAGACCCCAATATACCGCAAAAATATTCAATAATTCAACCCTTCTGTAAATGTTTACTCGGCTATCTCCTGGGCGATATTTAATCCTAGATTTATGAAGAGCTCCAGAAACCCAGAACCATAGATATCCCACTAGGGTGACATGGGTGAGGAATTAATACGTAAAGATAGAGATCGGTATCTATCGGATTTAATAATAACGCGCCTTGCCACGCGCCAATCCTGCCTGCCCGATAAGAAAGTTTGATAAACAATGAGTAAACTTTGTTTATATACCGCCAAAAAGTATTCTTATCATCAAAGCGCACGGAAGTGCGCAGGCCTAGTTCCAGCAGGCGGCGCGCATGCCGTGCACTATTTACACGAACCGTTTCGTACTTTTGACCCCCCTGTAGCTCAGTGTCTATTGCAAGTGCAAAGATAAAATTATACCTACGGAATTATATACTAGTACTTACGCAGTATACCAAATTTCATAGATATAGCTTTGGTAGATCCTGAAATATGTCCCTGTAAAAATAGCTAATTTTGACACTCACTCACTCACTCACTCACTGACCGGTAATCAAAACCTCTAGGCCACTTCCAATTGTCCTAGCGTTATGAAATTTAGCACACAGGTCGTGTGTTATATGTAGATTAACAAAAAATTAAGAAATTGTAGAAATCGGTCAAGCGTGAGTCGGCACATTTACGAACTTTAGAGGCCTACTTCCAAATGTCCTGGCGTTATGAAATTTGGCACACAGGTCGTGTGTTATAATATTATGTAGATTGACAAAAAATTAAGAAATTTTAGAAATCGGTCAAGCGTGAGTCGGCTCATCTACGAACTTTAGAGACTACTTCCAAATGTCCTAGCGTTATGAAATTTGGCACACAGGTCGTGTGTTATAATAATATTAATTAGAGTAACAAAAAATTAAGAAATTTTAGAAATCGGTCAAGCGTGAGTCGGCTCATCTACGAACTTTACAGGCTACTTCCAAATATCCTAGCGTTATGTAATTTGGCACACAGGTCGTGTGTTACTTATAGTAAGTATATTAACAAAAAATTAAGAAATTTTAGAAATCGGTCAAGCGTGAGTCGGCTCATCTACGAACTTTACAGGCTACTTCCAAATATCCTAGCGTTATGTAATTTGGCACACAGGTCGTGTGTTACTTATAGTAAGTATATTAACAAAAAATTAAGAAATTTAAGAAATCGGTCAAGCGTGAGTCGGCTCATCTACGAACTTGGGATGAAAATTTTTATGTACTAGTGATACCATGAGAATACGATGAGGAGGGTGGGAGGAGGAGAGGAGGGGTATAAAATATTGTCTTGTATAAATTAATATAATGCACACTGATAAATACTGTTTACTTAAAAATTTGGCTGCTTTTGATAGTTTAACGAATACCACTAGCGGCATCTATCGAAACTATTGTTTATACCTCGCGTAGCACAAAAAGAATGGATAAGTATGATATTTTCTTGAAAAAAAGTATTGAAATCCCACCAAAAACATACCTGTTAAATTAGGGCCTAGTTCCAATAGGCTAATTATTGGCCTAAAAAAGAGTTGAAATCTAATCCAATGCCAAGTTCAGACGCACTTCATCGATACTTCTAAATTTGAACTTGGCAGGTTTTTGTGCTATACCTACGTAACCATTAATTAGTAATTACATAATGAGATAATATTTATAGAATTTAATTATTAACCTGCCAAGTTTAAATTTAGCAGTATTATGGATCAGGCTGTTGATGAAGATGATTATGATCGGTGAAGTGCGTCTGAAATTGGCATTGGATTAGATTTCAACTCTTTTTTCGGCCAAAAATTAGCCTATTGGAACTAGGCCCTATTTTAACAGGTATGTTTTTAGTGGGATTTTAAAAAGAAATCTGCGGATGCGTCGTTTATTATTGTAGAGTATCATTTTTGCAGAGCCTAAAGTTGTCCTTGTTTTGTCTTTGTCTTGAATAATGATTGGTCCACGTGAAAATGAGGCCAGCGATCTACAAGACAGAGAAAAGTATTGGCCGCACAATCGCATTTTCTCTTTCTATATGGATATTGCTAAGTACATTGTAGCGTATGATCAATTTTATACGGGTATTCCTGAGGGACCTATCAGACAGAGAGCGGTCACGCGTTCAAGCGTTCTGCGTTCGAGCGCACTATGGAAAATGGTAGAACTAGAGTATATCATAAACGGTTTTTAAAAATATCACAATTTGAATGAAATATTTATTGCATTTGATACTCTAATAACCAAATAATCCTAATCAGACATTTTTTGTACTAAAACTGCATAAATATTTTTTTTCATAGGTTGAAATTAACCTTAATGAAGTAAGTTGAAGTAGCGGATGGCTCATTCAAATGTTTGCATACACATAATTCAAATGAATATTGTGAAAAAAGTATTAGGCACATGCATGCGGTTTTATACATTTTTGAAAATATATTTTATGTTCTTAATAATGAGCTATTAACTTTTTTTAATATGCTTTTTATTTTTAAGTACTTAAAAATTGACATACCCTATTTTTCACTTTTCTTTTTTTTCGCGGAAGGTTTTCACATTTACCGGCGTCTCCCGACGCGCAACTTTATGTGTTATTTGATAGCCTAACTATCCATAAATGAAAAATTTAAAAAATCAGCTGCGGAAGATTGCGACCCTGGAAGTTATGGGAAAAAATGTGATAGAGTTCGGAGTAGATAATTCGGTATCTTATGCGGTTACTGCTGTCATAGTTTACAAAAACAATATTAACCACCTCAGACCAATAAAAAAAGAAAGACGGAGTATTTACAGGTAATGGGGTGAAGTCGCTGTCGATCAATGTGTGCGTCACGCCTAGCATAAATACGCTAGGCGTGCGCTTGTGTGCAAAAAAATAATGTTGCCAACTCAGGGTTTCAGATTGTCAAACTCCCATCCTGTTGCAGTCTTATTAAACTACTAAGTAATGACTACAAACGTTGCTATCAAACTAGATTGTTAATCATCATTCATTAGTAAATGCTGAAAAAAGTAAATACTTAAATATCTATATCTAATAAATTATGTGTTTCAACTAAGAACAGACAGACAGACAGACAGACATACATACAGACAAAAATTGTAAAGAATGTTGTTTGGTGTATGCAGTATGTATCGTATACAGATAAATATGCAAATAGTAAAAAAATCTTTCAATACTACAAGCAGACACTCCAATTTTATTTATATTAATAGATTTTAAATGAATAACGAATTTTAGGTTAAAAATAAACATTTGTCAGGATAATACAGCACGTATTAATATTTTTCCCCTATTATGGGGAAAAATATCTTGCGACCAGCATGCAGCACTGGTTGAGGTTCTGTGTTCTGAGACTCCCGAGACAATTTTTAAAACTAATAAATTAAATTCGTTATTTCGGTGGTAATACATAAATATTCAACTAATTACTTGTGAAACGTAATCCCACAAGGTTTCTTTTGAGCACAAGAATTGTTTTTGCACCATTTAACGATGCAGGACGGCATATTTTAATATTTTTTGACACAGATGAAAACGACATGCGCCGTCACTCGTTGAAACCGGACTGGCGGGCGGCAGGCTTCCTATGGCTAATGGCCGTATCGGCTTCCTATTGCCTGCCTCACCGCGTAGCATGGATGGCTCTGTCTATCTTTTTTTATTGGTCTGAGATTAACCACAATATTTTGATAGCAATAGCTTAACATCTATTTTGCACTCGTCCTGCGTGAGTAAATATGCATAACATTGATATTAATAGTACGTCGTATTTCATACCTAAAAAACCAGTATATAAGGGGAAGCAAATATCTTCAAATTGCACACTTCAGCGTGTATTTCATATTAAGTGACACTTATTTAAATTGGTTATTTCCATTAAATTTTCAATTTTCAACTGTACTAATGGCGATTTCATCATTCCCTATATCGAGCGTGGCAGAACCTTGGAATCGTTGTCCATAGTTCTACAGCAAACATTAAATGTTTCTAAAAACAACTTGTGTTTTGTAATTGGTGACATTTAAAGACATATTCTGCCTTCTTTCAATAAGCGATGGGTTCAAGCATCACGGAAAAGGGACTTTATTCGGAATAATACAAGCTGGCTGGAGTCAGGATATTCAGTACAGTTTCCGGAGTCTGAAGGACATTCACTGCCATCAACTTCTGGTGAACGAGGAAGATAATTGGAAACTCAAGTGATGGCAATACAGCACGAAGGTTTTTTTACAATCACACTTGCTCGGCGAACATAACGGTTGTGATCAAACATTTTTCTGTTCTTCCTATTGGGCAACTGTCGGAAGATGCACAAGAGTCGCGCAATAAAGACTACAGAAATATGCGCCTGCACCATGCCAGAAAATGTTCCCGTATAGCTACAAATGAAGATGTATTTAAAACGCTTCTATATACTTCAGATCCATACATTTCAAGTTTAAGAAACCCTTATGTGAGAAATGTGAAGGATCTTGATGAAGAGGCACTAAGTCCTTTGAAGGTGGTACCTGAAGGTGATGACATTTACATCGGGAGTAATTTTAGTAAGGAATAGCGAGGATAATAACAATTAGATACAACATTATAAGTATTAAAACCTAGTTATATAAAACTAATAATATTATAAGATTCGTGTAATCTGAGATCAATTAGTTTGGTGTGAGGTATAGATAGGTACCATACGATTTTATAATTTTATGTGTTTTATTATACTTGTGTGATAAGTAATTGTTCAAGTTTTCTTAATTTTACTCATATTAGTCCTTATTAATGAAAAATAAACATAATATAACTACTCGTATTACTTTTTTTTTTCTCTTTTCTTTTTTTTAACCTAAAATAAATATGTACACATTGAAAAAAAATACAAAAATTGATTATTTTTAAAATCTTCGTATATCACTGCATACATGTGCCAAATCTCAATACAATACGATGAAAAACCTTGAAGTTACAGATTTTTGATCCGATACGGACCCAAATTTTCCACTGTGGAGCGGTCAGTCATAGAGGAGGAATTCTGACGCGGTCAGAACGCCCCCTGTATGAGTATCTCTGTACTATAGTCTATAACGTAATACATGGTAATACATACAACACAAACTGACCGCTTGAACGCTTGACCGCGGGACCGCTCTCTGTCTGATAGGTCCATAAGCCAATTCTCTAAATCTATCTTTACGTAATAGTTCGGCAGATATTGCTAAGGAATGTGACACTTGACGAAATCCTGCGTGCTCCCGTCTCATACATATTAATAGAATTGGACCACGTAAGCAATGGGATTTACATCCTGATCATCTAAATTCTAAGCTGTAGAAGACGAAAAGCACAGGAGATGGTAGATAAAAAGTACTGTGTTGGTTGTTTTAACCGACTTCCAAAAAAGAGGAGGTTATTAAAATCATTGATTATTATTATAAAAATTATTCAAAAAACTGTTTTTTTCCAGAAGCTCACTGTTTTGACCTTAATTGTCAATTTCTTTTAAAGTACCAGGTAACGACTAAACATTGTATCGCGTAGCCTAAAAGGCTTGTAATATTATTTATTTTATAATCAATATATTTATTTTGGAAGCAAGGAGTTAGGCAGCAAAATAAATCTTCATATTACGCTTGCTTTAAAAGAATTTCGACTAAAACATACTTAGATTAATCTGCTAAAACGTGATTCGAATATATCGATAAAAACTATAAGTAACAGTGATGTAACATATTACACATCTTGTTGCTCATACTTAGGATATAAATTCAGTTGTTTGTTTTTGCTTATCATAGCAAACAGTTTACAACACTAGCGTTTAGCAACACTATAATGAGGACGCGTAGACAATGGGCTTTAAATATCGATAAAATAATGTTGTGGTTATATCGATGAAAGTTATGTGGTAAGAATTTATTTTTATAACGTTCTAAAGATTAATAAGTTTTTTCTAACTAGGAAGTTCTGTCGGTATTGGCTTCCTTTACTACTAATAGACTATTCCAGTGAAAATTGTTGTATCAAATTATAACATCCAATGACAGCTTTCTGTTTTTTTTTAAATGTCAAGCTGTGAACCAATGTATATTGAAAAGATAAGCTGTAGTTAAAAAAACCCTAAGGTTTTGTTTCTAAAAACAGCTCTACGTATATGTATGTATCTATCAGGGACTTAACAGCATAAAGGCGTGTGCAACATAATAGCTATAAAATTTCGTAACCCAAGTCATAATGCTTGATAGCGCGTTACTTTATTGCGCGTTAGAAACTGCACAGGAAAATTGCTGAAACTTCGGATCATGCTGCGCTGGTAAGAGTTAAACTGAATTGATTCAGCGAGTGTTGATTTTCGACTAAATTTTATCACTTTCCTACCTATGTAATATGTATGTAGTAATAAGAAATAGTGCTTGATTCAATGATACTCTATGTTACTAACGTAACTAGATTGGCAGTTTACGGCAGCAACGCGTTGCCACTTCAAAAATGCCTGCAGGGATATCTGACCTACATAATGACATAATAACATTATGAATTACATTATGAAAACGCATTTCTGAGAATCGTTTGTAAGACGTTGCTACTCTAGTGTTTTAGAAACTCATTGGCTTGATGTCTGAAATATTTTGACAGAAGTGTTCATAATTTTGATTCGAGAACATCAAGACATCAACATTCAACAACCGCTTCACAAGCGTCGACTAAAACCGTCGAATAGATTAAATCCTGCTAAAAACCTATTCACAGGTTTTGCTGACCTTTCTTATTTTTCAGCTTTTCTCTCTTTCTATGCTTCTAATATGTCAGAAATATATATTCTCTATATTATGTCAGTAATAGTTACGTTCTTGACCTTCACCCGCTTACGACAATAATTGCTCTGCACATTCAGCACAGAATTGGCGTTACTAATTTGTTGAATGCAAAAAATTCTAATAGGTCTTTAAATAACCACGTAAACGCTTTAACCTTTTTACTACTTGGCTTAAGATTGTAATGTTAAATATAGTTTTTTCTGTATTCCTTACCACTTGTATGCAGCGTGCAATTCGAATTTGCTTACCTGTAACAAAAATTAAATCTTATATATAAAAATGGATTTTCAGATGTGTTAGTCGCGCTAAAACTCGAAAACGGCTGAACGAATTGGGCTGATTTTAGTCTTAAAATATTCGTAGAAGTCCAGGGAAGGTTTTAAAGTGGCACGAAGTTCACTGGGACAGCTAGTCATTAATAAAAATTCTTACAGTATAATGTTATATCATAAAATTACTATGAACACAATAATGTTCTAGAAGAATAGTATCTTACGCAAATAAACGTGATATATCTTGATTTTAAATACGAAATTCTTACATACGATAAAAATATTTTCTATTTTCTTCATCAGTAAAATTATTATATTACACATTCTGTGTGTTATAAATATAATATTTATAACACACAGAATGTTATTTGTTTAGTCCACCATAGTAGTAGTATAACCATTATGGTTAGTCTACACGCTAGGCAAATCGGTTCACAAGCTTGGCAGCCAAACAAACCAAATTAAATACTTCCACTGATTGCACTGATTGCTTACCAACATAGTTTACTTGGCCAGTGTGTGCGGGTGCCAGTTTCACTTTCCGCTTAGCAACAACGTACCCCTTTACTAATAAATATATATTTATGTAGTTTTCGCTTTCCTTGTCTGTCATGACTCATGAGACTTTTCCAATGTATCAGAATATACGGACAAGCAGAACAGATATAGCTTTTATCTATAAAAATGTTTTTAAGTAAGAAAATATTGAGTATGCGGTCGCTATAACTTTTAGTCAACAATGATGAACATAGTTTAGACGTATTACGTCTAAAGCGAAGAAGTCTAAAGAAGCGAAAAGATATTAACACGCCACTGTTGGACGTTCCATAATGAGTTTTGCATGACTAAGGCGGGAATGAGAGACGATTAAATTTCACATTAGAAAGCCATAAGCGATTATAATGCGGAAAAAAGGATATACATGTGAGAGTATTACAAATACATTAATAGTAGAGTTTTCAATGAAAGTTTACACGTCATTAAAAAAAAAAACTATTGTAAAAAATGCATCTTTTTTTAGATCTATGATGATTAACAGCCGCTACTCAGAGAGTTTGAGAGAAAGTTTATGTATTAATCATCATTAAAATAAAGTTAAATAATCACTGTTTTTCTCACTAAAACGTCGTTACACTCTTTCTGGATATACAAGCTTGACCAACAGTTTAAAAACAAGGAATCCATTTTGCTATCACCTATTCGCCAAAGCTGTTTGGCAAACACGTTAGTGTAAGAGCGCCGTAAAGTTTCAATTTGTTAAATCTTATTGAGTTAAAAATAAAAAAATACGATCGAATTAACAACCTCCTTTTTGGAATTCGGCAAAAAGTCGCTTAAATGGAAAATGGCGTCAGACAGCAAACATAGCCTATCTAGTGAGACATGAATAAAATATTATTCACATGTCCCTTTGTACTTTAACCTGACATTCGCATGCAGGATACACAGAGCACTAGAATACAAAACACAGGAAAGAGTTAGTGTTTAACGTCTGTTGCTCATCATTACTATCCATTGTATTATAATTCAGGTGATCAACTAAGGGTCAGGCCACACCAAAACGAGACGTAACGAAACTTAACGCGACGGTGCAATTTTGTTCCATCTTTACGTGGCTTTTTACGTGGTTCCGTACCCAAAGGGTAAAAACGGGACCCTATTACTAAGACTTCAATGTCTGTCTGTCCGTCTGTCCGTCTGTCTGTCAGCAGGCTGTAACTCGAGAACGGTAATAGCTAGAGAGTTGAAATTATCACAGATTGTGTATATCTGTTGCCGCTATAACAGCAAATACTAAAAACAAAATAAAATTAATATTTAAGGGGGGCTCCCATACAAAAAACGTGATTTTTTGGCCTTTTTTGCTCTAAGTATATCACTAATGGCATCAGGTAAGTACTTCACTTTGTCACAAAATCCTGAGTTATATGTGAAGGTACTTTAATATTTAATAATAATATTAAAATAAAATAAAAATTAAGAGGAGCTCCCATACAAAAAACACAATTTTGGCCTAATTTTGCTCTATAATGGTACGGAACGCTTCCTGCACGTGTCCGACTCGCACTTGGCCGATTATTATTAGGTACTACGTGTATTTCTTATGTGTGTACCTCGTCCTTAAGAATCTAGTTGCAGTACATAACAATAATTATTATTTTATGTACGTTTTATCAGTAAAAATATAATGAAAGGAATATTTTGTGCAAAATGCAGATACGCATTACGCACAATATAATAATTAATAATATAAGAGTTGAATAGTAGAAAGTATAACAAAACAATATATTTTGTTAAGTGGGCACAAGTTTACGAAATTGGAACTTTTACCGCATTTTATTATGTAACTTACGATAAACAATTGTTATAAAAATACTCGAATAATAATTGGCAGGTGTGTTCTTATGCAATTTCTAATTGACTTTACATAACAACATCGATATAACAGGCTTGTTGGATTTTTAAGGTTTAAACAATCCCAAATTTTCGACAGTTATTATAAATTTGTTATAGAAACTTTTTGACTTGGTTATTAACTTATTATTTACTGGTTAGAAAAGAATTTTAGATTTCTAAATTCCAAGTACCTTTACCGATATAATATTCTACTACTGACTAATATTTCCGGAGTACTAAAATTAAAATATTATGATATAGTATTTTTTTATAACTGATCATTGTTTAAGTATATAGTAACAAAGGGTCATCTCGCTGCAGCAACTAGATGACGCCCGCAAGTCCATTGCGCCAAAACTTATATACCGCGCGAGAACCGTACATTTTCCGGGATAAAAAGTATCCTATGTCCTTTCCCGGACTCGGAGTATCCCTATACCAAATTTCAGCAAAATCGGTTTAGTGGTCTGGGCGTGAAGAGGTAATAGACAGAGAAGACAACAGAATTCTCAAACTCTACATTGTAAAACACTTATAACTTTAAAATATAAACCATTGCAATAGAATCAGTTGACGTAATTATAACTATAATAACTCTTATAATATAATCAATTTAGCCTCTCACGGGTACGTGACCTACATTCAGAATCTAGACTACGGTAAGTGCTTTCAGCGGCGCTTAAGGCTCTCCACCGAACTCGACGACACAAAGACTTAATTCCGAAAATGTTCCCAAATCTTTACTTGCAGTATATTTTAGTTGTTATATTTTTAAGGCTTTGATAGTAAGGAAATTTTACATTAATTGTTAATGGCGCATTTTCACTGGTCGATAGGGCCCGCATGCAGGGTGCGGGAGATTTCTAAAATGCATGCCACGACCAATCAAAATGCGCCATTAGTTGTCATAGGCTCCCCGCATGCTGTATACCGCACGAGGTAACGACTAATGAAAATGCGCCCTAATAAACGTTATAATATGTCACAGTTATAATAATATTATAACGGGACAATCTAGTATGCATGATAGATCTTACTACTTTGATGTAAATGGTTGATTTTGGAAGACAAAAGGATATGCCTTAGCCTAGGAAAGCTGTAACATACTAGTGTAGACTACAGTCTATAATACTATAATGCGTCTTTGTTAATGTACATTTTAAGGTCTGTTGTCTACGTCTCAAAATTTTTATCTTTAGGCTGGCTTCAGGTAGATATTAGGCGTGCATAAAGCAAATTATGGAAATGTCACGACACGATGACACTATGACCATTACTCAATAGGACTGTCCGATGTCCGTGTCCTAAGAAACGGGATAAACAGTTTAGGTCGCACGTGGTGAATCAAAAACCGTTACTGCAACACGACTATCACAGATGGACCGCGTAAGTCGTGACCAGTAATACGTTTAGCTCATTCCAATCACTCATGTTCTTTGTTACACAATAGTGCTGTGACAACCCTGATTTTATAACCATGGTAGAACTTTTATTTCGCAAACAAAGCTTTTTGAAGTAATCATGAAAGTCATCGCTGTTAAGTAAAAATTAAAGATTCTAAGCAGATTTACAAAATTTTGGCTAGTTACAAGAGGTAACAACATTGTCAAAACCCAAATTCTGGATGCTATGGAGTATGGAATAGTTAATTAGCAGATAAAAGATCATGTATTATTCTAGTTACATCAGTTCACTCTGCATTTTAAATCCATGATAGTAAAACAAGTCAATCGTAGATTAACTTAAAATTAAAAATATATTTTTGACAGTTGAAACATGTCGAAAATCACTCGTCATTCTTGTGCAGACCACAATAATTAAATTCGCAAATTGTCAACCCTAGCAGTTTTCTTTTTAAACCGCTGCGAGTTTTCACAACAATTTTAATTGAAACAAAATTCTTGTGCACTGAACAGAAAATGTTATTTACAAATTTAACATCTTGTGGGTTTCATATTTTCATGTTTTTGCAGTGTTAGCTTTAATAATTCCAGTTCAATTATTAAATTAAATAGATACTCAATATCATACATTTTTGTGTATATGTATGTCTGTTACCTAATTAAGCATAAGCATATTTAGGCGTAGATCCGATTTTTATGAAAATTGGTATTGAGAAAATAAGACAACTGGGACAGAACGGAAAAATGTAGGGCTCTAGCACGATAATCTAAAAAATAGATTCTAGTATATAAACTATAAATATAGTCTATGTAAGGGTTATGTACATAATATACAACCAACTCTAGCTTAGATAGCGATAATGATTAAGTTTCTGGTAATAAAATATCTGTTATCTTATGACGAAAGTAAACGTGATTTTGTCGTGAAATGTTACGTTATTGCAGTACAGGCAGCACAGCTGACGTTTGCTAAGTGGCCATAAAATTATTACTAGGAATAAATTCTCGAATGCTTGTTTTAGTTGAGGCCCACTTAATGAATTTTACGTCAATGTCATTTCATAGCAAACGAACTGGATAACTAATCAGAAACGCAAATCCAGCTTGCATATTTTGTTGCATCAAATTAAATGATAAATATTATGATCAGTATATTTCACAGAGCTTCTTATACTTTTTAAAGATATATCAAACAACTGAGGACGAATAATTTATAAGCGAAATATTGCAAAATAATCATGCCTAAATAAAATAAACTGTAGGTACCTTCCAAAAGTAGGTATAGAAAAAGTTTAGAAAAAAAAATCACAAAATTTTATTTTAAATAGGATATTGAATGTACTGTGACTACGTGGTGGAAATTCATGTTTCACAGCATTAATTTTATTACTTTTACACTTTGCTTGCACTTATTCCACTTTACAGAAATATATTATAATAAAGTAGATTAAGTGCAAGAAATGTATGTAATTATTAATTATTGCTGTGAAACTATTTACTAGTTAGACATTGTAGACTCCACCCAGTTACCAAGTAAATACCTATAGTACTCTATTTTTGTCGATTAGCAACCAAACAATGACATTGAGGGTAGTTTCACGCCCTCTAGGTGTGGTATCTATTATTTGTTAAGTAAACTAGAACGTAATGTTGTAATGTTTAGGTAATAATAACCCTTCGATAGCTACAGGTGTTTTAAATACCATGACGCTTAAAACTGTGTAACTAAAGAGTAAGTAAAGACTAGAAAGGATAGCTCCATGAAAACGGAGCTATCCTTTCTAGTCATTGTAAGATATTAAAATGATCGTTCTTTAAAAATGAAGAAAGGTGTCTTTCTTTGAACAACCTAATCGCGTCATCTATAAGATGAAGTTATGGAGATATATTTTTGAGCCCTTTCTCCTGGACGGTTCTTGACACGGCAAAATGTACGGTTCCCTAACGAACACCAACTAGTACCATCAAATATTTATTATTATTATTAGTGTAAGATTTACGAAAATATTCACCAATGGACCACGAAAGCTAAAGCAGTCAAAACGTCGGGAATAAGAAAGTTCTCCGTGACAAAATCCGTTAGCGCTTAAACTATGAATATCTAGATTCTAGTAGGCTTATAAAATAGTATTTGCGCGGTTAATTTTCCTTTATTTATGATCAGGTAATCTGAAAGTCAACTGGCCATCTGTTAGTATTTCCACGTACTGCATAAATAGTTTAGGAAAATCACGACAACGTCACATATCTCTTGGAAGTAACTGCGAGCTGAGTAATGCTGTGTTCAGGGTTATTTTGCCTGTAATATGTCCTTTATGCCTACCAAATAAGGTGGTTCGCTGTAGGGTTTGCATTTAGGTTTAGGTGTTACTTTACTATACCCTGTAAAGGTTACAGCATTTTAGGCGCTTACTAATTAAGATAATTTTTAATCCGTCGATCGCCAATTCCTGGAAATCTTTTGCTATCGCGGCCCATATGGGCCTTACGGGGCTTGATGGGTTAATACACTTTTTTAATAACTTAGAATATGTTAATTGTTACTATTAAAAGTTAAAATTTTCTGACTTGACTTGACTTGACTTATGAGTCTTTTTTAAACCGAAATTGAAATAAAAACATTTTCCAACATTTATCACTGTAAAAGATTAGTACAAAACAGTGTTACGACTGAGTAACAACTTAGGGTAACATTACATAAAAGTACCATAAAAACTCACTAAAGTTCTCATTTTATGTGCTTGTAATTACAATTATATAACTTAACGCGTCGTTAATATTCGTGAATATTATTTAATAAAATCCCTAATTGTACGGTACTAAAGACCCATGCGTTTACGGATGGTTAAATCTATTTGAATTTCAAAGGGCCTGATTATATTATGGTGCATACTAACCCTGCAACACCTGCAACATTAGGGAGCCCGCTGAACCGTGGTCTTTTTGACCTACAACATTATTTTACACACTTGGAGCATGATATCGCTCGATCTTGGCCCAAACGACCCAAAAAACCGTTGGAGATGTAGATAATTGAGTAGAAGAAAACGAAAATTCACACCTTGGGGTTGAATTTGAATCTTATTAACTTATCAGAAGTTACAGGCCAGCAGCTGTTGTGAACTTACGCTTTTACTGATAAATTAATGTACTACTTATAATTTATTTGAAACCATATTTTGTTCTCGTCCGAAATATTCGAACGATTCAATCTAGGTTCGCGTAGTGTATATATTCGTTGATCTAGGACAATTTTTATATTAGTAAAACAATTTATATACTGTATGTGCAATGTGCATCATACAACTAATGGTCGAGTCAGATATAGTAAGTAATGAATAAAGAATAAAAGTGATCACGAATAAAACCGATAGTGGCCCCATATGTGGGTGTTCAGGGACAAAAGGACCACGAAGCGAAAGTGGTGCCATATCAGGTGATATATCGCTCCATTCCGTGGTCAGAATTACAAGTGGGCAAAAACTGATAGAAGTGCAAATGGCGCGATATTTATGTATTACTGGAACATGGAACAAATACATGAATGACAAAAGTGGAACAAGAATGGGATTATTTGATGCAAATGAAATAAAAGGAACGCTTGAAACTTAAGTTAACTTTATACGTGGGAGAGCCATGCTTCGGCACGAATGGGCCGGCTCGACCGGAGAAATACCACGTTCTCACAGAAAAACGGCGTGAAACAGAGCTTGCGCTGTGTTTCGCCGAGTGAGTGAGTTTACCGGAGGCCCAATCCTCTACCCTATTCCTTTCCCTACCCTCCCCTATTCCCTTCCCTTCCCTTCCCATCCCTACCCTCCCCTATTACCCTATTCCCTCTTTAAAGGCCGGCAACGAACCTGCAGCTCTTCTGATGCTGCGAGTGTCCATGGGCAACGGAAGTTGCTTTCCATCAGGTGACCCGTTTGCTCGCTTGCCCCCTTATTCCATAATATATATATATTAGTAAACATAAACTTTCCTACATATTTTCTCCTCCACTATAAAACACTCTTGATTCCTACTTTTTTTTTTTTTGGTCTAGCAAATAATGCTCGAGTAAAAAAAGGGAGTCATCTTCCAATATTACTATTTCTCTTTAATTATATATATATATATATATATATATATATATATATATATATATATATATATATATATATATATATATATATATATATATATATATATAATTAAAGAGAAATAGTAATATTGGAAGATGACTCCCTTTTTTTACTCGAGCATTATTTGCTAGACCAAAAAAAAAAAAAGTAGGAATCAAGAGTGTTTTATAGTGGAGGAGAAAATATGTAGGAAAGTTTATGTTTACTAATAAAATCACATTTGGGCCAATACTTTACAAAGAAAAGTAAGTACCACTCACCGAACTTTTATCCAAATGTGTCTCAGATCCGTACATTCCATCCGTGTACTTATATCTATATGTAATGTATTTGTCCGGTTGTCTCAAAGAGAATAAGCTTGAGCACATACCAACGTGACATTTAGAACCAAAATGGCAGCGAGATGAATGCTTTTTGAATGCCAAAGAAACCCCCATTCAGTAAGCAGGTCACATCAAAGGTGTTGAAAGTGAAAAGAAATGGGCTACATTAGAATAGCAAAAGCCCTATGTAGGGCAAAGGCAATGTGTATGTACTTTAAATTATTCACGACGAAAAATTCAAATGAAAATTTTTCAAACGCAAGATGGAAATCGAATTTCACACCACAGAGAGTAAATACATTCGAAATAGGAACTTTCTCTTTACTTTTTTACGGTAAGATTTTGTAAAGGTTGGTATACCGTGTTATGTTTTTTTTCCACTTCAGCTTTTGAATTTAACATTACAGCTTCGATCTCCAGTTCCGTTTCTAGCAAACAGCAAAATAGCAGTCTAATCCAAAATGTTATAAATGGGAAATTACGTTAATTGTTAAGTCTATATCTCAGTTTTTTACCTCTTCACGCCTAAACGGCAAACGGATTTTAATAAAATATGATTTCGCAAGGATATACTCTGAGACACAGAATGTCCTTACATAGGGATATGATAAATATTTTTTGTTCCGGAAAAATGTGTTGTCCCCGCGCGATATTTCGACTTTTGTAAACCAATTTTATTTTAGAAATATAAAACTGTAGGCTCGATGGGACTTGGAACAAAATTAATGGACCGATTGCTTCCACCAGACTGGAACGATACCACAGACAACAAAAAAAAAACAAAAAAATAGCAAGTTTTCTAGAACTTTCGCAACTTTAACCCGAGGGAAAATTACTTTTTATTATTTAAAACTTCAGAAGTAAAAAAATGTTTCGAGAAGTGTCCAGCTAAGGAAGTGTAAAATATTTTAATTTTAAAGAAAGTTCAGAAGTAAAGGCAGATTTACATGGAGCTAGAACTGACGTCAGTCCACTGACGTGTCAGACTGGCCACTGCCACAGTGTAAAGGCATATTTACATTGTGTCAGTGGCTGTCGTCAGTGTACTCTGCTGACTTGAAGTCAATTCACACTATGGCAGTGCACTGATACAGCACTAAACTAACCTCAATTACTAACTCACTCACTAAGAAATAGCACATAAATTAGTGGAACATTTCTGTATGGATTAGATTAGTTCCCAAAGTCTCATAAAGTCATAATAAACATTATAAGTACCCGAACTAAACTTTAGTATGAAAATTTGCATAAAATATGACACCGCATATTACGATGGTTTAAATATATGACGTGCCTATCGCTTAGTATAAGCCCAAACTTAGTATCCAGGTGGCGTTAGTTGAGATTAAATGAGCAATCCATATTCCATACTAATATTATAAATGCGTAAGTGTGTCTGTCTGTTACCTCTTCACGCCCAAACCGCTCAACAGATATTGCTGAAATTTGGGAAAACGTACGGTTCTCGCGCGACAAATGAATTGTGGCGCAACGGAGTTACGGGCATCATCTAGTTAAGTATAAGAACCTAATTATTAATATTAATTTATAATTTAGTTGGGTAACGATAACCTAAATTTATATTACCTGGGTAAAAGTAGCAGAGCTCATGACAATAATATAATTATTATAACGTTTAATCTAAATAATTCTATACAATAATCGTGAGTCGTGACATATGGGGTGATTTTAATATTATAGTCGCAAAATATGGAACATAATAATTTTCAAACCTTAAAATAGAATGACCTAACCCTAACTATAAAAGCAACGATGCCGTAATTTTTAACCGTAGAGTAAAATATCAGGTTAGTGCGTCCATTTTGGGAGAGGCATAAAATAAAACTGGGAATATTTTATTTTTGGATAAAAATCCTTTGCATGCATGTGCATGGGGTTAACTGATCCATGGCTATCAAGTTACAGTGCAACACATCAATCTAATGGTTTTTTCTCGAAAAAAAACTAAAATTTTAGTCAGATTTTACTACTCACATTTTGTGTCGATGATAGTTTAAGACCCGGGAAAGGACATAGGATAGTTTTTGTTAGAAAACAATGTACGGTTCCCACGCGATATAGAATTCGGTTGCGGGCATTAGTCCAGTGTAAACTTAACTGCAATCACACATACATATATTTCTAACAAATCGAACAGACTATCGAATAGATAAGTTTTTCATAACATCTATGAACAAACTGTGGTCGTCCATCACTCTTATCGGTTTAACGCCATTAGCGGTGCGTTAACCCCCCACTGTGACCCGTGACATCGCGAATGTGATACACTGTGCTACTTACTGCAGGTAGTGAAAGTTAGGTAAGCCATTTTACTGCCAATTCTATAAGAATAAGAAATCTGCATGTGTGACTAGGTATACTTGGTTATAGATTTTTTTTTAACTAAATAGAGACAAAATATTCATGTACTATAATGGAGCGGTTAGTGAAAACTTGAATTGGTAGCATTATACGCACACTGACCTTTGCTTTGCTTACATGTTCTAATATTGTAATTCTACATTTCTCCTGAAATTTAGCAATATGAAAGGGGCTAAAATAGTTTAATGTGCTGAAGTTATTAAACTTCTAAATAAGCGATTGTAATCTTTCAGAAAGCATTTCTTGTACGGGGTAGGTACTTATAGGTATGGGGATTTTAAAATATAAAGAAACTCAAAAAGTCAGCGAATAATAAATTCCCGAAATTCGATGATATATTACTGGAAGACGATTTAATTTCGAGTTGAATTCAACTAAGCAGCGATGAATGGAGAGCTATCCAACGAGTCAGTGACCGGCTTGACAGCGACAAATATTACTGTAAAATACTTGACACGCTGCCAACTTCACACAACTAGAGTTAAGCCGGCTTTTTTCACTGCAACATATAGGGTTGATTCAGACCGCAACGCGACGCGTATATGCATTTCTAAATTTATATGCATTTGACAGATTCTCAAGACGTCTCACGCAATTGAAATCTGTCAAATCCATAGAAATTTATGCCGCGCCTCGTCTCGTCTCGCCTCGTCGCGTTGCGGTCTGAATTGACCCTAAGGTTGCTTCTTTGCCACAATGCGACCACGGCCGACATAAATTCAAATTAAATGCCACTTATCATATTATAGGTTATGTTTAATTTTTTACCGACATTGGTATGGTCATTGGTCATGCCGCCGCGCCGCTGCTTTGTAATGGCGTAGAGAAAAATACAGCGACCACATAACCCAATAGACGCCTAATGTTTTGATTTCTCTTAACAAATAATTGTGTCAATGCGCTGAGGTAAGCGACGCGGGGGGTGAGGGAAGAAATGCATTACGATTGGCCAATTCAAATTCACGGCATGTCATAAATCATAACTAGTGATGGGAAGTACGAGAAGCGCTGGCCAAAAGAAAAAAAAAACAGTACATAATATTTATTTTATTTTTAAGTGTAGAATGAAGAAAAGACTTTTATAAATTAATATTTAATCATTTTTAAAATGAATTAACTTCGTATAAATTCTCCGAACTGCAGGTTTCTGAACCGAAGATTTTGTAAGAAATACCAATCTTGTAGTTATGTATTTATACATCACACTATTTGCTAAATCCACCACATGATTGGTTTCTTCACAATGAAATTGATGGAAACTTATTTCTGAAAAAAGTTGTTCACCAATAAAGCCGCTTGAAGTTTTATTGACTAAAAACTCTGCTTTACGTGGTTCACTTTTCTTTACGCCTCCAAGATACAATTTCATGATAACTTCACAGCGACGGCAAATTTTAACAACACTTTGTGACGGGTAGATTAAGCCACCCATGTCTCTGTAAGCTATAAAACTTAGCATTTTCGTTTAAAGTAATCAATGCCCCTATGCAGGTTTTACATCTCAAATGCTTTATTAAAGAGCTAGCAACAAAACCTGCTATGTACTCAATAGTATTTTCAGCAAACTGAGATAAGCAAATTGATTCTATGGCACTGTCTAAATCTTGATGACTTTCGGTGCCGAACTGAATTTCGCTCTTATCTTCTGCCTGCGACGCCTCACCGACCGCCGTGTATAAACAGCCTATATTAATAATTGGTGTTGTTATGTACATAATTATTATTGTTGTATCCATATTCCATACCTATGCCTTGTAAGTTGTACTATTATCTACTTTGTGCCATGAGACATTGGTGACCTTAACACGACGTGGTAATGATGATGATGATATTGAATTGCGTGGTAGCATATGCTTTCTGTACTTAAAACAACGCCGAAACTCCCAAACGTGTATCTATAAGGAGTCAGGAGTTCTCTCAGCATCTTCGAAACCATGGTATACCTTGACCCAATATTTGACTTTTTGGTAGCATATTCTTAGTACACTTCACATAAAATCAAAATCACCATATGTTTCCATATAAATTTCGAGGAGTTCCCTCGATTACTCCTGGATCCCATCAGGTCACTACTTTTGTGAACATGGTACCAAATTGGAGTGAAACCTAATACAACAAAACAAAAATTTCGTTTCACAAACGGCGGAGTAATCGTTGAACATACAAAAAAAAACCCACAGCCGAACATATAACCTCCTCGTTTTTTGGAAGTCGGTTAAAAATTTAAAAACACATACTTACACACGTTTACAAAAACAATTCATAAAATATTACTCTTTTTCAACAATATGAAAAAAAAAACAATTTGTTTAACTGATAAAAAGTCAATCATCGCATCACTAGTGACGCTTGA
Organism: Lysandra bellargus; assembly: GCA_905333045.1. Classification (NCBI taxonomy): domain Eukaryota; kingdom Metazoa; phylum Arthropoda; class Insecta; order Lepidoptera; family Lycaenidae; genus Lysandra; species Lysandra bellargus. The sequence continues at coordinate 8,179,904 of HG995351.1, read as the reverse complement.
CTCGGCTTGACAGTAATGAAAGAAAGGATAAGGATTACTAGTTTGTGTATGATAGAAAGGGAAATACTTATAAACAAACGTTTTCCTTGACGTATTCGGACCAGCGTAAGTTGAGCTCTGAAGAAATTGATTCCTGACAATATAAATCTTAAAATTGGCTTACCTATGAAAAGTTATGCCGTCTTTGCTAAAATTAGACGATTGGCTACATTTTCCACACCATTTTACTGTACAGGGAGCCATATTTCGCCTTTATCGTATTTTATTTAGTAGTAGACGCATGAGATGTACATAGGTCACGGAAGTGGTCGATAATGAGACAGATTTCGCTGTCATTGTCTCAAGTAAGACCTATTAGTCTTACATGTTGCCAGACAGTATTTGCCTTGCATTAGGCGTCTATTAGGTTATGTGGTCGCTGGAAAAATACAACCAAATGTGCCAGAAGTGGCACGCGATTGGCCTATGTCATAAAGTGACATTTTATCGGAGGATCGCGAGGATCGGAAAGTCACCTGAAAACCGACTTCAATGTTTCACTGCAACATAACCATGCGCTACATGTTTAGAGAATACGGGACTCAGAGGAGTACTAAAAGTATGGCGGCCATTAATTTTGATAAAGATAGTCAGTTTTTGTGTGGCTTTCACAATATATCTTCACTAGCTTTTACCAGCGATTACAGTATCCCACGAGAGCACTTTTTTGGGTAAAAAGTAGCATATATGTTAATCCGGAGCCTAAACTTCTAAGTTCTTCTGCAATAGACGAAAATTCGTTCAGTAGTAGCGTGAAATAGTAACAAATAAACACCGTCACAAACTATCGCATTATAATTCTCGATTTCGAAAATCTATTAAATACCGACAAAAATTTTTGGCAGCAGATTTTTGTACAGCGATTATGTATTTTAATGCAACAATAATACAGCAACATCCATACTAATATTATTAATGCGAAAGTGTGTCTGTCTGTCTGTTACCTCTTCACGCTCAAACCACTGAACCGATTTTGCTGAAATTTGGCATGAAGATACTTTGAGTCCCGGGAAAGGACATCTGAGGATACTTTTTGTCCCGGAAAAATGTACGGTTCCCGCGCGATAAACGAGTTTTGGCGCAACGGAGTTTCGGGCGTCATCTAGTTCATAATAAAATAGCACAATCAAGGTACAGAATTCAAAAGCAACAAAAGAACTGTAAAAAGCCTATCGAGACATCTCGAAACTACAAGTGTTTCAAGCACGTAGTTAGTAGTCATTAAATCAAAATTGTTTTGTTACCTCTAACAACTTAACACCCCTCTAAGCAGTTTGGGAACAATTTCTTCTAGCCAATTGGCGAGGGGTCTTTTCAAAAGACCCCTTTTAAGAATATTATTACGTCTTCAAGTCTTTTGGATGTGTTGAAAAGGTAATGGCGGTAAAATTGATATACTATGTAACTTTTAAGGGCCGTAACAATAAGATGGAAGAAGCTACTTTAAGGGAGAAATAGAGTGAAGTGTGTAACCACAGATTATTATAGCGACTTAAGGGTGTAGAGATCAACTACGATAACATGGCGCGCCCCTCCAAAATTCAAAACGTTTGAAGTGCGTTGTCTAAACGACTTGAAGTGCGTTGTCTTGCGCAGTAGGCTAGTTATGATTAGTTGACTAACAAATATTGGTAATAAGTGACATTAACTGAAATATTACATATACTGTGATTGGTTGAATACTTACTACATACAAACTCTTTCATAAGGATGTGACTACACACATTGAAACAGTCATTTGGGGGGACGCGCCATGTTATCGTAGTTGATCTCTAATGTTTGCTTGCAGTTGTGTTCTTTGCAAGTGTCTAAAGTGTCATACAAAATTAACGTTTCATTTTGTATCATAGTAAACTGCTAATTCATACTAATAATATTATAAATACGAAAGTGTCTGTCCGTATGTCTGTAACCTCTTCACGGCCAAACGTCTGAATCAATTTTGCTGAAATTTGGTATGCAGATACTTTGAGTCCCAGAGGATATTTTTAATAAGGAAAAATCTACGGTTCCCCCGCGATAAATGAATTTTGGCGCATCGGAGATGCGGGCGTCATCTAGTACAAAATAGTTGCTTATTTGGAAGTCTTCTCTTTGGAAGTTTTTATCACGATACAATTTATACATTATACAATAATTATTAATTAAAAATATTGACATCATTGGATTTTTTTAATTGTTTAAAAGAATTGATAACTTAATTACGTATAGAAAGTCGGTGGTCATTAGTCATTACTTATTACGCATGAGCCAATACGACGAGACATTACTGACAACCTTATCAGTTGACTTGAAGACCTTTGCACTGATAACAACTTTCTACCCATAGGAGTTGACATCATTTGGACATGGCACGACTTTTAATAGAAACAGCGAAAAGCACGGTTCTCGCGAGATTTATGAGGGAAAATCGGTTAAAATATTATACTAAAATCTTTAAAGAACATTTAAACTAAGATTAACTTGAATATTTTGAAACTCAGGACCTGACACGACTTTTGACAGAAGCTGCAAAATGCACGGTACCAGCGAGATTTAGGTACAATTTAAAAATTAGTCTAATACTGCTATAGAGATGGTGCTAGCTTGCTAGTTGCTGCAGTGATATTACTAACAATAAGTGACGCCGTACATGGGCCACACGCGACAGCCACAAACACCCTTTTAAGCTAGTCCACCAATCGTCGTAAAGTGAATCGTTGCATAACGTGTGGCGGCCACCGGCGTCAAAAAATGTATGAAAACTACAGGAAATATGCCAGTAGCAGCGTTTTGTGGTTGTGGCCGGTGGCCCTTATAACATTTTCTTCTGCATACTAAAATCATTTTCTGTGCCTATTTTTACATAATATTTTATTCTTTAACATTGCTGCATATATTCCCGACATCTTTCTTAAAAGGGTACTAAATATGAATTAAAGAGGTGACATTTTAGCCCTTAACGTTAATGGTCCACGGCAATTATTAATAATTCATTTTAATAATTCACGCGTAATGGTTGAAAACTTTCCGTCCGTATGAATTTATAATACCCTAATACACTAATAAATCAATAGTCCGGATATCCGTCCGGTAATAACCAACTATACAAATTAGCCGTGTGTACTTTTCCATCTAAATTCTGTGAAAATATGAAAAGCTTGTTAGGGCGAAAACTTTTCAATGCAAACAATCATTTGAATTGTTTGAACTGTCTGTACATTCGACAGTTTAGTTCGATTTTGATAGAAACTATATATTTCTATCCATTTCTGCTTATACGGAGTGTAACAAGACTGACCATTAGTTATGTCCACATTATGCGCTTTCGTCATCTTCTTTCATTCACTTTCGTTTTGGCGCATTCAATAATTGAATACGTCAACGAACGCAACGCCAACGTCACAGTATAGTAATACATAGTATAGCAATTAGGGATATTCAATATTGCTATACTGTGGCCAACATTGTCAATTTTGTTTTTTGGATACGGTCAGAGGGAATGCGTCGCGGGCATGCCTCACGTCCGCTGTTGTCTGCAAATGTTTTACCTTTATAAAAAATTTCTGGGCCAGACAGAGTAGAAACTTATTGCTAAAGACCTACAGAAATAATTTGTAACATGGTTAATGGTTATTGGTTACATCATTAGCTAAAAACATTGAAAACAGTTTGCAGAATTGATCATTGGCCGCGGCGTATCTACTAATCTAGTCAAATTAAAAATACAATCAATAAACTAGTAACTAAGGGGCTATTTAGTTAGGTATACCTATAGTACACAGTTTCGTACTATAATCATACTACCAGACATACATTGTTTATTTTCTTGTTTTTTACTGTACTTTAGTGTTTCAAACATATTATTACTATCTAGTAAACAAAGATTGTTATTCCTATGTTTTAAAATCGCTGCAGAAATTTTCAGGTGTTTTGATAAACATAACAATTTGTTTTATCTATTTTGTTATGTAAATAAAATAATATATCAAAAATGGCCTTGGCAATGTTGGCAAAGTAGTTGTAAACAAACCTAAATTGCTAACTACTAACTAGGCTCTCTTTTGTGACACTTTCGGCACAGCGTCATCTGTGTGACACTTTCGTCGTCACACTTCGTGAGAGGCGAGTATTATATATTAGTGACTAACTCCACTTAGGACATTTTCACCTGTTCCGGTCTATTATACTGTCAGGTTGGTGATAAAAATTTTGCTAACTTTTCGTCTAAGACTGTAGTGTTACTATCATTTAAACTCTAAAGCGATGAAAAAGTGGAGAAAGTTCTTTTCTTTGCCGTTTTTAGTTATAATTTCGTACCGAAGAATCTCCTTGAAATTTAGTTTCAAGCATGAGATTACTTTGAGTAATTCGTTAAGATAAAACATATTCTGGTAGGTTCAACATAAACAATCCAACGTATGTAAATAATATTCATATAGCTTCTGAGTCATTCAAGACGCTCATCATAATGTAAATAAATTATTATGTCTGCGTCGACGTCACTTTATAGTTCTATCATAACTTCCGATTTGAGTATCTCTCAAACCAACTATCGTAGTTTTTACAGTGTTCCGAAAACTTTTTGTGGTCGTACTGAGATGTCCCTTTTTTGGCACTTAGCCTTAGAACTAAGTATGATGCTGTTGACCACGTCACGTAAGTTTACTGCGGTACACCGGTGTCCGCCGCACACACTTTGCGGATCACTGGTTTAAGAGATACTCAATTATTATACAAAACATCTATACTTATTATAAAACAAAGTCGCTTTTTCTTCCCTCATGTCCCTTTGTTCCCTTTAATCTTTAAAACTACGCAACGGATTTTGATGATTCTTTCAGTGTTACATAGCCCATTTATCGAGGAAGGTTATAGGCTATATTTTATCACGCTAAGACTAATAGGAGCGAAGAAATAGAGGAAAATAGGGAAAAAACGGGGAAAATTATTTGAAAGGGCTAACTTGAACGTGCTAATCTCAGGAACTACTGGTCCAATTCGAAAAATTATTTCAGTGTTAGATAGCCCATTTATTGAGGAAGTCTATAAGGCAATATTTTATCACACTTAGACTAATAGGTGAATGTAAAAAAAACGGAGGAAATTATTTGAAAGGGCTTATCTCGCGAACTACTGGAGCAATTTTTATGTTATTTGGCACAGATAAGAAGTAGACCACGTGAAGGATCATAGGTTATCCATTTTAATCATTTTTTCAGTGGCTATATATTTTATAACCGTGCGACGCCGGGGCGGGTCGCTAGTATTGTATAAAGCAGGAAAGACAACCCTACAGGAGAATCATATTTTTTGGGAAGTAGTGATGAAACTGGTATAATAATAGGCACCAGTACCACTGGATTCTGTCGTCGGATCAACACTATAATATTATTATCAATGTTGAAATGGTCAGCTGTTACAATCAACCAGCATTCATTGCTTGCTACCGTTATATTAATGTAAATAAGCACTAAAATATACGTGGGCGAGCCATGCTTCGGCACGAATGGACCGGCTCGACCGGAGAAATACCGGCGTGAAACAGCGCTTGCGCTGTGTTTCGCCAAGTGAGTGAATTTACCGGAGGCTCAATCCCCTACCCTATTCCCTTCCCTACCCTCCCCTATTACCCTATTCCCTCTTAAAAGGCCGGCAACGCACCTGCAGCTCTTCTGATGCTGCGAGTGTCCATGGGCGACGGAAGTTGCTTTCCATCAGGTGACCCGTTTGCTCGTTTGCCCCTTTATTTCATAAAAAAAGCTAATGTATAATCTGAAGCTGAACTTGAAACTGTCTTATTCTGTTCTAATATCATTAAAATTATGTCATCGCATCCACAAAATATTATCAGATGTACGTAAGCAGGTGAGGTTTTTGCCTCGTTTTTCCTTTGGCGTAAAACTCATTATAAATCCATTTTCGCTTTCCACCCGGATGCGGAGCTAAAACCTCAAATATTACCAATACTAATATGTCATCAGTCATCAGTCATAGTATGGCGCAACTCGTGATGCATTGACGTCTCTACGTTTTATTTTATTCCTTGGTAAAGTTGCGGTGGGTTGATCGTGCTCGGAACTATGCCTAAGCGGGGAGTGGTACGCACCATGGGGTTTTAGTGGGTAGTTCCTCGGGAGTCTCACATACCCCGGCCGATATACCCAATGAAGATGTCCCGCAAAGTATTTCCCTATGTAAAAAAGGCCAATACAAGAGTCTACGAACGTGTAGACGAGCATATTATTGGTCCATGATTATACCAAATCCGCCGAAGATGCGTAAAGCCCCCCCATGAAAAAATAGGCCAATACAAGAGTTTACGAACGTGCAGACGAGCATATTGGTCTATAGACAGCTTCCCAATCATGGTTGACAATCTCGGTTATAAATAATGACCCAATGTGAAGTCTTACCATTAACATCAAGTCATAGTAAAATTTATATTGCCCTAAAAGCAAATAACTATCTATAGGGTTCATAAGAAATGTACCGATTTCTTGGATATTTGGGCCTTGCTTCCTCTATGTCATATTTGCTTAAAACTTTCTTAAGAGTTCTCTTATCAAGAATCAAGATTGTATCATTTGAGTTAAATAGCTCATTTGTTAATTACACTCCTATAATCTCTACTAATCTCTACATAAACATATTCAAGTCGTTACTCGGAAGTAGAGTCTAGTGATGTAATTAGTAGTTTAATGATTTCTCTACTCATAATAATAATTACTAATTGTATAGTTAACTTGAGTAACGTAAAATAATAGGTGTATGAATATTGAATAACATGTCCTATAATATTATGTCTATGCTAATATTTAAATTAAGAAAGTTTGTTAAGTATACATTCTGTCGAACATTATTGGTTTCATGGTTTGCCTTTTTCATGTGAGTCATTTAAAATTTGTTTCGTTAACATAAGTATATAACATTTATGTTAAAAAACTTAAATACTTATATTTATGTTTTATATTTTACTACACTTGCAAATAAGCTTGCAATTAACATTTATTTTATTCACGTCAGCGTTGTTATAATTTACAGTGTATAATTACATTTTAATTGTTAAAATATTGCAACAACACCTTGTAGCGATTACATTGAAGCTAAAATTGGCTTGTCAATTAGCATGGTCCAGTATGACCTATCATGTTATCAAGTAACTTAATTTGACTTTTTAGACTCAAAAACTAAGGCCCACTTGCGCAAGGGTTAAAGATCTCCCTAATTTATTTAAGAGAGATATATTTTGACACGAGATTCTTCTTACAACTTGTCAGTAAAACCTCACCTCTTTCTGTTCAGTAGGCGTGTTGGCCCTGACTCCTGTCAGGTCCTTCCATCTGAGGACACCCATGACGGCGTGTCGGACCCACGACCCTCGTCTGCTCCTGGCGCCGGACAGCTCATCAACCACACCGCACAGGGAGTTCACCAGCCTCGCACCACCATTCTCGTTCTTCACCGCCACTTCGCTGATGGGAAAAGATCTTCTCTCCCTCATACGTCCGATCAAACGCGCATCCTTGCTAACTGCCTGATGAAAGAGTTATACCAAGTCCAAAAACCACAAAACTTTCACTTCACAGTTCGCTGTTTATTTTCGTATTTCTATCGAATATATTCCACGAAAAGCCGTTAAAGCCGTCAAAGATTTAACAGATTACGAGCTATCAAAACACGGCGAAGTGCGAGCCGTAAAAACGTAATACGTCCGGCGCGGGCCGCGTTCGGAAACCGAATGAGAGGCGCGTGCCACATGTTCCGCGGTGTTCTACGACTTGAGATCCTCCGTCCCTTTCCTCCTCACCTGAATTTCTCAAGATAGATAAGGATGCAGCACGTATTTAACTTTCAGATGCAATTTTTTAGAGAAAATGCAGGTGGAAGTACAAAAAACCACTATAAATAATTGCACGTTATTGAATTTGCGATCTGTTATTGTTTTAAGATATCGCATTTCCAAATAATATTTATATTATTGTAAACAAACCTTGCTCTATAGCTTTTCCATTAATGATATTCGACTCATATAACCAGCTCTACATAGAGAAAATTCTGTAAAAATAGTGGCTAACTATGTATTTATTTGCAGGTAAATGTTTGCTCTACATAGGCAACTCTACATTGCAACAATACATTATGCCGCGGGCGTATTGCGTGGGAACATCCGGCGCCAAAGTTGCGAACCTTTTGGGGAACAAAGGTGTTCATTCATAGATAAACCACCTCCAATCCTCCACATACCCCTTATGTCAAGAACATAAGGTTCATTTTAATAAGGTAAAACTGAGTTAGACATTCAGATACATTTTACCTCAACAAAACCTCTATGTCAAGCACATAAGGTTTATTTTAATAAGGGAAAATTTGTTTAGAAGATACCTTCAGCTGTTTCCGAAGCCCAAGGGAACGGTCAGGAAACGTGCGGTGACGAGACGGGATGTAGAGAAATTCGAGATGTGAAGGTAGAGTTTGCGGGTTTCCTTAGTAAGGATGTTTAAGTACACCTGAGTACTCACGTACCTCAGGTGTACTTAAATAATAAAGTTAGGCCTGATTTTTTTATAAATTACTGGTTGTAAAAAGCAATGACAGTTTTTCTCTTTAATTTTCACAAAATTTCGCCTCGAATAAACGAGTAACAAACTGTTCAGGATATAACAAAACGAAGAGATAGGTGTGTATGTGGTCCCTCATAATTATATAGAGTTTACTGTGAAAAATTTTCTTAAACTTTTATATTTTTAATGAATAAATAAATAAATAAACGTTTATTCCCTTTTTTTGACTATTACACCACAAGACATTATAAATAAAAAAAGAAAATATAATAATAACAAAAACTGAAAAAAAACGAAAGAAGTAGAACGTACAAGGTTACAAACAATTTTTATGAGAAACTAGCTGTCCCGGTGAACTTCGTGTCACTTTAAAACCTTCCCTGGACTTCTACGAATATTTTAAGACTAAAATCAGCCCAATCCGTTCCGCCGTTTTCGAGTTTTAGTGCGACTAACACATTTGAAAATCCATTTTTATATATAAGACTAGCTGTCCCGGTGAACTTCGTGCCACTTTAAAACCTTCCCTGGACTTCTACGAATATTTTAAGACTAAAATCAGCCCGATCCCTTCAGCCGTTTTCGAGTTTTAGCGCGACTAACACATTTGAAAATCCATTTTTATATATAAGACTAGCTGTCCCGGTGAACTTCGTGTCACTTTAAAACCTTCCCTGGACTTCTACGAATATTTTAAGACTAAAATCAGCCCAATCCGTTAGCCGTTTCGACGCGACTAACACATTTGAAAATCCATTTTTATATAATATATAGATACGCAAAAATTATGAATTTGCCCTGCATAATTTCAAAAAGTAAAACAATGGTAAAGATATATAAGACTATTATTACTATTACTATTATTACACCCAAATGTAATATCACTTTGTTTTGTTATGCTCTGTATAGAGAAGTCGACGTCATCACGTACATCCAGCTTCCTATAGGCTATAACTATGACCTAACTACAAATACTTTATTATAATATTTCAATGTCATGCTATTTTGCCATCACGTGTCATGAAAATAACACTTATTTTAAACTGCACAATTTTTAATTAAAGTACTAATTTTTCGTCACATTTTAATATCAATTCACATTTGCATAGTTTCGCCGCAGGGTGGCACATTACACATTACACACCTGGCAACATCGGTCTTAAATTACTGTTGACCTAACTACGGTGTATATTGCAGTCTGTTTAGAATTATTTTGTGTCAGAACGTTCATTTCATAGAAATTCGAGGCAGAAATAACTCTAGATGTAGCTTGTGTGAGTAAAACGCCTGAATATCGCGAAAATAATTATCTATCTGATCACAATCTTATGTTAACTAACTTGAAAATATCTATCAGATCCGTTAAAAGAGGGCAATTATATCGTTTTCGACTGCAAGAGATAAGTCTAGAATAAGATCAACTTTTTAATAGCAGAATATTTTTTTTCAATTCGCCTTCTTAAAAAAATCAGCTGCCTCAACTCACAATGCCTGAGAACTTTTAAATGAAACAGCTGTTTGGTTTTTCAAGTAGGAAGTTAGCTGTTAGAAAAAAAGTTGCATTCGGAAGTTTATTCATTCTACAACGCGGCAACGTCTTAAAACGTAATTATTATTTAGCTATAATAATAATTTAAGTTGATGGAAATAAATAAAAAATTTAAGCAAGGTCAAAACGGCGAATCAAGGCACTAAAATCTGTATAAAAGTCCAATTTTGTATGAAAGTCTGTGAGTCAATTTTGTATGAGTCTCCTTATTTTGATCATAGTATAGTTAACAAATAGAATAAAAACAAATTATTTGTAACGTAAACATTAACCATTACTAATCTAATGAAACAGTAACGCCACATTACGGCGGACTTTCGTAAGTAAAAGTAACTGACATAAGTTAACTTTCCTCGCATAGCTACCATACTCCAGTCTCCAAGACGTGCGGAGATAATGCGCTGTATCTTTCTTTTTGGTGTAAACAATAGAGAAAAGATATAAGAAGAAATAAAATATTGAACCTTTCGAATAACTATAGTTATTTACTAGAAATAACTGATTTTATGGACGCAACCCTTAACAGTCAAAGAAAATTAAAAAAACGTATGCGAAGGAACCTTCTACTACTCACGCGTATGCATTTATGTTGTTTATCCTACATACATTACTCTTTTCAGGATAGGCAAAAAAAGAGCTTCAATTTTTTTTTTACGTAACAAAGATCCATCCATTTAAACTTTAACACAGTTAGTAAGAGTGAGTTGCTGAGGCTAGCTGCACTAACAATTCGGTCTAGGCCCAAACTGGTAAGTAATTGATTGATCTCTTGACGTGCTCACGAGGACATGACTGATTCCACTTGGAGACGGCACATTTTGCATACAAACCACTTTATAGGGATGGGACCAACAGATCGATAGCGCAAGGAGTCTTTTTCTATGATTTATTTTTATTTTTTATTTATTTATTTGAGTCAGGCATCTTGGCCCATAATATTATAAATACCTTATAGACTAACATACATACAATTATACTAAAACTAACAATAACACTAAACAGGTCTTGTGATTGAATTGTCTGTGATTGTGTTCGGAAGTCGTCCTCGGAACCTCCTGTAGACGACTCCAATCGGCCAGAACTCCTCCTTCTCGAAAGTCGGTAGATGATGCGTCGGAACTTTCACCACAAAGGAGCTAAAATTCACTTTATGAATAAGCAGCAATAGTTACAATTTAAGCACTTATTTTAGAATATGGTAAAGAGTTCATTTTACTTTAAAAATTACAAATCATTTAATTTTGCAAATTACAAAAGAAAAATAGATATAATAAAGTATGATAAAATTTGATTGGAAAATAAAAAAATTAAATGTGAAACTAAGATTGACGCATATTTAATGAAAAGGAGGAATATTATAACTTTCACGATAGAATAATCAGCTGAAGGCTGCAGTTATGAAAGTACAAGTGTACAGTGAACAAAGAATTGCCAAACACATTAAATATTTTGGCTTTTTTACTTTTATTCATTCTATTCTATTCTATTGTTTAACAAAAAACATTACACAGAACAATACGCACTCACAAATTTTATTAAAACAAAAAACGAGGTCAAAAATATTAGATTAGATAAGTTATTGTATCTTAAAGCTAGCCTCATTCACTAAATAGTTTGACGCACAAAGAAATGCGAAATTTTATTTTCATCATTATCATCATTGTAAGTAAAGACAATGTTTGGTACTGAATTAAGAAAAAGAAAACTGGAATAAACAGACCAATAATTTCTTTCCACTCGTAAAATAATAATTGTTATTATCGACTTATTCGAAGCAATTAAAACATCCATAATAGGAATGACGGGTTTCTGTTACGTAAAAGAAATTTTAAATCAACAAAACAGTAATTTCTCTCAAATTTACGGTATCGATAATCGATATCTATAGAACCTATGAAGGAACATCCCTAAAGAGTGACGTAAGCGATGCATCAGTTATGCAACCGCATGCGCCTCATTTGGGTGTCGTTAGTGCACTTCACAGAGTCTAGGTTCAGACGTGAGACCTAGGTAACCTAGGTGTAATGTTTTGACTAATGCTCGCGACATTTCTCACTTTGATTCCCGAGTCCCACACAGAACATTTGAATTTGGATACTTTTTATCAAAAAAAAACAACGGTTCCCGCTTGTTAAACTTTGTTGTGTGGTCGCATGCATTTACCACTTGCACATATTCGTATTAGCTATTCGTAGGCCCTGGCATACAAAACTTTGATCCTCTATTAAAAACTTTTATAGAATTTTGAAATATCATTTTTGTAAATTTTGATATTTTATTAAGATTTTTATTAAGTACAATACAGTACATTTTGTAGCTTAAGATACGCACAAATAACGTGGATCCTCTATTAAACTTCCGTGAAATTGAAAAAATCATTATTTCCAAATTTTTATATTTTGGAGCCCATAGGCTTCGAAATGCGTATCTTAATACACACAAAAGATGTGATTTTCAATTCGCAAAAGAATTTTAAAAATCGGTTCAGTAAATCCAGAGATTATTCCTTCAACATGAGAAACACACGAGCCCTACCTTTTTATAATATTATCTACGATAGTAAAATGTGCCAAATCGTGTCATAAATATACCCCAGTCCCAAGGACACAAGTAAGTGGAACAGTTGGATGTGATCCACCGCGAATTGTTAAGACTACATCAGTTGCGGCTGCCAACGAGTTAAATATCTGTTATTGTACCGCAGCACGCCCGTGCCAAAATATACTAACATAGTATAAATATAAGATATTATACAGTAGAACAATCAACAAGACCAAGAGACTATCTGCGTGAATTCTCCTGCAAACCGTCACCTTTTAAATTTTTAATGAAAAGCATTTTATTTAGAACTAGCTGTTAGGGAAAATAAATTGTGGCATTTTCCCACTGTAAAAACAAAAAGTAACCTATGAGTTAATCCAGGGTATCAACTAACTTCATACCGAATTTTATTAAAATCGCTCCAGCCGTTTCGATGTGAAAGAAGTAACAAACATACAAACTCACAAATTTTCTCCATTAGTGTCATTAAATGTGCCAATAAATGGATTGCGATTAGGTTGTCTAGGAAATTTTCTAAGCCTAGATTTTGTACTCGGGCCTAAATAGTTTACTAGCATTTAATGCCTATAACTACAGACTAAATCTGTCGTATGTTACTATTACGAAACGATTAACGAAGCGATTGTGGGTTAACTAAAACCAAGTTGGCCAATATTTAAGCCATATTTGCAATATCGATAGGATTATGCCTGTACATCCGAAAATATTATATGCTGACTTCTAGATTCTAAATAATAGTAAGTATTGTTTTAAATCGCATAACATTCTAAAGTTTACGTACATAGAGTATTCGACTAATATTAGTAAAATAGTGAATACTATTATGTACGTAAACTTTAGAATATTAAAATCTAGCCGATGTTATCCATGGCTTCATAATATATCGCTCATTCATTTTCGAAAAAAAAAAACTATTATTTTTTTCCTGAGTATCTCCCTCAGTATCTTCATACGTAATTTCGTGTGTTTTTAGTTTAGTTAATTCTGTGTTTAGCGGTTAAGTGGATTTAATTCTAAAAACAGACAAACACAGATATTATTAAAGTATTTAAGGAATTATGATTAATTTAGAATATCCATACTTCCATACTAATTTTATAAATGCGAAAGTGTTTCTGTCTGTCTGTCTGTCTGTTACCTCTTCAAGCCCAAACCGCTTAACCGATTTTGCTGAAATTTTGCACGGAGATACTTTGAGTCCCGGGAAAGGACATAGGATACTTTTTATCCCGGAAAAATGTACGATTCCCGCGCGATAAACGAATTTTGGCGCAACGGAGTTGCGGGCGTCATATTCTAGTAGACTACATTCCGACGCAAAGCCCCATGATGTAGGATTTTAGTTTAGATTTTCGGCTAACGGAATTGTTACAAGTTATTTTGGTAATATTTATAGTAATTGGTAATTGTGTTTCGTGCGTTTAACGATTATCACTAACGAGGGATTTGCCCGCAGTTAAACAACAATAAAATATATATTGTTTACCCCATTTGAGCAACAAAAATAGCAACGGAGAGTCATAGATGTATAACCATTTACCATACTAACCATGTAAACGGGAAAGACTGTCTGTCCGTCTCTTACAGAACTGAATCAATTTTGATGAAATTGTAGGGATATGCATAATATTTTTGGGACTCCGTAGACGTAGGATCTAGCCACTAAAACCCCATGGTGCTCCACTCTCCGCTTAGGCAATGTTCATTATCTATAACACCAGTCATGGTACTCAACCATTTTTTTTAATACGGGCCACAAACAATAATAAAATATTAAGCTACCTACCTAGACGCTTCTTATCTATTTTTATTATTTTTTTTCATTCATCGCGTAAATAGTATGAATATGCATTAGCTATATTGGTATCGGAAACTTAAAGGTCATATCAATAGGTCAGTCAGCGACAGGCTCTATCACGGAGGTCACGAATGTATCCCAAATAAGGTCAAACATAGTACTCTCAAGTTTCAACTTTCATACAAGTAACTATAGGATAAGTTCACCTGATTAAGTTTAAGGATTAATTTCACCAATGTCTGTCAGTGTTAACAGCTTGTCATGTCATGTCTTTTCTTTCATTCTTATGAAAAACGAAAGAGGTAACGTGATACGAATTCAAGCATTAAAAACAGTCGTTGGTGAAATTGGACCTAAACTAATAACTAACACTGTTTTCTATGATTTCGTAAACACAAAGTAGAATTTAGCGTACCTCTTCCGGAATAAAATAGCCTTCATCCTATTCCTGCCCTACCTAGTGTGGTTTACTCTACGTCTGTGCTTTTCATCAAAATAATTCCAAAGTTTCGGATCCCATGTGAGGCAAAGTAACAATCCTTGCCTCTTTAATATTCTTACTTTGATTGTGACGCTGAAAATCCAAATCGAAATTGGATCTAAATAAATTGAGCTTTGGGCCTGTGGTCCGATTCTTAAGAGCCCGGGCTACCCTCGAAATTCTCATACATACGTAATACCAAAATCATTTTCTCATACGAAAATATTTAACATGTTTGAGTTATTTTTCAGCTTTAAATAGTAATTACCTAGGTTCCTGTACAAAAATTAACTTCAAAATATTTAAACACTAAAAAATATTTTTTAGAGTATAAATATTTTGTAGTAAATTTACTATCTTATATATAAAATTCTCGTGTCACAATGTTAGTCCAACAACTCCTCCGAAACGGCTTTACTGATTCTTACCAAATTTTATATGCATATTCAGTCTGAGAATCGGCTACTGGGTACTTTATATATTGATAAGTGTATTTTTTTGAATAAATAATAGTAAATTATTACAACCTGAGACTGACGGCGACCATTGTTTATGCGACGGGATAGCGATCGACGTTGCCATGGCGACATAATTATTTAGTCACTTCAATAAAATAATATGGGCGAAATACTTTTAACTTTTAAATGTTATGGCAAAGCAACGTTTGCCGGGACAGCTAGTTTATTTATATATTTTTTAGTGTTTTACTCTATTTTTTAGTGTTTAAATATTTAGTAGTAAATTTAGTAAAAAAAATTTAAACACATTTTTTTTTGTGTTTATATATTTTGAAGTTTATTTTTGTACAGGAACCTATGTAATTACTATTTTAAGCTGAAAAATAACTCAAACATGTTAAATATTTTCGTATGAGAAAATGTTTTTGGTATTACGTATGTATGAGAATTTCGAGGGTAGCCCGGCCCCTTAAGCCACGAATATTATTTCAAGATTCACCCATAGGCTGCAATCGAAGCGATCTTCGAAATATGAGAATCAAGCCCTGAGTATAACTCAAAATCGACACTTTAGAAAAGTTAAATAAAGATAGTTATTGTGGTGCATCGAAGTAGAGCAAATGGGTACGGTAGCTTGGATAACGGGTAGCTTGGGTAACAACTAGCGGGTAACGGGTAAAGTTCCGATAATGCCGACTCATTTGACGGAGTATCGGCACCCCGATTCTGCTAATATATGCATCAATGCAGCTTCAATCCTTATTCGATAGTATCCTATAAGATATTCTAATATAGTCTATTAGTCTATTAGGTATATTCTAATAGTCGTTTGTTTTACAGGGTAGAAAATCAAAACAAAGCAAAGTGATAATAATTTTGGGTGTGTCTGTGTCCCATATTTAGAGTTCGTTGTAAAAGTAGTAGCGGTGAAAGAGTTAATTTTTTTCAATTTTTACATTGGAAAAATCATGACGTCGAACATTTCGCATGTTATATAAAACTAGAAGTAAAAATTATTATTTCTTACAAAGGTCTTCTTTTTACAGTCAAGTCTACATAAGGGACACATACACTTTCTTTTGTTACACCCTGTATAAGAATACTGTGTTTGCTAGAAAAAGGATGCGGCAACGAAGTCGTAATAGAGTTGCATTAAAATTGGTGAATTGGGGTACTAAACTTCAGTATCGAGCGCCGCTGTAACTTCATAACTTCGACTTCGAACAATATTAATGGCGATTTTAAAGTTTGACTTCTGCTACATTGTCAGAATGTTTGTATTGCAAAAATATGTTGCCATTTTAATAGCTTATTGCTATATAGCTTTATTTGTCGCAACAGCTTTTTTTTTTTACAAAACTGCTTTCGAAGAAAATGTTGCTTGCACATAATATTATATATTTTGAAGAGTGTAGGTATAGTTATTCCAAAAAGTATAGAAACAGAATTGATAAATATTAAAATCTGTACTTACTCGTAGACTTACTCTGTATTTTAGACATCTTTTTGGTGTTTAGTGCATTAGTTTCAATAAGATACCTCATCACATTATTAATTGTTATTCCAAATATTTTAGTTGTAATTTATATTAAGTCTCCATTAAACTCAAACTTTAATTAAATTAACGTAGAGAAAGGTAAAATTTTATCATTAGGTACAGATGCATTCTACCGTCGACGTCCAGTTTACATTGATCTACACTTGCATCTAACTATTTAACTAGTAGGTGTCAGCTTACAGTGGTGGTAGGTTTACCTTAGCGAGACGGAATCTAGAATGTGAGAATGCTAGTGGAGAATTTTTAGACCGAGGCCATGTTTAATTTTTACATAATTAAGTAAATAGATGTTATTACTGGCTAAAAGCCGAGCTTTGTGAGGACTTGCGTCGTTACACTTTGTAATAAATTAGTTATTGTTTATTACACATAATTACGGCCTGTTTCACCACTTCCTGATAAGTGCTGGATAGGCTATCCACGACTTAACTTGACAGATAGAGTATGAAGAATATGTCAAAAGAGTTGTGAATAGCCTATCCGGCTCTTTATCGGGAAGTGGTGAAACAGCTCTGCCCTTAGAGTGTTGTTATTAGTGTATATATTGAACTCTATATAATATTTAAGGGACATAATACTATACTGTATAAGTGTATATGTTACTGTAAAAGCTCGAACTTCGGTAAATCTTAAGATTTAAGTGTCAATCTTAAGATTTACCGACACGAATTGGTAAATGTAAGTATTTCTAATAATACGACGATTTTTTCGAACATTTACCATTAAAATTCGGTATATACTTACTAGATTTTACTACTGTCAACTGGTAAATGTTGGTTTTATGAATACAACGATGCCATAATAAACTATAAGACCAAACAGGTAGGTACATATAGTTAACATAATGGTTACCTAAGCTACTATAATTCAATCAGTATTGTTCTTATATTTGGTTTTAAAAAAAGTAAAAAGGCAATCAAAATATGTGATTAATTAATAGGTAAGGTATGTATCTAAAACAAAATATGGAATGCCGGTGCCCATGGACACTCGCAACTTCAGAAGAGCTGCAGGTCTGTCTGCCTTTAAGAGGAAATAGGGGTAGGGGAGGGTAGGGAAGGGAATAGGGTAGGGGGATTGGGCCTCCGATAAACTCACTCAGTCGGCGAAACACAGCGCAACTGTTTCACGCCGATTTTCTGTGAGTCCGTGATATTTCTCTGGTCGAGCCGGCCCATTCGTGCCGAACATGGCTCTCCCACGGTTAATACCACTTTAATAATTTATAATAATATTAAAATAAAATAAAGATTTAATGTTTTTTCTCTGTAACAGTACGGAACCCTTCGTGCTCGAGTCTGACTCTCACTTGGCCGTTTTTTTTTTTCAATATATACCATTCCATTACTGTAAATCCTAAAATTTACCAACTATATGGTGGTAAAAGTTCGTATCGCAAACCTTTTCGGACATTTACCATTAGGGATTGGTAGATCTTAGGTTTTACTAGAAAATCTTAGGATTTACTGCAGTTCGAGCTTTTACAGTAACATATACACACCCAAAAGTATAGTATCATGGTATCACTTTGTTTTTTTACACCTTGTTTAATTAACTCTATTATTTTCCCAACTTCTCTCCCAAGTCCTTGTTTATCCTTTATTAAAAAAGGGAGTTGTTTATTTCAATAATCCTAAGTGAAAATACTTCAATCGTTTTTGTGAAACAGCTAGAAATTTTTTAACGCTTTATTGGATATGGTACGGTGGGTGAACAGAAATAACAATATTGAATTTTTCTGAAGAAGAAAGTGGATAAAAAATGGAAATAACTAATAAATAAATTTAGATACTTATTTTACTTTTCTTACTTCTAAACACATTCAAAGGAAAACGAAGTAAAACGTAGTTTGTCATAAGTTTTTTCACTTTTTCATTTGGTCTAAGGTTTCTCTTTTGACTAAGTAACTTATTTTTTCAAAAAAGATGTAACTAAATTTTTATTTTCAAAGTATTATGTAGTTTCAAATTCGAAAAAAAAGAAAGTTAAGACAAAACAATTTGAATAACGCAACGCAATGTAAGAGCAGATTAATTCAATGTACAGACTGTTTGTTTACATTAATAGCATGAAAGTCGTTTGCATAAATGTTTATGCACGAGATAAATTAAATACAGTTGGGGCACAATGTACATAATAAACAGTAGACCACCTTTTTACTAGACCGCCGGATCAGCGCACGCACACTTAAGGCCGTCCCCCGAGCGAACGACCTTGGCCATACATTTGCTGCATTGCCGAGATCGGACCAAAATCCTATTTTTTACATATCTTAGTTCAAAATTGTCCTAAAAAAATTTTAAACGGGGAATATGTAGTTTATGATATTGTCGATCTTTTGGCGTGTGTTTCAAATAAAAGTAATATGTAAATCCTAAGGAGATGCTGAATGTATGCTTGAATTTTAATAAATTGGTTTTACTTCGGAAGCTGATATCATGAGTATAATAAACAAAAATAGAAATTTTAAAACGGGGAAAGGAATGTTGATAATTATACTGAAGATTATTGCTGTATTTTTATTATAACTTTGTAGCTTTCAAATTATGAGTTTATAAGGCTTGAAATATGGTAAATTAAGGAATCTCCGTAAGGAACGCCCTTAAGTGCTATTAGCCTATTACAGATAACTTTATATTATAGCAACATGAAGAAGCAACAATATTATTATGTTGTGTGCGCGTGTCTCTGTGTTGAGTGATTTTGTTTTCAAGAACACGGCGAGGTAAGTGTACTGTATATATTTATGCTGTTGAAGTGAATTGGATTAAATTATTTTTGGCAAGGATAGAATCAATCTGAGAGTTGAGACTAATCTACATAGCTAATCAAAAACTGATCAAACGGGTGAACACTGAACTGTACAGTTTTTATAGTTATTACTTATAAGCCTTTTTTTATATTTTAAGGTTATGTAATCTTGGGGTATATGAAACTTCTATTGACGTTTTCGATTGAGAATTTAACTCTTTGAAGTTTGAATAAATCTGGGGGCACAGCAGTGCCCCAGCCAAGCTTTTTAACAAAGGCACGGCCGTACCATACTTTTCTCGAAGCGGTTCGCGGTTACTTCACACCCCATTTATCTTCGATGTTAACAAAGCTAGGGATTTAAAATTTCGGTCACTAGGAGCAAGTATCAAAACTAGCTTAACCTCTAAATTACATGAAATTTCGATAAATAGTTTAGTAGTTACGGATGGTCAAAGTTACTACATTTTGTCACTGACTGACAGATCATCAAAATTCTAAGGTACTTCTAGCAGACTTAGAACTTTGAAATTTGGTACCCGGATAGGTCTTTATTCACAATGAAAGGAAAAATTATGAAACCGGTCAAGTGCGAGTCGGACTGGCTTACATAGGGTTCCGTACCGTAAATTTGTATGAGAGCCCTCCTTTAATAATAAGTTTATTTAATTTTTATTGTTAATAATTAAGTTAACATAAAATTGAGCGTTTCCTGAAATTTTCAAAAACCTTAGTCTTACCATTATGGACATAGAGCAAAAATAGGGAAAAAATCGTGTTTGTTGTATGAGGCCCCCTTTAATAATTTATTTTATTTTGATTAGACTATTAGCTTTTATAACGACACCAGAAATACATAATTTGTGAAAATCGCAACTATCTAGCTATTGCGGTTCTCGAGATCCAGCCTAGTGACATACGGATGTACGACGGACAGACAGCGAAGACTTATTAATAATAGGGCCCCGTTTTCATCCTTTGGGCAGGGAAACCTAAAAACTGAAATTGAAAAATAATAATATAATACTTTAAGGTGGGGATCAATCTCAATCCAAAACGATAACCTTGCACACATCCAAAGACCAAGCGTATATGCATCGCAATAAGATTCATTTTAGCTTAGCATAAAACTGTAGTTACTAGGGGCGGATCTTCTCTATTTTTCATGTTTTTTTACAATATCTTTGGAAATAAATAAAATTGTTCGGTTAAAGATATTTTAATATAGATTTACTAACAATTTATTCAAATAAAATGTATAATTATCCTAGTTAATACTTATATTTCGATGAATTAGATTTTTGTCGGAGGTGAGTTTGTAAATTAATTACAGCCAAAGTATTACGTTTCATAAAAATGTTTATGGTTTAAAGTCTTTTAAATGTTGTGCTTTATATCTCATATTTTTTTACATTTCGTTAATATATTGGAACTAGGTAAACTGGGAGTCACGGAATAACAAATTGGGGTTTATGCCCGCCTGTATTAAATAAAATAAAAGATTTTTATGTTTCGACTGCATATTTGTTTGACGTACAAAAGGCTTTAAGTTAGTTATAAACTTAATGAAATAATATTATTAACAACGTTAATAATGAAACAATAATTAAAACGCTTTAAATATTATAAATATAATCACTAATCACTAATCAGTACTGAGATATACACTCCTTACTTGCTCGATATAATATGGGAGTTTTAAGTTATCGCATGAAATAAGGTGTGCTCCTTTCCTGCGAAGAACGCCGAGACGCTTACAATATTATGGCAGCTGTACACACTCGTCGATACACCCCGAGACAGGCCGAGCACGAGTGTGTACAGGGCGCTCTCGTCTCGCCTCGAGCTCTCGTTCTCGTCTCGGTCGCTCTCGGTGGCTTGTCAATTGTCGGTTTTTGGGCCCAAGTTCAAAGGGTCTCGTTGGCTCTCGCGAGGTAAACGAGAGTGGCCATGTACACACTCGTTCAATTAGTTGCTCGCTGACTGTATTTATGAACAGACGTGGTTTATAATGTGGTCCGACACAGTATATTCTTTTTCTTCATACCTTACAAATTACTTTTAATAGTAAATGTTTTAAAAAATGTAATAGCTTGCCGCACAAAAAAATTGCGACAGCAATTTTCACGTCCATAGTCTCGTGAGTCTTCAGTTAAAATGTTAGAACGAGTGTGTACAGGCATGCTCTCGACGAGAGCAGTCTCGGCCGAGGGTCTCGGCGAGAGGCTCTCGTCGAGTGTGTACAGCCGCCATTACAGTGCTGCTATGTATTCAACGGTAATGCTAAAAATGACCACCTTCAAGTATTAGCTTAAGAGTCAATTATATATTATGAACATAATAATCGACTCAGAACTCAGAAGTATTTACGTTACGTTGTCCACCTATAGAACTAACGAAGCCTCAAAGAAAAAATATATTAAAGGAGATGGGGAATGGGTGGTAAGCTAAGTACAGAAAAGTTATAACGTGACCTGAAAAGAAGAGAAAAAAAAAACCTTCAAAAAAGAAATGAAATCCCACCAAAACATGAAATGTTAAAGGAGCCAAGCAAAATATTGCATAGCTATTCAATACTTCTGTCGTAAAAAGTTTTCAGATCACATTCAAGCCAAGCCTTCAACTTATTTATTTATTTTTATTTATTTAACCATTTATTGTACACAAAAACATTTAACAAGATATACTTATAAAGAAAGACGACACAACAGGTACTGCTTATCTCTAAAGAGATTTCTTCCAGCAGTCCTAAGAAGAGAAATTTAATCGAAACATCAGATAGGGCGTGCACAGAAATGAAATATATTATAAATTATTACCTACTATGTTATAAAACATACAACAATAGAAACAAATATAAAACTGCATATTGGGAGGAGTTCATACTTACACAGACGGCAAGCGTAAAGTGTTTTAATATGTAACGACGCATGTGGCTGATGGTACCCAATAAGTCCAATTAGTAGCTGATTATTTCTCTAGTGCTCATTGCCAAGCCACTATAATAATTATAAAATAAAGAAATCTATTGATACATTTACTGAATGTTGATTTAAATTACAAAATAAGTTGAAGGCTTGGCTTGAATGTGATCTGAAAACTTTTACGATAGAAGTATTGGATAGCTATGCAATAATTTGCTTGGCTCCTTTTACATTTCATGTTTTGGTGGGATAGTTCGTTTAATACATTTTTGACGTAATATTCAAATCGTTTATATGATATTATAAGTGAATATACATTCAAAGTGACTACATATTTTATAGTAAGTATGCAAATAAAGTAGAAAATTAAGTAAAATAATATAAGGAGACCTTACGTTACATAATAAAAAGTAAAAAAACTAAAACCCAAATACGACAAAAAACGACGCTGAAAAAGTATAAAACAAGATTTTCAGAATACTGAACTGAACAAAGTTGCTAATGTAGTTGCAAGTAAATGGACACAGTAGGCTCTACCAAGATGCCTTCGTTGTAAATTGACAATAATGTCATACAATACTATACTTAGTACCTACCGTAATAAGCGTTAGTCGAGTCACAAAAACTTATTTTGAACATCAAAAATCTGTGCCTTAGATCATAGGCGCCCTGATTCACGAATCTCAGTTGTTATCACAGGCTGCTACTATAAATTTCAGGGTATGAGAATCAGGCCCTGGCAAATGCAAGGGACAAGACAAAGTGACAGTTAGCAACAGGTACCGTGACTGAGGAGTGACGAATCGTCACGCTCCGGCTGCCACCCTCTGTACTTCCCTTGTCCGATCATTGATGTGTGCTAGACATGTGCTAGATAAGTTACAGGAGAATAATGTAAGGTACATTACTTATTCTCATTTCTCATTCTTTCACTTTTTAGTGAATCATAATATTATCATTATTATGATTTATGATAAAGCTGAAATTGTAGAAGTTTAGACCTTAGAATCTAAGTATGCATTCTGCCGCCTTTTTTCTAATAATCTAAGGCTTAGATTATTAGAAAAAAGGCGGCAGAATATTGCATGGTGTACACTGTACACTGCTAACTGCAGATGATTCCTTAGTTCCTTTTTGCAAGTGTACGAAGTAACAAATCAATTTAGAATTATAAGCAGATAATAAACAATTTAAATATTATGTCTGCTATAGCATGAGATTAAAGGTAAAGAAGGAATTTTTTCTTTCCTGTGTTTTTAGCCTGGATACCCGTCCCGTAATTTTCGAAATAACGAAACACAAGAGTTAAGTTTAAAAGTTAACGTCAGAAGTTTTGTAAATTGTAAGTAAATCTGAATCAGACATTTTCACTTTTGTTCTTCAAAGTTACTTCAATCTACAAACTAAACTTGATAAACAAGACTTGACATTCAGGCTGCGAATTACGATCTAAAACTTATTTTAAATGCTATGTCTTATATTTTAAAATGTTTAGTAAAAAAATGTTTAGTGGTAGTAAACTGAAAACATGAATTGCTTACATCTTAAGAAAATAATGGAGCAATTTTTATGTTACTTGGCACACGTGAAGAATAGACCACGTGAAAGGACATAGGTTTCTGTTTTTGCGGAAAAATGTACGGTTTCCGTGACACTCCTAAATTACGCGGGCGAAGCCGCGCGGAACATCTAGTTCTAGTATATTACAAAAAAAAACTCTTAACATTTATTAGAATAAATTGTTTTGACTCCTAGTCTTTTCTTTTACTCCCTAAAGCAGTTTCAGTCAGTCTGAGCGACCAATCGGATTCGATCAAAGTAAGCAATGAAGAACCTAAATCCATTGTTACTTCCATACTTATCCATACATAATTTACTATATAAAACCGTATTTCTCATAATATTTATAATTATATTTATTTTTTCAACGTAAAGTATTATAATATTATGTTAACTTAAGAGTCCGTATACGAAATTTTGCCGATTAATATGAAATTGCAAAGGTTCGCTACAGAAATATTATTTGTTTTTTTCCCCTTATTAGATTTAAAAATATATATTTAATTATTAGATTTAAAAATATATTTAAGCGCAGACTGCCGACTCGAACCTTGCGGTGAGTAATACATGGGGCACACTAAAAGTTTTGCACTTCTAGCTAATTGGAACTATTTGAGTTTTGAATGTTATATTTTTTAAACGTTGCAACCTTTTTAGCAATATAGAAAAAAATTGGCGGGAAATCATTTGTGAATTATTTTTATCACACATCAAAGTTCTACGTACGCAACGAAATTGGAATTAAGTCGAAAAGATTTTAGAGCGAAGATTTTTTATGATTTTATAAGTTCTCTCTCTCCGCAAGACTGTGCTGCTCGTCTTCAAAATGCTTTTGGAAGAGAAGCACCTTGTTTGAGCACCGTGAGGAGATGGTATGCTTAATTTGAAAGAGGTCGAGTTTCTTTAGATGACGAATTTCGTGAAGGGCGGCCTTCAACTGCCGTTAACGAAAATAATGTGGCTACTGTTGAGCGGTTAATTGAAGAAAACCCGCGGATTACCTATGAGACGATTTGAGGACTATGGGGAATTAGTACGAGTCAAATTAAAAAAAAAAATTACACGAAGAATTGCGAGTTCGAAGACTTTGTTGTTGGATCCCTCATGAACTGACAGCGGAGCAGAAGCAGGCTCGCATTGAATGGTGCTCACATATTATGCTACTGAAGCACGATCACGAACATTCTAATGCTGTTTATGACATTGTCACAGGAGACGAAACGTGGATTTGTTGGTTTGAACCCGATAAAAAACAGCAATCTTGTGAGTGGGTGTTTGAAAATGAGAACAGGCCAACAAAAGTGTGGCAGGCAAGAAAACGTTGGTAAGAAAATGATCGCGTTTTTTTTCTGAGCTAGGGATCCCATCTGTACAATTCCACTTGGAGATCAAAAGAGTGTTAATGCTGAGTGGTATGACACCATTTGTTTATCCAGGATATTAGAAAAGGTTCGCGAAAGACGATGTAGAAGCTGCATTCTCCTACATCATGACAACGCCTTTTCACACACAGTCAACGAAGTCATTTTTAGCTTCCGAAAAAGCACAACTCGTCACCCATCCTGCGTTTGGCCCTGACCTAGCACCTTGTGATTTCTGTATTTTCCCCAAAATTAAAGATTTAATGAGAGGTTTCACTTTTATCACCTCCGAAGAGGCAGTGATAGCATTCAATCAGCGCGTAGAAAACATGCCCTCAGATCTGTGATCTTCTTGTTTTAAAAAATGATTCGATAACATAAAAGAATGCTTAGAATGTTAAGGAGAGTATTTTGAAAAGCAATAAACAATATTTTGGTTATAACATGTTTTTTAAGTTACGCAAAACTTATAGTGTGACCTACGTATAATGTGAGAGTTAGGTAGTTTTGAATTGTGTTTTTTGGCACAATTTGTTTTTTTTCTTTTTTCTCGAATTGGATAGAATTTTATCTATAGATTATTTCTGTCGTTTTCTTTTTATGAATTACAGCTCCAAGTTGCCGAAATTAACAGCAATTATTTGCCCATTTTCTCCAAAATTTTGCCGAGTTACCTACATATTTTTTTACTCAACTATTTCATATTGAAGTGGTAAAAAGTAATTCCAACATTGTATAGACGACTTTCTCAACAGTACATTGTATTTTTTTCATACTGTTAATTGACGTCAATACAATCCATAAACAGGTTATATTCTACAACTTTTACAGCAAAAATCACAAAACTGTCGCGGGTTTGAGTTGGATTATTTAAAAATACTTAAAAAAATAAAAAATCTAGCTCCAACATTACATTATAATTGAAATGATCTTACATGTTGTTTATTAAAACTTATAGAAATACTGTATTATGTCTGTTAAATAAGCGAATCGGCATTGAAAAAACTGTCCTTTTTGACGTAATACTATAGGACCCTCAGAAATGTTACAAATCTGAAGAACTAGAAACACGATTAATGTATTTTGCCTCGATATATTTAATTTTCGAAATGACCTCTTAAAAATACGAAATTTGAAGATTATTTTGAAACGAAAATAGATGTAGGTATTGTAGGAAATTAGTCTAATTGATAGACACCGATGCAACTCAAACTCGTATAGAAAGAAGCATTTTGCTTAAATGCTCCTAGTTATTTTTTAAATGATTATAATTACGTTTTTTCGCATGTTTTCCGAGCGAACCGATAGCTTCTGGCCGCAGCGTGTTCACGACTTTATAGTCATACAAATTAAGTATAAAATTGCCCTAGCGGTAAAATTACTTTCGATATAGCGCCTTAACAAAGAAGTGTACCGTAGATTTTGTTTTATTATAAAAATATCGGAAAAGCACTGAATCGTCAAAACTGAGACTTTGCAGTAGTAGTTTCTTATTAGGTAGTTGATAAAATATTGTTTGAGCTAGATTGCACTTTGTCATCACGCGACTAAAAAAACAATATGGCGGACAGTAGGTCGGCGAGGCTCCATACAAAAATCTTCATACCCCTTTACCTCCTTTAAGAAAGTAGGTACTGTTGTGTGAATCGTAATATTCTACATCGATGGTGAGTAACATACTGTTACTGACTCCAAACGGTCATTGTTCAGGAAGCCGCAAACCGGAGTCAAACCCACTGACCGCCGATGGTGCAGTGGTGCATAAAATCACTAAATAATTGGGACAACTGTTCTAGACTTCTAGAGGATTGGCAAAAGTATTCTAGTATTATCTTATTAGCTGATGTAGCACTGAATTGAGTGGAAGAATCGAACAAGTGACATTTCGGACAATAACTAATTTTTTCCCTAATTATTTTAATAAAACTTGTAACTTGTCTACTTCATAACCTAGCTAATATATCTGGCTACACATATAATCCATAGTTTTTCTATTTCAAATAATTTTTGCGGCCCTAAAGCCTCTATTTAAGCAAAAAAAAACGGGAAGTTTTTTAATGTTACATACCTCTTCCACTCATTATTGTTGACAATATAAGCGCTAATTGGATTTGGGACACTTTTTAGTTGGTGGAGGTGTCGGAATAATTATTATTATTTATTATGCCGTATAAAATAAGAAACTTCCTTCTGGCATTTCTTAGAGCAGTATTTTCCAGCCAGAAATGTCAAAAAATAATTAAAGGTAACAGAATTTTTAGATTTTAATTAAGCTGCAGCTTGCAAGACCTAACTGCCAACTGGTGGTGTTTTATTCAATATAGGTACAATACCCGGCAATAAATATTGCACATCGACCTTTGGAAAGAGACATTCGGCTAATTTCGGTTTCATAGAGCGTTATCTTTGTAGCACACACCTATTTGACATTATGTCAGTCGTTGTTCAAATTCAATAGAGTGCAGTCGCGTCCAGTTCAAAATATATATCTAGAGTTGTTAACACCCCTTAACTGCTACAGCTGTAATTTTCCAAAAGAACTTTAAATACGTAAACATAATTTGAACACCCTTTTTTATACTTCAATCGGAATTTCCAGGAATTGCTATTGTATTCTATTGTTGTCGCGATCACCGGTGCTCGCGCGGGGCCTGAAGGATTATTTTATTTTACCCGAATACAAAGCCATAACTTATAGAAAATTTGGTGTAGGTATTTTATACAAAGAATAATAAAATTGTCAAAAGAAGCAAACCTTAATTATTGTTTTTACAGCTCCTAATATATACTGGACTTTTTGTATTTCGTGCGTAAGAGATAACGCTCTACAAAACCGAAATTAGCCGACTGTCACTTTCCAAAGGTCGATGTGCAATATTTATTGCCGGGTACTGTACATACTCAAATTCTATATTATATTCATTTTATTTTTTAATCTTTATTACTCAATTAGTAGTATTAATTTTCTTAGAAGTCCCTCACTCGGCTCTCTCAACAAAGACAGCAGTCATAATATTATTCTTGGTCATACCACAGA
Organism: Lysandra bellargus; assembly: GCA_905333045.1. NCBI lineage: Eukaryota > Metazoa > Arthropoda > Insecta > Lepidoptera > Lycaenidae > Lysandra > Lysandra bellargus. The sequence continues at coordinate 8,151,283 of HG995351.1, read as the reverse complement.
ATATAATATATTTGCTCATACCTGACTGAAGTATGGTGGCAGCACCGCCCTCTGGTCGTCTAGCCGGGAACATTGCACCCTCTCGAGAAGTTCGAAAAGTTCGTGTTGCGCCCGAGAGCCGGCTGTCGTCGTAGAACTCCATGGCGCCGACACGTGCTGCCGCCTGCGGACAACAATAGAACTAAAACGACTGCTAAAAAGTCGGCACGAAACAGTTCCTAAATAAATAACTAGATGGCGCTTTTAGGTTCTTGTAAAGTTTTAAAATTCTGCCAATAGAGGTCACTGTCTACGTCATTGAGATACTATTATAATACTTTATATCTATGGTCTACGTATTTTCTAGTCGCCGATAGATGGCGCTTTTAAGTATATTTAGTTTTTTAAGCAGACCAACAGATGACACTAGTAAAGCACTGAAAAGGTGCTCAATAGATATATAATTATAATAATATAATATTATTATATATTATACTAGCTGTCTCCGCAAACGTTTCTTTGCCATATTAAAAAGTATTTCGCCCTTATTTTATTGAAGTGACTAAATAAGTATGTCACCATGGCAAACCCGTCGCATAAACAATGGTCACCGTCAGTCTCGACTTGCAATAACATACTATTATTTATTCAACAAATGCACTTATCAATATATAAAGTAGCCGATTCTCAGACCTACTGAATATGCATATAAAATTTGGTAAAAATCAGTAAAGCCAGTTCGGAGGAGTTCGTGGACTAACATTGTGACACGAGAATTTTATATATAAGATAAGAAGTCGATTACTCTTTTTAATTCATGTTAAATTTAAATTTTAAAATATTTTCTATGAATAAAATAAGTATTTTTACATTTTAAAAAACATTATTATTTAGCAAAATATACATAAGTACATACTTATTATAATAATAATATTAAGTTTGGCACAATAATATCGAAGTTCGTGCAAACGCGAGTCGAGTATGGTTTTTTAATTTTTTACTTTTACATTGAAATAAACGTTAGTTACACGGTACAAAATAACAGTTCCATAATTACTATATTTTTTTTTTTAAAGTGCAAAAGCCAACATCACGCGGTATTCCCAGGCGGTCACCCATCCAAGTACTAACCGCGCCCGACGTTGCTTAACTTCGGTGATCGGACGAGAACCGGTGCATTCAACGTGGTATGGACGTTGGCGATGGTACAAACTAATTTTTATATCAGAATAAAATAATGTAATAAAATGATTGATGACAAAATTACAAAAGTAGACGTACCATCGAGGAAATTGATTCCTAGGCAGTTGACAGACCAACGTCATTTGGTCGGAACATTTAATGTTAGAGATCAACTACGATAACATGGCGCGCCCCTCCAAAATTCAAAACGTTTGATGTGCGTTGTCAAAACGTTTGAAGTGCGTTGTCTTGCGCGGTAGGCTAGTTATGATTAGTTGACCAACAAATCTTGGTAATAAGTGACATACATCTTGGTAATAAGTACCTGAAATATTACGTGTACTGTGATTGGTTGAATACTTACTACATCCAAACTCTTTCATAAGGATGTGACTACACACATTGAAACAGTCATTTGGAGGGGCGCGCCATGTTATCGTAGTTGATCTCTAATTCTGATATTTTGTGATCTGTCGGCTGGGTTTGACGTAACGCGTTACGCGACCAAACTACGTAGGCTCTATCCCCCATCTGCCTAGGAATCAACTTCTCTGATAGTACCTTTTTGTAATCTATTAAATTGCAATTTGCAACAATTTACAGTTTGTCTTTGATTCTATAACAATAATTCACATCTCTCAAACAGCAAACTACAGTAATTCTATCGTATCATATTTGACGTACATTTTGTGTATGGAACAAGAAACGAAACTGTTGACTGTGCAATGTGCATCAATTTTGAAGAACTGAGATACCTACTGGAATGTCTAACTCCTAGTTATTATGTAACTCAGACCAGACCTCAGCAGTTTGAACTCTGAAGGAAATCTAGGTACGCATTTGCAATATCTACGCATTGCTAAACTAGTTTACTGATCCAGTTGTAACTTGGAATTAATAAAATTATCTCAACTAATTTGCACAACGGACAAATTAATGCGAATGTCAATCGCCATTAATAAGACTTTACAGGTAATTACATAATTTATTCTCAAATACGCCTAAACTTGTAGTAGAGTCGACAAAGTTGCAGCTCGATATGGCATACAAAGAGACTTTGCAGCGCTGTTGTTTCACGGAATGCTTCCTATATTTTCTTTTAACTTTCTTTAAATTATGACGTGTCGAGTTGTAATGTTTTTAATTCACGACAAAGCTGACTGCCTGACGAAATTCTCTTAAACGTCTTACAGCGCACTCAGAGACAGGGTGAGCTGCACCAACTTACTTTAACTGTAACTTTAACTATAACTACAGTGCAAAATGTCAAATCTTTGGTTACCTACCGTTAAATATGGCGTCCGACGCCATATTTAACCATAACCGCTCATACTTATGTCTAAATTTTTTCGTGAAAATTTACTATGTTTCAGTGTTATATTTTTCCGGTCGATTTTTACGGATAATTCAATTTTATACTCTCAATCCCGTTACCTGTAGCACAGAATATAATATATTAGTTGTATATGTACCTGTAGCTTTAAAATAAACCCAAGAGACATGTGTCAATTTCTGTGGTCAAAGTTAAAGTTAAAGCTAAGTTAGCCTTAACCATAACTTTCACCTTAACTTTAACCACGCCTCTGGTGCACCGTGCAACCCACCCTAATTAATTAAAGTTAAGACGCTGACAACTGCCGATGATCTTGATCTCGCATCACTCTCGCACCACTCACCACTGTCGATTTTCATGCCAGAGAGACAGAGATGTGAAGTGTTCACTCGGTAGCGTGGATACATTTTTCGTTTGTTAGAGGAAAAAATAAATATTATGGGAAATCTAGATATCAGAACCGAAAATTAAATCCGGCAATCTTTGGATTTTTGTATAAGGTATCAAATAAACAAATTTTTAAAGAATAGATTGTATTATTACTTTAGTTAGAACTGTTTAAAGTTCCTGAAAGATGTGACTTTGGTTTTTTTTTCATCCAGTAGGAGAACATTATTTTATTATTTGAATTCGACAAGCTTTTCCAAATATAATCAAAAATCACATATATTTTTTGTGCCAATCAATGAAATACATACGTCTAGAAAACTGCACAAAGATGTCGAATTGGCAGCAGTCTTCCCCTTAAGAGTCCGTATACGAAATTTTTCCGATTTTGCCGAAATCGCAAAGGTTCGCTACAGAAATATTATTAGGTTTTTTCCCCTTGTTAGATTTAAACAAATATATATTAATTATTAGATTTAAAATATATTTAATCGCGGAAAGCCGACTCGAACTTGCGGCGAGTAATATAATGTGAGATTTATGTTGTTTTGAATCGTGTTTTTTGGCACAATTTGTTTTTTTTTTTCTTTTTTCTTTTTTCTCGAATTGGATAGAATTTTATCTATACTCAACTATTTCATATTAAAGTGGTAGAAAGTAATTCCAACATTTTATAGACGACTTTCTTAACAGTATTACAGAATATATATTAGTTGTACCAAACAGTACATTGTATTTTTTTCATACCGTTAAGACGTCAACACAATCCATAAACAGGTGATATTATAAACCTTTTACAGCAAAAATCACAAAACTGTCGCGGGTTTGAGTTGGATTATTTAAAAATACTTTTAAAAAAATCTAGCTCCAACATTAGATTATAATTGAAATGATCTTACATGTTGTGCATTAAAACTTATAGAAATACTGTATTTTAACTGTTAAATCACGTCTGTAAAATCAGCGAAATCGGCAGAGGAAGAATGTTTGGTCATTGGTGTACCCTGTAGATTCACAGAATATATATTAGTGGTATAGTAGCTATTTAGCTACTATTTTATTTTTGGTTATGCTACGCCCTCTCGGTCATTAGAGAATAAACTCATCGGTCATTGTTAACCAAGCATTTACTTCATCATGAGGATTGCGGGCCATAATCTTTATCTCCGTATCAATAATATTCCCGATGGCCAAGTTCTAATAGAGAAAGGCCGTAAGTTAAGATCAGCAATATTGTTTCTTTAATGAGTTCGTGCCGCAAAGAAAATTGTTTGTGCGGAACATGAGACTATGTTTCCATTAACAATAATTACTTTATTTATATTCTTGTAGTTTTATAGCAGTTTCTACTGGATAGGTGATATTTACAATGTTTACAATATTTTTAAACTACATAATTTTTATACTTATGTTTAATGTAGTTATTACTAATATTATATCTACGACAGACGACAGTGTGACGTATCTGTCCTTTACCTCTTCGCTGAAGATTACTTCAGCGACTTATTTTAATATTCTAAAAATAAAAAACCATATCTATCTATATATTTATACTTATAATAAAATCGTAGAGGTAAAATTTTTGTACTTGAAAATATACTTGAAAAAATGAGTCAGGGGCATGTTAGAAGAGTAGTAGAACACATTTTAACTGTTTTTGAAATTTTTGTTTCTCTGTCTGTTTGTCTATTTGTACAGGCTAATCTTTGAATCCGCTGAACCTATTTCAATGAAATTTGGCATGGTGATACCTTACATTCCTGGTCAACATCTTAGATACTTTTTTTAACCGACTTCCAAAATAGGAGGAGTCAATGTTTACTTTGCTGTTTGTGGTCAGATTTTCAAAATTCTTTTAGGGTTCCGTACCCAAAGGGTAATAAAGGGATTACTAAGACTTCGTTGTCTGTCCGTCTGTCCGACTGTCCATCTGTCTGTCACCAGGCTGTAACTCGAGAACGGTAATAGCTAGAGAGTTGAATTTTTCACAGAATGTGTATATCTGTTGCCGCTATAATAACAAATAAAATAAAATAAATATTAAAGGGGGGCTCCGATACAATAAACTTGATTTTTTTGGCCTTTTTTGCTCTATATCAATAATGGCAACAGGTGGGTACTTGACTTTTTCACAATATCCTTAGTTATGTGTATTTAAATATTTAATAAATATTAAAATATTAAAAAATAAAATTAAGAGGGGCTCCCTTACAAAAAACACGATTTTTGGCCTAATTTTGCTCTATAATGGTACGGAACCCTTAGTGCGCGAGTCCGACTCGCACTTGGCCGATTATTTTGTTGTATATATTGTTAACCCGAATTTGAATTACCATGTTTACAAAAACGGTGACTTGATATTGATCTTCTCGGGATCCTAGGGGTATCGACGGAACTCCTTTACAACAAAAACATTAGGTACAGTAATTTTCACTTTCTTTAAGTAAAATTAACCTAACATGCCACGAAAGAGCACGAAAGAGCAAATTAGCACCAAGGCATATTCCAGGGTACAGGGCTTCCGAAGCTTCCGTTGCTGAACGGAACCCTGATTCCTTATAAGAAGACTAGACGTTCCGTGCGGCTTCACTCGCGTAAATTAGATATTTCACAGACAAATAAGTCCACTAAAATAGCCTATGATCCTTCACGTGAAGGATCATCTACTTCTTATCTGTGACAAAAACAAACACAATCCAGAAAGTCTAAAAGTAGGTTAGGTTAGGTTAGAACTTAGACCACAACACAGAGGGAGCAGAGCGAGCGCAGCGAGTCGAGTTCCAAACGAGTTTGACCATATCCTTCGGGCACCATAAGATCATATCAAGGTGTTTTCGTGGTTGGATACCGCTGGAGATCCTGGTGACACAGGAGATACAGTGGTGGGAATGTGTGGTGGCTGGTGGGCCAACGCCCATACAGAAATTACCCTTTGGATAAGTAAGTAATCATCTTCAAGTGTTATTTTATTCTGGTTTAATTGTAGGTTAGGAATCTGAGAGTAAGAGGTAGGTAAAAGAGGGATAGATGCCTACATTAATTCCCGTCTTCTGTAATCCATCCTCTATCTCCGTCACATGTTTCTTTTCTCTGTTCTGTGGTCTTCAAAGAAAGGATTTTTTCAAAACGATAAGTGCCTGTGGTTCAAGTTTCCTGGGCCTTTGATGTGAATTTAAAATTTCATGTGTAATATAGATCCAAATAAAATTGTAATAGATAGGTATTCAATTTTCTAAATCTCTATAATAATAACATTCATTCACGCGGACAAAGTTGCGGGTAGTAAATTATAATGATGTAAACAACAACAAAATCAAGAAACACGGAGGAACATCTGTCAGCACAACAACAAAGCACGCCCTCCCAAATTAGTCTGAGCCGAAAAACAAACGTACCTTGATTGAGTTGTAGCCTGTACTGGGCCTGGACCGGTTTTTGCGAGAATGCTCCGTAAGGGGACGGATAATTCGAAAAACCATCGGGTCAAACGCGCCAAGGGGTCGTGAATGGTCATTTAATTGGGTCATAAATCTTCGTCCTTTATTTGTGCTACAATTCCGCCGTGTTTTCTCCGATCGCCGACAGATGGCGCTTTTAAGTTTCGTTCAAACAATCATTCCAATTTCAAACCGGTATCGAAAAGTTATGGCCTGTCAGTTTACAATGCGCTTTTAAATTATTTTGTCTCGTGCCGCTAAATGATAGCAATTAACGCATTATTTGGTACATTATAAAGCGAAAACTTGAAATTCGAGTGCCCTTATCTAGTAGGTTACATCTATAATGTATTAAGCGGTTCTCAAAGTTTTTTGCTGGCGAAACCCTTTTGTAAAGCAAAATAAAAAAAAAATTGGTTTGAGTTTCGGCAAGAAGTTTGTGACTGGCATTGTTTTGTGAAGTGACTCCATGCTGATGTCTAAAGACTGACAGATTCAAACAGTGTTCCATATAGAGAGCTCACTGTGAAAGTAGCAGCGCTGAAAGACCAAATTTTTTTTCACTTTTGTATAGGGAAACTCGTAAGTCGTGACGCTGGGCGCTGGGGCGCTTGCCCATACAAAAGTGAAAAAAAATTGGTCTTTCAGCGTAACTTTCACAGTAAACTGACAATAAGGAACACATACACACCCACCCGAAAGTATTAATTACTTAGTTTTGTTACACCCTGTATAATATCTATCATTTTGGTCTTTTTAATGTGATAAGCAAAAAAAGCATTTTTTCGTCGCAGCTGTGTCATTTTTATCTCTTTTGCCTTTTAGTTTATCTCAATTTATACACATGTTTGTCAATTAACGGCTTTTAGGACTCTTTAGCATCTGCATTTGTTTTATTGCTTGTTGAATATCTTTTTTTTTTTTTGCCGACAAATGTCTCTCAATTAAGCAGTGATCGTCGCTTTAGTTTCGGAAAAGGATCTAACGGTGTTTGGTCCTTTTAAACAGTTGTTTATCGTTATAAAAGTTTAGATAAAGAAGAGATGATCCGTAATAAAGAAGAAACAATAAAGGAAGTGTTAACACAGAATACATAATTAGTACCTTGGTGTTACTCAAACAAAGCTTAAAAACAAATGTCTTAAATCATAACAGTACGGGAGCCCTAGAACAAATTTTATTTTTGTTAGGTACTATCAAGCTAATTTTCTGTGAGTAGGTTCATTTTGACTTGACTTGATCACTGGACCCTAAAACGGAACCCTAACCAGCTGACTTTTTGTATATTGATAGATTATTAGTTATATAATTTAAGAGTAACACTGTCCTACAAATAGTTCATATTTTAGGACCATCAAATCAAAGTATGAAATCCTATCTATCTCTGTTAGCTACCACTTACAAGATTTTTTTCAGATAAAAATGTTGTTCGTCTTATCAAAATGAAGCTACTCACAAAAAATTAGCTTGATAGTAATAAAAAAAATATTTGCTCTGGGGCCCTTATTTTGTCAAGTATGGCAGGAATTTCATAGAATTACAATTAACTAACAGACAACAGTAAAGATCAAAATATCAGTATTTGATTTTTCCAAAACTTATTCAGTGAAATGACCTAGACCTAAAATCTAATAGTATTCAAAAGGGTTTTAAAAACAAAGGTTTTTTCTACTTATAACTTATTACAAAATTGCCTGATAGGTCAACTTGATAGAACCAATGGTTCTATCAAGTTTAAGAAATTCTTAATTTGTTAACATTAGTCACGCTAACGGCAAACTAGATGTCAGTTAGATAAACTGCGGATAAACTAACTAATTACGTGCTTAGCCGGCAGATAACATCAGATTTATGTATTCGCTAAGATAATAAATCTTTTTTCAGAGTTTGGTTTGGAACGCGAAGGGGGATGCGCGATAAAGGTTTAAAGATTGGTAAATGTACCGAAGTACATAATTAAATGATGTCATTTCGACTTTGATTAAAAAAATTTAGCATTACTGGATCATTCTACGCTCCTTTTGAGATTTGTCTAATTTTTCATAAAAATAGTATTAAAAGCAGTTTAGACTGGAGTTTGGGTCATGAGTGATCACTGATGAGTGATGAGTTACTAAAGCTTATTAACCTATCAAGCCCCATAAGAGCACCGGTAATCGCGACAACAATAGAATAACAATAGATTTCCAAGAATCCGCGATCGAAGGAATAAGGAATAAAGCTAATCAAACCACCTTAAAATCCTTTTATGGGACTGTCCCAATTATTTATTTGAAGCAACAAGCACTCAGGCAGGATGCACATGTGGGACATTCCAAATCCGGACATTTGGGAATTGGGACATTAATGGGACAGAGGAAGCCAAGTTCAAGATCACACCGTGGGATCATAATAAGAATAAAACACTGATTTATTAGCAGTTACAGAGAAATGAGTTTGGGAATTAAGAAATTAATTTAACTTTTTTTAGATGACCAAAATACTATGACCAAAATAAGACCCTCTTAGTCATTTTGAAAATGTTGATTCTGAATTAATGTGACGCCACGTTAAAGTAAGAAACCGTGTTGGATATGTTTTAGATTGCTTGTTTTCTAAACAAGCAATGGAATAGCAAGAAATGGAAAGGGCGTAAGGGACAAAATGGTTTTTGTCGCGTACTTAATTTAAAAACCAAAAATATATTTCATATAAGCTATAGCTAAATTAAAGTGTACCTATGCTTGAAGCTTGAACCGACAAATTTTGGAAGGTTAAATCACTCTCTTCTGTTGGCAAAATTGGAATCCCTTTCTTATAGAGGACTTTTCGATTGATTATTCTGTGTTATAAAAGTCGACCAATCGTGTTATGCTATGGGTAATTCAAAGATAATGATGAATACTGACAATGAACTTTAATTTCTTAGCTTTTTATATTTAAAATTAATTTTTTTCTGCCATTGAATAAACTTTTTGGATGACATCATCTTATTGTCATACAACTAGAAAAATAAGTAGAACTAGTCTAAGTAGAACATTGATTTCCTGTAATGTAGTTATGATTGATAGTGTCCGAGTTTCTCTGAGTAGGTATTTTGTAATAAGGCCAAATGGTCAGTATACGATTATAAAATAGCCTAATATTTGCTTCAGTATAAATTAAAAACCTAAGCGTTTCATTTAATAACAAAGAAGAAAATTCGTTTATCGCGCGGGAAGTCGGAACCGTATACTTTTGCGGGACAAAAAAAGTATCCAATACAGGTAAAGTATTATTATCATATAAATAATATTCTGATAGACAAGCAAAGCACTATCCTAAATGAAATCTAGACTTCAAATTTTCCAGATCACTTGACGAAGTGTAAGACCTAAGTGATTACGTACCTTCGCAAAGGGCTGCACTTGAGGGACAAAGGGTTTTAAATAGTGTCTGCGGATCACAAAAGGGCTGGGGTATAGCCATAAAGGTTTAGTGCATTGTACTTGGAGGCTTGGAGGTATGTCTGTTGATACCTGAGATATATCCTGATATTATTTAAAAGCTGTACCTTCGAAAGTATTGATCATTGGCATTTGGCATCATATTATGTTCTACAGTCTACTGGCTACGTGAAGAAAGGCAAGAACTAATAATGATTACTTATATTCAAAAATCGTCTGAGAGTCTGATTTTGTATAGAGATGAGAGTCACTATTAGGTACACATAACACGAGTTTTGACGATCAAGAACTGTGTACGGAGGAATGTCAAATTCAGCACAGGCAGCAGTCTATAGTCCATACTTCCATATTAATATTATAAATGCGAAAGTGCGTCTGTCTGTCTGTCTGTCTGTTACCTCTTCACGCTCGAACCGCTGAATCGATTTTGCTGAAATTTAGCATGGAGATACTTTGAGTCCCTAGAAAGGATATATATAGTATAGGAATAGTTTTTATCCCGGAAAAATGTACGGTTCCCGCGCGATAAACGAATTTTGGCGCAACGGAGTTGCGGCATCATCTAGTTGTATCATAAGTCCATAACATACCCACCAACCTTTTTCCACATCCCGGCGCATCCCGGCGGATTGGGGACAACGGCCGGGGTATGCGAGATTCCCTGGTAGGGTCTACCAGTGCCGGGTTTATATTTTTATTGCGTGCCATCACTTTATCTTTGCCGCCCCATGTACGAGATCTGCCGCCCCAAGGCCGCGGCCTATACGGCCTATTTATAAATCCAGGGCTGGGGTCTACCCTCTAAAACCCCAATGTGCTCTGCAACATCCCCAGCAACCTTCAACGGCTTCTTAATTTTACTAAACTATCCAGATTCCAGACTATGTCTGGGATTTTCTGGCTCTGATATTTCTGACTATGTAGTACCTATTTTAGTCAAGTGCTCAGGTACACGTTTATAGTTTAAGCACGCACGACCCTGCTAATTTATAGCTAACATCCGTTCTCTCTAGACGTCCTAACTACTGCCTAGGCTGTGTCATAGATCTATTACATTCTGCAAAATTAATATCAATTATTAATATAATTAAGTAATTAGTAATAGTTAGTATAGTTAAGAGTATGACATAATAGAAAAATTATAGCTATATTATGTTAAAACTATAAATAAAATAGGTAGATACTATGTATAACACGTAATCAAAACATGAATTAAAATCGAAGAAAGTGACCTCAACGACTGCAGACTATTTAGGTATTCACCCCTGAAAATAACGTAAAGACAAGCAGATAATTAAAATGTTTCAATTGGCGCCTATTTGTTAAGTTCCCTAAGAAAACCTATTATTTTTAATCAAACAGAATAAAAACTAAAGGGGCTTTAGTCAAATTGCCTTCAATAATAATAATTGACAGATTAATTGTTTACTGATCGCCGATCAATGCTCCAAAACAAATATGCAAGAAGAAAAGAGATGCAATAAAATTTAATTACATTAAATATTTTGTGGCTTTTACTGTAGATGACACCTGCGATAGTTTAAAGTTTGAGCAATTAATATTATAAGTATTTTTATTATCTTGCAGGTGCGACAACGAATTTTTGGGTTTTAACGGATTTTATATAACTGCCTTTTGAACACATCTGTAGGTATTTGTTTCAGACGTTATTTAAGTATTATTAGTTAATTTTAATTATGCGCACAGCGCAAGTTGCAAATGAGTAATTAAGGCTATTCGCATAAAAACGTTATTTTTGGTAATGTCAGAATTCAGAACTTCAGAAGAGCATATCAATTATCAATACTAATAAAATAAAATATGCGAAAGTGCGAGTCTGTCTGTCTGTCGGTTAGGTACATCTTCACGCCCGAACCGCTGATCCAATTTTACTCTAATTTGGTATGGAGATACTTCGAATCACGGGAAAGGACACTTTTTATCCCGGAAATGTACGTTTCCCGCGCGATAAACGAGTTTTGGCGCAACGAAGTTGCGGGCGTCATTTTGTATTTCAATTTTAATTTTTAAAGAAAGTCTGCGATATCACAATTTAGTGAATTGACACATTATTTTGTGACTTTTTTATTTTAACATAATTATTATTTAGCTAACAATATACCTGTAATTTAATTAATTACAATATAAATAATAAAATATTCTGTGGACGTGCGGGCTGATTGGCACTAAATGTAATCAGTGACACGCTGAATTAAGATTTAAGACGCTATATCCTTCGATAGGGTTGCCAAAAATGTAAATCCCATCAAAACATTTCATGTAAAATTTTGCCGAGACGACCACATGAGGTTTGTCATGTGAAAAAGATGATATCAGATCGTATGTAGAAACAAGCTTCTGAATCTACACGGCCTAACTCTACCGACCCTAACTTCAACAAATTCTATATATGTAATATCAGTAAATAAGTATCTTGCTATATTTTAGTAATCTGTGGTAATGAGATAGGGTCCCTGAGTGACTGAAGTGTCCTAAATCCTAACGACCCTATTATCGAGTACTAGACACATTAATTACTCATCATCATCGTCATCAACCATAGTTAATTGTCTAGCTGTAGTATAGCACACAGAATTAACCAGGCAATAGGCACCTCGTTCTAAGACAACTCTTTAGAAGATGAAACGAAGTTAATTTCTTCGTATTGTACATATATTCACTGCATTCTGAGGCCTATAAACTTGTATAAAAAACCAAATTATAAAATACATTCAATTTCAGCACAGCCCTACCCCGCCCCTCCCCCTGCCCCTCCCTCAGGAATAGAGGACCTAATTGAAATTCTCATCACTGATCACCACGTGACTTACTGAGATTAGGCCCAGCTTACACTGTAAGTTACGTCAAATAAGGGCCAACGTACACTAAGAGTGAGACCTGATTTTGTTAAAGAGCGCTTGCATAGCAATTAATATAATTCGCATAGTTACGTCTAGTCGCACGCATACAAGTAAGCGTGCGTCCACATTTGTATCATTTGCGCGATCAGATCTCCGATCAGATCTCCGTCGCGATCATCGCGCCGTATCAAAATGATACGCGTATCATGATACTTTGTATCATGATACGCGTATCATTTTGCGTCCACACTAGCGACCATGATACCACCCTACAAAATTGCAAATTCTGGTGAGCGAAACCTGCAGCTGCTTTTTATGGCATAGTATTGTCCTTGACATAATATTAAATTAGATCGTCCCTAGGAAAACGGGACTCTACGTGTAGGATAATTTTATGAATGTAGGATATTTAAAGGATAATAAAGGATAATAATATGAATAAAGGTTCCTAGCATACAGAATAATAAAGCATATTTTATAAGTCTTATCAATAGCAAACACTAGCTCTTCTTCAGGTGGAAGCTTTAGCCATTTCAATGGAACAAGATGTTGCCCGCAATTATTTTGTTGCGCATAAATTCGTTTATCGTGCATAAACGGAACCGTCCATTTTGACAGTAATCAACTGATCAGTAGGTATAGAAACTGTCCTACTATTTGTCTGTCCTGACTTCCTGAGCGAGCACCTAAGCATAAAGAGGTAACAGACAGAAAACAAAAAATAAAAAATAAATATTTTTTACTGTACAAGCAAAAGCAGAAAGACGGACAGACACACTGGATTTCAAACACATTATTAGCATTTTGTGTTATGAAGTTTTGTGTCTTGTAGTTCGGATATAGTACATTTCGTACGTTATACGCTAAGGAAATACCTGTTTATACTGAAGTCTGATGATGATGATGTTAAAGTTAGTAACACCATTGCCAACAAACTGTTGGTGTAAGCTTCCGATAAGAACTAACTTCCACCAACTTCAATATCTAATTTACTGCTTACGCTCAACGCAGAGTACATTTTGCAATAAGTAATAACTTATTTGTAGGTATATTTAGCTTATTATTCAATAATAATATGAAATCCACACTTGCATACTTAAATTAATATAATATACAACGTAATCCATACTTCCATACTAATATGTCTGTCTGTCTGTTACCTTTTCACGTCCAAACCACTGACCCGATTTTGTTGAAATTTGGTATGGTGATACTTCATGTTCTGGGAAAGGGCATAGGATACTTTTTATCCCGGAAAAATGTACGGTCACCGCGCGATAAACGAATTTTGACGCTAGTAGTCTGACGCATTGGAAAAATCAATTGACTGACGACAACAGACATAGTGAGACCTGGTAAAATTATGGACTTTAGACTCTAAAATTATGCGGAGGATGATAATGATAATGATGATGATGATTATCACGTCTCGGCTGATTGACGGTGATAGCTACGTGATACATCATCACTTATCACAGGTATTCAGACTTTCGTTATTTTTATAACTCTGGTACAGAGACATTTTGTAATTACTGCAATTATTATGACTATTAAGCTTTGGTTACACTCGTTAGTTCTGCAGGAATAATAAAAAAAGTAATAAAATGTGTAAGTACTAAGTACACATTTTTAACAACAAAGTCACAAAAAAGGGATTGTTTTTATCGAATGCCTACCCATTAGATAAAAACAATTCCTTTCTGCTACTGCTACTGGATGTATAATTGGATGAAATTTAACGAAATTATCATAGAGCGACTGGAACGGACATAGGTTATGTTATCCTGGGAGTTCTATTTTGAACCCACGGAGTTGCGGGTATCCTACAGCTATCCTACTAATATTATAAAGGCGAAAGTATGTGAGTTTGTATGTTTGTTACTTCTTAACGCTTAAACGGCTGGAGCGATTTCGACAAAATTTTACAAGGAGGTAGCTGACATACTGGATTATCACATATGCTACATTTGTTTTGGAAGTCGGTTAAAACAATAGCATGAGACAGCATAATCAACTTCCATCTCTAAATCATCAAAATTGATGTTTCCGATGATCAAACTCTATTCATTTTGTCTCTGATACCAATAATATAATAATAACTATTTACCAATTAAAACGCAATTTAGTTTACCTAATAAATCGCGGGTAACACCGCGGGGCACAGCTATCTATAAAATTGTAACAAAAAGTGTAGTTTGTTACATAATATTTTAAAAGCGAGATTGAAAATATGGAGAAAAATTTGTTAGCAAGTACAGAATCGTTTAACCAATTGCCAGACTCCGGTAGCGAGTTATCCTCCTGCATATCGTAGAATGTAATGGACGCCTTAGACATAGTCCTTCACAAGCTGGACAGTGGACGTACTTGCACTAATCGATTTTCGCCTAAGGGCAGAAATTCCTGACCCCGACGTGTTGTATAAATAGTTAAGTATTATGGTACTCGTAGTTCGTAGAGTGTCTAAAATAAAATCTTAGTGTACAGTCTGTCAAGAAAGAGCTCAGACGCATCACGCAGTACAAAATTTTCTAAAAGTAATCACGCTCAAAGGTGGTTTTTCTCTTTGTATTTCCACAGAGAACGCTTATACATTTTAAATATCATCAATTCATCACCTTGCACATTTTTATCTCCATTTAATTAGGTTTTCATATTTTATGTGACTTCAAAACTGTATACAGCGTCTACTCTTTTTTGACAAGCTATACATAATAATATATGCCTGTATTTTTCATATTGATCCTTTACGGAAAAAAAAACTCAGAAACAGGAGGAGCTAACATAAAAAATTGTTGTTGTCAATGATTGATTATGATTGCTACGAAATCATTGTGGCAATAGCTTTTATCCCGAGCTTTAAGTGCGGCAACCGAATAGAAAAATGACATAACGAAAATAACATAACAATCCCCACACCGACCAGTGTGGCGTTGCCAAACTTCAGCACATTACGGTGCGTTCACATTTGTATCATTTGCGCGATCAGATCTCCGATCAGATCTCCGTCGCGATCATCGCGCCGTATCAAAATGATACGCGTATCATGATACTTTGTATCATGATACGCGTATCATTTTGCGTCCACACTAGCGACCATGATACGGCGCGATGATCGCGACGGAGATCTGATCGGAGATCTGATCGCGCAAATGATACAAATGTGAACGCACCGTAATGTGCTGAAGTTTGGCAACGCCACACTGGTCGGTGTGGGGATTGTTATGTTATTTTCGTTATGTCATTTTTCTATTCGGTTGCCGCACTTAAAGCTCGGGATAAAAGCTATTGCCACAATGATTTCGTAGCAATCATAATCAATCATTGACAACAACAATTTTTTATGTTAGCTCCTCCTGTTTCTGAGTTTTTTTTTCCGTAAAGGATCAATATGAAAAATACAGGCATATATTATTATGTATAGCTTGTCAAAAAAGAGTAGACGCTGTATACAGTTTTGAAGTCACATAAAATATGAAAACCTAATTAAATGGAGATAAAAATGTGCAAGGTGATGAATTGATGATATTTAAAATGTATAAGCGTTCTCTGTGGAAATACAAAGAGAAAAACCACCTTTGAGCGTGATTACTTTTAGAAAATTTTGTACTGCGTGATGCGTCTGAGCTCTTTCTTGACAGACTGTACACTAAGATTTTATTTTAGACACTCTACGAACTACGAGTACCATAATACTTAACTATTTATACAACACGTCGGGGTCAGGAATTTCTGCCCTTAGGCGAAAATCGATTAGTGCAAGTACGTCCACTGTCCAGCTTGTGAAGGACTATGTCTAAGGCGTCCATTACATTCTACGATATGCAGGAGGATAACTCGCTACCGGAGTCTGGCAATTGGTTAAACGATTCTGTACTTGCTAACAAATTTTTCTCCATATTTTCAATCTCGCTTTTAAAATATTATGTAACAAACTACACTTTTTGTTACAATTTTATAGATAGCTGTGCCCCGCGGTGTTACCCGCGATTTATTAGGTAAACTAAATTGCGTTTTAATTGGTAAATAGTTATTATTATATTATTGGTATCAGAGACAAAATGAATAGAGTTTGATCATCGGAAACATCAATTTTGATGATTTAGAGATGGAAGTTGATTATGCTGTCTCATGCTATTGTTTTAACCGACTTCCAAAACAAATGTAGCATATGTGATAATCCAGTATGTCAGCTACCTCCTTGTAAAATTTTGTCGAAATCGCTCCAGCCGTTTAAGCGTTAAGAAGTAACAAACATACAAACTCACATACTTTCGCCTTTATAATATTAGTAGGATAGCTGTAGGATACCCGCAACTCCGTGGGTTCAAAATAGAACTCCCAGGATAACATAACCTATGTCCGTTCCAGTCGCTCTATGATAATTTCGTTAAATTTCATCCAATTATACATCCAGTAGCAGTAGCAGAAAGGAATTGTTTTTATCTAATGGGTAGGCATTCGATAAAAACAATCCCTTTTTTGTGACTTTGTTGTTAAAAATGTGTACTTAGTACTTACACATTTTATTACTTTTTTTATTATTCCTGCAGAACTAACGAGTGTAACCAAAGCTTAATAGTCATAATAATTGCAGTAATTACAAAATGTCTCTGTACCAGAGTTATAAAAATAACGAAAGTCTGAATACCTGTGATAAGTGATGATGTATCACGTAGCTATCACCGTCAATCAGCCGAGACGTGATAATCATCATCATCATTATCATTATCATCCTCCGCATAATTTTAGAGTCTAAAGTCCATAATTTTACCAGGTCTCACTATGTCTGTTGTCGTCAGTCAATTGATTTTTCCAATGCGTCAGACTACTAGCGTCAAAATTCGTTTATCGCGCGGTGACCGTACATTTTTCCGGGATAAAAAGTATCCTATGCCCTTTCCCAGAACATGAAGTATCACCATACCAAATTTCAACAAAATCGGGTCAGTGGTTTGGACGTGAAAAGGTAACAGACAGACAGACATATTAGTATGGAAGTATGGATTACGTTGTATATTATATTAATTTAAGTATGCAAGTGTGGATTTCATATTATTATTGAATAATAAGCTAAATATACCTACAAATAAGTTATTACTTATTGCAAAATGTACTCTGCGTTGAGCGTAAGCAGTAAATTAGATATTGAAGTTGGTGGAAGTTAGTTCTTATCGGAAGCTTACACCAACAGTTTGTTGGCAATGGTGTTACTAACTTTAACATCATCATCATCAGACTTCAGTATAAACAGGTATTTCCTTAGCGTATAACGTACGAAATGTACTATATCCGAACTACAAGACACAAAACTTCATAACACAAAATGCTAATAATGTGTTTGAAATCCAGTGTGTCTGTCCGTCTTTCTGCTTTTGCTTGTACAGTAAAAAATATTTATTTTTTATTTTTTGTTTTCTGTCTGTTACCTCTTTATGCTTAGGTGCTCGCTCAGGAAGTCAGGACAGACAAATAGTAGGACAGTTTCTATACCTACTGATCAGTTGATTACTGTCAAAATGGACGGTTCCGTTTATGCACGATAAACGAATTTATGCGCAACAAAATAATTGCGGGCAACATCTTGTTCCATTGAAATGGCTAAAGCTTCCACCTGAAGAAGAGCTAGTCTTTGCTATTGATAAGACTTATAAAATATGCTTTATTATTCTGTATGCTAGGAACCTTTATTCATATTATTATCCTTTATTATCCTTTAAATATCCTACATTCATAAAATTATCCTACACGTAGAGTCCCGTTTTCCTAGGGACGATCTAATTTAATATTATGTCAAGGACAATACTATGCCATAAAAAGCAGCTGCAGGTTTCGCTCACCAGAATTTGCAATTTTGTAGGGTGTCCATTATTTTGTAAATAAGGTGTATTGACTAGTAAGTATTATAATTTATAGTTAATGGTAAATTGTACAACTAACTCAAACACCATGATTTCTACTCTATTACATTTACTTTTATATATTTACTACTATATTAATTAATGAGAATGGATAATCATATATTTCTTTTTAACCGACTTCCAAAAAGGAGGAAGTTATATTGGCTAATATTTTTGTCGTTAATCTTAAATATGTACCAAGTTGCCTTCTTGCAAAAAACTAAGTATTTTTCATAGAATAGCGTTTACTCGTTTTAAAATATTTATAAAAGTTATAAAAGATATTTTTACGTGTATAATAATTATTGTGGAAATGACGGTAGAAAATTATTTTGTTTTGTCACTTTTTTAACTACGACTTTCGCTTCAACACAAGTTAAATATTGTAATAATTCAGATTATATCTTCTAAATTCATTTTTTCGAGTTTCTTTTGGAAATTGCATATCGTTCCCTACGAGACGAAACATTGGCGACCGTGACAGGACAGTACAATCCCCAAAATTGTACATCCGGAATTTGGACTTCGCGTGAGAACAAAGGACTTGTACCAGCGAACACAAGGCTCCACATCGGCTACGTGTCATCGCACAGCATCGTCTTCGTTGTTCCTGCGACGGGAAGTTCGGGCCTTGGAGTAATTCAGGAAGACGGGACACATTGGACCTCGCCGGGCAGTGACGCAGCAAAAGCATCACCTCGCAGCATTAATCCCAAGATAAGTGCCCTGCTATTTCCTCTTTACTTTCTAAACAGCATCCTTATACCAAATTATCCACATTTTCCCCAAAATCAATTCAAATAGCTTTCACCTTGTGACTACGTGTCGGTTCGTGTAAAACCTCAGAAATTACAAATTATAAGTCCTAGATACTAAAAATTTTTTGATTTAAATACGATAACAATCTATTATTAACAGTTTCTTAAAATTATCTTTTAAAATTATTACGATTCGTTACGACTCATTACGTGTCAATACAATAGTCGGTGCAAATATATTATAAAACAAGACACATTTGATTTACTTTTAGCCTTGTATTGGTCAAATATTAAGACAAATTTGCCAACTGTTCCAGGGTCGCTGTCCAGGATACGCTTGGTGTTGGTGCCGTTCTTCTGTACGAGAGATCAGCTGCTGTGCGCCGCCGGCTTCCTATCTATCACCAATTGAGGAGCGTATCAGATAAGAGAATTTTATTATTTTGTAAAGTCTCATTTTTTGTTTCGACAAGTTTACAATATCTCTTATATACAAATTTACTAGACCAAGTATATAATTAAAATGACAGAGTTTAAAGACTCTTCCTTAAGGGACTTAACTTTAAAAAGAAGTTCCATTAAGGGTCAAATTACTAAATTTAAAAATTATTTAAATAATATAACAGAGCAACCTACCTTAAGTAGCTTTGAATTAGCCGAACTGTCACTAAAGATTGGCCGTTTCGAAGGTCTCTCTGCTAAATATGATGAGTTGCAAACTCAGATTGAATTAATTAATTCTGAAAATTTAGAAACTGAGCTGAATGAAAGAGAGCGTATTGAACAAGATTTCATATATTGTACTGCAATGGCTAAAAATATTATCGAACAACAAAACGAATTAAAAACTTTTGAACAAGACAAGAAACGTCGCGAATCTTTATTTCATGAAGCTCAGTGCAGTGTCGACAACACTGAATACAACATTGCCTTACCTCAAATACAAATTGCTAAGTTTGATGGATCGTATTTTCGCTGGCTCGAGTTTCTCGACACATTCACTAATCTAATTCATAATAACAAGCGCTTATCTTTGATACAATAATTTCATTATTTACTTTCATACCTAGAAGGTGATGCGGCTCGTGTCATATCTAATATTGAGGTTTCATCATCAAATTACAATAACGCCTTTCAATTACTTTATGATCGTTACAACAATAAAAAAATGATTACAAACCATCATTTAAAGTCCTTATTTAATATTGAAAAAATTACTCGTGAATCGGACACTTCATTGCGTTATCTAGTTGACCACGTGACTAAAAACCTACGCACCTTAGCCAGTCTAGGGCAATGTACAGAACACTGGGACACTTTGATATTTTTTTTGGTATCTTCTAAGCTCGATGCGCAAAAACTTATGAAGTGGGAAGAACAGCGCAATAATTTAGGTGACATTCCGAGTTTAGAAGAATTTAATAAATTTTTAATTGATCGTGCATACATTTTAGAATCGATGCGTAATAATGTTAGGTCTGATTATAACTCCCTAAAAATAAATAGTTCAATGTCAAGCAACAATAATAAACAGCGGTTTTTTAGCCACAATGTCAGACCAAATAATATTTCTAAGTCCTGCATTGCTGCTACAAATAAAAACAGCAGTCAAAAATATAAGTGCATTGTTTGCGACAGCAACCATAGAATTTATGACTGTCCTATATTTAAATCCAAATCTATAAGTGATAAGTAAGTAAAATTATTAAATATACCAGTATAGTCATTTAAAATTGGCCGATCCAGATTTTAATCGCCCAGCTCCTATAGATATACTTATAGGAGCCGATGTTTTTTGGGATCTCTTAATAAATGAACAAATATTATTAGGTGAAAATAAACCTAAATTACAAAATTCGGTTCTAGGGTGGCTAGTAGGTGGTTCAATAAATAATAATGTAAAATTCTCTAATAGTAATATTGTTAATAACGAAGTAGAAATAATTGATACTGATTTAAACCAGCAGCTCACAAAATTTTGGCAATTAGAGGAAGTGCCACAGAAAACGATTTTAAGTGCGACAGAGGTAGCATGTGAAGATCATTTCAATGCCAATACAATACGATTATCGTCAGGTAGATTTGGAGTTAGACTTCCTCTTCGTGATTCGCCTAATTGTTTAGGAGATTCATTCGAGCTTGCTAAAAGGCGTTTTTTTAATCTAGAGAAACGTTTTAGAAGAAATCCTTCACTAAAGAAGCAATATATTGCATTTATAAAAGAATATGAAAATTTAGGCCATCTATCCGAATCACCTGTCAATAAACCAAACCCATCTTACTTTTTATGTCATCATGCAGTATTTAAAATCACCAGCGAATCAACTAAACTTCGTGTGGTTTTTGATGGCTCTGCATCCTCCTCTTCTGGCTTTTCTCTTAATGACTTACTGATGGTCGGACCAAATATGCAGGATTCTCTTTTCTTTATTTTGATTCGAGCTCGTCTGTATAAATATCTTATTTGCGGTGATATAGAGACATTTTATCGCCAATTTGAATTACATCCTAAAGACCGAAATCTACAGCTTATTTTATGGAGAGAGAATGAGTCATTGCCTATAAAAACGCTGCAATTAAACACACTCACCTACGGTACCGCATGTGCCAGTTACCTAAGCACTAGGTGTCTATGGCAGATAGGAGAAGAGTGCGAGGACATTCTTATTAAAGATATAATACAAAGAGACTTTTATGTCGACGATTTAATATACGGCACTAATAATATTGATGAATTGCAATATATTAAAGATTCTGTATCTCGAGAATTAAACAAGGCTGGTTTAAATTTGCGTAAGTACAAAACTATTTTAGTTTCTATGTTTGATTCTTCTAAAATTAATATACAAGACAGTTTAACTATAAGTGAAGCAGCTAGTACGCTTGGCTTGGGTTGGAATCCTAGCAGTGATACATTAAATTTTCCAATTAATAAACCTTTAATTAGATCCAAAATTACAAAAAGAAGCATAATGTCTGATGCTTTCAAAATTTTTGATCCGCTTGGACTACTAAGTCCTTATATAGTGTTACCTAAATTAATGTTACAGAAATTATGGCAAATTAAGTTACATTGGGATGAACCAGTCCCAAAAAATATTCATGATGCGTGGGAAGAGTTCTCAGCGGACCTCTCATTATTATCAAGTTTTCAAATTCCTAGATGTATAATAAGCGATTCACATAATATTATAGATATTCATTGTTTTTGTGATGCTTCATTGGCAGGATACGGTGCTTGTTTATACATAAGAACGGTATCGTTACATAGTGAGGATGTCCAAATAAATCTTTTATGTTCTAAATCCAAGGTGGCGCCACTAAAGCCCACTTCAGTGCCTCGTTTAGAGCTTTGCGCTGCCTTGCTAGCCAGTCGACTTACTGAGAGTGTAACAAGGTCAATAAGATTCACTGTAAATTCTATAACTCATTGGTCTGATTCTACTGTCGTGTTAGGATGGTTAAAGAGTGATGCATCAAAATTAAAAACCTTTGTAGCTAATAGAGCAGTCGAAATTCAAGATAAAACTAATAATAAGAAGAAAAGTTATGTACCTACAAATCAAAATCCCGCGGATTTGATTTCGCGAGGCTCTAGGTTTAGGGAGTTACAGGATTCAACATTGTGGTGGCGTGGACCTTCATTCTTACTAAAGGATAAGAGCGAGTGGCCCACTTTAAATCCACATAATAAGGTCGTAGAATTGCCTGAATTAAAATGTAGTACGACTGCAATCGTACTTGAAACTATTATTCATTTTGAACGTTTTTGTAATTTTAATAGATTGCAACGAGCTTTCGCTTACGTAAAACGTTTTATATTCAATATAAATGTTCGAAATATCTCTCAGAGGCGTCTTGGATCACTAACAGCAGACGAAATATCAGCATCCTTTAAATCGCTATGTTTAATTGCTCAAATGCAAAGTTTTCCTATAGAATACAAATTATTGCAAGGCAAAAAATCACTAAGCTCTAAATCAAAATTATTAAATTTAACCCGTTTTATTGATAAAGACGGTTTGATACGTGTTGGAGGACGTCTAAAATCCTCTAACTACACATATGATAAAATTCATCCGATTTTATTAGATTCTTCTCACCAAATTTCTAAAAACGTTATATATATATATATATATATATATATATATATATATATATATATATATATATTATACTGTAGTAAATCTTTTCAGAAAATGCAAAAAAATCGAAAAAAACTCAAATTTGAAAATTCTTTATCAATTTCATTTAAAAATGTGGTTGCTGCAATTTGTTGTAATTAAAAAGTTGAATAATTATTTACTTAATTATAATTACATTTCTGTCATATAAAATCTCATTATATACAAATATAAATGAAAATCTATACTTATAAAATAATATGTCCTGACTGACTGACTGATTCATCATCGCTGAGCAAAAACTGTTAAAGTTACAGCCACAAAATTTGGTGAGTAGGGCTGTTTTATTAAGTAGACACCCACTAAAGAAGGAAATTTCCTAAATTTTACCCCGAAGGGGGTGAAATAGGGGTTGAAAGTTTGAATGAAAGTCAGTCATTTCTTAAGTTAGAAACATGAAAGTTTATTTTTGGGCTACTGATTAAAAATGAATGGATACATACTTAAGCGTTTCTGGAAATTCTACCCCCAAGGGGTCGAAATAGGGGTTGATAGTTTAAAATGAAAGTCCGTTATTTCTTAAGTTAGAAACATGAAAGTTTATTTTTGGCTGCTGATTATAAATAATTGGATACGCATTTAAGTGCTTTTGGAAATTCTACACCCAAGGGAGTAAAATTGGGGTTCAAAGTTTCAATTAAAGTCATATTTATATATAATGAGATTTTCTATGACAGAAATGTTGATTTGTTGTAAATAAATCAACTTTTAAATTACAACAAATTGCAGCAATCACATTTTTAAATAAAATTATTAAAGAATTTTCAAATTTTGTTTTTTTTCGATTTTTTGCATTTTCTGAAAAGATTTACTATAGTATAATATATATTCTTTCACCATTGGAAAGTAGAGATTTCAACGAATAGAAAGCATACCAATCTTTTTTAAAAAGCTGATATTTTGACGGGTGAATTTTCGATTGAAAATTAGGGTATTTTTTCGATATAAATTCGAAATAAGGTGAAAAAAATAATATTTCTTATCAAATAAATTACAGCGTATTTGGTACATAAAAAGGTAAGTTTTCACCGACTTTCGTGAAAAAAAAAATTTTTTAAAGATATTAATAAAAAACCAAAAACATGTTTTTTGAATTTTTCACATAAATTTTGAGGTTATGTGAAAAAGGCGTAATTACAAAAGTTTTAGATTTTTTTCTTACCTACAACTCTGCCGTTTGACTTTATTTCATTGGAATATTAGTTTTGCCAGAAATCGAGACAAACCGACCTCAGATCGCCCGTAAATTATTTTTCCCTTAATTTTTATAATGTTCTCCTCCTTTTCTAGTGGGTTTCATCCTACCATATTTTTTTTTTGTTTTAAAATTATCTGTCTTGGTCTAATGTAGTTTCATGTTGAAGGTTGTCAATATATCGACCCTTCGCTTCTCTTAATTTCTTCATAGCACCAAAAACTTTGAAAAGTACCAATAATAGGGTCAAAACGGGACGATACATGGTTCTTTAACGGTTCATGGTAGTGATTGGTGATGATGAAGATGAATGTATTTGCGTAGTAGCATATGCTTTCCGTTCTTAAAACAAAGTCGAAACTCCCAAACTTGTATCTATAAAGAGTCAGAAGTTCTCTCAGCACCTTCCAAACCATAGTATATCCGGTGCAAAATCTTACTGGTTGGTAGCATATGCTTAGAATACTGCTCACGAAACCGAAATCATCACATGTTTCCATGTAAATTTTGAGGAGTTCCCTCGATTTCTTATGGATCTCTTCATCAGGTCACCACTTTTATGAATACGGTATCAAATTGGGATGATATCCTTTACACCAAAAGAAAAATTTTGAAAATCGGTTCACAAACGGCGGAGTAATCGTTGAACATAAAAAACGAACATAACACCTCCTCCATTTTGAAAGTCGATTAAAATTGTAGCATGTGTTATTCTGATGTATAAGCTATATTAATGTAAGGTTTCATTCAAATCCGTTCAGTAGTTTTTGCGTGAAAGAGTAACAAACATCCATACATCCAAACTTTCGCTTTTATAATATTAGTAGGATATAGGATATATGTATACTTACAGCTACCTATGACATTTTTTTATAACACCGACACTGTAAAAATCGTCTACCTAAATACCAAAATTAGTCAGTCTATCATCAAAATTAGGTATTCTATAGCTGAGGTACCTAATTTTTCGTTACTGAGTCCAAAAAATATGAAAAAAAAAAATTGCATTCAGTATACATTAAAATTTTGTTTTCATTTATACTGGTTGTACTTAAAAAGAACATAGCTTATACTTAAAATATAATACAAATAAATAATAAATAAAGAAAAACCTTAAATAATTCAATTGTGGTTAGTAAAACATAAATACTCAGTTAAAAGTAAATACTGAGTGTCTAAATTCATTTTTACTGAGTATTTACTCTGGTCTAATTAAATACTCAGTAGCTTACCCATCCCTGCATATACGTAATATGCACGCCGGTCTTCAGCTATTACTAGCAACAATAAGACAAACAATTTGGCCTATAAAAGGTAGACATCTTGCCCGTACCACCGTAAATAATTGTGTTCGATGCAAACGGGTTCAAGGTCATACTATATTTCCGAAAATGGGAGAGCTACCTACTCAGCGCATTACGCCTGATTTCCCGTTCAATTCTGTAGCTATTGATATGGCCGGTCCATTTTATATAGTTAATCGAAAGGGGCGCGGCGCAAAATTGTTAAAATGTTACCTATGTTTGTTTGTCTTCGTTACAAATGTCTGTATTTGGAGGCTGTAAGTGATCTTACTAAAGAAGCTTTTATTATGACATTGGAAAGATTTATGTCGCGACGCGGAAGGCCGGCTGAAATATTATCGGATAATGGGCGCAATTTTGTAGGAGCGTCGAAGCAATTAAATACGTATATAGAAAATTTTAGCAACGCACTATTTGATTTTACAGCTCAAGCCAATATTAAATTCATTTTTACGCCGTCGTACGCTCCTCATTTCGGTGGTATTTGGGAGGCGGGTGTTAAATCAGCCAAGCACCATATCAGGCGTGTCATGGGCAACTCCCATTTAACCTTCGAAGATATTACTACATTATTCGCACAGGTGGAGGCTATATTGAATAGTCGTCCGTTGTGCCCATTATCTTCATCTCCCGATGATTTCCTTTTCCTTTCCCCAGAGCACTTCCTTATCGGGAGACCACTAAATGCGCTACCATCTGCAAGCTGCGACTCTAGGGAGCCTCAAGTCAAGCGCTATGAACGACTCGAGCAGATCCGGCAACATTTTTGGTGCAGATGGCAGAACGAGTACATATGCGAGCTGCAGACTCGAACATCATGGAAATCCAACATGGCTGCACTTAAGGTCGGAGACTTAGTATTATTGAAGGAGGATTCCATTTCCCCACTATGTTGGCGTACTGGACGAATACTAAAGTTATTCCCTGGGCCAGATGGGATATCTCGCGTCGCTGATGTCAACACTATTGCCGGATGTTATCGTCGGCCTCTTGTTCGTCTCTGCCCTTTGCTAAATGAAGAAGAATGTACAAGTTGAAGAACTGCGCCTTCAACGGGGGGGAGTATGTTCACGCCCGATAACTAGTTTGCTATTTTTATTTATCAGGCGTTTGATTATTTAAGATATTTTTACGTGTATAATAATTATTGTGGAGATGACGGTTGAAAATTATTTTGTTTTGTCACTTTTTTAACCACGACTTTCGTTTTAACATAAGTTAAATATTGTAATAATTCAGATTATATCTTCTAAATTCATTTTTTCGAGTTTCTTTTGGAAATTTCATATCGTTCCCTACGAGACGAAACAGTACTTATCTTTTATCTGGATGACTTAAAGTCCTTATCTATATAATATCATTATAATAACATTAATTTGTTTTCAAATAACATTTAAACTAATAAAAAATTGTCACATCAACACATCTATGCTATTAATAAGAAAAACTGCTAATAAAATATATCTTAATTCGAAATTAGAAAAAAAAAAACAAATATCCTAAGCGTTTAAAAGTTATGGCCACCCTAGTATAATTATGTAAAATATGTAATATTCAATTCAAGCAATGGTATAATATAAACTTATAAAGTGTAATCATAACCAGGCCCCATCACTAGTGCAGGTGTAAGTAGCCGTTAAATATTTTATAATTAAATACTATTGGGCACGCGTCAATATAGTCAGTGGCGGATTCAGCAACGGCACGTGCCTAGTCAAAGGGGACGAAAAATAAGGGCCCACAGACACAGAATGAACGCAAATTGTTTCGAAATTTATTCTTAGAATGACAGTTATCTGGCGATTAAAAATAAGACTATTATTAATACTAAAATTAAGCGTAGCTAACGGCATAGATAAGTCTATGTTTTATCTTAAAACTAAATATTGCTAAACAATGACTATGACTTTACATTTTATAATACGACCCATCACATCCACAGACAATAATAATTATTTATATGTTACGCACTTAATTATAAAAAAAAAATATTACTACACTTAATTATATAAAAAAGTATTTTTATCGCTGAAACATATTTTATTTCTATCCACACCTACAACACAGGGGCGCGCTGCCCAGGGCGCCGCCCTCACTTAAATCCGCCACTGCATAATTGGCGGTGTCGATGTAATCGTAGGTGTAAAATGCCCCCACACTGCCCTGGCCTATTACCAACTAATTAGGGTTTATACTTCCTTATTAGTTATTACAGTCATTGATATCGAACGAGTTACGTTACTGAACTTAAAAGTAATGATTAGGCGCGAAATATTTTTGCAAATAACTATTATGATTAAATTGAACCTTTAATTTTCTTGAACTTGCAAAATTATGGGCCACAAAAAATATACTTTAATACTAGTCTGTTTTTATTGTGGACTAGATGATGCCCGCAACTTCGTTGCACCAAAATTCGTTTATCGCGTGGAAACCGTACATTTTCCGGGATAAAATCCTATGTGCTTTCTCGGGACTCAAAGAATCTCCATGCCAAATTTCAGCAAAATCGGTTCAGCGGTTCGAGCGCGAAGAGGTAACAGACAGCCAGACAGACAGACACACTTTCGCATTTATAATATTAATATGGAAGTATGGATATGGATGTCTAAAAACTAACTATAATATTCTGTACTCTAGTTTCTACTAGAAGACGTCATAGTACTAAATCTACTAGAGCTGCTGTCAGCGAGAATCTGTAGATTAGATTTGACACCAATTGGAAAAAGAATCTGGTAAAAACGGAGCATACTTTCGGTAGAAAATTAGAAATACCAACCTCTCAATTCCCAACTACAGAATTTTGTTCAAACCCCCCGCGCCGTATGTCGGTTTTTGGTTTACGACGGCAGATAGCGATCAAAGTGCCCCACTGAGAACCATCTCAATAGCGCGTTGTTCATTTAACGATGCTTCTGATGTCAATCTTAAGTGGCAAGTGGCGAAGTAACGCATCACCATGTAAGTACAGTATCATCCAAATTTAAATATCTATATCTATATATGTATATCTATACTTATTATGAAACAAAGTCGTTTTTTTACCTCATGTCCCTTTGTTTCCTTTAATCTTTAAAACAACGCAACGGATTTTGATGATTCTTTCAGTGTTAGGTAGCCCATTTATCGAGGAAGGCTATAGGCTATATTATTATTTTATCACGCTAAGACCAATAGGAGCGAAGAAATAGAGGAAAATGTGGAAAAAACGGGGAAAATTATTTGAAAGGGCTAACTTGAACGCGCTAATCTCAGGAATTACTGGTCCGATTTGAAAAATTCTTTCAATGTTAGATAGCCCATTTGTTGAGGAAGGCTATAGGCTATATTTTATCACGCTAAGACTAATTGGAGAATGTGGAAAAAACGGGGTAAATTATTTGAAAGGGCTTAATCTCGCGAACTACTGGAGCAATTTTTATGTTATTTGGCACAAATAAGAAGTAGGCCACGTGAAGGATCATAGGCTATCGATTTTAATATTTTTTTTCAGTGGCTATATATTTTATACGAGTGCGACGCCGGGGCGGGTCGTTAGTTATTCAATATTACAAATAAGAAAATCTTAGTACTTACGTCTGCCACGTCTTTATACTTAAGGGTCCGTATACGAAATTTGGCGATTTCGCTGATTTTACAGACGTGATTTAACAGTTAAAATAGAGTATTTCTATAAGTTTTAATGCACAACATGTAAGATCATTTCAATTATAATCTAATGTTGGAGCTAATTTTTTTATTTTTTTAAGTATTTTTAAATAATCCAACTCAAACCCGCGACAGTTTTGTGATTTTTGCTGTGAAAGGTTTAGAATATCACCTGTTTATGGATTGTATTGACGTCTTAACGGTATGAAAAAAATACAATGTACTGTTGAGAAAGTCGTCTATAAAATGTTGGAATTACTTTTTACCACTTTAATATGAAATAGTTGAGTAAAAAAATATGTAACTCGGCAAAATTTTAGAGAAAATGGGCAAAGAATTGCTGTTAATTTCGGCAACTTGGAGCTGTAATTCATAAAAAGAAAACGACAGAAATAATCTATAGATAAAATTCTATCCAATTCGAGAAAAAAAAAGGGTTCCGCAGCAGCAATAAGGTTTATTTCTATAAAATTAAAAGGTTTTTTATTTATTTTTATACTTTAGTTGATTTAATGAAAGTTAAATTAAGGTTTACCATTTATGACGTATAAAAAAAACTACTTGATAGATCTCGTTCAAACCAATTTTCGTTGGTAGTTTTTATAGTAATGTATATATATTTTTTTTAGAATTATCATACCCCTACTTTAGAAGTTAGAGGGGGGGGGGGCACACATTTTACCACTTTGGAAGAGTCTCTCTCGCAATTAAATACTAAAAAATATTTTTTAGAGTTGAAATATTTTGTAGTAAATTTAATATTTATGTATATATTTTTTAGTGTTTTACTCTATTTTTTAGTGTTTAAATATTTAGTAGTAAATTTAGTAAAAAAAATTTATACACAATTTTTTTTTTTTTTGTGTTTAAATATTTAGAAGTTAATTTTTGTTCAGGAACCTAGGTAATTACTATTTTAAGCTGAAAAATAACTCAAACATGTTAAATATTTTCGTATGACAAAATGATTTTGGTATTACTATTATTTTGAGAATTTCGAGGGTACCCGGGCTCTTAATCCGATGAACCGATTTTGATCAAAATAATAATATACTTTGAGTTCCGGACAAATCTAATATATATAAATCTCCTGTCACGATGTTTGTCCGCGATGGGTTCCTAAACTACTTATTTTTATGTTATTTGGCACAGATAAGAAGTAGACCACGTGAAGGATCATAGGCTATCCATTTTAATCATTTTTTTCAGTGGCTATATGTATATTTTATACCCGTGCGACGCCGGGGCGGGTCGCTAGTATAAGTATATAGGATAGATTTATTGCTGGAAAAATGAACGATTCTCCGGGATGAATGAATTTTTGCGCAACAAAAGTGAGGGCAATATTGTTTAGATTTTAGAATGTAGCACCTCCATCGCGGGCATCACAGACACAATAGATTTTTAAATTGATAAGAGGCAGCCGGCTGCCGCTTAGGGATTGATGGGTAGAAATCTTATCAGGTATGCTTTTTCAGGAATCTGAACATTTAAGTAACCAATTTCCAAAAATGAGGGTTATTTATAAAACAAACATTATATAAAGGTACCTAATAACATCTAAAACGTGGCAAATATACATTATTTCACCGTAATTATACGAGCATTTACAGTAAAAGCAACTGAAGCAATTTCCTCGAGCACGAGAATATATCTTTGTCCTTCAAACGGGTTCCTCGTCACGTTTCTCTCATTGTTAACTATCTATCTGGGAAGTAAATTGTATTTGCTAGTGTTGTGACACGAATGTTTGTACAAATGTTTGCTGTGGCCTGTGAAGCATGTTTGTGTGTTACAGCGAAGCTAAAAAATATCCTAAAAGTCAAACTACTTCGGTTATCTTAATATTATTATTGTTGCAAAATCGGAATCATTGACATCTTGCTATTGAAACAATCCCTGGATTTATAAGTTACTTATAAACCTTATAAAACTGTCATAATATACATCTGTACCTATGTTTCTTATGTACTTACTTATAAAAACCGCGAGTTCATGGGAACTCTCTATTTGTACCATACAAACATTTGCCCTGAAATTGGCGTACGGCGTACGCTAAATAATTTTGGGCGAACGCATTACTACAGCTAATAATATAAGAATTCATTAACATCCAAGCTCCTAACATCCAAGTGGCAACTCTTCGTTTGCTGTAAAACACACAGTTTGCCAAACATTGGTGAATGGCAGTGAATGCAAACTTTATATTTCCCGTAGCAGAGCATCTATTACGGGAACATCTATCACGATGGAACATCTGGTGTAACGGGAGCTACCAACGATAGGCGGACCTTTCACGCGCGCAATAGAGAAATCTCGCGCATTCTGATCTGTTGCCATCATTTTAGATGCAATAATATGGACGTTACATTCTCTACTGCGAAATGAAATTTATTGTTATCTAGTAAACCTATCTGAATCCAGAGTAATCTTATTTTAAAAGTCTGTGTCTGCTTCCTACCTCTCTTCACTCTAATGCTAAGTACTCACATACGGTTTTGCTCGATCGAGCAATAACGTCGAGCCAAACCCGTAGCTCAGGATTACGTCCACACATTCAGCATTGCTCGATAGTTTTATTCTAAATCGATATATTTAGTTCCATCGAGCCGGCTCGATGCGAGCCTTCGAGCTGTGAGTTTTGCGGTCCACACAGTAATTTATTACTCGATTTGGAGTAAAACTATCGAGCAAAACCGCATGTGGGTACATAGCATAAAACAAATGTACCATCGAAGAAATTGATTCATAGGCAGTTGACGGACCTACGTCATTTGGTTGAGTTACGTCAATGCAATATACTATTAAGAGCGACCGCAGACTTACAATTTTAAGTTGGTCAACTAAGTCGCACAGTATACCAATTATAGCTATAGCGACTTATGAGAGCTCGCACATTTATGCAACTAAATTCGATTATTTTCCGATTACCTACAATTTAAAAGTTGTCCAATTAAATTGCGATATTACGTAAGTAATTTAGTTTAAATACGATAGTCGGTCAACTTGAAATTGTATATCTGCGGTGACCCTGTCGTTGATCGGCTGGGTTTGACATAACGCCGCCAACTTACAAAGGTCCGCCAACTGGCTATGAATCAACATTTCTGATAGTACCTAATACCGAATATGATGTGGCACACCACACAACAACAATATTTTTATCCTGGAAAAATGTTTTGTATCCTCTCAAGTAAAAAAAAAAAAAATGTGAAATAAAATAAAACCAAATCAAGAAAAACACGTCGAGGACCTAATTTTAAGCACTGTTTGAGTTAGTAAGCGAAAAACATGTAAAACCAGTAACTGTCGCACTCAGAGACGATTATTAATACTTGATTGTTAATAAATTAAGATTTTGATATAAGTCCCATACATTATCTTTCAAACTCTTCATTAAATTAAAGTTATTCGTCATTAAATGTCTCCGAGTGCGGCATTATAGCTTTGTCCACACTGTGCCTTTTTCTGTTCGTCAAGGGCATGCGTTATAGCGAGTCAACAGAGAACGTGAGGCATGCCCGCGACGCATGCCCTCTGACCATAACCAACATTTTCGCTATGTTATTAAAAATAACAGTTGGCGTTGCGTTCATTGACACATTCAATTATTATATGTGCCAAAACGAAAGTTGAATGAAAGAAGATGACGAAAACTGAAGACGAAAGCGCATAGTGTGGACATAGCTTATAAGCGATATACATTATACATACATCAGTTTCTTCATGTATCTCCGCCTAACTGTGAGTAACGTGTAAGTTTCCTTTTGCCCAACAGTGGGCAGGTATTTCATTTTCACTCCTTTCGACTTCATTCAGCGAAAGAAAGACCGAAACGCTGGGAAAGTTCTTCGATTTAAC
Organism: Lysandra bellargus; assembly: GCA_905333045.1. Taxonomy (NCBI): domain Eukaryota; kingdom Metazoa; phylum Arthropoda; class Insecta; order Lepidoptera; family Lycaenidae; genus Lysandra; species Lysandra bellargus. The sequence continues at coordinate 8,117,829 of HG995351.1, read as the reverse complement.
ACTTTTGAGGTTTTAGTCCAATTCCGCGGTCCTACAAAGAAAAGACGTATTTACAGAATGGCCGTCGAGCTACTGAAGTGAACAGCGTGCAATGAGGAAATTATAAAATATATTAGTCATTATAATATATGCGTAATTATTATTGAAATAAATGTCAAAGGTATCATGCTTTATAGAAAAAAAAATAGTCATACATGCAATATTTAACTAAGTATAAGGAATTGAGCTAGAAAATCAGAATAAGGCCATGCATATTATCATAATGTATCTCTACGACTCGCGACTACTTGAATATTCGCTCAACCTATCGCTACTTGTTTCTTTGACTCTATCTATATATCTATCTGTTACTCTGTTATTACATATATTTATTTATGTTGTTTGTAATGTAAAAGTCGTTTATCCGTCCCACTGTGACCTACGAGTGAGAGTGATATTGTGCTCTTGAGTGCCAAAGTCCAAACACCTATAAAATTATCTCAATTTTTTTCTCTTCCATAAGACTATATACAGTGAAAGTGTTATTCATATTATATTACGTGTTTTTACTATGTAGCGATATATGAGGCACCATTTCCTGTTATATAATACAGGCTATTAAACATAATATTTAGTAAATTTCACCCACACATACATGCAAGTAGAAAGTGAAAACTATTCCGAGGATGCGATAATTTAAATTAATTCAGAACATTTCAATTGATGCTCTATTTACATAATGTTTATAAGTTATAACTAAACGAGCTTTTGCCCGCGGCTTCGCTCGCGTTAATAAGTATTATTATATACAAACTTTCATCCCCTATTTTAACCCCTTGGGAGTAGAATTGATCAAAATCCTTTCTTAGCGGACGCCTACGTCATAAAATCTACCTGCATGCCAAATTTCAGCCCGATCCGTCCAGTGGTTTGGGCTGTGCGTTGATAGATCACCATGTCAGTCAGTCACCTTTGAGTTTTATATATTTAGATGTTTTAGATGATTTTTGTTTTGTATCGTTTAAACACGCAAATATAAGTTAAACCTTTTAAATTACGTTATATTTTGAAGTATGTTATAAGCATTTAAAAATATTAATTTTGAGAAATTAAAAATTTAGCAAAATAAACAATAAATAAAAATACAAATAAATAAAAATCACAAACGAACGAATGACGAAAAGGTTATTTTTAACGTTCGGGTATTTTTTAACTCTGAAAAACTTAATTTAATTTATTATGCTCACCGTTTCGCCGAAGGCTTTTAGTGTTTCACATTTTACATTTACAAAATGTTTCATTGCCTTTATTACAATACAAAAAGGTATGCCTGTAGGCGAAAATATATAATTTAAAAAAACGACTTTCATATTTTATGATAATTTTTATAAGAGTAGGGTAAAAATTTTCAGTGTTTTTATGAGTATTTTTTTTATAAAATCGTTTTATTATTCGTTAAGAATGATACTTATATGAATTTACTTCTATTTTATCGTTAATATTGTGTTAAAACATATTTTTTAAAATATGTATAGGCCCTATAGCAGTGGTTCCCAACCTGGGGGTAATTACCCGCGGGGCTAAAATAGCTATTTTAAAGAGGTAACAGAGGTGGTACCTAAAATAAATGAATTGGCAGAAAAAATTATAAACTGTACATTTTGGAGAAAAACAGCTAAGTACAGAATACCCTATCATTGCAGACAGAGATCTGAAAATGTTGGTACCGTTAGCTACCACTTGTAAATGCGAGAGCAAAATTGACATAATCATTCCTTTAAATCTTTAAGTTACTAATTTATTTAAAAGGCACTTTTTTGTATTAGTCACTTTTAGATTGGATTTATTTAATAATATTTAGTTCATGTTATAAATCTTAGTACAATTATATTAAATTTTACTGAGATTTATTTATTTATTGAACATATTAGGTATATCTATTTATTATCTTATTAACTTATATATTTTATTACATCGAACGCCTAAAATATTGGACTATAATACACCAATTACTCAATTCTTCACCAAATGGACGGACGCCAAGTCATAACTTTTTATCAGATCATAAAACAGATTGGATTGTTTCAAGTTGTGGGGATCACCAAAAACCACGCCTACCCATAACCTGCTACCATTATATCGTTTAATATTATAATGACCAAGAATACCGACTTGAATACATATTTGACAAATTAGTAACGTACCTAACCTAGTTGATAAATGTTTTTAAACCGGTTACTCAATAAAAATAGTGATTATAAAGGATACAGCGCAGAAAACTAAAACTTTACAAAATGTTTTTAACCAAAAACATGTGAAAGTCCCATCATAATATAAATAAGTATATATAAGACGATATAATATTATGTTGTTTAGGAAAAACTCTAACTTCTAAGGTCAGTTCGAAAGTAGAACTTTGTAAGTTGTAGGCTTTTATGCCTTTTTTTTATGCGCAGTGGAAACCCTTTATGGGTGGTCTGAGTTGGGGATGTGCCTCATACTTTGAGTCCCGGGAAAGGACATAGACTTTTTATCCCGAAAAAATGTACAGTTCCCGCACGTTAAACGAAGTTGCGGGCGTCATCTAGTACTATTATATTATTGTACTCAAATGTAGACGTCCAAGGATTTTAATAGTCAAGCTCGAACAGGATTACGATCAATAGTGGGTGGCGTTGCAACATGTCAATTTAACCGACCCCGCCAACAAAAAGTATTACGTAAGCGATATTGTGATTTATAACTGCCGCTTACCGAAATATTGCGATATGATAATTACCGATCGATTTGATATGGTGACCATTAAGTAATTATTATTAGATAATTAATAATTATCTACTGAATATCTCCATAAGCTTGCCAACAAGACGCTAAGCATGATTTTTAAAGGGAACTAATTTTTTGAGCAGTTATATAAATATTTGAGATGTAATTATGATCAGTTGAAAAAAATATTGAGCAGTTATTTAATTTTATGGTGGTTGATTAATTATTGCGACAGTAAAACATGGACATATTACTGAATGAGCGGTAAAAATGATGGAATGAGCGGTTCAATATAAATATTTCGGCAGATCCACGGCAGATCATAGCGAGCGGGGAAGGGAGAGTGTTTTTTTTAAAGTAGAATTGTATAATTATTAAGTGTAAATAAATATTTCTATGTACATTTCATTTTTATTTCATTTCATTGTTAATGAAAAGACTTAACAGAAGGCCTACTTAACCACGGTCCACGGATACCGAAGCGGGGGGACGGGGGGCGCAGCCCCCCAGAAAGCGGGGCCCGGGGGCGCAGCCCCCCGCCAAAACAAAAACAAACACAAGCCAGAAAGTCTAAAAGTAGGTTAGGTTAAAACTTAGACCACAACATAGAGGGAGCCGAGCGAGCGAAGCGAGCGTGCTGCGGCAGCAGCCGGCGACCGTCATACTTTCGCTTTATAACGGTATAACCCTCCATGGGCGAGTTCGACTCGCACTGGCCGATTTTATTTTATTTTACCACCTCATTATTTAAAGAACTGCTTAGAATGAGATATCTTACTGACAAATTCCGATTTGTTACTGCCCACACGTAACCGCTCATTTATTAATTTTTACCGCTCATTTTATTATTTTACCGTTCAAAAATGTTTTCAATGGTCCATTTCATTATTTTTTTACCACCCATTTTTGTTTACTGCTTAGTTTTAATTATGCTTAGTTATGACTTGCTGCAAAATGAATGCGTATACGGACGTAAATGATATAATTATGTAGAGTATTAGGAGTTAATTTTTTTAAATGTGTAATTGTGTATCCTATTGTACGATCGCCTGGTCACCCTACGCATCGTTTGATATCTCAATTACAGTAATTACTTAATAGTCCGATATTGTTTTAGGATGTGATTTACGTAAGAGCTTTATAATGGTACCGCAAGGACATTGGACGGTATTGGTCCAATATCTTCTAGTATAAACTATAAAATGATTTGCTTTGGCCTTTGACATTTTAAACTGATTTAAAGAAAAAGTTGAAGTTTTAGATCTCTTTGAATACAGGCCTTAGAATGTACTATCAGAGAAGTTGTTTCATAGGCAGATGACGGACGGTGGACCTACGTAAATTGGTAGAGTTGTCAAGCCTACTGCCTAGTCGATCGATTACGATTAAGGCTGCGTTTCCACTGAAGCGGAGCGGAGCGGAGAGGAGCGGTGAAAAGTGCTCAGTGTTTCCAGTGAAGCGGAGCGGTGTCGAGCGGAGTGGAGCGAAGTCGAGCGGAGCGCAGCGGTGTCGAGCGGAGCGGAGCGGAGCATACTTTACTGTACGCGAGTAACGCACTGTCCCGCTCCGCATCGCACCGCTCCGCACCGCCCAGCTCCGCACCGCCCCGCTGTCCTCCGCTCTGCACCTGTTGTCCTCCGCACCGCCTCGCCTCGCTCGGCTGCGTTTCTATGAATATCCGCTCAGCTCCGTTCCACCCCGCTCGTGCTGTTTCCATTGAAGCGGAGCGGAGATTTCGAGCATAGTGATTGGTCAATTCGGGCACCGCTAAGCTCCGCTCCGCTTCAGTGGAAACACAGCCTTACGACTGACATTGACTTGACATAACCCGAATAAATAACGTAGGTCCGCCACCTGCCTATGAATCATTACTTCGATTTGTACGTAAAAAACGGGGACAGAAAAGATACATTTTTTAATATTTTAAATTACTTCAGACATTTGGATGACGTTGAAGAGATTTTGACTTCACCCCTGCAAAGTAAATCGCACTGTACAAACATTTACAGTGATCTTACAGTGAAGCACTTAATTAGCGTTTAGCCCATAATTAACAGGGGCGGTTATCCGCGGTTTACCCTCTCATATTAATGTATGATATTTTAGTAGCTTGGTGTACTTTAGTAGTACGTAACTATGTATGTATGTAGTAATTTACATGAAACTGTTGCGAGCATCCTAATATTGTAGTCTATGCGAAAGAGGTTTACGTATGGAGAATTGGAAATGCTTTGAAATTTGAATACCAGGGAAGGACATAGGATATTTTTAGCCCAAAAAAGTTTACTGTTTCGAGCAACGAATTTCGGCTTTAGTAAGCAAATGGGTTGCAAAAAATTCAAGAGTTAACTTTTTTATAATTTAAAAGTTTTGTAGATAATTATAATATAAATTGCAAATACAAAATCTTCTAAAACAATTTTTCTACCAACAGCTTAGATTAATATATAACTCAATAGGAAGTGTGAAACAAACATGAAATTTATAGCCCCTAAACTTGTTCTATAACAATTAGTTGCAACAATGCCCTAGATTACGGAGAGGTTTATACTTTATGGCAAAAGGGTATTTCATAGAACTCAACACTCCAGAAAATTATGCGTTAAGGATAGTTTTCTACGTATTCTTATGCCTATTTTATTATTAAGTAGTGCTAGCTCAAATTTATTATTATTAAATCTGTTGATTTTATTGGGGCTAAAACTAGGGCTAAAAGCAAAACTTTGTCACTCGTCTCGTGGTTTGGACCATATTATTATCTATAATTCTATAGATAATAATATGGTCCAAACCACGAGAATATACGTGGATAACTAAAATAACGAGATACTTAAAGTAAAGGCCCATATAGATATATGGGCTTTTACTTTAAGTATTTACTATTTATATATTTTACTATCTAGCATCACATGAAGGCACTTCACGTGGTTATTTGTATTTGCGTATTTGATGTATTTGCCAAATAATCACCATGTGTAGACGGTATGTTTGACAAATATTGGCCTTATTTGCCTATTTGACAAATATGACCAATACCAAATACACGTATCCGTATCTATGTCGGTTTTTGACGCACATCAAAGGGGTCAAATAGGCAAGTAAACAAAATCAAGTAAAAGTTTGGTATTTGACGTCCATGTGTGGAAGGTCGTATTTGCCTTTATTTGCTTGTTTGCGTATTCGTCAATAATGTTGGCAAATACAATAAATAGCCAATAGCAAACACAAATAGCCATGTGAAGTGCCTGCATAACATTTAGGACATGAACATAAGATTCAATCATCATGAGTGGGATCCTGGTGCAAGGCTAACGGCTCCTACGCGAACTAGGCGTAAATCTAGTCTAGATAGTGTAAGTGCTGAATTACTAGCATGAATTTAGTTTTAGTGTATACTAAGACCTAGAGTCGGTCACTACTCACTAGTTCACTACTCATGTAATTGTACGATATCGAAGGCGCCTACGTAATTTATCGTAAATTAAAATTGCATCTTTTTCTAGAGTTTTTCTTGTATTGGTTTCAAAAATAAATAGTACTTAAACGAAAATATTAACAAAAAGCCAACATCACGCGGTATTCCCAGGCGGTCTCCCATCCAAGTACTAACCGCGCCCGCCGTTGCTCTTCGGTGATCGGACGAGAACCGGTGTGTTCAACTGTTCAACGTGGTATGGACCCGGACGTTGGCAATGTAGAATCCAAATTATAGTATCATTATCTTATTAATATTATGATACTAACTGTCCCGGCAAATGTTGTTTTGCCATATAAAGTATTGCGCCCATATTATTTTATTGAAGTGACTAAATAAGTATGGCACCATGGCAACATCCATCGTTATACCGTCGCACAAGCAATGGTCGCCGTCAGTCTCGAGTTGTAATACTTAATAATGTTTACTATTATTTATTCAACAAATGCATTTATCAATATAAAAAGTACCCAGTAGCCGATTCTCAGACCGGCTGAATAATATGCATATAAAATTTGGTAAGAAACAGTAAAGCCGATTCGGAGGAGTACGGTAATATAAAAATGAATTTTTAAATGTGTTAGTCGCGCTAAAACTCGAAAACGGCTGAACGGATTGGGCTGATTTTAGTCTTAAAATATTCGTAGAAGTCCAGAGAAGGTTTTAAAGTGACACAAAGTTCACCGGGACAGCTAGTTTTATATATAAGATTTCACTTTGTAAACTAAATTCAAATATTATTACAATCAAGCGCAAAAGCCTCAAAGAGATAATTAAAATATCTTTATCTCTCCCGCCCTAATCCCCGGCCCGGCCGGTATCAAAACTAACTTTGTTAATATTGTAGAATAGCCAATAGGTACCCGTGAATATAAATTATTATTATCAAGGAGTAGTTGGCACCTGTTAATAGGTGAACATTTAGGGCTATCACAAGCTTTACATTGCAATTTTTTTGCAAAGATAACAACCTTTTTCCATCACAGATTCATCATTTACGCTAGAACATTACATATTATTATTATTATTTCTTCTCTTTTAAGATTTAACAAACAGATGAATTTATGTAATATATTAAGACAAATAATTGAAGACGTGAGTGGAAGAATCGAACACGTAACATTTCGTAACATACGAACAATACCTTATTTTTTCTTTAATTATTTTAATAAAACTTGTAACTTATCTACTTCATAACCTAGCTAATATATCTGGCTACACATATAATTCATAGTTTTTCTATTTCAAATATTTTTTCCGGCCCTAATGCCTCCATTTAAGCAAAAAACGGGAAGTTTTTTCATGTTACTTACCTTATTCATCCACTCACGTCTTGAATTATTATTTATTATGTATAACAATTGAGTGAGCCTATTGATATTTTAGTTTTGACCACTGAATCTAGTAATGTCTAGTTATAGGTACCTACTACCCAAATATTAGGTTGGCAAAAAATAAAATTTCACACAAAATCGGCAACCCTAGTTTAAGTCAAATTTCGCACGGATAAGCAAAGATAATGAAAGTTATCTTAGGGCGCGACAAATCCTGTTATAACTTATAACAGTAGCATCGTCTGTTATAACTACGTGTATTATACCGCCAAACTTTGTCTAACAGGCGCCAACTTTACATAATATAATTATTCAGGGTATTAAATGTTAAAGCTTTTTTATGCGATTGTGCTTCCCGCCATCTTTAATGATTTAAAGTTGTATGAACTTGTATGTATGACAAATTGAAATTTTAATGTAGGGGAGTGTTTATACTTTATGTCATACCTGATACCATTTTATATTGTTGATCTGGATAAGCTTATAAAAAAATAATATTTTTAGCAAACGCAGGTTACACACACATTTAATAAACAGGTGCTACTTACAAATTAATGCAAAATCATCAAATAACGTATTGCTAGTTGTAATTTACTATAATTAACGAAGCCGGAGTCGGAGAACGACTTCAGTCAAAATTGGCGTTTCCATGTGGCTGTAAATAACATTTATGATTCCATCATTTCCGTCCGTTACGAGTTATGATCGTCCGCTGATGTTCACCGTCATCTAGATCGACGTAAAATATCGTATCTGCAATTAAGATGCAGATACGATATTTTATAAAAAATCGAGTAAGTAATTTTTAAATGTTTTGCAAGCACATTTCGACATTTTAGTTAAATTATTAATTAATATAGGTAAAGTATAGACACAACAAAATGTAACAGTTGTTGCGTGAAAGTTCAGTTACATACTGTAACTTGACATAATGATAGATTTTAGTAGCATAATAATATTATTATTACTATGCTACTAAAATCTATCACAAGAAAATGGTTCAATATTTTTTAAGTTCAAACTTAAAAGTCAAAACTGCTCTATGGCCTTATAAACTCATACTTGTATTTAAAGGGCAATTACATGGAGCCATTTATTTGTACCCAGCTCATATTTGGTCGTTCGTGGGAAGTTGCACTGACATTATATGAGTAAGTAGCGAATAATGATGTAATAGCACACTTACATGCTACCTTAGCAACAAAACATCGAAACCAAATTATGTCATGGCTTCAACAAGAAAATCTAAAAATTTTATTTGTTTGTTTTTTCGGCAACGTTTGTAACTTGTAAGTCAAAAAAAAATTGTATGCAAGGGGCTTTTAGGAGAGAATAAAACCATAATAGTATTTTATTAAAAAGATAATAGTATTAAAAAAAAAGACAAAATCGACTTCAAATTTTTGTACGTAACTAAGAATTAAAATTCCATATCTCAAAAACTACTAAAGACATTTTGATGAAACTTGCAGTATTAGGGAATACTGCAAGTTTAATCAAAATTTATATATATATATATATATATATATATATGAATAGATATATATAATATATATAATATATATAAATAAATATATATATAACCTCCTTTTTGAAGTCGGTTAAAAAGATAGGTCCTAAATTACGTAGTAATTATTGAGTAATCTGTGTACTAATAAGAAAGATATTATGTCTTATTTTTAGAAAACCATTCACCACCATTTTTAAACTCCTAGAAATTATTGGCCCCCCAGGTAGGTACCAGACTAGTTAAGCAAAACCCCTTTAAATCCTATAATCCGTTCAAAATATTTTTTATCCGTATAGGATCATCTCTGCAATGTCAACAATCGATAAAAAATACCGATACAAATCCCGATAGATAAACAATAAATCACAGAGATTAAAACGGTTAACTGTGAAATCGCACGCCACGTTTAAGCTCGGTAGGTCCGGAACTAATCTCTTAAGGCGTGAACACACTACGCGATGTGACACAGAAATGACACGATATGACCGAGGAATTACTGGATATGACAGAGAAACGATATGGTATGACAGAGAAATAACGCGATAATAATACTAATAAATATTATAAATCTTGAAATTCAAAGTATATTCTTACCAATAATTTATTATCAATTTTTTCGTAAAAGTAGGAAATAAGCTCCAACGATAAATCACAATCTAATATGCGACAAAAAATTTAATAATCTTACAAAATTACAAATATCAAAGCGCACGGACTGCGCCGCCAAGTTCCAGCAGGCCGCGCGCATGCCGTGCACTATTTACACGAACCGTTTCGACGCTTTTTTGACCCCCCTGCATCTCAGTGCCTATTGCGAGTGCAAAGATAAAATTATACCTACGTAATTATATAGTAGTACTTAAGCAGTATACCCAATTTCATAGATATAGCTTCAGTAGATCCTGAAATAAGCCCCTGCAAAAATAGCTAATTTTGGCACTGACTCACTGACCGGTAATCAAAACCTCTAGGCCACTTCCAGTTATCCCAGCGTTATGAAATTTGGCACACAGGTTGTGTGTTATATGTAGATTAACAAAAAAATTAAGAAATTTAAGAAATCGGTCAAGTGTGAGTCGGCTCATCTACGAATTGGAGATAAAAATTCTTATGTACAAGTGATACACTGAGAATACGAGGAGGATAGGGGGGGGGGGGGTATTGTCACGTGTAATGCACACTGTACTGTTTACTTAAAAATATTTAGCTTCTATATCTAGATAGTTTAACAAATCCTACTATCGCCATCTATCGAAAGTATTATTTATAAATTACTTTCGACAGATGGCGCTAGCAATGTTGCTCTGAAATGCAAAATGACTTCTTAGATTAACAATGGATGCGGCGCGGCACACAAAAATAGGTATGATTTTTGAAAAAAGTATTGAAATCCCACCAAAAACATACCTGTTAAAAATGGGGCCAAGTTCCTATTGGCTAATTGTTTGCCTTAAAAAGAATTGAAATCCAATCCAATGCCAAGTTTAGATGCACTTCAAAATCGATCATAATCATCTTCTTCAACAGCCTGATCCTTAATACTTCTAGATTTGAACTCGGCAGGTTTTCATGCCATACGTAGCAATTGATTAATGACATAATTAAATTTAAATATTAGATATTTATAATTTATGTGATTAAATTAACTTGCCAATTTCAAATTAGAAGTATTAAGGATCAGGCTGTTGAAGAAGATGATTATGATCGATTTTGAAGTGCATCTAAACTTGGCATTGGATTGGATTTCAATTCTTTTTAAGGCAAACAATTAGCCAATAGGAAATTGGCCCCATTTTTAACAGGTATGTTTTGGTGGGATTATAATAACATACAGTCTTAACTTCCAGTTACATTTTTTTACAAACTAATGCACAAGAACACTGGTACCAGTGATAAAGTTGCTGAATTGACACCGAATGTGTACAGACCTTAAGTGCCGATATAGCGTGATTTACACAGTTTTATGGGGCATGAAGCGATTTTAGGAATGGGGTTAAATATACTAAGCAACCTGAAAGTAAATAGGAATTATGAGGACTGTTATTGTGATCAATACGTTATAAATTATGATCGCCTTCTATTCTACTCTATAATTCAGTTAATCGATACAGATTTACCAGAGTGGTTAGTCGAAACGCATTCAGCACTTCCGATAGCGAAGCGCTAGGAGTCAGGACTTAGTGATGCGTTTCCTTGGCTATCGAAACTGGCGTATGAAGAGGGAGTATCATAATCAATTTAACGTTTCGAAAAAAGAAGCAAAGTTTACTGGATCGTGTAGTGTATTGATAAATAAAGATGGCCGCACTACCAGTCAGGTGACGCGACGGCGGGGAAAAGATGGCCGGCAGACGTGAGAGCTGTCGTCCACTTCTTCACTAGCCGCCGCCGCGCCGGGAGTAGAGTGTTCAGTGATACAGTATTCTGTGTTTAATTTACTCCTCCAACGATAATGTACAAATTGTACAGATCGTATGAAATTGTTTACTCAATTTTTAACGTGCGATTTTAAAATGAGATGTTATGTTAACATTTCAAAACATTGCATAACTGATGTGATTTGTAACATCTTGATGTCATGCAGATTAATTGGTATAATTTAGATCGATATCGAACTTATTTACGTAATGAATGGTAATGGCAAAACATTAAAATCTTTTTTTCTTTGAAAGTTGAGCAAAAAGAAAATAAGAATAAAATCTTTTATTTTACTTTAAGCTGAAACTGCGATTTACGTATCGTTGAATAGTAAATGAAATTCGTATAAGCACGTATTTTATCATGAACGCCATACATTTTAGCTGTGAATGTATTATAATTCACTATTCTCTCACTTGAATTTAAAACAGGGGGTTATTTTAAATTCAATACTGCGATACCAAAAGCAGTATGCAGGAAACCTTGTCTATATTAGGTATTTATCTACGAACTATAAATAACAGGCGAGTTATTGACACCAAGATTCTATCTTATACAAAAGTTACGAAACAGAAAGGCATTGTTTCGGAGATGTGGGCAGACAGACATACCAGAACTGACCACAGACAAAGTTAGGACATTGTTGGTGTACCTTTTGGTTTATTTTATGTTGAGGGCATAAAATAATAACTGCAAATGATCTCAATAAAGTCACACGATTATAAAACATTTTATTTCTGTAAACGACTTTTTAGATTCACATAAAATATATAAAAGCAATGTAATAATATGTTATGAAGGAAAAACAAACGCAACGAGTCGACAAATTTAATGGATACTCAATAAAATTTGTAATATGCTTAGAATTTCATATTTTATACTACTTATTTACATTTTAGCACTTTTACTGCCTGAATTAATTTTGATTACTTCAAAATAAATATAATTTTATAATAAATCTTGTTTTCACAGAATTTCACACAAAATGTTACGTTCAAAGTAAATAAACGTATCTGCTTGTCATATAAAGCCCGTGCAGGCGCCGCGCTGCGGTGGCACACGACAATCTATACTAATATTATAATTGGGAAGAGTTTGTTTGTTTGTTTGAACGCGCTAATCTCAAGAACTACTGGTCCGATTTGAAAAATTCTTTCAGTGTTAGATAGCCCATTTATTGTGGAAGGCTATAGGCTATATTTTATGACGCTAAGACTAATAGGAGAATGTGGAAAAAACGGGGAAAATTATTTGAAAGGGCTTATCTCGCGAACTACTGGAGCAATTTTTATGTTATTTGGCACACATGAAGAATAGACCATGTGAAAACACATAGGTTTCTTTTTTGCGGAAAATGTACGGTTTCCGTGATATTCCTAAATTACGCGGGCGCGCGGAACATCTAGTGGCTGGATATAAATGATAATTGTTTCGTGCTTCTGGATGATAGTGGCATTGTGGAGGAACAAATATCTTAGAGAATATGAAATGAGAATCCTGTATTGTCCCACATAAATTGACGCTTCTACACTCAAACTTTTTAAATAAATTTTAATGAAGTTAGTATTCCAAAGTAGCTGTTCGCACACTGCACACTCAAAATCTCAATGGAACCACCAACTACATTATTATTTTTAACAAAAAATTAAAACCGACTTCCAAGGTAAAAACAATAATAACATTAATATGAACTAAAAAGTATTAAATAATTTTTACTATCTAATGGTGCCTTTTTCCGAATTCGGCTAAACCTCAACTATTTCTGTATTCAATCTTCATTATTTTGAAGTCGGTACCAGATAGCTGAATCTTCAGTCCTCTGACAGAATATTTGAAACTTTTGGAACTGGCACCGACTTCAAAATTATGAAGATTGAATACAGAAATAGTTGAGGTTTAGCCGAATTCGGAAAAAGGCACCATTAGATAGTAAAAATTATTTAATACTTTTTAGTTCATATTAATGTTATTATTGTTTTTACCTTGGAAGTCGGTTTTAATTTTTTGTTAAAAATAATAATAATTTCACTCTTTTTAGTTACACTAGTAGGTAAACCTTCGCGTATATTTTACGTATCTTATTACAATTTGTCAAGAGTCACAACTCACACTCACAAAATCATATATTATCAGTGAAGTGAACAGATTGTGCTAAGTAATTTAACAATTTTAATGCTTCAAGCCCCAAGCGGTCACCGGCGATTGAGATAACAATAGAAAGGCTATTGTGTCTCGTTTTTCCACGATCGAAGGATCTATCAGATAAAAAATTGTATAAACTTGCATAGGATGTAGCGTAGCTACTCATAATATTTAATATTATCATAATTATTGACAGCTCTGTTCTTGTAAAGCGCTTATTCCACTTATCCTAGCTAGGAAGTCCTAGCTAGGATCCTAGCTTTCTAAATGTTATTCCACTTGACTAAATTTTTTCCGATTTAGGATCCTAGCTAGGATCCTAGCTTCTAAATGTTATTCCACTTGACTAAATTTTTTAGGACCCTAGCTAGGACTTCCTAGCTAGGATAAGTGGAATAAGCGCTTAATCAAGAATTCAAATCGATACTTAGTGCGCCATCTATCGATTAATAAGTATAACTGATTAAAAAGACACTTAATGACTTTGTTTTGTGTAAATGCTCTTTTTAAAATAACTTTATTTTAATTCTATTTGTCTATTTAAATTTTATAAAGTAATTAGTAAAGTATTCGATCTGTTGTCTGCCGCCACGCGGCGCGGCGGCGCGGCGACGCCGTCGCCTCTGCGGCGCCGACCGCCATGTATTAAACAAACAGGTGTTGTTATACAGTACATAATTATTATTATTAGTATATCCATACCTATGCCTTGTACTATTATTAATTCTGTGCCATGAGACATTGGTGACCTTAATGATGATGATGACGATGATGATGATGATGATGATTATGATGATGAATATGAATTGCATAGTAGCATATGCTTTCTGTTCTTAAAACAACGCCGAAACTCCCGAACGTGTATCTATAAGGAGTCAGGAGTTCTCTCAGCATCTTCGAAACCATGGTATACTTTGACCCAATATTTGACTTTTTGGTAGCATATTCTTAGTACACTTCACATAAAACCAAAATCACCATATGTTTCCATATAAATTTCGAGGAGTTCCCTCGATTACTCATGGATCCCATCATCAGGTCACCACTTTTGTGAACATGGTACCAAATTGGAGTGAAACCTAATACAACAAAACAAAAATTTCGAAAATCGGTTCACAAACGGCGGAGTAATCGTTGAACATACAAAAATAAAAAATAAAAAAAATAAAAAAAAAATATCCACAGCCGAACATATAACCTCCTCGTTTTTTGGAAGTCGGTTAAAAATATGGCTTTTGTTCCTGCCGTTTCTCTGGCCATAGGATAGGAAGGAGATATTTATTTTTTAATTTAAATATTTTTGTGACACAAAACTATTGCAGCAATTTGTGTGTTTTTTTTATGAAATAAGGGGGCAAACGAGTAAACGGGTCGCCTGATAGAAAGCAACTATCGTCGCCCATGGACACTTGCAACATCAGAAGAGCTGCAGGTGCGTTGCCGGCCTTTAAATAGGGAATACGCTCTTTTCTTGAATATTTGCAGGTCGAAATACTGCTGGTGACAGTTTGTTCCAGAGTTTTACAGTGCGCGGCAGAAAGTTACGCGAAAAACGCACTGTGGAAGACTGTCATTCATACAGCGAAACAAGCAACTCCACAGTAATAATTATTATCAGTAAAAATTTTGGCAGTTGACAATTAAGTAAGAAAGCGACGAGCTAGTTACATATTCATTAACCTATCATCGATAAAGTCCTAAACAGCTTAAATTAACTGCAAAAACATGATGAACCTACTTTGCACTTACGCGGTTACCGCTTTAATATCAGTAATTTCCTAGTAACAGCGCCCACGTGTGGCTAATGTAAGCAAACCCACATTTTGCGTTTATCACACATTGTGGAACAAAGGAAAACTATACAACAATAATATTTACATATTGGAATATGAAGGAGACATGCATATTGCACACTGACGACTAGAGTCTAGACTCTAGACTATTGTTTGTGATTTTTTTGCAAAGTAGTAAGTGATGTTATAATAATGTAAACTGATATTTGACATGCTCCAAGTTCCAACAATTTCTCGTGTGTGTGTTTACGGAGCTGTTAAGCGATTTTTTACCCAAGCCGTGGTCGGGTGGCAACTTTTAGCATCCTAAGTCATCAATTTATACTAGCGCCACAGAACTAGCGCAGAGTCTAAGGGTGCGTCCACATTTGTATCATTTGCGCGATCAGATCTCCGATCAGATCTCCCTCGCGTATCATCGAAGCGTGTCAAAATGATACGCGCACTTGATACGGCGCGATGATCGCGACGGAGATCTGATCGGAGATCTGATCGCGCAAATGATACAAATGTGGACGCACCGTAAGCGCATCGAAGCGAATTATCAAAACTGAACATAACAAATTCAACCTTAACACCAAAGCGTTAACGCACTTTATTACTTCTGAGAATTTAAAAAGGCGCGCGCATCCGCGCGAATTCGCGTGAATGCGCCTGACCAACGCTGATTGGCCTCGCAGAAGTAATGTATGCGTTACGCTCTGAAGTTAAGGTTGAATTTTTCTATGTTTTGTTTTTGGGAATTCGCTTCGCTTCGCTTCGATTCTGCGCTATTATAAATTGACCCTCAAAGTTTAGAAATGTGTACTACAATCTTAACAAATAAAAGCTAGGACTTCGTTTCACGTGAAGAAAACGAAATGTAAGACAAACATTCGTAATAAGCGTAAATACAACAAACAAGCAAGTATTTACTATTTAGTATTTACTTGGGATGGAGTTTACGAGCAGGACGGGATAAGAGGCAAATATTTTGCTGATAGTATAAGACACAATTTAAACACAACTATAAATATATTTAGATAGGATGAGCAAATAAACATAATCGTACTACATTTGCCGGCTAGTACCTGGCTGTATGAGAAGAATCTATAGACCTATAGAATATAGGTACTGTACTAGGTTCAACTGTTTATAATATGATTGTTGGATCTCAGACCTGTTGGATATATTTTTTTGTTTTATGTAAACGTGCAAATGAGCCCTTAACATTTTCGGATAAACAGTTGCGCATATTTTGATTATTGTTTAGTTTATTAAATCGTTTGGACAGAAAAATAATTGCTATTTTATAACAACAAAAAAAGTATGTTTTATTTTTAAATAATGTGCAAAAATATAACGAAATGGATGTACTTAGTTTAAATGATGGTAACACGGATCTACATAAACTGACATTCATCTACCATAATGCAAGGAAATCCACATTTTCGAGGTAATCACGTCCTACATAGCTGTACTTCTTGGGTCATTCCCGTACATCCCTAACATTTTTAAACCTTATCCCTTTGATAATAAGCACTACTTATAGTACATAGGGTGTGTCGACTGTACTTGCCGGGTCAGCCGGTCAGATGCAGGATACCTCGAGTAATAATCGTAAATCAAGATGGCGATATGCAAACATGTAATTAATTTTGAGGTAGACACACGCGTATGCAGACAATAAGCACATTATCTTAGCTACAACTAAAAGTAAAAATGATAGGTAGCCTTGTTACGCAAATTATAAAGCTGGGGTTGATTATTATCTTAGCCATTAAAATAGGATCAATATTTTAGCAAGCCGCAGTTTAAAAAAAACATTAAATTTAGCTATGTTTCACTAAACAAAACATAAAGGCCTCCCCCAGGGTCTTCCACTTATCTCGCTCCAGCGCCACGGCTGGTTCATCTCCAGCTCTTTGCGTCATCCTTTCCTGGGCCGGCCACTTTTAATCTTAATTTTTATTAAAATGTTGACATAAGCTACAACTTACAAGCATTCTCTATCAAACTCCACATATTAAAGTTAAGTATTCATTAAGTCTAGGTGCGGTCGTAAGTGTTGATTATCTTCTCCACTGTTCCTGTCAGTGAGAAGTGAACTATAAACAACAGTATATCGTAAGGAAGCGCCGCTACGCTGACCTTTTGCGATAACTTATCAATATTACACAATCATCACCTAATTATTACATTACAAGAAAGTTATTTATGTTACATGTAATTTATTAGCTACATTTATGTAGTACTGTAGTAATATACACATTCTTAATTAATAATTCTTAATTAATTATCTGAAATCAGTAATAACATAATTTTGCAATAAAGAATATGTTATTAAACTCTATTGCACATAATTTCATTATTTAAATCGTGTTATTACAAAACTTATTAGTAGATTTTACAAAATTCACTTCAAACTTCCATTTACTTTCTTCCGGTCTATGTATAACGCGGTCACCCATCCACCATCAATCCCACCGGACGACAGCTTCAGCTTACCTTATGGATATGACATTGAGTATTTATTTTCGCGTTCAAGGGTAATCAATACCTCAGATATAGGGCCCGATATAGGTCACGGGCTTGGAGCTGTGACCTAAGGGCGTTTGTCCACACTCCACCGCCGCCATCAACAAGAACGAGATTGTTTTGGGCATTGTTTTGGGCCGATGAAATGAGACTGTATGACCTAGGCCAGGGATAGCGGACGAGTAGCGGACCAATGGCACGCGTGCCACTAATGGCACGTGACATTTTGGAGCACGCTACTGGTCACAAAACTAGCATCGAAATTATTTAACCAACAATTAAGGTTTTAGGTTATAGATGTTCTGCATAGTGGGCGCCAGATTATTCAAATATTGAAAATTGAAATAAGCATAGGATCACAAAAAATATTGCATGACAGTTGGCACGTTAATGAAGATTTCTTCCGAAAAAGGGTGAAAGTTCGCCATGCCTGACCTTGGGCCCTATTATTAGGTTTCAATTTGCTCTACGCTACTACAAAACAGCGGCGGCATGGGTAGCTAGCTACTCGCTAGGCCAACGTTGGTAGAAAATAAAACTAGGTAGGTAGGACATAAAATGGCATTTTTCGGCCCAAAATAATCTCGCTCTCGGTGACGGTCCGGCGACGATGGTGGCGATGGAAAAACGGCCTAAGAACGATTACTGCGTCCGGCAGGCATGAGGCAGGATTTGGGGGGCATTTCGAACTTGCAAATTATTGCGCTAGTGCCTAGTGACAAGTGATAATAGTACTTATGTTTAAATAAAGTAATTATTAGTTATGTGACGCAAGTTTTAAATTTTTAATCCATCCCAAAATCCGTTAAAGATGTTTTAACTTCAAAAACAGTTTTTTTTTGTTTAAAACTTTAATAGGTGTAATCATAATCATAGACACACGGTTAGATCTGCAAAATATGCCCTTTTGTGTTTCTAGTTCACGGCTATGTGGAAACTGTTTGGGACAGTTTCACAATCGTCATTCGTCAGATAAGGCCCGCCGAGTGTCGGTTTTGCACATTATTTGTCATAATATAAAATACTAAATGTTCCGCGCGGCTTCGCCCGCGTAATTTAGTAATTTCACGGAAAACATACATTTCTCCGCACAAAATGGCCTATGTCCCTTCACTAAGTCTATTCTTCATGTGTGCCAAATAAGATAAAAATTGCTCCAGTAGTTCTTAAGATAATAAGCAATTTCAAATAATTTCCTCCATTTCTTCGCTCCTATTGGATCCTGGCTCCTAATGGGCTATCTAACACTGAAAGAATTTTTCAAATCGGACCAGTAGTTCCTGAGATTGGCGCGTTCAAACAAACAAACTCTTCCGCTTTATAATATTATTATAATATTAAGTATAGATTATGTTATTAACCTACTGCGATAGAGCTTCAAAGGTTTGTGTTTTGCGAGTGGGTGTGTAAAGTTATTTATTATTACTTCAAAAACATCAGCTAAGAAAATTAACTCCTTCAATTATAATCAGAATTTTTTAAGTAGGTATCTATCACAGTTTGCATAGTTCTCTGGCAGATTATTAAAAATAATAATATAATATTAAAAGCATGTTAAGTACCACCGACAAAATGTTAGCAGCAGCTCTATAGGTAGGTACTCTACCACAGAATATACTATATTAGTACCTACTCTACTTCCATATAAGGCATTCCAGCTACTTAGCAACTTAAATGCCCGAAAAGGTATAAAATGAGACAAAACCATTAACGTAAAAATATACAAGCTGATTTATTACTTGGGATTGTACCATAAAATTAATATTGGTGGCGCTACGGCCTACGCCCACTTGTGGTGATAAAATTAATGAGTGAAGAAATATTGTTTTGTATCATTTGTAAATATAAATATAATATTATGTATAACCTGGTGACTTCGTATTAATTTTCTCTTATTAAAACCTTCCCTTCACTTCCACAAATATTTCAAGACTAAAATCGGTTCAGACATTCTCAAGTTAAAACTTAAAAGTCGCTAAAGCGACACTAACAAGATTAAAAAATTTACAATGCTTTAATATAATTATTAATTAATATAAAATATTCTAACTAATGTAATAAGTTGCCTGCAAAAAACTAAAAAAATTAAATATTGAAATAACATAAGAATAGTTTTGTTATTCGTAGCATAAGAACAATAATATAAATTAAATTAAATAAATAAAATTATGTCGCGTTAAGTTTGAACTTCGGATCGAATACGTTAAAATCTGTCTCACAAATTTCGCCCGTCCGAGCACGTAAAGCCACAGAAAATAACATTGAAATAGCGAAATTGTAGCGGAAGTATCTATATTCTATAGTCTATACTAATTACTAATATTATAAAGCGAAGAGTTTGTTTGTTTGATTGTTTGTTTGTTTGAACGCGCTAATCTCAGAAACTGCTGGTCCGATTTGAAAAATTATTTCAGTGTTAGATAGCCCATTTATCAAGAAAGGCTATTATAGGCTTTATTGTATCACGCTAAGACTAATAGGAGCGAAGCAATAGAGGAATAGGAGCGAAGAAATATAGGAAAATGTGGAAAAAACGGGGGAAATTATTTGAAAGGGCTTATCTGACGAACTACTGGAGCAATTTTTTTGTTATTTGACACCGATAAGAAGAAGGCAGAAGTCGACTACGTGAAGGATCAAAGGCTATTTTTGTGGACTAATTTGTCTGTGAAATATCTAATTTACGCGGGCGAAGCCGCGCGGATATATTAACGTCTATTTTAAATATACAATATTATACGTATTTCGGTTATTAAATAACGTGTAGAATGTGATTATGTAGATTTATGTAGGTACTAACTAGATGAAGCCCGCAACTCCGTTTCGCCAATTTGTCACGCCGCGCCGGAACGTACATATTTTACTGGGATAAAAAGTATCGTATGTCCTTTCCCGGGAGTCAAAGTATCTCTATACCTCATTTCAGTAAAATCGGTTCAGCGGTGAAGAGGTAACAGACAGACACTTTCGCATTTATAATATTAGTATGGATGACTTTATTTTGCAATATTTTACTTCTCCTGCATGTTTGGACAGTTAGTTATAAAATTTCTCGTATTTACGATTGACTTACACTTTACATATCCCGACATCGTATCGGAGATCGTTATTGATATCGGATCCGATAAATCGCTCTTATAAAGTTAACAACACACGCTCAAACCGCAAACAATAAAGGTGACGATCAAATCCCGTTCATGTCTCGATGTAATTTCCGATTATCTTCAATCGAATGCGATTTTTTATCGCATTACAGTTCACAATCCGATTATTTTACCGTTAAAAGTACCGCTAATGTAAAATTATCGATACTTTTACGTTTTTACGGAAACGACCGTTTTTATGGAATGCAAAATATAATGTCAACAGCATCACTCTGCGGTATTCAGTTACAAAAACTTTAAAGAAATCTTGATACAGCAGATGCTCAAGTAATTTAAAAATGTATGTTTTTTTATACAAAAATGGTGACTAAAACTGATCCACTTACTCAAATTTCGAAGGCTATGTTGTAACATAATATTATGTACTTACAATATTAATACATATTTTATGCTTCGTATACATACTTGCTAAGCGATACAATGAATGTCTTAATCATTGTGTGTTACTGTTACATGCCAATAATTACAAAATTACTAGAATTGCAATATATAATGTACTGTCACGAACATTATAATTTATAATTACTAATTAGTAGAAATTTGTAGTAAAATTAACTTCTGTAGTCTGCTTAATATGTACAACATAATAATATCATTGTAAAAATATAGCTATAATAGTAAGCCACCCAGCGTGCGCGCATCTTTGCCCATACAAATGACTTATCGACTATTGTGTAAATCTAACTTAGATTCGTGTAACGAGAATCGAACCCTCTCTTTCTATCTGATGACCGCGTATTCAGTAAATATAACACGGTCAAATTGCATAGGGGGATGCAGACCGCATTCACACAACGGTCAATATATCAAACCCACCCTAGATGTCTTAATTATTGAGTTGCTATTGTATTCGTCCATAATAGTTATTGCATGCCTTGATTTACGAAAAATATAAGGTACGTATTGCCAATGCATGCCAATACCTCTATTAATAATTACAGTTGTCAAACATCCAAAAAACTTTTTTTTACCGTCTATGCCGGTGCTGCCTCTATCGTGAAAACATTCAAGTAATATATCCTACTTATATATTATTTTACTGTGAAAGTTAATTACTCAGTAACTATTTATCGCAGTAAAGAATTTTAAAATCAAAAGGTCTGGATTTGATCGTAAAAATAAACTTAGCAACCTGCGTTCTAGACTATTAAACCTAGGACTAGATAATAACCCGTAAATATACTACTGCGAAGGTTTTAATAGTATGCATTAACTCGCTAAAAGGGCCCATTCACTATCCTGCATTGCAGTCCTGCGGGGCTATAATGGTCGCTTTGAAGAATCATGATATTAACCATAATATGATTCATTTTTCTAAAATCGCAAAATGCAACTCTGCTTGCAATTAATTTCTGTATTTTTGTACTGATTTGGCATTTGTCAGTTTGACAGTTTTGACAATTCATTTGCTGAATTGATTGAGAGGAATTGCTAAATGTGACCATTTTAGCTCCGCGGCTGCAGTCCGCCGTGCAGGCCTACAACACCATTCACTACCCTGCGTGCAGTCCGCCGGCTTATGCAGGATAGTGAATGGTGTTGCAGGCCTGCACGGCAGACTGCAGCAGGACTGCAATGCAGGATAGTGAATGGGCCGTTTAAGGAAAAATAGAACTTTTATGAACGTAATACCTATAACTTAACACATATTTTTATTCATTTTGTATCTCATCAAAGAAACACCGTCGCTATAAAGAGCGCAACTGCAAATTATTATGAGTGCGTGTTTATTACCTTGGTTTAAACACTTTGGTTTAAGGCGGGGGTTAATCTCAATCCAAAACGATAACCTTGCACACAACCAAAGACCAAGCGTATACGCATCGCAATTAGATTCATTTTAGCTTAGCATAAAACTGTAGTTACTAGGGGCGGATCTTCTCTATTTTGCATGTTTTTTTTTTAATAATATCTTTGGAAATAAATATTAAGAAACAAAATTGTTCGGTTCAGAAGATTCTAATATAGATTCACTAACAATTTATTCAAATAAAATGTATAATTATCCTAGTTTAATACTTATATTTCGATGAAATAGATTTTTGTCGGTGGTGAGTTTGTAAATTAATTACACCCAAAGTATTAAGTTTTATTAAAATGTTTATGGTTTAAAGTATTTTAAATAATATTGTGCTTTATACCTCATATTTTTTACATTTCGTTATTATATTGGAACTAGGTAAACCGGGAGTCACGGAATAACAAATTGGGGTTTATCCTCGCCTTCAGCCAGTTTATTATGAGAAGATTAGATTTCCAAAGAAAAACACATACCTACTCAATACTGTATAGTGTATACCTAGGTGTATTTTATACTTTTTTAAATATTTCTTTGGATTCTTTGTCCCACAAAAAATGCTCTATAGTATAAACCTACTTACTTAGGTGTTAAAGTAAAACAATCAAATATTATATTGCATAGTTGCATACTAACATACGAGTGCATAATAATTATAATAAATAAATAGATGGAACAAAAGCTTCATGAGTCCTTTTTATTTTGCAATAGCTTTAAGGTAGGCACTAGGCAATAAAAAATATAAGAACGATCAATAAAAATATTTGAATGCATGTACGTGCCATAGATAATATAAAATGATACATTCACATAAAAATGAAAATTGACGTTTACGACGAACGCACAGACGGACAAAAGACCCCAATCGTCGTAAATCCAACCCCTTACAACCATTTTACTATACCAATAAATAAACTTATCCGATTGCGAACAAAAAAATCAATAAATATATCAATCCGCTTTACCAACCTATTGAGCATGGGCAAAATTGTAACAAAAATATCGTCAATAGAAAAACGGCGCGTGATTTTTCTGAGATGTAAATTAGGTGATTTCACGTTTGTACTTTGTAGCTAGCTACACTGTATTCGGCAATATTTTAAAAATGTTTTTATTTTTTTATTTTAGTACAGGCTATAGTTGCGTAGGTATATTTTATGGGAAATGTCTTGAATTTGTAAGCTTAAACCGCTAAACCGATTTTCCTTAAGTCCCGAGAATGACTCCTGCGACAAATCTTTTAATACTATTATGTAATAATGTACTATAACTTTTATGAACCTTCATACAAACTATATTAATAAAACTGTGCATAATGTTGTGTAATGTGTTTATCTTATTAATAAGTAATAACTCAGCTAAAAATAAAGACAACGCTAACCAATAGGTTTAGAACAAACCCATACGAGTTAAATGAAGTGTTAAGGCATTTGTCATCAAACAAAAGTTGAAAGAGCGATGAAAATAGTCGACTTAACCGCGATTCGAGAGCAAATAAATATAATGAGATCTACAAACATACAGCAGCCCTCAATGACAGATGGAACCAGCACAATAGACGAAGCACATTATTGCTGGCCCAATTTTCGTGCAACTTTTAGGGGCGATTGTGCAAAATCATGCGTTTCCACAATAAATAGGCGGATTAATGACCGTTATTGATTATAGTGACAATCGTGAATAATTGCACAAAAAATTGCAAGTTCTGACGAGCTATTTTTGTTTAGGATTTTTCCGCTTTTTTTCGTATTTTAGCACAGTCATGTCACCATGATCGATCATTGACTTGGTTTTGATCCGTAATTATGTTGAGTTTGATTATGTCAGATCACAAAATAAAAATTATAAAAAAATATTCTTCTTCTTATGGCCCGTATTCACTTTCATTAGTAATAAGTGCAAGTGATTAGGGCAAGTGATTAGTTATTAGGAAAAAGTATGTGTGGACAGCGACTGTTTAGTGCAAGTGATTAGCCGGCTGCGTAGTAACGTGATTAGTTCTGTATTCACTTTGATTAGTGATTAAGTGCAGGTGACTAGTACAGGTGATGAGTGATTAGTAGAAAGTAAGTGTGGACAGCGACTGATTAGTGCAAGTGACTAGTCGGCTGCGTAGTAACGTGATTAAAAGCGTGTTCTATTTTTTGCGAGTGCAAGTGCGTGACAGATTAAAACCAATTTTGATTTCGTTTGACAGCTCGAGATTGTTACTATTATTCCGCTAGGTATATTAACTTTATGGGCCAGACTGACGTGGTGTGCCGTGTGAAGCGTCCATAGATATAGTATATCATTATTAAATAATATACCTATTAAAAGTACAAAAGGACACCCTTTCAATTACTTCCATACTAATCCATACTTATTACTTACTAATATACTAATAATATTATAAATGCGAATGTGTTTATACCTCAGAAGTCAGAACCGATTTTGCTGAAATTTAGCATGGAGATACTTTTAAATTGAAATATAGATTTGAGTCCTGGGAAAGGACATATAAAAATACTTCGTGGTCTTTATATATAAAACTCAAAGGTGACTGACTGACATGTTGATCTATCAACGCACAGCCCAAACCACTGGACCGATCGGGCTGAAATTTGGCATGCAGGTAGATGTTATGACGTAGGCATCCGCTAAGAAAGGATTTTGATCAATTCTACCTCCAAGGGGTGAAAATAGGGGATCAAAGTTTGTATATAACAATACTTCTTAACGCGAGCGAAGCCGCGGGCAAAAGGTCGTTTTTAATAAAACCAATATTAAAAATGAAGGACATGTCAAAATGGCAGTTTTATTTTTGAAACTAAGACGCTCGTGTTGACAGCTACTACTGAATTTACTAAATTAAATTACTAAAGAGCCACTAAACAAGAATTGGACACTACTTGCACTACACACCTGCACTCCACTGCCTCAATTACTAGTCACTTGCACTTGCACTAATCAAAGTGAATACAGGCCTTTACGTATTTTAATCACCCTTTACGATATCTCCTATTAAGTAAGAACTTGTTGTATTATATCTATCTAATCTATCTAGAATGAGACTGTAAGCCTTACTAGTGGTTCTTGTTGGTATTTTAAAGTCTGTGTCATTTTTCTTCCTGGGGTTAGATCCTCACGGACAGGTAAATTACTGTTCTTTACACAGAGTATATGGTTCAATTTGGTTTGAACGTTAAAATTTCCTGCAGAAAGCAAACGTATAATCAATGCCACAGACCAGCTCCTTTCTTAATGTAATTCGTTCCGGTGTGAAGATTTCAGGTTCACTCTTATAATGACATTAATTTGAGGAAAAGGCCTCGGTGGACTAGAACTGGCAAGAAAAGAAAGAGAAGAAGAATATTTCTTTTTAATACAGAATAAACAAGTCATGGAGGCATGTGTAATTGTAAATTTTATTTAGAAGCAAACAAAAGAAGCGAAGAGAGAGAAAGAGATACTACCTACAGCTAATAAAGTAAATATAGATACTATAGTTAGTACTGTGGCTATAAAGACGGTATCGATAGGTATAATTCTACTAGAGCTATACAAAAATAAAAGTACCCTATTCTAGTTGAATAAAAGTTAAATAGATGATTCATTAGTACAGGGGTTCCCAAACTGTGCGCCGCGGCGCACGGCCCTGGTGCGCCGTGGAGAGGCAAGAGGGGCGCCGTGAGTCGATCCTCCATCATTATCCATAACCACAAACATCCATACTAATATTATAAATGAGAAAGTATGTCTGTCTGTCTGTCTGACTGTTACCTCTTCACGCCCGAACCGCTGAACCGATTTTGCTGTACTTTTGAGTCCCGGGAAAGGACATAGGATAATTTTTGGCCCGGGAAAATGTACGGTTCCCTCGCGATAAACGAGTTTTGTCGCAACGGAGTTGCGGGCGTCATCTAGTTTTAAAATAAAATTATAATATGAATTATTATATAAAGCAGGCAGATTACTAAATATTTGTTTATTATTATTTACTTGCTTAACCTAGCTATAATAATTATTAAAGGTGTTTATTTATGTGTCTTTTTGTAATGGTAGGTAGAGTAGGGCGCCGTGACAAAATATTGACTTGTAAGTGCGCCGCAGGCTGAAAAAGATTGGGAACCATTAGTATTAGTAATTATGATTATTTTAGATTACTGAGAAGTAAAACAAAAGTTATGTACCTATCACCGTTCGGGATGCATTATTTAATATCGAAGGAGAAACTAACACAAAAACCTTGCGTGAAAAGTAAAGTTTCCAATTATCTGAGATTCATACAGTTTTTGCTAGAGGACTTTGACCTTATTATCAGATAGTTTCAAGGTTTTAATTATGAAAACATACATAATAGACTTTTTACACAAAAGTAGGTATTTAACAAAGGTGAATATAATTATATTTTGATCTTGGACTTTTAATGTACATCCGTCTTCCAAAGACCTATTAAGTCATTTTCTGAATTCCTCAAATCCAAAGATGAAGACTAAAAGTCAAGACGACCCTGATAATTCTCGGAATACTTCAACAACTCTGATGTCCACAATAAATGATTCATCTAAATTTATTACGTAAGTTCATAGCGTGTCTGTTGATACATTTAGATTAATTTGCATTTTGTATGATTTAATTAGAAGTCGATAAACTCGCGGCGGTCATTCAGCCTTCTTCAGATGTTTATCATAATGTGAATCACTTGAGATGGCGTGCACGACTTTCCCTGTTTGTCGCGAAACTGGTGCATGTGATGAAAGTACATTAACTGGTCATTGGACAACATTGCCAGGAGCGGCTCCATTAAATTTTGATGTGGTTGCATTAGTATGCATTTTATGTATGCCAACGACCTTTTTAGGGTTCCGTAGCCAAAATGGCAAAAAACGGAACCCTTATAGATTCGTCATGTCTGTCTGTCTGTCTGTCCGTCCGTATGTCACAGCCACTTTTCTCCGAAACTATAAGAGCTATCAGCTATGCTATTGAAATTTGGTACGTAGATGTAGTCTGTGAACCGCATTAAGATTTTGATACAAACATGGAAAAAATATTAAAAATTTTAGGGGTCCCCATAGGTACAACTGAAACAATTTTTTTTTTCGTCTACTCTAACCTATGCGTAAAGGGTATAGCTATGGATAGGTATTCAAAAATCATATTGAGGTTTCTAATTTAATTTTTTTCTAATCTGAATAGTTTGCGAGCTCTTCCAAAGTGGTAGAATGTGTCCCCCCCACTAACTTCTAAAGTAGGGGCATGATAATTCTAAAAAAAAAATATGATGTACATTATTATAAAAACTACCAACGAAAATTGGTTTGAACGAGATCAAGTACACACAATGAAACGAGATCACATACACAAGTAGTTTTTTTTATACGTCATAAATGGTACACCTTAGTTTAATTTTCATTAAATCAACTAAAATTTAAAAATAAACCAAAAACCCGGTAATTTTATAGAAATAAACCTTATTGCTGCTGCGGAACCCTTCATGGGCGAGTCCACCTCGCACTTGGCCGGTTTTTATTTTTACATGGAGAAATGCTTTGCGCATCCTCAGCGGTTGGGGACATCGGCCGGGGTATGTGGGACTCTCCTAGAAACTATGCCAACGACCTAATCTAATTTGGTTTTCTATGGCTCTTGTATTTATTGTTAAAATTTTTTACTAGGCATAATGTAATCATTCTTTATGCCTAGTAAACAGCGACAGTTTGAGACCTTATAACATTATGGTAATACTACTTGGGTATAAAGTTCTATGTAACAAAGCCTTTAATAACTGCACTCTGGCCTGCAAGAGATCAAGCAACAAGTAATCAACGGACAGCCAGAGATTTTTGCTAAAATATTGGCGAGGTGCATTGAACGACCTCCAGGTTAATTGCCAGTCGTAAAGCCTTACGACGTTAATAATAAGGTTCAAATTATCATAAATTAATCGAAAGTGATCGAGTTAAGAAAGTAAATAGATCGTGGGCGAGGTTAAGTGATTCATGGGCTTCCCACTCCTCGGGCTGGACAGCAGATTATGATTTATAAAGATTAAATCATCCATCACAATGATTTCGAGTAGCTTGCACCGAAAACCGATTAAAAATAAAAATAAACAAATCGATTTGTAAGAACTAACCCTGCACCGACACTTGAAATAAAGCAGCAAAAGTTCATAAATTAAACACAAAGGAAATAACGAAACTAATCACATCGAAGATTTATACACCTCATAAACCGAAGAACTAACAAGCATTATTAATAGCTTGTATAAGTTCTGTGAGATAATTAGAGAGGGAAATAAAAGATGCTATAAATGAGATAAGAATTGATTAGAAAAGGGTTATGCATCAGTGATTAAGGTCTTTGTAAATAAACGGAAGACGAAGAGATTGAAATCTCACGATTAATATTAAAGACTACACAAGTATAGAAGTATAGACTTTATATGATTTAATTGTCAACATTTTTTTTTACATTTTGAGGTTATAACAAAAACAGTAGAACTTCAAAAACGGATTATAGAACACGTTCTTCGAAATTCAGAATTATTCATAACTCACATGAACATTATGAGAACAATAGAAGATATTTAGTTTATTCCCATGGTATATAATGAAACAATTAACACACATAGCGTCTAGAATATCATATTTTGGGTTAACATTAATCGTCGAGTAAATTAAATCTAGGTTTATAGGATGTGGGATAATTCGACCGCAGAAACGGGATGTGAAGTTCCGAACGGAAGTAGATGCGGCGGGTTAAAATTTCGCACGCGGCGACTTGCCAAGCCAAAATAACACTTAATACAAAGCGATTAGAGCTAACAAACAAAAATTATCTAAAATTGAAATTTAATCACCCAAAATTTGTAAATAACTCATAATAATTAGAAAGTTTATTGACAAGGAAATCGTTTTGATTGTTTTATTTAATTGGCTAGCAAAATTGTTTTACGGATGCCAGCAATATTTTAGCTAAAAATGATTTA
The DNA here is from genome assembly GCA_905333045.1 of Lysandra bellargus. NCBI lineage: Eukaryota > Metazoa > Arthropoda > Insecta > Lepidoptera > Lycaenidae > Lysandra > Lysandra bellargus. The sequence continues at coordinate 8,087,957 of HG995351.1, read as the reverse complement.
AGACAGATTGACTAACATCGTATAAAGATGTACAACTCAATTATTGCATATTAAATATTATTTATTGCAATATTCACAGATATTTTTTAATTATTAATTTTTATTTCTTGTTCATTTTGCAATCTCTGGCGCCTGGTAGGGACTAGGGAATAAACGTCTTGATGACAGGATGTTTTATCAATTATCAGTTTTTACATCAGTTCTTCTAAGCATATTTAATCGGCAATTACTAATTAATAAATGATGAACTCCTAATAAACTTTGTTAAGGGGGTATCAAATACCCTCTTAATCATCTAGTAAATATGAAATTTAGCACCGTGAGGGTTAATGTAATTAATTGGGCCAGGACGGAGTCATTAATCATGTAATATTGACATAACCTCCCCCAGTTAGAGCTCCTTACAAAGTTGATCGACTCATAAAAGTGGGACAAATATATTTTGGTAAAAAAGTTAGCAAATAAGGAAAGTACAAATTTCTTACACCAGATCACCTGAGACACCATACTTTATTGCAAATAGAAGACAGAAAATTCATGCTAGTAATAGAAACTAATTAGGACTTGATATCTAAAATCTAAATTGTAACAATCAATGAATAAACAATAACTTACACACAATAATGAGGATAGGATTAAAGATCTAGAGACCATCTAGAGACTGGATTTTAAATAAACCCAATCAATAAGCAACATCTCAGATTAAAAGACGTAACAATAACACAAAGCCTGACAGATGTTCAGCATAATCATGCCTTGACGATCACAATCCACCATCTAGGGTACAAAAATAAACGAGCTATTTTGAATTTCGTCTGACTTAAAACAACTGGTTCGTTGTTTATGCCTTACGTAATGACTCCGAGAGGGAACATTAATGCATGGAAGTGCCTCGTTGCACGGCGTCATGCGTGCACATACATATTCAGAGATCAGTTTCCATTTCGCGTGCGCAATCGGAAGTACTGAAACATCCGTTTTGCACTCAATCAAAAAGGAACGCTATCACCCGGGGCGTAAGACTCAATCCACAAAAGCTAAGCTCGATAATGGTTTATTCATTTCTTAATTACTTCAGCAAAGAGGAAGAGGTAGTTTGTAAAAAGTGAATCACAGGACGCGTAAGAGTGTGACGGCGATATACCGATGCTTTGCGGAAGAGGGTGATGGATGACGTTGTCAGTCATGCGACCACAGACCTATTTTAATGTGACTGGTAGGTACGAAATCACGACACAATTTTTCCTATTCATTTACATACGCAGAACTGGAGCAACGATATGCACGTAATCATTGGATAGACCCACAGCAAAAATGCAATTAATGTCTCCTTAAGAGTTATAGAACCAAAATTCCCCAGAATTCGGTAGCTAATTAGATGCAAGACAGTCCACTTTCCTGACGGAACTGCACTCCGAAATCGATTATCACCAACAAACAATCCCTCAAGTCATTCGTGCATGAACGTGTGAATTTCGTTACCCACGGGAACTGGCAGGTCATTAATGAAATGCGACGAAATTATCAGGGCCCTACTTTGGGTTGCATTAGCTCTCCAAATGTCTAAGGGAAACTAAACTTTTGATGGATAAGCTCAAGCTAGCTAAACTATTACTCGACTCCGAAGGAGTTACTGATGGAGTTTCAAAAACTTTGATAGTTTTTGAAAATTTGTGTCCATCGGTAGAACAAATCGCGTCATTGAACCCCTGTTTCCTTCTGAATCTAAAGATCGGAATCTGCAAATTATCCAGTAGGTGGGTGTACTAAACTTAAAATAGCAAGTTGCAAGATATTGATTGCTTTCGCCGGAGGGTCAGGTAGAATGGCCATTTCAGATCATTAGCGCCCACGTTCCGCTGTTATTTAAGAAGCATCATGATTATGTCTCCAATAGTGTCGACTGTCGCTAATGACTGTGACTTTTGTGGGGGGCTTTACGAGTTGCTCGCCAGATGGGACACAAATCAAACAAGTCATAAAAACAGAATATCTTTATTTGAATAATCTTTTACAGCATGCTTTGGAGTTTCGATAGACTTTTATGGTTTCAGCCTGGTATTATCAACCAAATAATATCTATATATATAAAACTCAAAGGTGACTGACTGACATAGTGATCTATCAACGCACAGCCCAAACCACTGGACGGATCGGACTGAAATTTGGCATGCAGGTAGATGTTACGACGCAGGCATCCGCTAAGAAAGGATTTTGATAAATTCCCACCCCAAGGGGTAAAATAGGGGTTGAAAGTTTGTTTATAATAATACTTCTTAACGCGAGCGAAGCCGCGGGCAAAAGCTCGTTCAAAATATACGTATAAAATAAAAAAAGGAATAGATTTTTAATTATTATGGCAGTGTAATAAGACTGAAAACTAACAAAGGCCAAGTCTTCAGATTTTGGTTAATAGTCTTAAAAAAATATTAGGGATATTAACAACTTATTACTTTATTTATGGGATATTGGATAAGCTAAACAAGAAACATGAGAGGTGTAGTGTAAAAGCATCCTGAATCCTATACTACACCTCTCATGTCAAATCTTTGCTGTTTTTCTGCAAACGGAAGTGTAGCAGGTGTCTCAGCTATATTAAATGTTTTATTTTTATTGATATTGTTAGGGAAACGGCCCTATTGCAAGCACTCTTGCAATACCCAGTCCTAAATATCCTTATAAGAAGAGAAGAACCATCAAAGAATTCATTATCATCCTAAGATAATTTAAGAGCTTTATTATCATGATGACTTTATCATACGTTAAAATATTATGTACCTACTTGGAAGCGCTTGCAAATTGGATAAGAACTTATTTAGAATTTAGAAACTGTACAGTTCTTGTAAAGTTACGCCTTAACACTGTTTCTTGATAACGTTTAAATTGATTTAAGTAAGCCTTGTAATTTTGATTTTGTATAAAATAATAATACTCAAATTATATTTTAAAATGTTAAATCATGTCAATACATTGTGTTTAATGTAGGTAACTTTATAAATTTTAGTTCAAGCTTCTGCCTTCTTTCAATAATTATCTAATACGATAATCGAAGAAAGTAGATACAATCAAAACGTTATTATGAGTCTAGTGTTGCATAGCCACTGGCATAACAGATTTTCTATCAGTGTAGTTATGCAGCTCATCTACATAAATAACAATCAAAGCAATTTAAAATCGCACACAATAGTAATTCGATTACAAAACAAAAAAAAATATTAAAAAATATAAAAGCGTGCAATAACAACTTTATAAGTAAACTAATTAGGTACTGACCTATTAAATACGCTGACAATAACCATAATTTACCAGGTCCCAGCAACTTCAAACAAAATCCATCAATGTATAAAAATAATACAACACATGTTCACAAAACTTCACTTTTGTAAACGTTCGGATACTGTTATCGTACGTGTCGCGACACCGGTAACATAATTGACAGCGCGACCGCTCGGATCTCTACGCAAACGCCAACTGAATTTTTAAACGGCGGCGAAGCTGCCGCGGCGTTCCAATCGCCGTGATTGGCCGGCGTCTACATGCGCAGGAGTCGATCTTTGGATGCAACATGCACGCCGTGCGTTTTTACAAGAATTAAAAAAAATGGGGCTCGAGGGATAGATAACTAATAATAGGGGAATTATTGAATGTAAAATGTGTGTTATCGAGTAGATAAGTTGCTACTTGATGTTATAGTTTAATTCAATTAAAAGAGTAGGTATTGATAACGTTGTAACGAACGCCGGATGTGGTCCCAGAAGATGTGACTTGAGTGTTGAGCAAAAAAAAAATTCCAGAGCTCGTTAAATTTAAATTTGCTTTAGTGGTGCTAATAATAATATTATCAATGTATTACTTATGTAATAACAATTCCTTAATGACCATCTAATTTTGCTTATGTCCTGTGATCCTGTCATAACTCATAAATCATAATATTAATATTACTCTTAGTTAAAGGCCAATTTTTAGCAATGTGTACATAATTCAAGACGTGAGTGGAAGAATAAGGTAAGTAACATGAAAACACTTCCCGTTTTTTTTTTACTTAAATGGAGGCTTTAGAGTCGGAAAAATTATTTGAAATAGAAAAACTATGGATTATATGTGTAGCCAGATATATTAGCTAGGTTATGAAGTAGATAAGTTACAATTTTTATTTAAAAAATAATTAGGGAAAAATGAGTTATTGTCCGTATGTTACGAAATGTTACTTGTTCGATTTTTCCACTCACGTCTTCATTATTATTATTACTGAATTAAAATAAATCTAAATTCTAAACTTAAGAACAACATATTTTTATTTTCGTGAAATGTGTTAGGATTTTCTTTTTAAAGGCTCTCTAGAGAGATCACAAACATCACGTCAAGTTCCGGGTCACGACTCACGTTACAGAATTGGAAGAATTGCAATTAGACGAAATGTTTGCAATTAGACGCGAGCGCGGCGTTTGAGGATGCAAAATGTTGACAGGAGCGTATAATTAAAAACATCGTGTAACAAAGAGCTCGTGCCGTTAGTCTAATGTATTCCATAGTTCACGGGGCCATCATTCGTTACTTAGTTCTGTGTACTCACCTGTGGCTAGGGTTGCCACTTCCGGAAATGACGCCTTGAAGCTGAACCTCTCATAAGGCTCATAACTCATAAGTACCTGAACTCAGACGCGTTTACTGGTTAGCAAATTTTCACAGAAAATGTATAGAGTTTATTTTTAAAAGGCTGCATTATAGTAAGTAAGTAAGTATCATTATAAAATATCTCTGAGTGCGGCTGTCATACTTTTGGAGTTTGGACTGTGGACGCTGTCCTTTATTTCACCAAGCGACAGAGTAGTACTTTCTTAATGATACTTAAGAAGTCTTTAATATAGATCAACACATAATAATTATACAAGATGTTAGTGTACCTAAACACCGTTATCCTTGAAAACCATCAAATGAGCCCGCCAAAATGAACAACATTTTCTATGAGAACATGCTGGGAACTCAAAAAAATCCATCTTCATACCCATACAAATTGCCGATCCGGGCATACGTGTGGTATGGGTATGAAGACGGCATTTTTTTTAGCTCTCATTCCTAAGCTGTTTCAATTTGGCAGAATTTGGCAAACTTTCTACAATTCGTAGGTTGGATTTCATTCTTCCTATCTTTACTATGTAATTTTTCCTTTCTTTACTACCTTAAAACTTTCGGTTAAAAAGCTACTTTCTTCAGTTTACCGTCCGCGTCAGATCATAAGGATCTTGTGAGTGACAGCCCTGGCAGCGTCTACACGCCTCTTCACAGTTTCGCGACGCATACTAATGCACCCCCATACCCTTAACAGTATAATCAAGTTTTTGCGTTTTATCTTTGTCTGTTACAAAAAATATGGTTGTACCGCACAGACACAAAGAAATATTACAAGGGCCATCCGTTAATTACGTGTTGCTAATTTTAAAATTTCCTTACCCCTACCTGGTCCATATAAAATTAAAAAGGCTAGCACAAATTTTGAGATTTCCACCTTTGCTCATATAACTTTTTTTATAAAATAAGGGGGCAAACGAGCAAACGGGTCGCTTGATGGAAAGCAACTACCGTCGCCCATGGACGCAAAAGAGCTGCAGGTGCGTTGCCGGCCTTTTAAGAGGGAATACGCTCTTTTCTTGAAGGTTTGCAGGTGGTATAGGTCCGGAAATACTGCTGGTGACAGTTCGTTCCAGAGTTTTACAGTGCGCGGAAACACCACGGAATAAAGCTAGAAAGTAAGGTGAGACGACTAGATTTTTTGCTTTTCAATAATTTTTAATTTACTTTCCAAGAAATAAAAAAGTTTGAATCTAAGTATCCGTCTCTCCTAACAAGAAGTAATGGTTTTTCCAATTACAATACAAGCAGAGTCGGCTAAAAACCATGATGTATTTTATTAAGGAAGGGAACCTAACGAAGGAAGGATTTCAACCATTAAAATATACGTGTAAGGCTATTTCTCCCGCTTTAACAACCAATGTTATAATATAAATTATTATTATTTACTATCTAGTGAATTCTAATGTTTAAATAACTCATATTGTAGCAAGGTTTTTTTAGAACGAAGATTAGCTACAACTTTGAAGAAGTTTTCTGGCCCTATCATTATGATTTTAAAAATTCCCATCATTTTACAGTCGGCACATCTTTCATGTAAAGAAATATTAAAGCCTCTATTTATTTTACTGAAATTTATTACTAGAATACACTGAATTACAAACTAAATAAGGTGACAATGGCCAAACACCCACAAATCAAATTCCTCTAGAGAAAACTCGCTTATCAGTAGTACCTACCTATCTCTTTATTACAATAAATAATATACAATTACATATTACCGCCTGCAGCTACACTTTATTATACTTTCAAATGTATTTTTTGTGCAACCGAATTATCGGTATTGATTTAAATAATTGATTTAACCGAGTTCAAATAACCCCATTATAGGCTATTAAACGTAACCCCAAAAGGTAAAAAAAAATTTGACTTACACATGTCGTTTTTTGTGTTCAGACCCGATAATAAATAAAAGCTTGTTAATTAAAATATGCTATAAATTAAATCAATTAAGTAATACGTTTCTTCATGGATTAAGGTAAGTAATGTGATTTAGTTTGACCATGTTCGACTAAAAAGGTTAAGGTATATATATATAACTCATATTGTTAAGAATGCGTATGCTTTCAAAATATAGAGTAACGGCCAATGAGTAGTGAGTACAGAGGCAAAAGAGACCTACTTAAATTAAGATGTTGATGGAGATTGGAGAGGAAAAGCAAATATTACTGCTGTCTGCTCAATTATTTTGCATGGACTAAAACTATGGCTGGAGCAGTAGATACTAGATACAAGTAAATTAACAGAGAAACAAACGAGGCAGGGCTTTACAATAAAAGCCCTATAAACGCTAATAAATTTCAATACCATTTGCCAATTCAGCCGTAAACATCCAAAAATCTCTGTAGGAAACAATAAATTAAAAAAAAATACCATCATCAAAAGTAAGTACCAATTAAAAAAATAGGCATGTACCGAGTTTTTATCGATATCTCGAATCACAATTCTTAATTTGAATCAAGATTACCCGCGCCGGGGGAGACGTCCCGAAGCGAACGAATCGGGGTCACTGTTCCACCTGTGCACTAAAATAGGGTTCCATTGTTTAAACTTTAAAGACTTTTTTACTGAATGAAATCTTATGGGGCCGTTGGAAATTATTATGTGTTACACTTTTTAGGTTTGAATGGTTTGAAGACCACTACTTGCGTTTAAAAAAATGGAATCTATAAAAATGAATTTTCAATATTGTTAGTCTCGCTAAAACGGCCGGCTGAACTGATTTGGCACATTTTAGTCTTGAAATAGTCTATGTTATAGTGTGATTAATTGATTATCATTTATCTCACCTCGATAACAATACCAGAATTCAATAATGTTTTTATTTTTAAACGACTTCAAAAAAAGGAGGTTATCAATTCGACGCGTATGTATGTTATATTTCCAGAACTGCCCAATTTTCGAATATGTTAGTCTATATCAGCGTCTGAACAAATGTGCCAAATTTCAAAAGTGTATGTATGTATGTAAGTATGAATGTATGTATGTTTTTATGTTTGTGTTCGCATATCTCTGGAACTACCATTCCGATTTTAGTAATTCTTTTTTTGTTGTACTAGGTATTGTTCAACTTAGGGAATAGTGCAAGATTCATCAAAATCGGTTCAGTAGTTTTGGAGATAGGTAGTTTTAATTCTCAATTACGTACAATTTTGAAGTCGGTTTTATCTTTTTTAAAATACAGTTATTTGAGTAATAATAGGACCAGGGAATATATTTCAGTTTCAGTGATTGTCGATTTAATTTTTTGTAACAGTTTGTTCAGAAAAAGCATTGCCTTTCTTAGATTTATTATTTATCTAAAAAATAGTAGGAAAACAGGAATGAGGATACAAGTTTATGGTGTTACCATAATAGACTTCTCTTCCTCAGGAGTCAGGACGTCATAAAAAGATGAATTATTATTGGAAGCTATTTTTATTCCTATGAAGTACTTGGATAATTTATTTACTAGGATATTCTAGGACTCTAGTACCTTCACTAATAATGAGGCAGGCCGCGGCTTATATTGATTGTTAAATCGTTAATATAATTTCCATACAGGGTTTGATTGCACTTTTACGATTTATAATGATCGATCAGATATCGAATTATCGACGTAACCCTTTATCGATATCGAAAAAAATTCGAGCAGCACTATTGCTCTTATACAAGTAGTATTATCTAAATCGTGATAGTATAATGTGTATCGGGAACATTTGCTATTTATCAGATGGCTTCGATTCCAATATCATCTATCAAATAGATCATGGTTCAACTGCAAACCTTCTAATGTTAATCTTTTGCAAAGTTTTTGCTATAACAGGAGCTCTGCGGTCTACTGTCTAAGGCAGTGCGTTTCAACCTGTGGGTCGCGTCCCCATGGGGGTGTAGAGGGTAGCTTCTGTACCTGTACCGTCTAGTTGCCATTAAGAGAAAATAATAACAATGATATTATATTCATAAACATCCCGCGTTCCAGGGACTACTTAGAAGTATCCAAATATATAAGTATATCTAATTTCATCACAGTTAAGCGGTTAAAGCATCAATTGATGAAAAGGTAGAGGACGGACAGAAAGACATACTTTCGCATACCTAATATGTTCTAATATCTTTAGGATGGATAGTGCTAAGTGAAAACACATACCGTGATTCACCCAATTACATAATATGTTTCACCCTATGCGCAATTGCGCACAAACATAACATTACTTAAAATAGCAGTAAGTATAGATAACTTTAGTCTTTAGTTCCGGCCAAACCTTCTAAAGCGAGTTTCAGTAACAACCACTTTGAACCCTATAATCATAGCAATAAGACCGACAGGAATCGGAACTGTTACCATACACAATACCCCAATTACATAAAATCTGTGCTATGAAGTATGATAACAGTTGAACTTGAATAGTAAATCATTTGTATGTTATCTATTTAATTGAAGAAATTAACCTACTGCACTTCCTCTTTAGGAGTTAAGATTGATAAGTTGATAACACATAATGCCCACGATATTCTTAAGGTTACTTGACATTGCAACGTGATGAGGTGATGCGATGAATTTTTTAAAACTGAAGTTTATTTGTTACACAAGAAAATACACATTGAATTGACTGACTTGCCACCCAGTTTTGAGCTGCCTTCTCCAATTTTAAATGGTTCGTTTAATAAATTAATTAAAAATCAAAAAACCCGACTGCAAAAAATGTTAACTAAAAAGAACGAAACAAGACCTAATTCTGCCGGAGGCATCGAATCCATGTTTTAATTGATACGACTCTTGCTTACGAGCTTCATGCCAGGATGAATAGGTTACATAGAATAATGTAGCAGAAGAAAGTGGATAATAAAATGCAGTCGGAGGCATGTCGCACCAAGTTTAACATTAATTCATAAATCATGAAATATTATGCCTCGAACTCCCCCCCCCCCCCTTTGGACCGCGCCTGACACGTAGAAAAGTGTATCGTAATATTTTAATTTCCCCATAATTTCAAAACCAAATGTCCAATTTTATTCATTCGAAGACCAAATATTATCTGCAGAAACTATTCCTAGTAATGGAATAATTTATTTTGATAAGGATTAAAAGAATGAGTAAAAAAACACGTTTAAATGTAGTCCAAAAAAAATTCAAGATTTTTAAATAAAAAAATGGTTATTGTGCCTCACTCGACATAGATAGGTATAGTGTGTCGCGGACTTTTTTGTAGATATTTGTAAGTGCTACAATTACTTAGAATTTTATGGTTCTATCTTTTATAGTTTAGGCAGCGTACGTAACATAAGTAACTTTTGTGGTTGATTTTTTACACCTTGCGTCCGAAGAACCCAAATATCTTACGGTACCCTATTTTTTTTCAAAATAAAATTCAGCCTATGTTCAGAAAAAATAATGTAGAATTCCAATGGTAAGAGAATTTTTCAAATCGGTCCAGTAGTTTCGGAGCCAAGCAAACAAAAAATCAAATCTTTCCTTTTTTTAAATTAAATAAGGGGGCAAACGAGCAAACGGGTCACCTGATGGTAAGCAACTACCGTTGCCCATGGACACTCGCAACATCAGAAGAGCTGCAGGTGCTTTATAATATTAGTGTAGATTTATTGTTCTACTTAATATTAAAACTGCAAGTTATATACATATTTAGAATCAGTGTTTAAAATCCTTTATTTTGATACCCCACTCAATATGCTTGCTAGAATTTTTATTTTTTTTACCTCACAATATGGCGTCAAACATCTGCCATTTTGATTTTTTTTAATGTGACCTATCTAAGAAAACTTGGGTCATTAAGACAAATCTAACGATACCTCAAATGTGAAAATCCGTTCAGCGGTTCTGAAGATACAAGGTAAGGAAGAATATTACAAACATACAAGATACGCGCTGAACACATAACCCTCCCGGCAATCGGGTAAAAATGCATCGCATCATGGCAATCGCCGCATAAGTTAAAAGGTTGCAATGTGAATTGACCTTTAGATAAACACCAAACGCCGTTCTTAATTTACGGTTTTTTTTTGTAAAAAAAATACTATTTTTTTTTTGGTTTAAAGCCTAATTTCTACATAATTATATAATAATTAAATACAACATAGAAAATATAATATAGTAGGCAATATTATGTGATCTATACATATAATGAAATCGTAGGAAAGTCAATTCTGTACATTGAATATTTTTGAAAAATAATACTTGGGACTTGATCAACAATCGATATGGAAGCCAAAAATATAGTTTTTAGAATTTCTGTCTGTTTATCTGTTTATCTGTTTGTCTGTTTGTCTGTATGTATGTCCGGGATAAACTCAGAAAGTACTGGATGGATTTACTTCAAATTTTGCACGAATATTACTTAGAGGTCGGGTCAACACATAGGCTATAAATTTTAACGATATCACCTAGGGTGGGGGGAGGGGCTCAATTTTCCATATTTTTGTTTTTTGCTCATATCGCTAAAACGGCGCGTCGTAGAGAAAAAAGTCCTGTACATAATGGAAAGTTCTTAATTTCCTACAAATTTGTCCTTTACACACTGTATCTATCTCCATTCCTTGCCTTGCTACAAGCTTTTATCTATCTTATCTTTACCGATTTCGAGTGTCGTTTGATTAATATGCGACGAGCTTCGGCATCGGTCGTTTCGTCGTGGCGTTTGTATTGCGTCTTATTTCTCCTTTTTACGAACAAACTAACACATCTTCTATCTATACATCTATAGGTACATCTATACATATAATAAAATCGTATAAATAAGTCAATTCTGTACATTAAATATTTTTGAAAAATAATACTTTGGGACTTAATCTACTATGCTAACGCGGACAAAGTCGCGGGCACCAGCTAGTTTCTGAATATGAAATGGAATATTATCTTGATACGTCAATAAAATAAAAGTAAAATTTCTTAACGTCCACTACGTACTAGACTACGTACCTAATTATAGTAAGTACGTAACCCGACATAGCGAAGAAAAAATCTTTTGAAGTCACAATATTATGTTGAGTTAATTACGGGTCAAAATGGACCCTCATTTAAATTGCCCAGTTCAAAGGTAATTTACCTTTCCAACTGCTAGCTTTCTGACTTTCAATTTTCAAGCTTCATTTCTACTTCGAAATTCTATTAAGCGATTGAAATTTATAATTAAATTGTTAGATATTTTATGTTTTTTAATAATATAATTATTACAAGTTTATTAAAAAATGACCATTTAACAAGTTAATTGTATGTTATTCCCAACCATCAAAACGTATAGCAATACATTCAGGGATAATTCATATCAATAACTTAAACGGTTGCCACATTATTACCACGTATCAGCAGACGTAATAAATATTTAATATTAATTAAAAACAGAGTGTAACAAAAAAAATGATAATACGGTGTGTATATAATATATTATGTCTCTGCGATTACTGTAAAAGTAGCAATGCTGAAAGAGTCACTTTTGACTTCTATGTTTCTATGAGATAAGACCCTGCAACGTCTTATGAAATACTCTTTTAGCACATACTCCTGTATAATGTGAAAGAAAATAAGGAATGTGTAATTGTCAAATACCAATTATTTCAAATAGGAAAAGCTGTGGCATCGACGCAATATAACAACCGCAATGACAATTAAAGATTTGACTTGCAGCAACATAAACCCATGACTCAACAACCCCCTGAGTCAACAAGAGTTGACGTCGATCTCTGCGGCTCAGACCTCAGTGGTTGCGTCGACACATCTGCTACCCTAGCATACCGTCAGCGGACAAACGAAAGAATCTAAATTTTGACAGTTTTACCGGGAAAACACTGGAGAAAAAGTTTCTCTCGTATCTCGATTTCTTCCGCTTTTGAAAATCTATAAGTCAAGCATGACGACCATTTTTGTCCGCTTTTGACATTCAAGTTTCTTGATTCTTTTCTTTTTTTATTATGGCACTTCGGCTATAAAACCATGGCCAGTGTCGAGTAAGTGGCGGCAAATTAAAAAAATCGACGTGTAGCAACCTTGTATATAGCCGGAATTATAGTTTTGATCTACGAAATACGAATAATAGAAAGTAAGGAACTTTATTATTCGTAGTTCATAGATCAGAACTTGCTATGGAAAGAGCTTCTTTTCTTTGTCCACTGAAACTCGAGTTGATGGATAGCGCCATGCTCGGGAAAAAGATATGTAGATGTCGCAGGGAAAAGAGGATATCAGGGATTTCACGATATCCCTAGGGATATCACGAACTCCCGGTGGATGCCGAATATTCTTATTTGTTACTTCTTCTTTCTAAAATTATCTAGTGATATGTCATTTCACTAAACTAAATCTAGTGAAATGTCTGAAACGCGGATACCGCCGAATAAAAATCGAGCCACTCATTTCTCTCGCTCGCTCTAGTTCCCACACGTGACACGGCCCACGGGCACTAGTGGGAGTGAAACAAATGCGTCGCTCGAGCTGGCGCGGCTCGTCTAGCCTGGAGACAGACAGACAGACTAACCCTTTGGGTACGGAACCGTAAAAACTAGGATAGTCGAAGAGCTGGAGTACCTGTAGTACCTGTGCCTATACAAGAGCCTAACCAAACTAGAGATCAACATGCCACCTTTACAAAAATTATTCAACTTGTTCGGCCGCTTCATTTGACGTCAAAAATCAAATGTCTGAATGATCTGATGAAGAACCCTCAGTTGGTTTCAACTGTATGATTCAGAGATATGGTGATGCCCCCTCAGATCTGCTATAGTTGCATTACACGTGTGATAATAATAATAATAACTCCCACTCTGGTTTTGGCGACGGTGGCCGGTTTCATTGAAACCAGGTCAAGAGTAATTTTATAGTGCCCAAGTGTGTGCGCAGTACACAAGAGCAATCTCTATATTCTCTTACTGAAGACTGACACGATCGGCGAGAGATCAGGCGAAGGACCGACTTTTTACATGCCCATCCGACGCATGGATCATCTAACATCTTACTTGTCAGATTCAGATGTTAGATGATCCTATCAAAGTACCCGTGTGTATACTAGAGCAAGCGAGAGAAATGCGTGGCTTGATTTTTATTCGGCGGTGTCCGCTTTTCTAACGTTTCCCTAGATTTAGTTTAGTGAAATGACATATCACTAGATATTTTTAGTATGAAGACGTAACAAACAAGAATATTCGGCATCTACCGGGAGTTCGTGATATCCCTAGGGATATCGTGAAATCCCTGATATCCTCTTTTCCTGCGACATAGACATGGGAAAGAAACTGCCATTACTTTCTTCCGAAGAATCGACTGGGCAACGGCGTGCTAGCTATGCAGCTCGCCGACACGGGTCGGACATGATGTTATGTATGTTCTCCGGCAATACAGATGTATGTATAATAGCGGGCCCGACAGACATCGTCCTGTCATAAAAAACAAGTTTCAATTGTCAAAAATTCAAGTGTTCGGAACTAATCTCTGCCGAGGTATTTTTTTCCCCGTAGCAAACTTGCTGCGACATATATTATGCGTATTAAATAATATGATAATATTTATGTCTAGTAGCTGTAACACAAGTTTTTCAAGAACTCACCACGGGACTGACGTAGTGTAACACGAAAATTACTTAAAATAAACCGCATAATATCGTCCAATATACATAACATATAAATATTACGCCACACGTATTACCTGAAACAAACAAACATTATCATTAGTGAAAGTACGTTACGGGCTCTTCTCGTATAACGAGTGACCTAATCCACACTTTAAAGCAAGCATTAAGGATTATCTGGTAATTCAACAATTTACATAAATTAACATTTTTACATGTAACTGAAGACTTGAGTGGGTGAAGTGGGTAACATTTTACAACATAAAAGCAAAATTTACTTATTTTATTCGCTTATAATTTGGACCAATATTTAACTTACTTTATCATCTGGATAATAATATCAAGTTATACATTTATTTCACATTTTTATTTAAATCATTTTCCCGATCCTCAAGCCTCCATTTATGCGAAAAACGTCAATTTTTAAATTGCTAGTTACCCACTTCATCCACTCACGTCTTCATTTTCAGTTTAATCACTTAATTACTTTGCTTTCAGTTATGAAACACGCGCGTAGATTCAAATTATTTCACTTTATGAACCATTAAAAACGTCGTTTCTTTACTTTTTATTAGTAAAGAAACTCTACATAATTTCATTCCACGTCAGAAAAAGCAATTATTTAATAATTCCGTCTGCTTAAAGTTGTCATTTATTAATATAGAAACAATTGAAATGATTATCTTTTGATCAGATTACTATAAAGTTTATTCAGTATGAAACGTTAAAATAGAAATCTTATAAAATGATTCTTAAATTAAATGTCGTCGCAGCGCTGAAATTGCAATTTGCGTAACAAATTTAGTTCGCGGCGTTCCATTTCCGTAGTCAACAAGGCACCCATACATTCATTGACCGTTAAAAAAAAACAGAAACTAGCGGTACTAACTACAACAGAACCCTATATTGCGCGTGGCCCGTCACGCACTTGGCCGGTTTTGAACTATTACTTGTCAAAATGAGGTTGAGCGCAACCAGAAATCGATCTGAAATGCAACTAGCTGCAACCTAATGACAAATTCAAATTGACCATTAGCATTTGTCAGCCGGTTTCTGCAAGGTGTCAGAGCTGTACCATTGTTGTCGGATCATGTTTAATCTGCACTATTCCGATGGGAATTCTATCGGGTCAAACCTGATCCATTTCGGGAAAAAACCTGCTATTTGAGATTTGCATTTTGCAGTTTATTAAAAATTATGAACTGGTTTTCCATCTATCTCAGCTACTTGCTGCACTGGTTGCTGCTGCAAGATTTTGTCCGATGAAGATCTGTTTTGAAGCATTGAATGAATTAGCTAGTAGGACATAATACATATTATATTATATTTAGCAGAATGTTTAGCAGTTTTAGAATTTAATTATTACTTAATGATTGTCATTTCAGTTAAAGTTACATTTTTGTCAATGACCAATGTAAATAATTAGTTTAAGGCAATATTATTTTAATTTACAAAGACTATAACGCCTCTTATTTAGTAGGTAATTGGATTTCACGAGCACAAACAAAACTTTTGTAATTTGAGTAAGCCCTTATTACGTTCGTCCTTTGATTCTGTGTGTTCAGAGATTTAGAGTTACGAATTTCATTTACTCATTATTTGAATTTAAGTACCTGAATACATAATTGAGAATCTCTTAAATTCATAAAATGTTCAGGTAGGTACCTACCTGCGAAATTATGGAATCTGTGGATTAGCTCAATTATTTATTTTTCTTGCAGGCATCCAACCTTACTGACAAACATACATAATATATTATGTACATCCATACTTCCATACTAATATTATAAATGCGAAAGTGTGTCTATCTGCTACGTCTTCACGCCCAAACCGCTGAACTGATTCTGCTGAAATTTGGTATGGAGATACTTTTAGTCCCGGGAAGGACATAGGATACTTTTCATCCCGGAAAAATGAACTGTTGCCGCACGAAAAATGAAGTTGCGGGCGTCATCTAGTTTATAATAAAACCAACACGAAACAAAATTATGCCAACTAAATACATATTATATTATGATGTCGATATTCGAATTTTATGGTTATACATTTAAATTCTTATCAAATTAAAAATTGGTTCATCAAATATTAAATTGATCAAAAGCGGTAGCTTAGAACAAAAGCTAAGGCCTGAAGATCGGTAATTTGCAACTATAACCCCGCCTGAGGCCGCTATTTAAGCACACGTTAAGTGGCACTTATGTTTAGGAGCCATCATTGCGTATCGGAATCGGCTTCTCAAATTATACCGGAGGTTGTTTTACTGTGAAATAAGTAATAAGCGGTTTTGATAAAGCTTTCAAATTCAAATTGAGTATAGGTGTAGTATACTATATATATAGTGTTTTTCATTATGAAACACCTATACTCAATTTGAATTTGCTGCCGCTGCCAGATTAAGCCATATAAAATACAAAAATATATTACGTAGTAAGCCCAAGCAATTATTTTACAATTTACACATTTTGTAACAATTACAATTACAGCGACGTTAAAAAATTATACCTGTGAAGAAGTGTGAACAATATAAATATAATATAAAACAATATAATATAAAATAAAATAAATATCGCTGGCCCCGGGCAACAAAGCGGTAAACGCCGGTTACGACCTTTTTAATGTTATTTGATTTTTGGCTTCTCTGAGTACTAGTCTATCACCCCTATTTATTTCATATTTTTAAAATGACATTTTGGGTACCTATGATAAATGACAACAGCTTTACGGAATGGAAAATTATCTTACGACTAAAGCTGTATTCTTGCATTATTGTATGAAAAATAACTAAAAAAGCAGGTGAAGATACAATACAGCTAAGCTTTCGCTGTAAGATTCCCCAGAAGAAGGGAGTAATCGGCTGGTACGCTCGAAATCTAAAGCGAAAAATACGTCATAATAATATTATGTTCTTACTAATACAGTCGTAAATCTCAAGCGGTTTGGTGTTTTTATAAAGGCAATAAACAATGTTGCAAATGAAACAATATCGCTTATTAGTTGTATTATACATTTTTCAATTATTTCAATAAAATTTTACACTATTGCAATTATTTTCATTTGGTTAAATAGGTAAAAAAATTAACGCAAAAAATCAAACATCGTCCTTCTCTCTTTACACTCACGCCCGTCTTTCATATGCCAGGTGAAAAAGGACGACGCGGAATCATCGCCAAGTTAGTTTTTTCTTATTAACTCGATAAATATACAACATTTTAAAAATCCGCCGGGTCGAACCCTCGGTGATAGAATTTTATATGATGTGTAAAAATATTAACTTAGTTTAATGCACGGTTACGGCAATAGGTATATGAAAAATTGTTGAAAATTAGATGCATCTTTGTGATTTTTTTCTATCGAGAAAATTTTAAGATATCGTGTTTTCGCTCAAATCAAATTCTTGGAAATATAATGTAGTATCTATGTCCGCTATCCCCAACCCACGGCCCGCGGGCCGCATGCGGCCCACCGCGCCGGGATTTTATTTGTGGCCCGCGTGATGTTAAAAAATTTTGAAATTCACGCCCACCGGCAAAATAACGTAAAGTCTACGTGATAGTCGTTAAATTATTTTCACTTTAAAATCGTTAATTTTGAAGAATGTTATTTTTTAATCCTTAAAACTTTTGTTGTGGCCCGCGACACCAGGACCAAAACATGTTTGTGGCCCGCATGAAAAAAAGGTTGGGGACCACTGATCTATGTATAGGAAATTAAACAATTTGGGGCTTACTTTCAACTATGAAAATGAATTATAAAATCGACAATTTTGGGTTAGTCGCCCCGTTAATGCGTCCTGTTTTTATACTGATTGTCCTATTTTTATACTGATTGTCCTGGTTTTTCCAACTTCAAATCCTGGTTTTTTTAATTTGAGGTTGGCAACCCTAATATTACGCTTGAAATAGTTTTTTTTAAGTACTTTTTTTTTAATTTAAATACCTATATAAACTAGAGATCACCCAATAATCGAAATTCGACCTCAAATAAAAATGATAAGTTTCTTTTCTATTAATATTCTGTTGTCAAAACACATAGGTAAATTTACTATAATTTTTTTAACATAATTCCTGTCTGTGCGACTGTCTCAGATTAATTAAATCAAATGATGACAGATTGGCCGTGTAATAATTGTTTAACAGTATTTAAGATTCAATTAAAAAAAACTAAAATCTATTTTCAATTAGACAACATACTTCAACCTTAAATAAAAGAGTACAATTCGTGTGTATAGGCTTGATCGTAGTGTGCACATTGTATTGTGTAATGTTTTATTTGTTAAAATAATGTATGATGAAAAATAATTTCAAAATGATAATATTAACTCGAAGCACTCCTTCACCATATACTTACCTAAACTATAACGGTGCAAAATTTTATTCACCTACGTTTCTGCATTTTTCGTTAAAAGGGATCCAAAGTTTTTCACTCGCATATCTAATATATATAAATCTCCTGTCACGATGTTTGTCCGCGATGGGTTCCTAAACTACTTAACCGATTTTAATGTTTTTTGTTTTTTAATATGTGCTTTTTTCCAACTTGAGAGATAGGATAGCTTAGATCTTTAATTATAGTCGCAATTTTATTGCAAATTATTTGTATATAAAGAGCGACCATTGTTTATGCGACGCGGGTCACGGGATAGCGATGGACGTTGCCATGGTGATATACTTATATTTTAGTCACTAATTCAATAAAATAATACGGGCGATATACTTAATATAATAAAGCAAAGAAACGTTTGCCGGGACAGCTAGTTAATATAATATACATGGAATTAAAGAAAACTTTTTTAAACTAGATCCATGATATTACATGAAATCTTTATGATCCTCGTACAATAAACTCTGACGTCATAACACTGGTAACTTATGAATTCAAAAAGAATCCACCTTTTATCTTTAGGGTAAACCAGTGGAGATGGGACAATGGTACACATGACCCAGTAAGACTTTCTCACAAAACGACAATAGAACACAAAGAGATGCTGTTATTCACACAGTTAACTCTATTGCATTATGATATTTAATGCTAATATGACCAAGATGATCGAGTTGTATAGAGTGTTTATAGTTGGAGTAATTTCTTTGGTAGGTAAGTGTGGTTAAGTTATACATTTTTTTTACCTTAATATAAAACTCAGTTGGTTTAGTTATTATTATTTTTATTTTCCACTTGGGTTTTATTTGGCGCATAACAAGATAATTTTGTTGCAGGGTTTTATTTGGCACATAAAAATATAATTATTATACTAAATAATTGTTGAACATAGGTTAGTACAAAAAATACAAGCAACCAAATACTTAAACCGAATAATAACAGCCTCCTTCTTTAAAGAAATCGGCTAAAAATTATGAGAGCACATTCTACAGTGTAACAGAGATAAATTATTGGCAAGAAACTACCAGTAAAAAAAGCCATTACTGGAACACACCGTATAACATTAAGAAAACAAGCACGAGGTGGACAAGTGCATAACAATGGGGACAAAGGAGTAAACACTGGAGTGATAATCATCCCTGCACCCCATGGGGTCAACGGCCTCCGGACCAGTTCTATGTGATACATACACACAATTAGAATGTTTATGGCTGTGCATCTAAATAGCTAGCTGCTTTTTAATTTTTATAAAATCGATTGAAAGTAAATAAAATATGTAAATGCTACAATAATTTAATTAGTTTTTGTATTACTACAAAATGTGTATTTTATAGTCACACCACGTGTATTTGAGGTATTATAGGTCCTATAGACTTATCGGCTAGAGGAGGCACAAAACTTTATATTTAAAGATGTTATTTTTGTATAAAATGTTGTAGCTTATCTCGTCGTTTTGATTTGATAGATACTTGGCAATAATATAGTGTTTGACATGATCAAAATAAATTCAGTGTAATTATTTGTTTATATTATATTATACTAAAAAATATTATACTAAATAATGACACAAATTGTGAGGTAAAATATTTCACGTGGGTGCTTAGCCAAATCACCAAACGATTATTCCAGGCTGTTAAACTAACGATGCAGACACCTCACATCCGAAAGATAATGTTGGATTAAGGAATAGACTGTAGACTAAATTGCCCATCAATTTTCCACACGAAACCTGCTGCCTGCTAAAATAAAGTATTTTTTTTATATGCTATAATAAATATAACTGATGTTTTAATAAATAATATGGCATATAAATAACTGAGTAAGAACAGAAGACACAAGTATTTAAAATTAACACACTCAATTTAAATAGCTAATCTACTTTCTTAAAAATTCTCAAAAGCTTATAATTATTTTTTGGTCATAAAAATCAGGGAATCAAAACAAGCGACATCATTTTGCAATTCCAATATTATAAGAAAAAGCCTAGTTTTAAAGATATTCTTGCTTTTATATATTATGTGTGAAAAATTGTAAAATATAATTAACAATGATACTGAAGTTAACACTTTAAAAACACTAGTTACGGACGTGAAGATTTTAAAATTTCAAATGATATTTGAAATGACACAGAACACAAGGAATGTTTTTGTTCGAGCTTGGAGCTTTATTGGATGAGCTTACAATGGTCGAGCTATTCAGTTCGAGTGCCTCCATTATTGGTATTGTACGTCCAAAGTACTCTTTACACTTTAATCAAGTTTTTATTATTGTCATAAGCACTAATAGATCTTTTTGATGATTTGCATGTACTGTGTCGCAAATAGTTTTTTATTCGTTACAGAAATTCATTTGCCAGTTATAAAATAAAATGCAAAATGTTTTCCAAAATCCAGAGGGCGAGGTCCCGCAAATCCCGCAAGTCTAACTACAAATGTGGGTTATAAAATATGTGGGTCATTTTGGACCTAACTGTTTACAAGATCTTTAAAATACTAGATCTTATATATAAAATTCTCGTGTCACAATGTTAGTCCACGAACTCCTCCGAAACGGCTTTACTGATTTTTACCAAATTTTATATGCATATTCAGTAGGTCTGAGAATTGGCTACTAGGTACTTTATATATTGATAAGTTCATTTGTTGAATAAATAATAGTAAATTATTACAACTCGAGACTGACGGCGACCATTGTTTGTGCGATGGGATAGCGATAGACGTTGCTATGGTAACATATTTATTTAGTCACTTCAAAAAAATAATTTGGGCGAAATAGGTACTTTATATTATAGCAAAACAACGTTTGCCGGGACAGCTAGTATGTAAGATAATAAAATGCTAAATATATTTTCGAAAATCCACAGGGCGAAATAACCATCCCGCTTGTGGCTAATCTAACTTAAGGTCAATAAATTAATGTGGGTCATTTTTGACCTAATTGTTTCAAAGCTTATGTGACAGCTTTGTAGAACTTACGTGACAGCTACTGAATATTATACTTAAATAAAAAAATGTATTCGAAAAAAATAGTAGAATAGTATATTAACCCTTCAACGCGCGTGCTATTTAATTAATTAACAGAATTTAAAAATGAATTCGTACGTGGAATTCCTTAATTAATTCATGACGGGCTGAATGCTGAATTATCCCGAGCGAGGGCTGCCATCTTCCAGATATAATTAAGTAAGGATTACATAAAACATAAGGATCGTAGTAGGTAAATATTTAATAGCTTCGAAGACGGTTTCATTTCGTTTCATACGTTTACCTACTTAATATTTAAAGAATTTCAACTTTAGTTTCTTTATACAAAATTCTCTTATAAAGATATTCTAGTTTTTATCTACTACCTTGTACCTACGTATTAAATATAATTAGCCCAGTAAGATAAATGACTCAAATAAATAAATAAAAAGTTTTTACGTTAAGTAATTCTTTTAACGATCACAGCACCCTCGGCATCTTGACGTAATGAAAATATATAATACTAGCTGTCCCGGCAAACATTGTTTTGCCCATATTATTTTATTGAATTGACTAAAATATAAGTATGGTGTCCATAGTCGTCCGACCTGGCTCTCTTAGGCATTTTCAAATATTTAAGAAAATAATTGAATGCGCCAATACGACAGTTGAATGAAAGAAGATGACGAAAATTGAAGATGAAAGTGCACAGCTTGGAGTGTGGACACTGGACATAGCTATATAGATCTAAACTCCCCTCTCGGCTCTCGCACGCGCACCCCCGCCTTGATGATGCCCACTTCGCAACCGCAGGCCGTGCAGTAGAAATCGTAATGTTTTAATTTCGCCATAACTTCAAAACCAAACCTCCAATTTTAGTCATTCAAAGACCAAATATTATCTACATAAACTGTACTTATTGACAAAATAATTTATTTTGATAAGGATAATAGCATGAGTAAAATAAACGCGTTTAAATGTACTCCGAAAAAATTCAAGATTTTTTAAATAAAAAAATGGTTGGTGTGCCTCACTTGACATAGCTAGGTATAGTGTGTCGTGGACTTTTTTGTAGATATTTATAAGATCTACAACTAATTGCAACATTTTATGGTTCTATCTTTTTAACCGACTTCCAAAAAACGAGGAGGTTATATGTTCGGCTGTGGATATTTTTTTTTTTTTTTTTTTTTTTTTTTATTTTTGTATGTTCAACGATTACTCCGCCGTTTGTGAACCGATTTTCGAAATTTTTGTTTTGTTGTATTAGGTTTCACTCCAATTTGGTACCATGTTCACGAAAGTGGTGACCTGATGATGGGATCCATGAGTAATCGAGGGAACTCCTCGAAATTTATATGGAAACATATGGTGATTTTGGTTTTATGTGAAGTGTACTAAGAATATGCTACCAAAAAGTCAAATATTGGGTCAAAGTATACCATGGTTTCGAAGATGCTGAGAGAACTCCTGACTCCTTATAGATACACGTTCGGGAGTTTCGGCGTTGTTTTAAGAACAGAAAGCATATGCTACTATGCAATTCATATTCATCATCATAATCATCATCATCATCATCATCGTCATCATCATCATTAAGGTCACCAATGTCTCATGGCACAGAATTAATAATAGTACAAGGCATAGGTATGGATATACTAATAATAATAATTATGTACTGTATAACAACACCTGTTTGTTTAATACATGGCGGTCGGCGCCGCAGAGGCGACGGCGTCGCCGCGCCGCCGCGCCGCGTGGCGCGTGGCGGCAGACAACAGATCGAATACTTTACTAATTACTTTATAAAATTTAAATAGACAAATAGAATTAAAATAAAGTTATTTTAAAAAGAGCATTTACACAAAACAAAGTCATTAAGTGTCTTTTTAATCAGTTATACTTATTAATCGATAGATGGCGCACTAAGTATCGATTTGAATTCTTGATTAAGCGCTTATTCCACTTATCCTAGCTAGGAAGTCCTAGCTAGGGTCCTAAAAAATTAGTCAAGTGGAATAACATTTAGAAGCTAGGATCCTAGCTAGGATCCTAAATCGGAAAAAATTTAGTCAAGTGGAATAACATTTAGAAAGCTAGGATCCTAGCTAGGACTTCCTAGCTAGGATAAGTGGAATAAGCGCTTTACAAGAACAGAGCTGTCAATAATTATGATAATATTAAATATTATGAGTAGCTACGCTACATCCTATGCAAGTTTATACAATTTTTTATCTGATAGATCCTTCGATCGTGGAAAAACGAGACACAATAGCCTTTCTATTGTTATCTCAATCGCCGGTGACCGCTTGGGGCTTGAAGCATTAAAATTGTTAAATTACTTAGCACAATATGTTCACTTCACTGATAATATATGATTTTGTGAGTGTGAGTTGTGACTCTTGACAAATTGTAATAAGATACGTAAAATATACGCGAAGGTTTACCTACTAGTGTAACTAAAAAGAGTGAAATTATTATTATTTTTAACAAAAAATTAAAACCGACTTCCAAGGTAAAGCAATAATAACATTAATATGAACTAAAAAGTATTAAATAATTTTTACTATCTAATGGTGCCTTTTTCCGAATTCGGCTAAACCTCAACTATTTCTGTATTCAATCTTCATAATTTTGAAGTCGGTGCCAGTTCCAAAAGTTTCAAATATTCTGTCAGAGGACTGAAGATTCAGCTATCTGGTACCGACTTCAAAATTATGAAGATTGAGTACAGAAGTAGTTGAGGTTTAGCCGAATTCGGAAAAAGGCACCATTAGATAGTAAAAATTATTTAATACTTTTTAGTTCATATTAATGTTATTATTGCTTTACCTTGGAAGTCGGTTTTAATTTTTTGTTAAAAATAATATAGTTTAGGCAGCGTAAGCAAAATAAGTAACTTTTTAAATTTTTTTTCCGAAAAACTCAAATATCTTACGAAAACCATTTTTTTCCAAAATAAAATGTAGCCTATGTTACTCGTGGATAATGTAGCTTTCGAATGGTGAAAGAATTTTTAAAATCGGTCCAGTAGTTTTTGAGCCTATTCATTACAATTATACAAACAAAGTTTACCTCTTTATAATATTAGTATAGATAGATATAAGTAATTGATATCTGAGTTTTATTTTAAAATTAAACCCAAAAATTAAACTATGTAAGTACCTAGTAGGTATCGGAATATGCATAAAGTACTTATAGTCAACCCTAAACAATGAAGAAGCGTATAATTTCGACGCTGAAAGCGTTAGTTGTTGTGCTATCAGATAGTGTCAGGTTACATTGACCACCGTTCGAGGGTTAGAATGAATAAAAAATTTAAAAAATGGGGTGAATAAAACCCACCGCTTCGCTGCTCTTATGAAGAGAGATTACATCGGCTTACAGACTTTATCCGGCGTTAGAATAATTTAGGGTTAGATTGTAGTGTCGAAGTTAATTTAAAATTAGAATAATACTGGGGAAACTTTGTAAGTTAGTTTTTAATTATAGAAAATAATGTTGCCAATCGGGGTATATGTAAACTGTATAGTTTTTTAAAATAAAATAAGGGGCAAACGAGTAAACGGGTGACCCGTTTGCTCGTTTGCCCCTGATGGAAAGCAACTACGTCAGCCATGGACACTCGCAAGTCGCAACATTAGAAGAGCTGCAGGTGCATTGCCGGCCTTAAGACGCTATCTTCTTGAAAATTTGCAGGTCGTATTGGTCCGGAAATATAATTGCTGGTGACAGTTCGTTCCAGAGACCAGAGTTTTACAGTGTGTTACTTACAGTTGAGTAGTTTATTAAGTGTTACTTGTAGCTATAGTTCTGTGCTTGTAGTCTAATTTATAATCAAAATCGATTAAGTAGACTCTTGAAGAGACCAGATCTATATACAAACAGTCAAACACACATACAAATAATTAAACTTTTCGAATATTTTTACGCAACTATTAAGCTGCGTCCACTATAGTCGTGTGCGTACAAGACAAAAAAAAACGAGGAATACGGCTTTTGCTGAACCAAAGATTTCCTTTGGTAGGATTGATATTTATATCCCTAAGATGGGTTTACGATGTGGAACCACCTGAATATTTCATGCAGGTGGGGGAGGGGGTTTTTTTAGCTTTAACAAGGTGTGAGGTCAATAACTGCGTGGGATTTAGATATATAGTCGAGTTTGGTATCATTTTCGATCGAATCGAATGTTTTAATGCCAATTTTGGAATAATATTTAGATAAAAGAAAGTATAAATAAATTAAAATAAAAAATTTAGAATATATGATTTTCAACCAACGTATACGCTGTTGACAGGGCTTAATTAATATAAAGAGGTTGATAGCCGCATTATTCTGCATGCCAATGACATGGTGATGAATGGAGCAATAAACATATTAATAATACTAGGCGTTCCGCGCGGCTTCGTCCGCGTAAATCTGAAATTTCACGGAAACCGTATATTTTTCACAAATTAATAACCCATGTCTCACGTAGTCTACTATATTCGTGTCAAATAACATAAAAACTGCTCCAGTAGCCTGTGAGATATTAGCCCTTTGAAATAATTTTCCCCGTTTTTTTACATTTTCCTCTGTATTTTTGCTCTTATTGGTCTTAGCGTGATAAAATATAGCTTATAGCCTTCCTCGATAAACAGGCTATCGAACACTGAAAAATTTTTTCAAATCGGGCCAGTAGTTCTTGAGATTAGCTCGTTCAAACAAACGAACTAATCAACAAACTCTTCAGCTTTATTTTCACATTTTCCTGTGTATTTTTGCTCCTATTGGTCTTAGCGTAATAAAATATAGCCTATAGCCTTCCTTGATAAATAGGCTATCTAACACTAGTCCATTTTCTAACACGAGATGTCAAAGTATGCCTACTTAATATTATTATTTCGCAATAAATGGTGCACTGGTGCGTAATGATTTTAAAAGGGTTCTTATGACGCCCATGTGTTCTTATTATGAACTTTAAACCCTTGTAATATTTTCCCATTTCAAATTGAAACAACAAGCTTCGGCGATTGAATACAATAATTGTGATTTCTAAGCACTCGTAGTAACAGATTTGCAATAAGGTCATTGACCTGACTGACAGACGAACATTATTTTATTTTATACGATTTATCAAAAATATATTATTTCTGTCTGTCAGTCAGCTAATATATTTTTAATATACTTAGTGCATAAACAGTGTCGTATACATACCTAATTTTAATTTATCTGACATTGTACCTACATACTTAATATTATAATATTATATTGTTCTGACAGTTAATTAAAATTTTCAAGTGGAAAATTAACTTTAATAATTTTTACTCTAATGAATGCTTTGCTTTGTAAGATATAATGACGTCACATGAAAAAAAATAACATAAAGAGACTAAAATAGGTGTCCTAACAATATCGTAGCCCGTAGGATGCCTATTTCAGTCAGGTAGTAAAGTCATGAACCCTAAAGGACGGCACACCTACACAACTGATCCATTTGTTTACGTAGGACGTACAAATGTGCGTTGACCTTTATAATATTTAACTTGTCACCCAGAAAATTCTTGGCAATTTTCACACTCACAATAATAGTAATATTATTTCTCAATGACACTAAAGCAGCATTTTTCCTAAGCGATTATCTTTTACCGGATAGGCTTACCACAACTTATCTGACAGATAAGTACGCCACAATTCATCTGTCAGATAAATTATTGTGGATAGCCTATCTGGCAGAAAGTGGTGAAACATCCCTTTAAGCTTAAGTTAATTTTTTTAAAGAACTTTCCAGTTTCCAAGTTAAAACAATAAAGCAAATTACTTTATGCATTAAAAACAAAGTTATTTGAAAATGGGTCCGCGGAGATTCACAACTTTATGCCATTCATCATTCAAAAACATAATTACTTGTTAGTTGTTATTCAAATTGTATTTAAGCGATTCTAAAGTTTTTGAGGTCAGTCCGTAAACTTTTCCTAGTCTATAATTTGCTTGATAAGTTACGTTACTTGTAAACAGTTTCAGCTGGAAAATAAAATCCATACTAGTATTGTAAATGCGAAAGTGTGTCTGTCTATCTGTCTGTTACCTCTTCACGCCCAAACCGATTAACCAATTTTGCTGGAATTTGATATTATAAACTATGATGTACGCGATTCCGCGATATTTTATTATGGGCAAAACGCAAAGTATCAAGACGTCTTCCGGTTGCGTCACGCTAGCAATACAGGGGGTTGTGCCAAAATGTTTTCGTTTTCGCTTCGTTATAGAATCGCCGATGAAAATGTATGGAATTGACATAAGCATTCGTTAATATGACGTTGACGTTCGACTCGTCTTATGTCAATTCCATATATTTTGATCGGCGATTCTATAACGAAGCGAAAACGAAAAAGTTTCGGCTAAATGGCCTGAAGCGCTAGCAACACCGGATATCCACTTCATGGCGGCTGGCCAGAGGACGCAACATCTATCTTCTAAAAACGTAATAATTTTATATTCATCTAACTTCTAAATACAGTCCACAAGTTTAAGTGATAAGTGTGACACACAAACATATGAAGATATACTTTGAATCCCGAGAACGGGACAAAGGATACCTACGTTTTATCCCGAAAAAATGTAGCCGCGCGATAAACAAATTTTGGAGCAACGGAGTTACGGGCGTCCTCTATTTAGTAGTATTATAATTATGAATTAATAAAATTAAAATAACTTATAAGTTATAACCAAGAAGTAAGTTAAATATCTAAGTAACATAGTACAAAATTGAAAAAATATAATACATAATATAAAAATTAAAAAGAAAGAAGGTAAAGGAAATCTTGCATAATACTGTCGTGCTAACAATGTTAGCCAACATGATGGATGCTCTGAGGTGATGAATGGAACAATGATACTATCACTCACTGACTAGAATAATTTCATCCATGAGCTGCACTGTCAGATGTTTAATAATATAAATATGGCACCAGGACAAACCCTTGTCGGGTTTAATGGTGCTGCCATTCTGTTTTATAATATAATGTTATGTATCCTATGCTTAACAAATAAAAATAAAAACAAATATATCACATCATTATTAGAGTTGTGCAAGGAGATTTTGGCGCGTGACATCAGTACTACCTTGTTAATTCCGGCATTAAGGCTGATTTACATTGATACAGTAGCTGCCTTTAGAGAGAAAGCCGTCTTCGGCTTATAGTGATCAATAAGAAAAATACCTAAATATTTCAAAAATCAAGTAATCAAAACGACATTAAGGGCCTGTTTCATCATTTCCTGATAAGTGCCGAATAGGCTATCCATCACTTAACTTCACAGATGAAGTATGGAGAATCTGTCAAAATAGCTGTGAATAGCCTATTCGGCAGTTTATCCACAGAATATATTATTATAATAGTACCTTACGTTACTTTATCGAAGGTGGTGTTGGTGAAACAGGCCCAAAATCATAATAATATTATTATGATTTAGGATATTATTATGATTTAAAGCTTTTAATAAAAGCTTTATTTACTGTTTACCTGGTAGTCCCGAAACTAGATAATTATAAGCATATTGGTAACTTTTTAATTTTTTTACCCAAAATGCGCTACCACTTTGGGGGCGTCCACAAATTATGTGAGGTGTTTTTTTTTTAATTTTTTGACCCCCCTCCCCCCTGGTGAGATTTCGTGAGATTTTATTCAACCTCCCCCCTCTCCCAAATCTCACGAGACATTTTTCAAAATGTGGGTTTCTTACGTAAACGTTTGGTTTGACAGTCAGTAGCTTTTCTTTCGAACGAATTTGTGAATATATGTGTATAATGATTACGCTTAAGATTAAAATATCTTAAACATACGTACAATCTGGATGAAATGGACCAAAATAGTATTATTTTGTTAAGAAAAAAATTACGTGAGATTTGTCGAGACCCCTCTCTCCCCAACGTGAGATTAGATGAGATTTGACTTGACCCCCCCCCCCCCCTAAACACCTCACGTAATTTGTGGACGCCCCCTTATCAGTCTATCACAAATAAAAAAAAATTAAAGTTCATTTCAGCTACAGGTCACGGCATCACAAACGCGCTAATCTATTGGAAACCTTAATCAAAATGTTTATCCTAACTTTAGGCATCGCCTAAATCGGGTAAAAAAGTAGGTAGCTTATAAAGTACACATTTTGTCCGCAAGAATTATGTAAACTGATTAGCTGTTAAAGAAATGACAATGTTATTAATGCAACAATCAACAAACTACAATGTAAATACAACTACAAGGTTAGCAATCTAAAATATTTCACTAAAAATCCATTCGGTTTCTACCTCATGCCGGCAAAAAACGCAGCCTATCGAGTTTTCGAGCGTCGCGCCAAACTTTTCTTTTTTCCAACTCCATTTTCCGTCAAAAACTTTGATTGATATTTTTTTCGCAGCTCAGTGCAATCTATGCCGGCGATCTGCATGTATCAATTTGGGTCATGTGGATGGATATGGGAATAGGAGATACGCGATCTTTTAAAAAATTGTAAAAGGAGAGAGAAACAACAGACCCCTGTTGCACTCTAGGAGTGCCGACACATTAGGAATGATGATGATGTCATCATTAGGAAGCAATTTTTTCTTGCATCAATTGATTCTAGTTTTATAGGTCAGCTAATCGAATTGCTATTTTATCACGTTTAAAACATTTGAGCCGTAAATGTCGATCCACTATCAATACAGCGATAAACTAAAACATATGGCTGCCATATTAACAACATGTGGCTAATTATTATTAAACATCGAGATAAAACATTATCAGTTTTTTTTTTATTTTATTTAAATACAGCAAAAGTCTAGCACCACTTTTCCCTTTTTACACGACTGCCAGGAGGGTTATGTGTTTAGCGCGTATCTTCTATGTATGTAATATTCTTTATTACCTCGTATCTTCAGAACGGCTAAACGGATTTTAACCGACTTCCAAAAAACGAGGAGGTTATATGTTCGGCTGTGGATATATATATATATATATATATATATATATATATATTTTTTGTATGTTCAACGATTACTCCGCCGTTTGTGAACCGATTTTCGAAATTTTTGTTTTGTTGTATTAGGTTTCACTCCAATTTGGTACCATCTTCACAAAAGTGGTGACCTGACCTGAAGTGGTGGTGGATGGGATCCATGAGTAATCGAGGGAACTCCTCGAAATTTATATGGAAACATATGGTGATTTTGGTTTTATAAGAAACATCCTAAGCATATGCTACCTAAACGCAAGATTTTGCACCGAGGTATACTATGGTTCCGAAGATACTAAGAGAAATCCGGATTCCTTATAGATACAAGTTTGGGAGTTTAGGCGCTGTTTTAAGAACTGAAAGCATATGCTACTATGCAAATTACATTCATCATCATCATCATCATTACCACGTCAGGGTCACCAATGCACCAAATTCAACCTTATCTCCAGAGCATAAGGAACACATTTGACATTACTCCTGAGAAGTTAAAGTTGCTTCGATAATGTAACATTCTGTTTCACTTCGCCGAGATATTCTGGAAAACAACCTAATAACCTTTTGCATTGCGTTTAGCGTTCATAGTACAATAACGCATCGCATCGCATATCTGCCAGGGCTGTCAAGCAAGCGGCGCGGCGGCGCGGCGCGGCGTGGGCGCGGGCCGGGTACTATGCACAGAATACAAATTACTCACAGAGGTACTATGTGCGCTGCGTGTGCGATAAGTCGAGCGAGTGCCGGCCTATTGAAACTAGTCCGGTGACCGGCTACTTAGCACGTCACACGTGTTCACTTCGATTTTTTTTAATCTATTGTTTAAAATTATCTGCAGGCTGCAGCTGATATTATAATATTTTGTAAGTGTGACTGTAATAAGATACGTAGAATAATATACAGGTGTATTATTCTACGTATAGTACGCGTTTGCTTACTAGGTAACTAAAAAGAGTGAAATTATTATTTTTAACAAAAAATTAAAACCGACTTCCAAGGTAAAACAATAATAACATCCTTATAATATGAACTAAAAAGTATTAAATAATTATTCCTATCTAATAGTGCCTTTTCCGAATTCGGCTAAAACTTAACAATTTCTGTAGTCAATCTTCATAATTTTGAAGTCGGTGCCAGTTCCAAAAGTTTCAAATATTCTGTCAGAGAACAGAAGATTCATCTGGTACCGACTTCAAAATGATGAAGATTGAGTACAGAAATTGTTGAGTTTTAGCCGAATCCGGAAAAAGGCACTATTGCTATATACTGCGTAATTGTAGAACTTACAAACATCTACAAAAAAGTCCGCGACACATTATACCTATCTATGTCAAGTGAGGCACAATAACCATTTTATTATTTAAAAATCTTGAATTTTTTTTTTGGACTACATTTAAACGTGTTTATTTTACTCGTTCTTTTAATCCTTATCAAAATAAATTATTCCATTACTAAGTATAGTTTATGTAGATAATATTTGGTCTTTAAGTGAATAAAATTGGACATTTGGTTTTGAAATTATGGCGAAATTAAAATATTACGATAGTTGGCGTCACTAAGGCGGGTGCGCGTGCGGGAGGACGACAATGTGTGCAGGGTGCAGCCTGCGTATAATGACTGCATCGTCGATGTCAGTGTCTAAACACACTAGGCTGAATTACGCCGGCGTAATTTACGTCCCCGAAATAACGTTCAGCCGCTTACGTCTGATGCGACACACTATAAATTACGCGAAGTGCCGAAATTTCGCGACGTAATTTCCGTTGCCGAAAGCGCGCGTAAGTGAGTATTTATAATTCTCAGATGTAATGTTAGATTTGCTATGTTCGGTTTTGATAATTCCGTCGCGTATAGTGTGTAATGTGTTGCTATACAAAACATTACCGCCGAACTTTACGCTCGACTCGGCTCGACGGAAATTCGGCTCACGACGGAATTTCGGCATAGTGTGTCGTCTGTCGCGTTCCGCCCATATTTTGTATGGATTTAAATTGCGGCGTAAACGCGGCGGAATTTACGTCGGCGTAATTCAGCCTAGTGTGTTTAGACCCGAGTCTGTGAATTGACCTGGGAATCATTTTGCTGACCGAGTCTTTCCTGGGTATGCTTTTTGCAGAGCTCACCGACATCCGCGCGGGCGAAGCCGCGGCCGACGCTAGTAATAAAATAAGAAAAAACCAAAATCCGCCTGCATGGATAAATCCAATATTAATTAAAAATTAACTGACATTACTGAAACAAGATGAAAATTCAATGACAAAGTATTAAAAAAAAACAATGATTTGGTACTTAAAACTAGAAACATAACTATACAATATACATTGAAACAGTATAATATACAGTACCTATTATAACGTATTGTAGACATACACTTTTCTAAGTGTACCTACGATATATGGTTATATCAGCACGGTAGTTTTCCAATTTTTTATTAGATTGATTGACGAAATGGTTAGATGGCTACAACTAAAAAGTCGCAAATAAAATGAATTTATTAAAAATCAAAAAACCCGACTGCAAAAAGTGTTAACTAAAAAGAACGAAACAAGACCTAATTCTGCCGGAGGCATCGAATCCATGTTTTAATTGATACGACTCTTGCTTACGAGTTGAAACTCGTAAGCATGCTACGCTAAGCTACTGGCATGAATGCCAGGACAAATAGAAGGTTACATAGAAAAATGTAGAAGAAGAAAGTGGACAATAAAATGCAGTCGGAGGCATAATATTTTATGATTTATGAATTAATGTTAAACTTGGTGCGACATGCCTCCGACTGCATTTTATTATCCACTTTCTTCTTCTACATTTTTCTATGACGTAACCTTCTATTTATCCTGGCATGAAGCTCGTAAGCAAGAGTCGTATCAATTAAAACATGGATTCGATGCCTCCGGCAGAATTAGGTCTTGTTTCGTTCTTTTTAGTTAACACTTTTTGCAATCGGGTTTTTTGATTTTTAATTAATTTATTTTTTATTTCATCCTCTGCCATTCATCACCTTGATGAGTAGCGGTCGGAACATTGCGTTTTTCGCGTAACTTTCTGCCACGTAAAGTCAAAATCTAGATTAAAATAATAACAAAGTAAATTTTAAGCTATGGATTTCCGCAAAGTAACGCCTGATTCCATTAACTATTCAAAATCTAGAACTGACGCCCGCAGTATTTCCGGACCAATACGATCGAACAATACGACGAGACGAATACGAAAACCTTCAAGAAGAGAGCGTATACGCAACGCACCTACAGCTCTCCTGATGTTGCGACTTGCGAGTATCCAAGGGTGTTGCTTTCCAAAAATGATTTTAAAAAATCCTCTTACGCACAGTTTTTCATATTTCACGCATATTTTCACTGATATGAGAGGAATTGCTTTTGTCATTCCCTCATCTTATATTCAGCACATTTATCATTGTTTACGCTTCACGTGAACATATTTTAGTAAAAATAATATGTTGAGACGAAAAACCTTTTTGCGTTACGTAAGTATCTCATCTTTATCACATTCCCTTTGCTTACTTTACTTTCAAAAAACTTACAAGTTACCAGTAAGAATCTAACACTGTTACATTAAATGGGGATTATACTCAGACCAATAAAAAAAGAGGATTATATAAAAAAGATGGGTTGCACTCCGGGAGTGCCGGCAGAAGTGAAAACTTTATTATTAATGTTGTGCATTATTTTTTCAACTCATTTTTTATGAAAATCGATTTAAAAAATAATAATAAAAAAAAACGATCGTTTTAATTAATTAATCGAAACCCTTACAATTGATTAAAAAATATCAACAATCGAAAAAAAAGCTGCTGTCAGACAGACTGTCAGACACTTCTCGCGACAGTTGTCTTGCAGGTGGAAACGCGGCCTTAATCAGCGCATCTGCTAAAGAACTCATTTCCCCGACTGTACATTTCTGCTAAACAACTCATTTCCCCGACTGTTCATTTCTGCTAAACAACTCATTTCCCCGACTGTACATTTCTGCTTAGCACAATTTTCCCCGACTGTACATTTCTGCTAAGCAACTCATTTCCCCGACTGTACATTTCTGCTAAGCAACTCATTTCCCCGACTGTACATTTCTGCTAAACAACTCATTTCCCCGACTGTACATTTCTGCTAAGCAACTCATTTCCCCGATTGTACATTTCTGCTTAGCACAATTTTCCCCGACTGTACATTTCTGCTTAACGACTCATTTCCCCGACTGTACATTTCTGCTAAACAACTAATTTCCCCGACTGTACATTTCTGCTAAACAACTCATTTCTCCGACTGTACATTTCTGCTTAGCACAATTTTCCCCGACTGTACATTTCTGCTAAGCATTTCATTTCCCCGACTGTACATTTCTGCTTAGCACAATTTTCCCCGACTGTACATTTCTGCTAAACAATTCATTTCCCCGACTGTACATTTATGCTAGACAACTCTTCCCCGACTGTACATTTCTGCTAAACAACTCATTTCCCCGACTGTACATTTCTGCTAAACAACTCATTTCCCCGACTGTACATTTCTGCTAAGCAACTCATTTCCCCGACTGTACATTTCTGCTAAGCAAGTCATTTTCCCGACTGTACATTTCTGCTAAACAACTCATTTCCCCGACTGTACATTTCTGCTAAACAACTCATTTCCCCGCTGTACATTTCTGCTAAGCAACTCATTTTCCTGACTGTACATTTCTGCTTAGCACACGACTGTACATTTCTGCTAAACAACTCATTTCCCCGACTGTACATTTCTGCTTAGCACAATTTTCCCCGACTGTACATTTCTGCTAAACAATTCATTTCCCCGACTGTACATTTATGCTAGACAACTCTTTTCCCCGACTGTACATTTCTGCTAAACAACTCATTTCCCCGACTGTACATTTCTGCTAAACAACTCATTTCCCCGACTGTACATTTCTGCTTAGCACAATTTTCCCCGACTGTACATTTCTGCTAAGCAACTCATTTCGCCGACTGTACATTTCTGCTAAGCAACTCATTTCCCCGACTATACATTTCTGCTAAACAACTCATTTCCCCGACTGTACATTTCTGCTAAACAACTCATTTCCCCGCTGTACATTTCTGCTAAGCAACTCATTTCCCCGACTGTACATTTCTGCTTAGCACACGACTGTACATTTCTGCTAAACAACTCATTTCCCCGACTGTACATTTCGTTCGAGTTCGAGTTCGACACAAAACACTACTCTCCAACCGTCTTACGCGTTTTGTATGGTTTTACGATCAACACGTAAATCTGACGCGAGTTTCACAGTTTTTACCCATCCCACAAAAGTGCTCAACGCCGCTAAAGAAGTTTTCACTTCAAAAACATTACACACAGACAACTACTAGGGTGGGACGTGGGTTGCACCTGAGGCGTGGTTAAAGTTATGGTTATAGTTTTAAGTCGGCTAACTGAGCTTTAACCTTAACTTTAACCTTAGCTTTGACTACAGTAATTAACAGATGTCTGTTGCGTTTATTAGGGTTCCGTAGCCAAAATGGCAAAAAACGGAACCCTTATAGATTCGTCATGTCTGTATGTATGTCTGTCTGTCTGTCTGTCTGTCTGTCTGTCTGTCTAGAGCTATAGGTACTATTGAAACTTGGTAAGTAGAGATTTTGATACAAAAATGGAAAAAATATTAAAAAATTTATATAGGTACAACTAAAACAAAAAAAAAATTTTTTTCGTCTAACCTATGCGTGTAGGGTATCTATGGATAGGTCTTCAAAAATCATATTGAGGTTTCTAATATTATTTTTTTCTAATCTGAATAGTTTGCGAGAGAGACTCTTCCAAAGTGGTAAAATGTGTGTCCCCCCCACCCCCTCTAACTTCTAAAGTAGGAGCATGATAATTCTAAAAAAATATATGATGTACATTACTATAAAAACTACCAACGAAAATTGGTTTGAACGAGATCTAGCAAATAGTTTTTTTTATACGTCATAAATTGTAAACCTTAATTTAACTTTCATTAAATCAAATAAAATATAAAAATAAATCAAAAATCTGCTGCTGCGGAACCCTTCATGGGCGAGTCCAACTCGCACTTGGCCGGTTTTTTTTAAAGCTACAGGTAAAGGTATGAGATTGAGAGTATAAAAAATGAATTATCCGTAAAAATCGTCAGGAAAAATATAACACTGTGAAACATACAGTAATTAAGTAATAGTAAATGTTCATGAAAAAATTTAGATAAGTATAAGTTCATACTAACTACTACGCCATATTTAACCATAACCGCTCATGCGGTTATGGTTAAATATGGCGTTGGACGCCATATTTAACGGTAACTAAAGATTTGACATTTTGCACTGTAGTTATAACTTATAGTTAAAGTTACAGTTATAGTTTTTAGGGTTCCGTACCTCAAAAGGAAA
This sequence comes from Lysandra bellargus, assembly GCA_905333045.1. NCBI lineage: Eukaryota > Metazoa > Arthropoda > Insecta > Lepidoptera > Lycaenidae > Lysandra > Lysandra bellargus. The sequence continues at coordinate 8,051,061 of HG995351.1, read as the reverse complement.
AAACGGAACCCTTATAGGATCACTTTGTTGTCCGTCTGTCCGTCCGTCCGTCTGTCAAGACCCTTTTTCTCAGGAACGCGTGGAGGCATGAAGCTGAAATTTATATCAATTACTCAGGTCTACTGTCCCTTGAAGCTGTGAAAAAATCAAACTTCTAAGCCAACGCAATCAAAAGATACAGCCGTTTATGCCGCAAATTTTCGACACTTGCAAGGGAATCAAAACCTACAGGGTGCTTCCCGTGAACTCAGAATCTTGAAATTTGGTACGAAGCAACGTCTTATAGCATAGATAAAGGAAAAATTACGAAAACCATAAATTTTTAGTTACATCACATAATTTTTTTTTTTTTTTTAATAATTTTAAACTTACTACCCATTTCCTCATAAACGCGTAGAGGTATTAAATTGAAATTCATACCAAATACTCAGGTCTATAATACCTTTAAGCTGTAACAAAATCAAACTTCTATGTCAACGCAATCAAAAGAAACAGCAATTTAAGCTGCATATTTTGAAACTCGCAAGTACTCGCAAGGGAATCAAAACCTAAAGGGTACTTCCAGTCGACCTAGAATCTTGAAATTTGGCATGAAGCAACGTTTTATAGCACACATAAAGGAAAAATTCCGAAAACCTTAAATTTTTAGTTACATTACAAAATATATATTTTTTAATAAATATAAACTTATTACTTTTTTCCTCATGAACGCGTAGAGCTATCAAGTTGAAATTCATATCAAATACTTAGATCTAATTGCCTTTAACCCGTGAAAAAAAAAAAATCTAAGTCAACGCAAAAACGCAAAACGCAAAAGTACAACCATTGATACTATAAATAAAGAGATCTTTGTCTTAAATTTATGCTCCTCCATCTTTCCCCATTGTAATGTTATGAATTTCATTTTGTAATAAAAATACCATAGTTATGACTCGATTGTCGTAATGAACGAACTTTGTAAACCTTGCAGGTTTGTACGGAACCCTCGGTGCGCGAGTCCGACTCGCACTTGGCCGGTTTTTTTTTTTTCAATTCAATTCATTTATTTATTTGCTCTAAAAGTGTAATACAGTAGGTGGTAATGTGGTTCTTATAGTCTAACACTTTTAGCTATATTATAGAATAGCATGCAAATATACATATAATTTTTTAATAAACTCTAAATCGTCCAAAGTTAACATTAAATATTATTAGAAGTTAAAGTAAATTGGTGCAACCCACCCTTAGTCTTTACGTTCTAAAAGTACTTATTTCTAAACATTGTAAACTAAATCTGAACGAACTCATATGGAAATTATCATGTTTTTAACAATAAATCAATACTTGACAATATGTGATTAGGTATTGTGTACCAAAAATCTTATCATTTACAAGGAAGGAATAAAACTTAACGAACTAAACATTTAAAACTTATCTAAACGTGATTTTGACGGAAGCGCGTAAGAAATTATATAAATTAGTGGTAATTGTTAATTAAATCAAAGTTGATGTAACGAACCGTTCGTCGGCGCACTAGACCGTGGCTTACAAGTGCGTTTCCTGAGTAGTAAGTAACGATATAATATGGAGGCAAGTAAGTAAATATATTATATTGTAAAACTGTAATAGACCTGGAGATGGTGACACAAAATTCTTGGTCATTTGTACTACCAGTATGGCGGTTCTTTAGGGGTTTAATAAGTAATTACGTAAAGGCAAAAAGGAAAATGATGATCATATGATCATAACGCTCGCACTGGCGGCCCAAACGCGTGGGCGTTAATCGAACGCGTCGGATAAATAACCAGTGTCGAACGATTTGTTCCACAAAAATGCTTGCATTTTCAGATAGTCGAAAAAAATTAAGTAGGCGACCTAGCGTAATGCCATACTTCTCAGGTGTGGTTTACAGCCCGCCATACCGACGCGAATACATTAATTTATATAAAACAATTCAACCATTTGTACCAGGCTAATTTTTGCATAGCTAATCATCGTCGAGTAGCCATTCACGAAAATCACCTTGCCATACATATCCGACAGCGCCCAATGGCCGCCATACCACTGCAAAGGAGTGATCAATTTTGACTAAATTTCAGGAAAATCGGTTCAACGGTTTGGGCGTAACAGACAGACACAATTTCGCATTTATAATATTAGTATGGATTTTCTAGATAAGTAGGTATTCATTTTATACTGAATCCTAAAGACCGTAACGTAACACAAGAACTTTGCCCTAGGCCCTAGCCTAGGCAGAGGGTTTTACGATAGCTTCATTTAAGGGTTACGACTTACGTAGTATTTAGTAACTATGTATTTATATTTAGTAATCTGTGATCAGGCAAGATTCATGGTCTATAATATCTTTTTGGATTTAAGTGGCTGGTTATCAAGTAATAAATATAACGTTATTACTTATTTTTAATGTCAGACCAATTTTAAATCCTTTAACGTCGCGTTGGTCTTTCATTGAACAGTTAAACTCTAAATCCAAAGAAAATGTTAAGACATTTAATTTATAATCAATTGAAAGGGCATAATAAAAGTCTAAGTTAAATACGAGAATTGGGTTTCTGTGTAAAAATAAAATTGAGCACAGACTTTAATCAAGGCACGACCTGAGCTTTTCAATATTAATGCTGCGTCTATTTCAGAAACGAGGTCATTTAGACTCATTTTGCTGAGAATTCGCTATTTGTACATTCATACAAGCGAACTGATATACGATTCAAAAAGTAAAATTAACTATTATTTATTGTTTGTTTTATCACTCAAGTTTTATAATTGCACGAAATTACAAAAAAAAATATACTTCTTACCTAAAAATTTCTGTCTTTTTTATACGCACATAGAAAAAATGTTTTACAATAATTATTAATATAATGTTCAAATTTTTACTAGGCAATCCGTGCTACATTAAAAAAAGTAAAAAAAACAACAATACTTTTTTAATATGCGCGTGCGCCCATTGTGACGCGAATTTCTATGCGTCGAGTAGTCTTACTAAATTAATTAGTTCCATCAATCATTTCGGTGACAGAACGAGCCGGCCCACTGGTTTTCAAAAACATCAATGCATATGGAATATGTAACTTGATTCGACTATTGTGATAACCCTTCCGTTCCTTCCTTTGTCACCGCTCACGCCTATAGGCGGGTAGCGGCACAAAATATTTGGAATTATTAATTAAAGTTTAACAAGCGTGTATGTTTCATTGACTTTAATTAATGGAAAAGATACTTTGTGTCACGTGTAATTTGTAACTATGGGAATCTATGAGTTAAGTACGAAGTAGAATTTTTTACATAGTGTATGATTTCTCGTTATCATAATTTTATTCTCAAAAGAACCTAGCCTGTTAATATGAACGACACAAGTCACAACATCATCAAGGAATCTTAACTACTAAATAAAGATTAACAAAAAGTTTTTTCTGAGACGGTAAGACAGCAAAATAATTATTAGAACATAAGTGACGTTAGATTTCTTAAAAAATTGGGTTAATATTAAGAGTTCAAAATAAAATAAAATTTAATATGATAAAACAATGTCTTAAATCAACGAAAGTTATAACTTTTTATTTGATTTATTTAACGTTTCCAACACATATTAAATCATTGCATAATGTAGTGTTACAATTGAAATACATAGTTGTAAGTGCAGAGAAAAGCAAAACCAGAACTGAATATCAAAGACAGAAACAAGAATAATTTATAGACAACACGAGAGAAGGCAGCTTCAAAAGGTAAGGTAAGGCTTAAAAGAGGTAAGTTGGGTAAAGTAATGATAGGTTGGGTAAAAAACAAAAATGTAAGTTAAAATAGCATGATGATGACAAAAACTTGGGTGGTATTGCTAATTATGCTTTTAGTTACATACACACGGGAACCTTGCTTACCGAGTACATTGCTTACACTGCGTATCTAGCTGAAATTTGAAAATAAAACATAAATAGAAACTTTCGTAACATACTTGCTAATAATAATATACATACTTAGGTCTTAGGTAATAATTAATTACTTATAACTTAGCGAATTTTTACTGGACATTTCAAGTTAGTCTAGACATAAGTACTAGACAGTTGTAGTACTAAAAGACTATTATTACTGTGGTGCTTTCATACGCCAGTATCTAACACATTTTTTTTTGTTATAAAAATCATGAAAATCAGTTAAAACTTAACAATTCCAACCGCAAGTGTCACAAAGATTTCCAACACACGCCGCGTACAGATGCGTCGCAATTTGCATATCTATAGGCGATAGTTTGAATATGACATCAATTCATCATTCACTCGACAATGCGCCCTTCGTTGACCTTACTATTTTGATGGATGTTGCTGACTGACAATAAAAAAAATGTCATTCCAAATCTAAAAAATGTTCTATTTCGTTTTTTTATTGCGTTCGAAATAGGCACGTCAAGAATAGTGAAAACTATTGAATTGTACGATACTAAATTACAAAATATATTTTTTGACTTATCTATTATTTAAAAGATTGGTAAACGTATAAAGTTAAATAGTGCAACAGTTAGAAAAGTTTTATAGGAGGACAAAAAATAAAATATTGTAAAAGCTCTTTTTGACTGTATTCAATTTGTCTTTATTGCGAACTTTTTACTTATTTATTTTATAAAAACATCAGTTTTCCTAATAAAAAATCAAGTTTTATGTTTCTTATTTCCCTAGAGGAGCATTTTGAACATTAGATAGCACACATGTAAAGTATATACTATGATATCAAGTGGTGTTTGTCTTATTTTCCTTCTTTTATATTTTGTCTTATTTATCTTTTTTATGGATAGAAGTGTGTTGTTTTCTTCAGTGTACAAGCTATAAACTTATAAAGCATAAGATGAGATTGTGGAGGAAAATATGAGGAAAATGATAAATTTTGTAACGTAACGAAACACTAAGCTTCAGCTTTGATGTTTCTAGACCAGTATTTTTTAAAGTGTGGGTCGCGACCCACTGGTGGGTCGCGGGTAGATTTTGGGTGGGCCCTGAAACTATAGGACGAATATTGTCGTACTCGTTCGATTGTCATTTTACTCGTTCGTTCGTCGTCGTGGGTGCTTGCGGGATGGGGGCGGGGCATTCGAAAGCAAACGTAATTGTAAGTTAAAGTAAGGCTGACGATGATCATCTGCCGGCCTAAGATACGCAAACGAGAAAATCTCGAGATATCTCACTCTCGTGTGTAGTAATATTGTCGATAACGACATAATGTCAAAATCATTTTTTGACATTATGTCGATAGATTTTAACGACAGATCTATACGAGAAAAATGTATGTCATGTTAGGGTCAATAGAGATGAAGAGAAAAGCCATCAAACATCGAGAAAACGCGTAGACAAAATTTTCTCGTTGGCGTATGCTAGAGGGGATGGTGGTGAACTACGATAAGAATTAACGGGTACATACCACTGCTTTTTTGTCTTCATTACACAAGGTGGACCGCGAACTTTAAACTTTCTTGTAGATGGGTCGCGGTCCCGACAAGTTTGGAAAACACTGTTCTAGACCCTTTTCACTATTTAATGTGTTCTGAATCAAATCTCTAAACCAAAAATATTTATTACTTTCTTAAGACAATATTACTGCATTTTTTAACGTAACGTCTCCTTTTTTCCTAATTTATGTCCAGATTTTTAATAAGAGGTACGTTATTAGGTTGACATATTGCCTGTCCGTGGCATCGTAGCATCAACGTTTTAGCATTTTCCGTGTTTTGATTGGATACATATTTTTAGAGTTAACCGTACCGAAAGAATAAAAACGGGAACCTACTACTGAGACTTCGATGTCTGTTTGTCTGTCCGTCCGACCGTCTGTCTCCAGGATGTAACTCAAGAACGGTAATAGCTAGAGAGTTGAAATTTTCACAGATTATGTATTTCTCTTGCCGCCATAACAAAAAATACTAAAAACAAAATAAATTTAATATTTAAGGGTGGCTCCCATACAATAAACGTAATTTTTCAAACCTTTTGCTCGGTATCAATAATAACAACAGGAAGGCACCTGAAATGCTCACAAAATACTAAGCTATTTTTATAAGTACATACTTACTTATTCTAATAATTATTCATAAAATTTGAATAAAATAATAATGAATTCCCATAAAAAACACTTTTTTTTACTATTTTTGCTCTATTGTGGTACGGAACCCTTCGTGCGCGAGTCTAACTCGCACTTGGCCGATTTTTTTCCATTATGATTTCTGACACATTAAAGATTTTTTGTTTCTTTTTTAAAATTTATTAATTTCTGTAAATTTTGACAGTCGTATATTTATTAAGGCCGTCCCCCGAGCAAACGACCTTGGCTATACATCTGCCGCATTGCCGAGATCGCACCAAAACCCTATTTTTTTACTTATCTTAGTTCGAAATTAACCTAAAAAAATTTTAAAATGGGGAATATGTAATTTATGATATTGTCGATCTATTAGCGTGGTTTCAAATAAAATAATTTGTAAATACCAAGGAGATGCTGAATGTATGCTTGAATTTTAATAAATTGGCTTTCTTTGGGAGCTGATATCATGAGTGTAATAAATGAAAATAGAAAATTTAAAACGTGCAAAGAAATGTTGAGATACTGAAGATTATTGCTGTATTTTTATTATAACTCTGTAGCTTTCAAATTATGAGTTTATAAGGCTCTAAATACGGTAAATTACGGAATCTCCGCAGGGAAGGCCCTTAATGTTGGTCACGTCAAGCACTACATTAGTATTGTGGTCGCGTCGCGTCGCCCTCAGACTTGACAATGGGCGCATCTTTTGTCCCTACAAATAATATGCATGGCCCACTCCGCGAATATTCAAACGTGTAAATGCGTTTTATTACGTGTTTATTTGCATAATGTGGATTTTTATTTACTCAACATAAAATAAAATTTATATGAAGGTACTTAAGGCGGGATTGTAGGCAACTGACATTTTAGAATTTGTGGAAAACTAGCTCAATAGATGGCGCTCGATAGGTACATATTTACTTTTCAAGCCGTCGTCGATTTCAATAATTTTCAGAAATAATGTGATCACGTGGTAAACTCGACATACAGACTAATGATTAACAGAGAGGCCATGTTCTCAACCTAATAAACGGAATATTTAATTAATTTTGTATTATAATAAAATTATGTATTATTTTAATATGCTTGTTCTATACTCACAAATATGAAAAAAAAGTATTTCCTCATAATAACACATGATATAATTGATTATACAATGTTTAACAAAATAAAGTATTACTCATATTAAGGGACACATACATGCCTCAAAGTATTAAACCGAAGTACATAAATTTAAAATTCTGTAAAGTAGATTCAAAAGTGCAATAATAATTCATCATCGTCAGATCGCTCACTGCTAGTAGATATGGAGGTTATTTTATGACCTCAATGAGAAGGGTTCAAATATTTTTTGTTGTTGGTGGTTATTTGCAATACCTTTAATAAATAGGATGTAGACCCATGACGATCAGTTGTACCTGACGCTGCAGCATCACCTGGAATCTATATTTATATATAACAACCTCCACAAGTTCAAAATCGATAATTCTACTTGCAATAGAGGTAACGTTTTTGACCTTCTTGACAAGTTTTAATGAATAGTAGATTATATTCATTATAGTTATGCAGATCATATTCATATTTTCTTTGTCATTTTTAGAAATCTGTTCCCAAAAGAGAACCTTGGTCCGGGAAGTCTTAGCTTCGCTGTCTATCCGTCTGTCTGTCTCCAGGCTGTATATCAAGTAACGCGGTAGCTAGAGAGCTGAAATTTTCAGAAATTATGTATTTTGTTGTCACCATAGCAACAAATAGAAACAAAATAAAATAAATATTTGAGAGGGCTGAAATATTCAAAACAAAAACGCGACTTTTAGGCCTTTTCTGCTCGACATCAATAATGGTAACCGGTAAGTGTTTGAAATATTTAAGAATTCAAAATCATTATATTCAAACTTTAATAATAATCTATACTATTATTAGAAAAGTCTGTCTGTCACCTTTTCGCACTTAAACCATTGAACCATTTGTTATAAAATTTGGTGAAGAAAGTACCAAAGATACTTTTTATCCTGAAAAAAAAAATACGATTCTCACGCGATGAACGATTTTTTTGAAGAATTTTCAACGAGATAGCGGCCATCAACTAGTTCATAACAAAATTAATAGTAATAAAATATGATCGAAGTAGGATCTCACACAAAAACAAAATTTTTTGGCCTTTTTTTGCTCTATACCTTTACTATGGAACCCTTCGCGCACGAGTCCGACTCGCACTTGGCCAATTTTATTCCTTTATTTAGTTAAAAGCATAAAAGTGGCTCTAATGTTAACAATTGTTTAGGCTAATTGTAAGCTATTAAAAAGCCAACATATAACACTACTAACTATTTTACACTAACTGCCGCAATCACATTGATATTAATTAAGTATTGATGAAAACTTCAATGTGGGATATTTGACTATCTTGTCAATTGTCGTGTCAGACAGCTTTCATATGTCACGAAATAGCTTCCACATGTCACGATATAGCTGTCATAATAGACATAATTAATAATAATATGACAATTATATAGCAGACAGGCATGACTGACACGACATTTGACACGAAAGACCCTATGGCTATATAGCATCAAATATCCCTCATTTAATGAAGAATTTGAAAGAATTGCGCCAGATTGTCGTGAGTAAAAAAGTAATAATTGCATGAAATGTAATTTCTTTGCTCTCTACTTTTAAGTGTCGTGATTTTTATTCACAAAATATTATATTTTTCATAAAATCAAATAAGGTTTTAGGGTATTTACTTTCGATCAACATTATTTTTTGTGTAAAGAATGGATATAATGTTCGATAAAATTGTAGTTTAACATAATATCATATATAAAATCATGGTGTCACTATGAATATGGATCTATCCGCTTGATAATATTATTTTTAACGATTTCTTGTGCAGATTTACGATTTTACTCCAGTGCTAAGATGTTATATTATCTTTCCATTGTTATGGATTGGACACGTTCAATAAAATTCTTGTTTAGCATACGTCTTATTTTCATTTTACTATGTTTTGACACATCCGTTAAAATATGTCTCTTTGTTGAGGCACTCTGTACATTATTATCCGACTTAGCTGTAATATTTGCATTTATGACTTTCAAACCTACCAAAAACGTATAAATGATCGGTTGGCGAATGTAAATTATTAAATATATATCAATAAGATACCTAATAAGGTAGTCTCTCACCAAATAATTAGGTTACAAAACAATATTGTAATATTTGTAAATCAAACATATTGCCCATGTTCCGAAATGAAACCCAGTTTACTAACCAGTGATCAAGACGTCATCTGACGACGCTGTATTGTACTGGTATTCCACTAGTAAGACAATTGTGACGTATTATAATCACTTCACAACAAACACATATTCGACAATGCACTGGCAAATATTTCAAAACGAATCAACGGTATGGGACCACGGCGATTCTAGGCCTAAGGAGCTCTGGCCAGTATACTCGGATATATTTGTGAACATACTCTAGGTTTTCTATAATAGATAATCAGTCTCTGAATGATGGATATTTTGACTGATGTCATTCAATTATTATCCATCAAAACGCCTGCGGAATTGTTGTGGCAAATATTTAAAAGCAAATTGCTATTGCAAATCAACAAATCGTTCGAATTTGTGATCAGAACGATTTATCTTTATTACTGTTACTATTTATCAAAAACGAAGATGAAGGGTACCTTCGAAATTACAATTGAAACATTTTTATGTAAAAATATTTTTTCCTGCATTTACTTTCACTGAATTCTAGAGGAAATAAAATTTTGAAAGTATAACTATTTATTACTCTTTTTAATGGTAAATGGATTTAAATTAAAATTCTAAGCTGACTGGGACCTCGGCAAGGAACGTAACAAACCTACAATAAATGTTTAAATGCTTATAATTATATTCTGGTCAAAGTTCTAGTGAAAATAAAAACATGAAATTTCACTAATCCTCGTTGTATACGGCCTTAAGTGCTGGAAATAGGTGGTCATTTTTGGCGTTAACAGAAAATCCTCTTAGATAATATCTAATATTGAATAATCAAAAAATATAACAAAAATATACTACACGCAAATATTTAATTCTTATATTTCTTGATTTTTTAAAATTTGGTCTGTTTTTTTTAGAAGGAGAATTAAATTATGGGTGGCGCTAGACTAGGTCAATAGGTATTCTACTGACAAAACTGCGTCCTGCTATTATGCAAATTGTTATTTAATATAATAAAATAAATTGACATTTTTTAAAAGTTAAACCACAATCGAGTTTGAAAGTTTTACAATAACTTATATTCAATTTTTCTATATGTAAAAGAACAATAGTGTTAGAAAGAATAGAACAAATCTTTTGTTCTATACACTAGCTGCAAATACTTTACAATAAAACACTTACAATTAACTTTTGTTTTGATTGTGAGAAAATTTAACCCCAAATTACTATTACATATTGATACAAAGTGTTTGGCTATTATTTGGTGGTATAATTAATATGCAACAAGTTCTTTTTATCGTGTGTGAAACAAAAATGGCCTCTAGAAAATAGCACCTAACGGCTAACTGTTCTTTATTGAAAATAGGAACAGTGAATTGTAGTATTTTTCAAATATTATATCTTAAAAAAATGCAGTTGTAATGAAATCCTTAGGGTTTGGCAATTTCTGTTAATTTCAAATAAGGTTTATATACTGGTGATGGTTATAGCTGTGACAATTCACAAGACTCCCAGATTCTGGTCATCTTAAAATCCTAGTATAAACTATAAAGGCGATGAAAATGTCAATTTTTTTGTGGGGTGAAAAGCTTTGCAAAACCCCAAGTGAATACTGAACAAAAACAATTAACAAAATAAGATAATTAATATAAAATTTATTTACTTACTTATTTATAAAGTAGTTAATGTATTTTTTAACGTATTTGATGTATTACCTCTTAATGATTAATTTATTTTTAAATATTGATTGATATTAAATAAAATTTATTTCCAATTAAGAAAGTTGTAATATAACATTACTATGTACTAGAGTCTAGACTCTAGAATCTAGATAACGCCTACAACTCCGTTGAAGCAAAAATCGTTTATCGCGTGAGAGCCGTACATTTTCCGGTATGTAAAGTATCCCTTTTCCTTTTTCGGGACTCAACGTATGTCGTATTTGAGTTGTGAAGAGGTAACAAAAGACAGACAGACACATTACAGACGTATTTATAATATTAGTATACAAATTACGACAAAACAGTTTTTTAAGGCGCTTTATCGAAAGTAATTTTACCGCAAGGGCAATTTTATACTTAATTTGTATGACTATAAAGTCGTGAATACGCTGCGGCCGGAAGCTATCGGCTCGCTCGGAAAACATGCGAAAAAACGTAATTATAATCATTTAAAAAATAACTAGGAGCCTTTAAGCAAAATGCTTCTATACGATTTTGAGTTGCAAAGGTGTCTATCAGACTAATTTTCTACAATACATATTTTCGTTTAAAAATAATCTTCAAATTTCGTATTTTTAAGAGGTCATTTCGAAAATTAAACGTATCGAGGCAAAATACATTAATCGTGTTTCTAGTTCTTCTCAAACCTAGATAAGGCTATGAAGATATGTATATCTCATTACCAGATTTGTAATTTTTTTGAGGGTCCTAACTCCTATAGTATTGCGTCAAAAAGGACAGTTTTTTTCAATATAGCGCCTTAAGTAAGTTCCATAGGAGGTTTTATGTTCCGCTGAAGATTTTTTTCAACCGTTTTTGTCACTTCATTAATTAGTATTGTATGCCACGTGTATACTGTATAGTGTATACGGAACTGGATTTTATTGAATGTCGTATTTCACAGGCCACTTAACAACATCAGCGGATATAACAATAAGGGGATCCCCTGGTGTCAAGTTATTGGTGTCGCAAATACACTGCAAATATTTTTTCGACACTCGAAGCACCCTTGACAAACATGGTGTACAAATATGCTGTAGCAAAGCGCTAGTAGATTTATGTGGAGAGGGTCCCGTAGTCTCCATATCCATAGGTACATAATTAATATCCTCTTTACATCTCTCGATTTGTACGGTCTACTACCTAGGTTGCACGTGAATGAAATCTAAATTTAGGTTATCCCCGCTTACCCTCTCTATTTTAGAAATAGGGCTAATTAACAAATTAAGTAATTTTTAAATGGAACAAAACAAAGAAAAGTTGTGAAGAATTTTTCGCGTTTATCGTAACTGCGGGCGATATAATTTACCTTTTAACCGAGTTTTAGGATTCTGTGGTAGAGAGGGAAAAATTAATGATTATGTAGGTAATGTTCTTTTTAAATTTTCGTGGTTTTAGGTCAATGAGATCTAAACAACAACCTATGTTACATTTGTTTAAATCACCCAGGAATCGTTGATTATACTCCGAGTATACGAATAATATGAATATGGAATATGGAAAAATAGCCGGTTTACATTAGTCCAAACTCCAATCCAATGATCCGGTGCCCGATTACATTAATTCCAGTGAAATTACGGTGCCCGTTTAAATTAATTCCAGTAGCAATCCAGCGCTGGATTGGATCGCTGGATTGGAATAAATTAAACCGGCCATAAAGCACTGATCTGTAATATTTATTTATTTATTGAAGTCAACAAACAGTAACCATAGTATATAATTATTATAAATATTGTATAAGTATAAACAAAAACTTTGTAACTACGGAACCAACAGCGTTAACGGAACCAACAGCGTTAAAAAATTATTAAAGCTACTAGATGACGCCTAGAACTCCGTTGCGCGAAGATTCGTTTATCACGCGCGGGAACCACACATTTTTCCGGGATAATAAGTATCTTATGTCCTTTCTCGGGATTCAAAGTATCTTCATACCCAGCAAAATCGTTTCAGCGATTTGGGCGTGAAGAGGTAACAGACAGACAGACTGACACACTTTCGAATTTATAATATTAGTAAAGTATAGTATGGAATCTATACTAATATTATAAATGCGAAAGTATCTCTGTCTGTCTGTCTCGCTTTCACGCCAAAACTACTGAACCGATTGTAATAAAATTTTGTACACATATAGTCTAAAGCCTGAGAAAGGACATAGGCTACTTTTTAACTGGAAAAAGGGGTGAGGAGGTGAAAATGCGTTAATTTGTTAAAAACAAGTTAGTTCCAAAAAATCATAGCAGATGGCGCTAAGAGTTGCCTACATCACGCTATCGCTTGCTCATAAGTCTTTCTATAAGTGGTGGTACCACATTAAGTCGAATTTTTTGATTCTTTCGATTGTTAATATACACGTTATTAAATAAATCACTACTCAGTACTTTATCTATTCTATGCAGTGACGTAACCTTAAACCTACCAATGATAAATAGTTTATGGGTAAAGTTAATGTTGTGTAATATATAAATAAGTTTTAAATTTGGTATAAATAAAGTTTAATTTAAAAAAATGAAATATTTAAATGTGCACACTGCACAGCTGTTTTTGGGTATTTTGATTTAAGGGGTACCAGGGTTTTAAAAAGCTTTTAAATTTGACACAAATTTTGTTGACCGCTATAAACTGAAGTCCACGCGGACGAAGTCGCGGGCAACAGCTAGTTATCGATATTTGTAATTAGTATGGATCATAATATTCTAACGGAACCCGAACATTAGGTACTGCCACATCGCACTGGGCCGGTTCTTGTTTTTTTTTTGTGCTCTATTTGTTCGCTGGATACAAATGAATTCAGCCAATCTGAATTCATGGTGTTTGTTGCAAAAAATGTTTGAATATTTACTTTTTAATACCACTGCATACTGTCTGTTACCTTTGTTTTTGATTTAAATCGCGGGATTGGCGGCCATGTTAAATGTCCATATGGCATAAACATGAATAATTTCTATCTACCATAGGGTTTCAATTTTCAAGTCTGTAGACTGTAGATTATCTTATTACTCGGATTAGGAGTTATCGCGAGACAGAGTGTTGAAACTTGAAATACGAAATACAGTCACACTTCAAAGATTAGGGGATGGTTTGCTAGAAATTGTTAAAGTAAAATTTTTTGTTGCGCTATTAATATACTACTAATATTATAAATGCGAAAGTGTGTCTGTCTGTCTGTTACATCTTCACGCCCAAACCACTGAACCGATTATGCTGGGTAAGAAGATAAGTCCCGGGAAAGTACATAGAACACGTCTTATACCGGTAAAATGAGTGGTTCTCGGTAAACCGTTCCCGATAAACAAATTTTGGCGCAAATTAAGAAGGAATACGCTCTTTTCTTGAAGGATTGCAAATCGTCTTGGCCCGGAAATACTGCTGGTGACAGTTCGTTCCAGAGTTTCACAGTGCGCGGCAGAAAGTTACGCGAAAAACGCACGGTGGAAGACTGCCACTCATCAAGGTGCTGAGGAATCGCAACACCGCGCGAACGAGTGGTTTGGTTGCTACACCGCGCGAACGAGCGGTTTCGTCGCTACACCGCGATAACGAGCGGTTTCGTCGCTACACCGCGAGAACGAGCGGTTTGGTCGCCACACCGCGCGAACGAGCGGATTGATCGCCACACCGCGCGAACGAGCGGATTGGTCGCTACACTGCGATAGCGAGCGGTTTCGTCGCTACACCGCGAGAACGAGCGGTTTGGTCGCAACACCGCGCGAACGAGCAGTTTCACCGCAACACCGGCAACACCGCGAGAACGAGCGGTTTCGTCGCCACACCGCGCGAACGAACGGTTTGGTCGCCACACCGCGCGAACGAGCGGTTTGGTCGCCACACAGCGCGAACGAGCGGTTTGGTCGCCACACCGCGCGAACGAGCGGTCTTGTCGCTACACCGCGCGAACGAGCGGTTTGGTGAAACCGAAAAAGTTTCGGCTTCGATAAAGAATCGCCGATGAAAATGTATGGAATTGACATAAGCGTTCGTTAATATGACGTTGACGTTCGACTCGTCTTATGTCAATTCCATTATCCATACATTTTCATTGGCGATTCTATAACGAAGCGAAAACGGTTTTAGCACACCCCCCAGGAGCACATCCATCTATGATGTTATTTATGCATGCAAAAGGATGCTTCGCAGTCATGGCTTTCCATTAAGGCTCAACATGAAGAGGGGTCTTAAGACTCTTATTTATTGTAATCTTTATATACTACTAGCTGTCCCGGCAAACGTTTCTTTGCCATATTATATTAAGTATATCGCCCGTTTTATTTTATTGAATTAGTGACTAAAATATAAGTATGTCACCATGGCAACGTCCATCGCTATCCCGTGACCCGCGTCGCATAAACAATGGTCGCTCTTTATAGACAAATAATTTGCAATAAAATAAAATTGCGACTATAATTAAAGATCTAAGCTATCCTATCTCTCAAGTTGGAAAAAAGCACACATTAAAAAACAAAAAACATTAAAATCGGTTAAGTAGTTTAGGAACCCATCGCGGACAAACATCGTGACAGGAGATTTATATATATTAGAAGATAAAACTCAAAGGTGACTGACTGAAATGTTGATCTATCAACGCACAGCCCAAACCACTGGACCGATCGGGCTGAAATTTGGCATGCAGGTAGATGTTATGACGTAGGCATCCGCTAAGAAAGGATTTTGATCCATTCTACCTCTAAGGGGTAAAAATAGGGGATCAAAGTTTGTATATAATAATACTTCTTAACGCGAGCGAAGCCGCGGGCAAAAGCTCGTAACTAATAAGTATTGCTTTGATATTCCATCAAAAATAAATTGTAGCTTTCTTGATTAAATTTTTAATCAAGAGTTAAAAACTCAAAATTTGTATG
This sequence comes from Lysandra bellargus, assembly GCA_905333045.1. Taxonomy (NCBI): domain Eukaryota; kingdom Metazoa; phylum Arthropoda; class Insecta; order Lepidoptera; family Lycaenidae; genus Lysandra; species Lysandra bellargus. The sequence continues at coordinate 8,035,206 of HG995351.1, read as the reverse complement.
ATGATGAGACAACACAACATTAATATTTCCGTCTCCCTCTTTCTTTTTGATTAGGGAGCAGTGGGCGCATCCTATTATGTATTTTATAATTTTAAGTTCACTTTAAAAAATTCAACATTATGAAAGTGCATTACCCCTTAAAATTAAATGGCGCATGACGCCATTAATAAAGTTGTAACAAACTGTTGTGACAGTTTTAGCAGTCGGTTACGAACTAGTCAAGTGTGATCAAAATTTTTAATTTATTAAACTTTCTTTGATTATTATCAAAATTACAAAAATTTATAAACTTAGACAGAAATTACTCATTTACTTAAACTTTTCTAAAACACTACAATTTTTTCCTTTACCTAACTTAACATAATACATAGTTATATGTTTTATTGAACTAAACTAGATTTATTACTCATTAGTCGTTACTTACTATGTAGTGTGTAATAAAATCTAGGAAGTCGGTTCATATTTCATTACTTTCTTTGCTGCGAATTGCGATTAAGGAATTTTCAGTAAGAACAATAAGCATTGCCTTGATTCAGAGGAGTACTATGTAATAACATTACTTAATTATTATTACTCGTTTTAACTTTTTTGCATAAGTACTTTTTACATTTCCTTTCAAAATCCGTGTATTTTTTCAGAATTAGCTTGTATTCGTTTTAGCTTAAGTACTTATATTTCTTTTCATATTATCTTCTGTTGCATCCGTTTTGGCAAATCTGCAAAGAGGCAGTACCTATGATTTTGTAAAAGATTGCAGCGTCCAGATAATATTACAATGAATCGTGGATTCTTGGAAATCTATTGTTATCCTATTGTGTCTCGCTCACCGGTGAGCTTATGGGGCTTGATGGGTTAATAATAATTATAATCCTATATCCTCAACAAAACAATTTTACAAGCTACCCAATATCCAATAACTAATAACTTATAAGTTATAACCCCATGTCTTATAAGACGCCCCTCTATTATTACAGCTGATTAATGACGTCACAGTTCTGTACACGCGCCGCACGCGTCTTGGCTTCCGGCGACTGCGAAATATGGGGTGGATAGTTTCGACAAGATGTGTTGATATTTTTTGCTGAGCGTTGACCGGTAGGCTATAAATAGATAGAGAATAGATTTAGGGTCAAAAGAAAAAAAGTGAGATTTGAGATCGAAAGATAAAAATAATTTCAAATAGCTGAGTAACAAACAGGAGGTTGCCTCATGACTTAATCTTACTTATATGGAGACTGGAGAGCCTTAGCCCGAACAGCACTTGACTTCAAATGTCTTGATTATGAACATAAATTATTGAAATCATTAAATATCGTCAATTATGTAAGCAATAATATTATACATATTATGATAAAATCAAACATTATCCAGAAAAAGCTTCTGAGTTCACCTCATCATGTGCTGTCCCTAATATAGTGACTTTAAGTTTAGTGACACGTCGCTTCTGGTAGGCCTCTTACACTCTGACGTAAAATATGTAAGCACCCTAGTGACGTCACACCCCAAAGACAACAATTACGCGTGTCCGGCACGCGCCTTATTAAATTACAAGAGAATGAACTCCAACGACAAAATAAATCAAGGGACCCTCGAGTTCCGTCACGGTGATCGAATTTACGACGGAATCCAACCGAAGAACCAAATTACGTCCAAATCCAGGTGAGTTCAGGGCCGGATCTACCATATTATGGGCTTTTAGGACTTAAGCCCAGGGAATTCAAGGGGCCCCAACCAAGTTAAGTTGAAGTAAAAGATGGACGACGAGGCCAAGTTCCAGCATTAAATTAAACATATCGTATGGTTTGCAGTTCTGCGACTCCTACAATCAATCAAAATTCCATTCATTTAATTCAAGTCTAGATTTAGGAGTTGGTAGTTGGTACCTACTTCGTACTGACAGTGTAGTTATAACCCTGAGTAGGCAATAGCAGAAGCCCGGGGCCCTCTCACGGTCCGGCCCTGGGTGGGTTCCTTATTATAGACCCCATTCATACTTATTACTTCATAAACTACATTTCTTTAGAAATAGAAATTAGACATTTAAAATCTAATTATAGTTTCCATTCATGGTTCATAAACTTTTTTAAGAAATAAGTACATTTTATTTCAAAAGGATATTGTACAGTAATACCATAGGTAATACAACAAAAGAACGGTAGGCTGACCAGTGACCACTAAAACAGGTTTAGATTTTTAACAGTATCAAATTTTATTAGAATCGGAAACACGATAATTGGTAGTTTTGAATAACTTTCAAAGTAAATACCTTATATTATGTACCAGTGAGCACGACAAAAGTAGAAAATATGTGAATAAAAATACTGACAGATTTTAGGGATAAAAGACAGATTTCCCTTACAAGTTTGTCACTTTGTCTTTCGTAGGAACAAACTTTTTTATAGTAAGGGCAAGAGTGCTGTCGCACAAAGCAGACGTGTACTCTAATAAGAGTGAAAAGCGCCATCTAACGAAGTTTCTTAAAACTAAACAAAGGACAAGATCCAACGTCCATACAATTTTGGGCTAATTTTAAAAGTGCCGGCCAACGCAAATAAACCATTTATTAAAATAGAACATAATCTAAGGAATATTTTTTATTATTACACCAAAGTTCTAAGTTAAGTCTCCGAGTTGTTATTCAAGGTCAAACTTTTTTTTATAACATGTAATAAAACTTATTTTATTAATTATAAGTAATAAGTAATCTATCCCAACATCCCTATCCGAGTCATAGAACAGATTAGAGGCCAAATACCTACAAATGATTTGAAAAAATTGACGGACGGAGCCACAACATTAAATCCGCGACTCCATCGGCGGTCGCCTGCTGTTTGGGGTATAGCAGGCTCGTCTTGGAGGAAGGTTTATTTACCTTCCGTCCGTCAATTTTTCCAAATCATTTGTAGGTATTTGGCCTCTAATCTATTCTATGACTCGGATAGGGATGTAGTGGCTGGGGGGTGGGGGGATGATTTTATCCAGATGCATTTTAAATTGAAACAATGGGGGGCGCTAAAACATAATATTTTGTTCTCAAAGTGGGTAGTAGACAAAATAAGACGTTTGGGAACCACTGATCTAGATGAAATAATGATAATAATAATATTATGTATTATAAATTACAATATACATAATTTAGTTAAACTTAAACAATATTATTCAAAAATCTACTATAGTAGCTGCTGTAAAATAAGTAGGTACTACACGGACACATTTAAAACATACTCGTTCATAGGTACCATCGAGGAAATTGATTCCTAGGCAGTCCAACAGACCAACGTCATTTGGTCGGATCATGTCAATTCAATGTTAATTGTGGTCTGTCGGCTGGGTTTGACGTAACGCGACCAAACTACGTAGGTCCCCCATCTGCCTAGGAATCAACTTCTCTGATAGTACATAACTAGTTTCTGTCGATCTCTGCAGCCTTCAGCAAAAAAATAAATGCATTGCAGGAATAAGAGTCAACTTTCTGACACAGATATATTTTCGTATTAAATACGATATTTAAGAAAAATGAAACCAATATTCCATTTTATACAAGTGTCATGTTTGCAATAGGTACTTTTTAATTGCACCAAAGTACGAGATCCCTGAAATATTAAAAGCTAGCTTGGAGACGGTGCTATTATTCACAAATCGCAGGTCTCACTATACTGGTAGGGATCAGATTTTCTTGTAAGCAATATGTTTCCGTCAGAAATCAGAAGGTATAAAATAACATTGTTAGAAGTCTACACTTTACTTAACGGGGAATTGGATGTTTTGTTTACAAGTGTTTGTAAGTGAAGACGCTGAAATAATAAGCCTTGTTAAGGGTATCGTACTAAGCTTTAATACTATAGAGTCTGATGGCAAAAAGTGAGAAAGTAAATTGACTCTAGCAATAGAGGGGTAATTGGAATAAAACATTATGATCCTTTTTAGTGTTCCGTAGCCAAAATGGCAAAAAACGGAACCCTTATAGATTCGTCATGTCTGTCTGTCTGTCTGTCCGTCCGTATGTCACAGCCACTTTTCTCCGAAACTATAAGAGCTATACTATTGAAACTTGGTAAGTAGATGAAGTCTGTGAACCGCATTAAGATTTTGATACAAAAATGGAAAAAAAATTAAAAATTTTAGGGGTACAACTGAAACAAAAAAAAAAATTCGTCTAACCTATGCGTGTGGAGTATCTATAGATAGGTCTTTAAAAATCATGTTGAGGTTTCTAATATAATTTTTTTCTAATCTGAACAGTTTGGGAGAGAGACTCTTCCAAAGTGATAAAATGTGTATCCCCCCCCTCTAACTTCTAAAGTAATGAGGCTTGAAAACTATTTTTTTTTTCTTATTGGTAATTGAAAGACCCTTAAAAAATAGAAACATCGCTGAAAGAATGACTCTGATAGCTTAAAAATTCACCAAGATATGACAATTCAAACATCTCATAAAAAAAATCCGCCCGAAACGCTCCATACAAAGTGCTACGAAAGACTGACGTCACTCTTTCGTAGTTTGTACGGATCGGGTGAGAACTTTGTTCGATAGGTATATTAAATATTGCGTTTATGAAAGTGGTTTCAAAACAAAAGTTGCTTTTAATTGCATAAGTTATCGAATGATATACAAATTTTAAGAAATTTAATTGAAAAAAAAATCGACTTGATCATCCAACTTTGAAGGCGCATAACAAAAAAAAATACAAATGCTATCGAGCTGAAATTTTGGGAACACTTATCTTTTACCGTGATTTCTTTATTTTATTAATAAAATTCGCTAATCTTTGACTTTGTCATCATCCCTATTCTAAAAGGATATATGATGTACATTATTGGTTTGAACGAGATCTAACAAGTAGTTTTTTTATACGTCATAAATGGTAAACCTTCATTTAACTTTCATTAAATCAACTTAAATATAAAAATAAATCAAAAACCTTTTAATTTTATAGAAATAAACCTTATTGCTGCTGCGGAACCCTTCAAGGGCGAGTCCAACTCGCACTTGGCCGGTTTTTTATTTTTCCTTATAGCAGCTGATTCTGTGTGTGAAACATGCAAATATATAAATTTATCCAATGATCAAGGATATTTTTTGAAAATCTGCTGTCAAAATTTGCCATCAGATTCTGGTAGACCTTGTACATTAATAATTAAAAATGTAATTACTTATTATGTAAATGGCAATATTACATTATTGACAATGTATTATGAACTTGGTACTCGCTCATTTTAAGTCCTTTTTCTCACATAATTAGTAATTACTTTTATAATTCTCACCTAGAGTTTTTCTCACCTTTCTGGTGTTTTTCTTTCGACTTTTCATAGTCATTGAGACGAATCCGTTCCAGCGCCTCTTTTATTAAAATCGGAGCACTTTTTACCACTACCTATTAAATTTTTTAATGCAGATCGATTGCGAAAAACGTGTGCTCAGTTTGAAAAACACCACGAAACTTGACAACGAGTTTGTACCTAAATAGATCGTCAATAAAATCGCCAACCCAAGAATTAAAATTTTCCAAAAAAGTACTAGAAGAACTGACCCAAAGTTACGTAGTACCTAACTATTTAGTAATCTGTGCCCTAAGCGGCAAAAAGCTGAAAACAAAGAAGGTACTCTGAAATAATAACAATAAAACTACCCACATTTTTCAACAATTCTACATCGCGGTATTGAAGTTTTTTTACTCGCTTGTCTAAATAGTTACACTTTTCTCCGCTCAGCGGGAGTCCGTGTTTGCTCAAGAAACCAATGAGTATCAGGATGCTACTCACTCGATATGCAATTGGCATATTGTGGTATGCTAAATGCATATTGAGTTTGGCTGTTGCGAATTTCGTGGTTCCGTATGTTTATGTGTGTCGCGGTGGCGTTGGCCAGTGTGATATCACCAGCCGTAGGATATCATGAGATATCGGTAGGACACGGCCTGGCACGTGAGCTGGCAACGCCAACGCTTTTTCCTCTGGTCCCACGATACACGATTGAGCAAACGTTTCGACTCCCTTTTTGATAGTGTAATAATTATTATTTTGTACTACCTATCAGAGAAGTTGATACCTAGGCAGATGGGGGACCTACGTAGTTTGGTCGAGTTGTGTGATATTGTGTCCACAGATTATGATGTGTCAAACCCAGCCGACAGATCGAGGCTTATATTGAATTGTCATATATTAGGACCCAATTTCACCAACCTCTGTTTATTAAATCCTAACAAGGCAAGGCAGACCTTAGAAAATTAAACAGACTGTTAAAATACTTATGTCCTGCAGTAAAAATTTAACAGTGGATTAGTAAATGCAATGTTAAGTGAACAACGAGTGAACAAATATCAATTCGTTCATTCTTATTATAAGGCGACGAAATTGCAATGTACAAGTTTAATACGACACGTTTGCTGCAAATTGCAATGTGCCATTTTCTTCCTTATTCGTATAATACAGTGGCTCCCAACCTTTTTAGAGCTGTTACCCCTATCACAGAATATATATTAGTTGTACCAACCTTTATAAATTTGTATTGGTACATTCGCAAGGTTTATTTTACCCCCGCGGGCGGGGGTAAAATAAACCCCCAGGTTGAGAACCACTGGTATAATACGTCATCTGGTAGATAATGCGACCAAATTAAAATATCACTGATCCCATACATTTGTTACGCCAATATAGTTCTTCATAATTTACCAGGTTAATAATTATTATCTGTCAAAGCTGAAAACATGAATCATAATACAAACTTTTATCTAAGTACATATTTCGATTTGGTAATTTTGATACAAGTTAGTGTCTTTGCATGTCAAGGAAAATCCGAAGGCTTTTTGACAAAGTGAAAATAAATAATTATTCATAATTACTATGAAAAATAATAAATAATAATTATGTAAGGATATAGCGGAAACATGGCGGAAACACTCAAAAGTCAAAACATATACTTTTATTGATATTGGATATTGTCTTTAACAGTTGTTGTTTTGCCTCATAAATATAATGTATAACAGTTAGATATTTAACGCACAGACTACTAAGGGAATACTACGGACCTCCACAGCAGGAATTAAATTTAATCCTTCAGGCCCCGCGCGAGCACCGGTGATCGCGACAACAATAGAATACAATAGCAATTCCTGGAAATTCCGACTGAAGTAACACCGTGTTAGGTGATTTGATATGACATTAGGGCATGGTGGAACGCTCGATAGCTCTCAAGCCATTATTTATTTAACATTGTTTGATTGATGAAACTGGGTCTAAGATGTAAGACATAATCCGACCAAACGACGTAGGTCCGTCAACATGGTATGGTACATTTCCAACAGTATAGCCGCAGTATTACAATTTACAATTTTATGTAATTTTATATATACTTAACAAGTGGAAGATTCTGGGAGCTGTGTTACTAAATTAATGATTAAGTACCTAAAATACGCCTGTTGTCAAATCACTTTTACTTATCTTTGCATCTCCCTGTATTTTTCCCTTATTGCTTTTGTGACAGTATTATTTTTCCGAACATTATCTAATGCTCGCATAATATTTCAATAAAATTAAATAGATAGTTTTAGTCCTAATTAACGGGGATTTGGCAGAATGTCAGAATTAGGACATAACATTCGTTATTCTCGTAGTCAAAGAGTCAAATATCTATTTTATTATCATGTCCTAATTTATACTGTAGGGCGTAGGCAGTACAAAGGCAAATAAATAGTATTTTTATTGGAAAAGTTTATTTTTATTTTTGTTTGTCTCAAAGAAGGCTATATAGATTGAGGAATTAATGTAGGTATTACCAGTCTAAATCGAACAGAAAAGTCAAAGTAATTAAAGAAAGATATTATTTTGTAGGCTGTAACTTGTAATACAAGCTGAATATTGTTAAAAGAAGTACTACGATTGTACTTTGTAGTAAGAAAATTTGGCCGAAATTCAAAGTTTCAGTCTAGACTCTAGACGAAACGCAACAGAAACTTTTATGATTTATACGCCATACTAGACTAGCCAACTTGATCTTAAATATTATTTAAAATATGATCTCGGAATCCTTTTTTTCGGTCAAGTTTCGTGAAAACCACAGACATAGATCAAGATAGATACAGTATGTCTAATGTGAGTAATGTCGCTCCATTTGTATGAAAACGAGCGTGTCACTTTTTGGTTTTTTCCTACCAACTGAGACGTACCGATGATAAGAAACGTGTTCATTATCAAGGCCAATGTTTCTATTTTAATTGCTACAGCTCAATACGACACTTTTAGGCATTTAGGCATTTTTAAAATTCCGATTGACGTCCGATTCCGATAGCAGACTAAAGAGCAGACTTTCGAAAGACGAGCATTGCTCGTCGTTTGGGAACGCGACATGGCACGCGAAGTGCATACCTACACATGGAGTATTTATCTTGATCTTTGTCTGTGGTGAAAACGCAGACTAATTGCCGGTTTTTGATTTTTTTTCTACTAAACAGCGTTGTTGATTGGTTATTATTTGGGCGCGAGCCAATCAAAAGTACTAAATAGACTCATAAATAGTACTTAAATAAGCTCATGTCAAAAAAGTCAGAATCTAGGCATAAATGGTCGCAAACTCGCAACTCGCAATAATAATTACATAAGTTAAACTTAGGTTAGGAATGGAGTTTTGTTTTTTTTAACTTATTTACATTCTACACACACATATACATAGAATATTATGTTAATTCCAGTAAATATAAGGATTCAGCAGCCGACAAGCGACCGAACACCTCGGTAATCCTGTACACTGCGGGATTACTGGAGGTGGTAACTTAACACTTTACCCACACCGGGCAGTGGAATATAATATCTGTATTCTATAGCAATTTAAATAAAAGGCAGTAACTTTTAACGCAATATTTGTTTAGGAAATTAACGATAGTCAGTGATATAGAGTTTACTGTTAAAGTGGCGGCCCTGAAAGAGCACATTTTTTTCATGATTTGTATGGCCAAACACTCAAAGTCATATATTTTCCAATACAAAAGTTAAAAAAGTAACTCTTTCAGCACTGCTACTTTCACAGTGAACTTATACACACCCTAAAGTGATATAACATAGTTTTGTTACGGCCTGTAGATTCTTTCTAGATTTATTGGTTCCCAGTCTAGGAGTCAAGTCGTATTCTCAACCATAGATTTATTATTTCGGCCAATGTGATCTCTAGTATGTGGTGTACTATTATGTAATAACTAGTATATAATGTACTTAGACGAAATTGTCATAAACAAGTATCTCCTGGGGGTAAAGTGAGCTGAGGCGCCGGTGGGTCGCTGGCCAGAATCGATACAACTGTACCGACAACAAAATAACTTACATTTCAAGTTTAATATTAGTTAAATTAAGAAAAATAAAATAAAGACACAAAACTTTAGTACGTGTCAGGAATCAGAATCTATATTTCCCTAATATTATTATTAATAAAAATATTTTACAGATCAAATCAGTTTAGTTTAATTATAACTTCCATGTAATATATAAACCAAAATACTCCAGCACTAAGCGAGGTGACGATAATTATGATTTATGAACATGAGTCTCGATCAGGCAGCATTAAAAAAAATTAAGAAAATCGGAAAACCAAATTGGATGCTGCGGTGCGCGGTGCCATGAAGTATGAACGCACGTCGGACGCACACTCAGAGACAGAAATTAGCATAACAGTATTTTTATTATGTTCATACTTCATATTAAAATATAAGCGTAATTTCAAGCTGATCCAATACGTATAAATAATTATTTTATTACAAATAATAAAGCAATAGTGGTGAGTACTGGTATAAAATAGTATTCCTGGTGTTTTGCCCTCCTTTTACTATGTTTTTGCTGTCAGTACCGTGGATCACCGGAAATAGAAACTAGGTGAACTTGTGGAATATGCTCCTAGCAAATTGAATGTGCTTATAGTAAAACGCATCGGCAGGGGGTTTATTGTCACTTGGCGACAACTAGGCAACCAGTATTGAAGTTCTTCAGAGGGAATCCTGGAGATGATAGGCTTTTAAAAGGAATTCAGATGAAGATCTTCTAAAAAGAGATTAAGTACGCCGCTGGTTATAATAAACTAAGCTGGCCCCTATACAATCAATTTTATTGTGCAATATCACGTATTGTCCAATATTATTGACCGTCTAGGGCCAGTTTTGGACGCGCCCGCCTCTCAATCTTATTGTCAAATAAGTTGTTCAATATAATATTGTTCAATACTAGCGACCCGCCCCGGCGTCGCACGGGTATAAAATATATAGCCACTGAAAAAATGATTAAAATCGATAGCCTATGATCCTTCACGTGGTCTACTTCTTATCTGTGCCAAATAAGATACTTTGAAAAATTGCTCCAGTAGTTCGCGAGAGCCCTTTCAAATAATTTCCCCCGTTTTTTCCACATTCTCCTATTAGTCTTAGCGTGATAAAATATAGCCTATAAGCCTTTCTCAATAAATGGGATATCTAACACTGAAATAATTTTTCAAATCGGACCAGTAATTCCTGAGATTAGCGCGTTCAAGTTGGCCCTTTCAAATAATTTTCCCCGTTTTTTCCACATTTTCCTCTATTTTTTAGCTCCTATTAGTCTTAGCGTGATAAAATATAGCCTATAGCCATCCTCGATAAATGGGTTATCTAACACTGAAAGAATCATCAAAATCTGTTGCGTAGTTTTAAAGATTAAAGGGAACAAAGAGACATGAGGGAAAAAACGCGACTTTGTTATATAAAACAAATACTACTATAATACAATAATACTAGCGACCCGTCCGGGCGTCGCGCGGGTATAAAATATATAGCTACTGAAAAAATTATGAGTATAGCCTTCCTCAATAAATGGGCTATCTAACACTGAAATAATTTTTCAAATCGGACCAGTAGTTCCTGAGATTAGCGCATTCAAGTTAGCCCTTTCAAATAATTTTTCCCGTTTCTTTCCACATTTTCCTCTATTTCTTCGCTCCTATTAGTCTTAGCGTGATAAAATATAGCCTATAACCTTCCTAGATAAATGGGCTATGTAACACTGAAAGAATCATCAAAATCCGTTGCGTAGTTTTAAAGATTAAAGGGAACAAAGGGACATGAGGGAAAAAAGCGACTTTGTTTTATAATAGGTATAAACTATAAAGTATAGATTATTGTAGGTTTAGGGGCACGCTAAGTTAAGTTAGTTAATGCAAAGGCCTTCATATTCTATTTTTTATCTAATTTAAAGGTTCATGTTTAAACATTGTCGGCCTAATCCAAAGGAATAACTGTACAATACGTCTGGGATTAGTCCAGACTCTGGACTAGGACGACTGTGTTTTCTAACATTCATGGCATTCTCCCGAAGCCGTATGTGTTTAGGCCACCATAATATCACTCAGAAAGTACAGTATAAGTCATGTTCAGCGCTCAAAACGAGTTAGTGAGCAGTTTGCTCACGTCAGCACAAGGCAAACACAGGTTAACAACACCCTGCTAGGAAAAATATTGAATAGTTGACTCTCGCTTTCATGCTGCAAACGTATAAAGTACGCATTGCGCCGAGTTACACGCCAGGCGCTTAATAAAACAGCTATGAAACCATTTATGAAACTGTTTTAGTTGCCTGCTGCTTCGTTTATAATGTAAACATGCTCTTCCTTATTCTTGTATATAGGGTATATAGGTACATAAGTATCATATATTACCTGTATAATATACGATAATAGTTAAGTATTGTAAATATTGATTTCTACAGATGTGTTCCGAAATTGCAACACTGGGCATTGCGATTTGACGAAATTTAATTGACTACATAAACAAAAGAAGGCATTGGCTAGTATACAGTTTTGAGTTTATACACACCCTATTCATTGCTTATCACATATCAGTCATGTCAAAAACGTATGTCAAAAACTATATCGTGGTCAGCCAAGGCGCCATGAACAAAAGGTCTTGGAGTTCCGACCTTGGTGCCATCAAAGCAGTGGCTTCATAGCTAGATCATAGATGGCAGACCTACGTTATTTGTTTGGGTTCATGTCAATTCAATGTTAGTTGTGATCTATCAGCTGAGCTATTGAGATAACGCGACCAAATCACGCAGGTCTGCCATGTGCCTATCAACTTCTCTGATACTTTAATATTAACATTATTAAAATAAGTACATACCCGTTAGTCTTCGGCTCCTCCTCGTCATTGCTGACGATGGAGTCCAGCATCTGTATCTTGAGCATTGTGGAGGTCACATGTCACTACCACTTGTCACCAATCACCACACAACACTCACTGAACACCTGAAACAAAAAAAGTTATTGAATAAAAAAAAAGTTTATTATAGTTTCGGAAGAAAGTGTCTGTGTGTCACCTGTGATATTACAGAGTACAGACGGACAGACTTGGGTCCCGTTTTTGCCATTTAGCTACGAAATCCTAAAAAATTTGATAGTTTTAACTTTGAAATACGATTTGCAAGCTCCGGTGAATAAAAATATATTTAAAAACAGTGAAAAACATGACACTACAATAATTATTAACACTAACTTTAAAAAACAAAAAGATCTTCCTCAGACTCGAACCTAGTCGAATTCGATTTCCGCGCTAATTTCAAACTACCCTCAAGCAACTGCATATTTCTGAATCGCGCTATCAGTATTTTTTCGCTTTCTCTAGTAAATATTAGAATTGATAACCCAAATTAGGGGTCCGTTTCTACGCATTGAGTACGTGACGGTATCTGTGGTTCCGTACGTATAATCAAAATTAGACTGGCGGATAACGCGGTATGGATGATGGAATGCACCAAAATGTTTGATTGGAAAGTGAGGCAAGCCCTCAACGCCAATGCCGTAGAAAATTTGACCCCTTTTTTACCCTTTTTTGATCCTTTTGACCACTTTTTGAGTCTTTCTGTCTGCTTTTTAACTATTTTTTTATTTACAGGGTTAAAAGGAAAATAAAATTGGATAAACGCTAAAATACTAATTTTAATGGTTTCCTAAGTAAAGGCTGTCGATAAAAACAAAAAAATACAGTTAATAATTTGTTCATTCAAAATTCTGCTATTTTAAGTCATAATATGAATACAGCTTTGATATGGTTTTGAAGATCATGGCGCATTTTCACTGGTCGATAGAGCCCGCATGCGGGGTGCGGGAGATTTCGGAAACGCATGCCACGACCAATGACAATGCGCCATTAGTTGTCAATAATTAGTTGTCATAGAATCCCAGCATGCTGTATACCGTACGAGTTAACGACTGATGAAAATGCGCCCTCAGGGTAGTTATAAATTATAATAAAATTACATCAATGTAAAATTATAATAAAACTACGAAATGGTCGCATTTAATATCAAATCAACTTTCAAACGCGTCCCTTTGAAAAACCAAAGAAAAATGTTGTTTGAGGTTTGTTTGACGTTTAGTTATGGGAATATTATATATTTTAGCTGTTTCATTCAGACTGAATCGAAGCTGTAGTAATTTTGGATTAACCCACCAATCCGCAAGCGACAGCCGGCTGCCGCATAACAATTCAAAATCTATTGTGTCTGCGATACTAGTTCTTCAATAGCAGAATACGGTCCTAGTTTACAAACAACCCAAAAGCAACAGGTGTTGAATAATGCATTCGAAGTAATTTGTGAGTGGAGTGTCGTGAGAATTACTGATCCGAAAGGGATACGGTCGTGCTGGAATATCGACAAATAGAAGGGATAATGGTATGGTTGAATTTAGATTTTTCGCTAGAAGTCGAGAGAACTATTTCAGTAAAAAAACAATACTTATATTTTAAAAATATTGATATATCAACTAGGATTAACTTTAACAATTAATAATATATATGTAGTAAGTACATTTAAGCATACAATATGATACATAATAATTAAAAGCAATATATAAAAAATCGGCCAAGTGCGAGTCGGACTCGTCCACGAAGGGTTCCGTGCCGTTATTGAGCGAAAGTTGGCAAAAATTGTTTTTTTGTATGGGAGCCCCCCTTAAAATATAATTATTTTATTTGAATTTGTTTTAATAATTATTAAAGAACAAAATATATAATTAAGAATTTTGTGAATATTTCAAGTGCCTTGACCTGCTACCATTATTGATTACGAACAAAAAAGGCCAAAAAAAAATATTACGGAAATTAACCTTAAAATATATATTTATTTAATTTAGTTTAATTTAGTTTTGTTGTTATAGCGGCAACAGAAATACACAATTTGTGAAATTTAAAATTTTAGAAGTCAATGGCGGTTCTTGAGCTACAGCCTGGAGACAGACGGACAGACATCGAAGTCTCAGTAACAGGGTTCCGTTTTTACCCTTTGGGCACGGAACCCTAAAAAATAATTGAAATATTTGTTATTACCGGGGCCAGGGGGGTCACAACTCACATCACATCAACCAATACCTATAAAATTACTAAGGTTGGTACTACCAGGTACTACTTGGTACAACTAATATATATTCTGTGGTACTACTAATAATATATTATGTACTAGCGACCCGCCCCGGCGTCGCACGGGTATAAAATATATAGCCACTGAAAAAATGATTAAAATCGATAGCCTATGATCCTTCACGTGGTCTACTTCTTATCTGTGTCAAATAACATAAGAATTGCTCCAGTAGTTCGCGAGATAAGCCCTTTCACATAATTTCCCCCGTTTTTTTCACATTCGCCTATTGGCTTTAGCGTGATAAAATATAGCCTATAGTCTTCCTCAATAAATTTGTTATCTAGTATCTAACACTGAAATAATTTTTCAAATCGGACCAGTAGTTCCTTAGATTAGCGCCTTCAAGTTAGCCCTTTCAAATAATTTTCCCCGTTTTTTCCACATTTTCTTCTGTTTCTTCGCTCCTATTAGTCTTAGCGTGATAAAATATAGCCTATAACCTTCCTCGATAAATGGGCTATCTATCACTGAAAGAATCATCAAAATCCGTTGCGTAGTTTTAAAGATTAAAGGGAACAAAGGGACATGAGGGGAAAAAAACGACTTTGTTTTATAATAAGTATAGAATATATTATGTGACTAAGGTAAATTTTGTCACTACTCACTAATCTCGTGGTTTAGACCAAAACAATATGCAAAATAACCACCATCTATGATGGATAATTCATTAATAGCTGTCAAAACAATTTCCTTCTAATCAATTTTCTACCTCACATCACAATCGGTAACCCCGATTGATATAAATAAATACATGAATACTTTGATATTGTACAAATATTAACATAAAGGGTAGAAATATAACGAAGCAATCAAATAATGAATTATGTCAAGCTTCAAATATGAATACGAAATGAGAATAAAATATAAACAAAAACCAGTGAAGTGTGAATACAGGGCCGTATTCAAAGCATCCCGAAGTTATGTAATTACGTGGTGCTTACAAAAATTTCGGACTTTTTCCAATGAAAACTAGCTCCCATTACAGTCTTTGAATTAAAAACTTGACCTGCTTGTTGTCATAAATAATCGTGGTTTTATAAGTGTTTGATGTAAAAACTTCAACTAAGTAATAACTAATAACTATAATAAAATTGTAATATTAGAACAAATTTTGTTAGTTGTTAAAGATTTTTTTATTTTATAAAAATAAATCATTTTTAAATATCGTCTGTTTTAAAGTTTTTACTTCTTAAAATAATATAAATTTTTACCTTAGCGCCATCTGTGTACAACCTTGATAGGTTTTTAATAAATCGTTGAGCATTATTGCCTTTTTGGCATCCTAGATGGCATTATAAAGTGTTTAAGGGATTTTTGACTTTTAAACTAAATATGTATTCAAAAAATTACAAAAAAACAGAATGTTTTGAAATCTATAATCATTATGAATAAGATAAATTAGTTTCTTGCCTGCAGTATCCAAATAAGTAAAAAGTGACACAATTTTTTATGCATTCCTGAATCGCGCTATTGAAATTTTTTTCGCCTCGTGCATAACTGTATGTATCAAAAGCAAACCCAGCGGGGTGTCCGGCTCTTCTCGGGGAAACGTATCTCGATACGATATCATAGTGCTCTTGTAAAATTGATATATTGTAAACCTTGAGTTAAGAAATTGTAGTACTGCATTGGAATTTGGCAGGTTTAAAATGGGGCTGAGAGAGAGGTTAGCGCCGGACCGTCTCTCTCGCTCTATCATGTCCGGAGTTCAGTCTACTGTTCTCTCAACCACCGCAGAAGAGCTTCATTGACACCCTTTTTGGTTTTTTCATTTTTCATTTTTTAACTGAAAAAAAAAATTAATTAAAAGGTTTTTTAATAGTAAGAATTCATAAAATTCTAAATGTGAAAGATTTTGTGCTTTTTTAATAAAAAAAAATGGTTCTTTAATTATCTTTAAAATACACTTGTTGACTATTCTAGTAGGCATAGATACAAAAATAAATTGTGTCGAATCACCATGTATCGTAATTTTGCAACTTCAGAGTCCGAGCCTGCGCTTCCAGCACGTGTCGTTTCAAAGAGACCAAAGACAGCTCTTATTATGTGAGTTGTGACACTTGTAGGCTTTTCGATACGATTTTTCAAGGAACTTTCTTAAAATAGGTAATAGGTATACAAATTACAATATACATACCCATATAATATTCTATTCTAAGTTGATTTTAAAGTTGCCCACACCTTCATTCACGCAGAAGTTCGTTTAATGAGTAAGAACTGTGTATCGTAACATCGTAACCGTACTGTGTATCGCAATTCTCAACACATGACGTCACAACAGCTGTCCTATGTCCTTTTCTGGGACTGAAAGTGTCAGTATATTTAATTTTATCTTTACATAATATCGGTTAAGCGGTTTTAGCGACAAGAACATACAGGTTGATGGAAAATAAACCTTAGAACTCAAAGGTCTGAATGAGGATCTGAATCTCTCGAATTAAGGTAAGTTTGACAAATGTTACAGCAGCTCAGATCATGTTACAAGGCACTTGCAACTCTTCCAGTATTGCGATCAATGGGCGCTTTTCATCATGCGATCTGCTCGCTCGTTTGCGTAATATTTATTTTAAAAAGTGTCCTCGAACAAGGACGAGGACAGTGCTTCCAAAAAGGTGTCAAAATTGTCTTCGGCGCTGGTGTTGAGGTGTTGACATGCACTCAGTGCCAAATGTCACTCACCGTCAAATGAGGTAGGTCAAGGTCACGGGAAAATACACCCTATAACTAAGCCAATAAAGTCGGATTTAGGCTAGCTCCTTCCACTAGTTCAACGCGAAGATACGGACACCCATAGTAAAACATGTACTGGGGTATATATTCCAAAAATCTCAAAAACTTCGATAGCACGATTCAGGATGGCTACCTGAGTCCCCAAAAGTAGACAATAATCTATTTTTGGGTCCATTATTCGTCTATTGTATCGGTTATTGATTCCCTTGTTCAGTAAATTTTTTGTAAGGGTTTGAACAGGGTAATTTGCAGCAGAGGTAACAACGATAATGCGACTCAGGTAAGAATTAAATAATATTATAAATTATATTTAATGTATTTTTTATTATGATTTATGATTATGACGTATACTTATTTAAAATATTTTAAAGTAAAATTACTTACTTATTTACTTATAACAAAATATAATTTTGTGTGTTACGAGTTAGGATATAAATAATATTATAATAATGTCCAAAGGTTGTTCTCCAATATCCTTAGTCCATAATCGATACCTTTTTTTTCTTCCTATAATCAATATTCCATCTAATGTACTGTACATAATATTACTCCTTTGAGTATTAATTAATATTAAGTGTTATTAATCATCAAAGTAAGTATTACTCATAAATATTAATAATTTTGAAACAAATTAAGCTATGCATTTTAAGTGCGCATATTATATGTAATGTATATATTGCTATAAAAATGTAATATCTAGTGCCACAAAGTATGGAGTCTTGTTCAGAAATATTGCGCCATAACAATATTATTATGAAAGTAAACGTTTCCTAACAAAGAGCGAATACAATGAAACTTGGTTATGGTTCCAAAAGAAAAGTAAAATACTTTTGCTTTTACAGCAAGATGCAATGAAATTTCTTCTCATTGGATTTGTTGTTACTAATCATATTTAATAAGATTCATAATATAATATGTATATACTGATTTTTCGTTTTATTATTCGATAGTTTGTCTTACATTAAAAATTTCCTAACGCATAGTAGCTTAATATATTGGATAAAATGAAATAAAATTAATTATGCTTTCTCTGTTCAACGATTACTCTGTATTCGGATTTCGGTATCATACATATTGCTGTATTACGATCATCATTCATGTAAAACACATCCCCACGTAATCAAAAGCCAATAAATCCAAATTATTTGTAATATAATCCATACATACATATTTTCGCGTTTATAATCCATACTTAATATTATTCCTTTACTTTACTTATACTTTTTAGCCCGGAATAATGTACGGTACCCTCACTTCTCGCGAAAACGAATTTTGGCGCAACAGAGTTGCGGGCGTCAGGTTAACTCAGGTAGTTATTTTTAAGTTATAACTTATAAGTCTGTTTTTTTATATTCTATTTGTTTGAGACTGCGGAAAATTATAAGATAATTTACAGGGTGT
Source organism: Lysandra bellargus (assembly GCA_905333045.1). NCBI lineage: Eukaryota > Metazoa > Arthropoda > Insecta > Lepidoptera > Lycaenidae > Lysandra > Lysandra bellargus. Next base: position 8,016,652 of record HG995351.1, on the reverse strand, counting down.
TATTTAAACGGTTAGCAAAGTATTGGTATATTTGTGAGCAGAAATATGTAATCGGTAAGCTAAAATTGATAGTTGGACAGCAACTTGTGTTCAGCAAATATTTATAAATCAGTCTGCAATATATTAAATTTCATTCTGAATAGCAGTAATTTTTTTTGACAGCCGAGTATTTATCAAAGCTGCAATGAGTGGCCTATACCTAATTAAATTTTGGTAAGCACTCTGAGAATAAGCAAAAAATCATTTTAGTGCCGCTAAAATTGGAATGTGTTTGTTTTTGTTTTGGCGGAGGGCTACGCCCCTCGAGCCCCCCTTTCGGGGGGGCTGGACCCCCCGGCATTTCTACTTACTTCTGTTAAGTATTTTTATAAATAATGAAATTAAATAAAATACTGAAACGTTTTCTCTGCTGACCGAATATATAATCTTGCTGACCAAGTAATTATTCTACCGAGTGACTGTTTATTTTGAAGATACATAATAAAACTCGCTGCCAGTTTGTGTTTAAATAGGCTACTTGACCTACTTTTTTTCTTCATGCTCAACGCTTCTTAATCATTAATTTTCACAAAAAAAAACTAATATTTTAATATTTTACACAGTAGAAACCCATAAAAATGTTTATTGAAAAATACATCTCTTAAATGGCGCCGAAAACACTGTCCGCCATAGTGTGACGTCATACGTTTTGTATTTTAAACTCTCTTTATTGAACATTTTTTATGTGCTAAATGTACGAGTCTAAAAGTGCCCAAAAATTATAAAAGAATTAAATAAGAAATTAGAAATCATTTGTAATGTTGAAAACTTTTGGAGAAAAGTTTTGGCCATTACATTGACGGCTATTTCTTGCAAACCAAATTTTTAAATGGCATACGCAATTAATTACTTCTCTATTATATGCCACATTTTTTTATTAAAAGTATAGTCGCAATGTAATCTGTTAAAATGTAGGGAGCCTTTCTATTGATTTATATTATCTTAAAACACAGATTACTACATATTAAGTTAGTACTACGTAATCTACTTAAAAATAAAAATATAACACAACAAATAAAAAATACTGGATTACAACCTTTGAAGAATGTCCCAGATATCTAATTATTTTCTTAGGACAGCCTCAAGGAACAAAAATAATATCTTGGGACGAGGCACGCGTACAGTATTAAAGTAGTTTCCTTTAATAAGTACTGACCTAATTCTAGACGGCTATTTGGATCTAGAAAAATAGTAATACTGTCTGTAATAAAAGTAATGAGAGCGAATATTGTACTGTATTAATCCAATTTGTTTGTTACATAAGGGTATGATAATATTATATTTTCAGGGGCGCGTTTTGCGACAAGATCTCGACTCCCGTTGTCCACTGACCTCCAAACTAAAAAACCTCATATTAACAAAGTGAAAAGTCTTGTTAAGTAATAAAGCTATAATGTGCCATAAGTCATAACAATGTACACGTCTGATAATGGTCTCGTTGAGAGATTTTTTTCTCCTTTAGGTACTTATGTAAAACTCCCAATTATCAAGACACTTTAGGTCTTAGGATACTATAGTCGGCCCCGGATTTATAAAGAGGCTGGCCTAGGGGCGGCAGCGTCCTAGGGGCCTGAAAGCGGGACTGTCCCGCCCAAAGCGGGACGTATGGTCACGTTACCTATGTCCTATATCAGGGGTCACCAATTAGTTTCGCTCGGGGTCCATTTTAAGAAATGTAATGACCTTCGCGGTCCACACATTTTACAAAAAAATATTTTTTAAACAAATAACGAAAATTACAAAGGTATAAATCAATGAGAAAAGTGACAATTTTTGTTGCTAATTATATATGTCTGAAGATTGGAGAGAAATTGGTGCAAGCTATTGACATATTTAAACGAAGTTCATCTTCGAAAATGCTTGGTCAGTGGTCCGCACACATTGGGTCGGCGGTCCGGATGCGGACCGCGGTCCGCCATTTGGTGACCCCTGTCCTATATTTACTCCTCAACGCCTCCGTGGTCCAGAGGTTCAGAGCTCGGCTTTTAACTCGGAGGTCGTGGGCTCGATTCCCGCGTTGGAAACATGTTATTTCCAAGTTTGGTTAGGATAATGCAGGCTGATCACCTGATTGTCTGACAAGTAAGATGATCCATGCGTCGGATGGGAATGTAAAAAGTCGGTCCTGCGCCTGATCTCTCGCCAGTCGAAAACACTTGGGCACTATAAAATTACTCCTGCGTATCTGGCCTGGTTTCAATGAAACCGGCCACCGTCACCGAAACCGGTGTAGGAGCTATTATTATTATATTTACACCTTTTTTAAGTCTGTCATATTTTTTTAAGAATGAGTCTAAAGTTCTAAACACACCATGCCGAAGATCCGCGGCCTAAGTTCCGTGGCCGATATTATAATATATAACGTTCCGACGATGCATTCAGCTGATATTATGACACACGATAAGAGCCGAAATTCATACCAAACTTTTTATTTGCCCAAGCAACAATATCAATTGCCCAAGTTGCTCGTCTAGCGTGTGCAGGCACAATAATTTAAAAATACAACGTGCTCGAGTTTCATATAAAAATTCAAGTACAGAGAGAGATACAATGTTGTCTTACAACAAAATGGAATGAAAATACCGCTCGCTTTTGATTTTCATTCCATTTTCGAAATTGTTTTTATTGCGAATTATGTTTTAATGCATTCGTAGGCGTTTCGGGGAGCCCCTTATTCTGGAACCTCATTTTGTTCGCAAATCTTGATTCAGCCACAGTCGGCTGCCGTCGACGTTTAAAAATGAAAACGAAGTACATCCGATCCATAAAGTTAATTTCCGATAGGTATATTACGAGTACCTTTATGGTCCGATCGGAACCAGGGTTGCCAATTATCGCATTTTCTATTATTTTACAAAGCCTTTTTTGAGTTTGAGTCGCTAGTTAATTAGCCCTCTTACAAAAAATGATAATATTCACGCAGCGTATAATTAAACTATAATTTAATGGTCCTCTGTTTTTGTCTGTCATGTGATTTTGGCAATACCTGTGTCAGACAAAGACAAGCTTGTATAATTATTAGCTGTGGGAATACTTTTATTTAAAGAGGAATAGTAGTGTGCTTTTTTCAGTACATGGATAGATGGCAGACGTCATTTAGGGTTATGTAATTTTATTACTATAAATGTGATTTATGTCTTATTGGCTGGGCACAATAGACATAACTACCTGTCTACTCTGGGCTGGGTTTGACAAAACGCAACTAAATCACGTAGGCCCTCTAGGCATAAAGTTTTTTGATGGTACCGCGCATATTTTTGATACAAAGGGGAGTTACGGTAGATCTCCAATTCTAACCAGAATTTGTCTTCCAATTTCCCTGAGTTTGTTTACAACTAGGGCAACGAGTGCAAAGTTTTCGGGTTCCCAGAACTTTTCCGAAATATATTTATGTACTTACAACAAGTCTCTACAGCTGTTGGATTGGTTATAAATTGTAAGTACTAAGAAATACCCGCTTTGTAGAGTACATAGTTTAGGTTAATAATTATAATACTTATCCCTCCTTAAATGTTATTTTTATTTTGTTATCAGTATTTGTTGCTATAGCGGCAACAGATATACACAATCTGTGAAAATTTCAGAAGTCTAGCTATAGCAGAAGCGGTTCTTGAGATACAGCCTGGAGATAGACAGACGGACAGACATACAGACATACAGACAGACAACGAAGTTTTAGTAATTAATAATTATAGGGTCTTGTTTTCACAGTTTGGGTACGGAACCCTTATGGTAACTTTATATTATAACTAGACGTTCCCCGCGGCTTCGCCCGCCTAAATTAAGAACTTCACAAACAAATTAGTCCACAAAAATAGCCTACGATCCTTCACGTGGTCTACTTTTTATTTGTGCCAAATAAAATAAAAATTGCTCTACAGTAGTTTGTGACATAAGCCCTTTCAAATAATTTTCCCAGTTTTTTTTTTCACATTTTCCTCTGTTTCTTTGCTCCCCTTAGTCTTAGCGTGATAATGGATTATTATAGCCTTATATAGCCGTCCTCGATATAATACGAGTTATCTAACAATGAAAGAATTTTTCAAATTGGACCAGTAGTTTCTGAGATTAGCGCGTTCAAACAAACAAACTCTTCAGCTTTATATTAACACTAGAAGTCCCGCGCGGCTTCGAAAAGCAACAAAATAGCTTATGTCCCTTCTCGAGGTCTATATGTGACGTTATCTGGGAAAAGGAACCTTATGGAGGGTTTTAGTTTCCGAGATAATCGCATTTAAAGTAAAGTGTCGAAAAAAATCATTTTTTCTTTTTTTGCTCCATGTTAATAAACAGACTCTAAATTTTGGTATGACTGAGACACAGGTTTTAAAAACGATTTTTTATAGGTTAAAATTGAACTTAAAGTTTAGTGAAAAAGGGACCTTATTGTCGGTGCTGCAGTCGAGAGTCGATTGCGGCTTTCTTTCGGCACGGTATCTACTGTTATACTACTAGTAATTTGCACCAAGCTGAAAATCGGTAACATTGATTAGAATATCTGGGGGCACGGCAGTGCCCCCGCCAAGTAGAGCGCGAAGCAAACACTGCAGTACCATCATTTACAGGAACCATTTCACCACATTTTAGGGACCTCTAGAGGTCATTAAGTTCCGAATTTAAGCTAAAGCAAAGTTTCTCATTTATGACACTCACTCACTCACTCAAGATCATCAAAATAGAACTAGTACTTCCACAGAAATAAGAAGTACTTCCCATAGACTTAGAGAACTGAAATTTAGCACAGTTTAGGGTTTAATGGCCATATATAGGGAAAACCATAAAAATTAGCCACGTGCGAGTCGGACTCGAAATTAGGTTTTTTGTATGGGAGCCCCCCTTAAATTTTAATTTCAAATTAATCCTGATCAAAGGTGATCAACCTGCATTGTCCTAACCAAACTTAGAAATAATACGTTTCCAACTCGGGAATCGAACTTACGACCTCCGAGTCAAGAGCCACGCACTAAACCACTAGACCACGGAGGCGTATGTAACACGTGTGATGCCAGATAGTGACGTTTACACGAGCGCGCAATCCTACACGAGCGATATGATGAAACCCACTACTTACGGCTCAGCTTAAAAAATCAATATGTTTCTAAAAAAAAGAAGTGAAACCCCACCAAAAATATTTTGTAAAAAAACTAGCCAAGTCTCGAATCTCGATGGAGCTGATTGTTTATCTCTAATAAGGGTTCCTTGTTGACTACGGAACCCTATTAAAAAGTAATGAAATCTAGACAAAGTCGTACTAAGTCTGAGGTTCCTTTATTTTTATAAAGAAATCTCAGAAATATAATTAAATAATGAAAAATATAATTAAATAAATATTTAAATAAAATAAAATAAAAATAAAAAATAATGTTACAACTACGAAATTAATAGTATTTTTGTATCTTCTTTTATTTTTTATGCAATAAGCGGGCAAACGAGCAAACGGGTCACCTGATGGAAAGCAACTTCCGTCGCCCATGGACACTCGTAGCATCAGAAGAGCTGCAGGTGCGTTGCCGGCCTTTTAGGGGGTAATAGGGGAGGGTAGGGAAGGAAATAGGGAAGGATAGGGGAGGGAAAAGGGTAGGGGATTGGGCCTCCGGTAAACTCACTCACTCGGCGAAACACAGCGCAATCGCTGTTTCACGCCGGTTTTCTGTGAGGACGTGGTATTTCTCCGGTCGAGCCGGCCCATTCGTGCCGAAGCATGGATCTCCCACGTCACGTCTTTTAACTTTATTACTAAAAATGTAACGACCGACATAAGGTCTCTTTTAATATTTATGAATACTTCTATGGTAACTATGAGAAATTACATGTTTTTGGTACACGTCTTGTTACTAAAGGATAATTAAAGTTATTTAAAAAATAAGAACTTCAATGTTAATAAAAATGTATTTTTTAAATTTTTGTAATTTATTTTTATGATATTACTAAACTTTTAATCACCGACAATAAGGTCCCTTTTGAAAAGTGTTAAGTGTTTGTACCAGCTTTTCACTAAACTTTACCTTGAATTTTAAGACAGAAAAAAGTTACTTTTTAAATAAAAGTTTATATATTTGATCTCATTTGACTAAGTTTAACTGTAGTAAATATATATTTTTGTTGATTTTGACTGATTAATAAGATTAGTAGAAGCACAATGTTTATTTGTTCAATTTTTTTTTATACAATCAACAATGTTGTTTAATATCGAAGACGTCTCTATTTAGTAAAAACTGATTCGTTTTATATTATTCTTTTATAAAAGCCAATAGAAAACATAGTATAAGTGAAATATTTAGTAAAAACCATCTTGGGCATTTTCATTACATCATGCACTTTGGCGTGGTAAACAACAGGAATAGAGTTATAAAATTATATAATTTTAAGTTAAAATCTAAAAGACCATATAATGTACTTCCCAAAAAACATAATATCTATGTAACTTCCCACAATAACATACTTTTTTGGGTTTCGAAATTTGAATGCGATTTTCTCAATATCACCTTTTACGACTTTCGAGTTTCAACATTTAAAAAAAAAATATTTGCCAGGCCTACATGCATGTTATTTACATGGTTCGATAGCTTATTAAATGTAGATTATGGGGATGCTAATAACTCAATACCGACAATAAGCTCCCTTCACGCTGATAACGTCACATATATGTGCCAAATAACATAAAATTTGCTTCAGGAGTTCGTGAGATAAACCCTTTCTTATATTTTTCCCCGCTTTAACCATATTTTCAAGTTTCTTCGATCCTATTAGTTTCAGCGTGATAATTATATGTATATGTATATATAGCCTTCTTCGATAAATGAGCTTAGATCTAACACTGAAAGTTTTTTTTAAAATTCGGACCAATAGTTCCTGAGATTAGCGCGTTCAATCAAACAAATAAACAAACTTTTCAGGTATAATATTAGTAAAGATTTTTTTAATAGCTTGACCAAATCGAATCTCAATCTAAAATACTATGAAAAGTAGCAATAACGGGATCATAATAGGCGCATAATCATGGGATGATGCATGCATAATATGGCATATGGTAGATATGATGATGATGATGAATGTAATTTGCATAGTATCATAATATTATGCTTTCCGTTCTTAAAACAACGCCGAAACTCCCAAACTTGTATCTATAAAGAATCAGGAGTTCTCTCAGCACCTTCCGAACCATGGTCTACCTGGTGCAAAATCTTACTTGTTGGTAGCATAATAATATGCTTAGACTACTTCTCGCGAAACCGAAGTCACCACATGTTTCCATATAAATTTTGAGGAGTTCCCTTGATTAGATAATAGATAGAATAAAATATAGTACAGATTAAAAAAAAAGTTTTAAAACGCTCTTATAATACAAGTAATATTCTGTACACCACACTTTTTACGGTCCACAATAAAAGAAAATATTTACAAAACTATTACAAAATTCCTAATAAGTACCGAAATAATATTATCTAGAATTCAACTAATGCTAAACATTGCAATTCACAAGGCTGTCTATTGAGGTATTTCTAATAACTCATAGCTTGGCAGACGAAAATACATTAAGGATGTATACCAGGGCTTCTCAAACTGCGCGTCGCGACGCTCTGTGGCGTCGCAGAATCTACGCAGAAACGAAGACCATATAGTCAAAATATTAGGTGTATTAAGTCTACGTGGAAAAACTAGCTGATTATTTATCAGACTATCAGGAAGTTTCGAAGGAGTAAGGCAACAAAATATATAGACACGAGAATATAAGATATTCCGGTTGAATTATTATAGTTTTTCACTAAACATAATAATTTCTGGAAGTCCATTTATTACAGTTAAGGGCCGGGACACAAAAACACGGCACGGCGCGTCGTAAAAAACCCACGACACGGCGACGTCGTGCCGTAGAAACTCACGTAGAAATTCAAGATGAGTTTCTACGGTACGACGTCGTACGACGCCGTACGGCGCCGTGCCGTGGGTTTTTTACGACGCGCGTCCGCACGTCGCCGTACGGCGCTGTACGACGCCGTACGACGTCGTGCCGTGTTTTGTGTCCCGGTCCTAAGGTTTAAATACTCGTATCTTCTCTCTCATCTGGCTACATCGCCAAAAATATATTGAAGGGGTCGCAATAAAAATAAGTTTGGAAAGTCCTGGAGCGTACCCAAAGTCGTATTTTATTACATTAGGCATTACGTCTAAGACATAAAAACAAATTGGTTTATATGCCTACAAATACACGAAATGATGACGAAATGTGTTTTTTCTTCAATCTTAGTATCCTTATTATTAAAAAAAACGTCTAATAATTATTATTATCTAATTTATATTAATATATTAAGTAGTATATAGATCAGTTGTTTAATAGCAATATAGTATCTCATCAGTCATCAGTCATCAATATTATACAGGCTGTTTCAAAAGTGGTATGGTAAGCCGAAAGGAGGTGACTCAGGGGGTCATTCTGAACAACTTTTGTTCTAAGACTTTTGGAAATTCGGTTTTGAAAAAATGTTTGCTTTTCCGTGGTAACAACTCACGTTACCAAAAAAGTTTATACGAAGACACAGTACCATGTACAACAAAGTATACAACAAAGAAAAATAAATTCACTTCAATCAAATTCACGTTAACCCCTATCAATTTTTAATGCGTTCGTTAAAAAATCGAATCGTGTAAAGGGGTTTGAATGACAGATTAATCAACCAGTCATGTTATCTCAGCTATACAATGAATTTTAATCTTCTTCGATCAAAAGGCTAAGGCAAGTTATAGTAAGTAACCTATAAAATAATCTTATTGTTAAGAAATAGTGTGTGTCATTAAAAAACTGATCGCTTTTTGAAAAAACGTAGGTATAAGGTGAATTCTAATACAATGAATGGGATGTCTGCCCGTCTCTTGCGATTAAGAGTTCTGGAGAAAAGTAAATTTCAATTCTTGAAAACGTGCGGTTCCCACGCGACAAACGAAATTTGGATAAACTATGTTGCCAGCACCATCACTTACACTCTACAGGATTTAACAAAACTAATTGATAATACTTTAGGATGTATAATATGTATATGTGTCCAGTGTCCCCTATATTGAGTTCACTGTGACAGCAGAAGAGCAATTTTTTTTGTGATTTGTATGGGCAAGCGCCCGAGCTGCAGGTGTTTTCCCATACAAAAGTTAAAAAAAAGTTACTCTTTCCGCGCGGCTACTTTCACAATGAACTCAATATAGGGGAGTAAAGGGACTCACTCATACAGTATATAATATTATCACTTAGTTTTGTTACGCCTTGATGAAAATAAGTAGATAATACAATATCGTATTATGAGATTCCACTTCCTGATAAGTGCTGGATAGGCTATCCACCACTAAACTCGTAAGATAGAGTATGGAGAATCTGTCAAAAAAGTTGTGAATAGCCTATTCGGCACTTTATCAGGAAGTGGTGAAACAGACCCTTAATTCTTACTTACTTCTTACCCTACAGTAATACACAATAACTTATTTAAGTGGTTTGTACGGTCTCTAAATGGGCCCATTCACGGCAGTCCGCCGTGCAGGACTGCAAATGGATATAGCTCACTGATTGGTTCACACGATCGGAAACACCGAGTGTGAACCAATCAGTGAGCTATGTCCATTTGCAGTCCTGCACGGCGGACTGCCGTGAATGGACCCTTTAAGACCCTTACTACGGTTTCCTGGAAAATATTCCCCGGATCTAGTTTCAGTGATAAAATATGCTCACTCGTGTCGAAATGAGGGAAGTTTATTCTCTAGAGCCTTTAGCGAGAAATATAAATGGCCGAGTCCTATTTACCTTCGTCAGTGTAAATAACATACCGTAGACAAGAAGATTATACCGAATCGAACACACAAGCGTTATTTGAAAAAGAAAAGAGGGCAGAATAACGCAGTAGCGTGCACGAAAACCTGGCCTGTGTCAGAGTGTAGACAGAATTATTAAGAGTAGGTAAGTACCACGATTTCAAACAAACGGGCGAATCTACGCGAGTTGGGCGCGAGTAACAAACACTTTTGACATGTTTCACAATGCCGAGTACCTACGCATAAAGGCCGATTCACACCGGAATGGTAGCGCAGCAGCGAGCATCTTCAGTGTCATATTATGATTTTAAAATTTTTCTTCATAATTGTAATACTTACATAGATTCGCAATCCAGTGTAATTCGGCCCTTAGTACTGCGCGCGCCGGCCGATCTAATATTTTCGAGATCTCTTCTGAGTCGGCCTTCTCGTTAGTTCTTACTCTGACTCTGTGTTGCAAGAATTTGTTTCAGAAACACAGCTGAGTAAGGTCGTTTGTCTACCGCCGACGTCACCGGGACGTCACCGACAAAAATTCAAATAAAAGGCCACTTTATGACCTAAGCTATAAGTTTTATTTTGCTCTACGCCACTACAAAGCAGCGGCGGTATGGGTCGCGAATGTCTAAGTGTCTAAACACACTATGCCGAAGTTCCGCGGCGGAAATTATGCGTGATTACGTCAGCAATGTCAAATGCATACAATATATTATATAACGCGATGGAATTTCGGCATGGTGTGTCATTGGTAATTTAAAATACATTGCAGGCGGAATCAACCCGAACTTCCGACGCGTAAATTCGGCATAGTGTGTTTAGACACGCATTCACGTCTTACTAAAACACTAAACTAATTGAGTCGAGGAATCGAACATAGTTAATAAGTACATTTAACCACTAAAATTGAAATTAGCTCCATTTTGGGATACGTTTTAAAATCGGTTTCCGCGCGATAATCGTATTTCCACGCCAACGAAGTTGCGAGCAACTAGGCATTGCTCCCTACTTCGTTCGTATCGACTACAAAAAACGAGCAATAGTATAAGTACCTACCATACCATATTAATATTATAATTAATGTGACACTTGAAAGTGTATTTGTATAGGTCTTCACGCCTAAACCGCTGAACCGATTCTGTTGAAATTTGGTATGGAGTCCCAGGACATAGGATACTTTCCAACCGAGAAAAATGTACGGATAGAGTAGGTAGAGTCTCCAAACATAGGATACTTTTCATTCCAGAAAAATACACTTACGGATCTTGCGTGATAAAGGAATTTTAGCGTATCGGAGGGCATTATAAAAGAAAATAAGAAATTAATTACTATCATAAGACTTTTGTACATGGAGGGGAAAAACATCGCTTTTCATTACACACTTTGTGCGTTAACTGGTTCTGACAGTTTGTATGAGTTTGGGAAAAGTTCAAGTTCGCAGAACAAGATTTGTATGAGCCCGCACTGAACTTCACGTAATTATACAAAATTTATACCTATATGTTACATATTATACATGAGTGTTTGTTTCCCATAGGAATATTAGGGTGTCACATATCATTTAAAATTTCAGCTATTAATTAATAATATGTGGTTTAGCTAGCTGTTGATTTATTATGTGTCAGACATAATAGTAAGGGAGGAGAAGGTGCTAATTTTGTAGTCACTCGAGCGTCATGGAGACCCAGTAGGTTTTTTACATTAGGTAAAACTGATAAAAAAATAATAAGAGCGTTTTTTATTTTAGCGGTGGGTTCAGAAACTGCGGCCATTTTAAAGTTTTGAAAAAGAAAATATACATATTCAGAAAATTGCTTATTTCGGTCAGTTATTATTATATTTTAAACAACAAGGATTAAATCATTTAGTTTAGTGCAAAATAAAATATCTGCGAAGTTTAGTTAGGAAAATATGAAGGTTTATTTTTTTATATTTTAAAATGTTCCTACAGGCTTACCTTATCTTTGAATCGTCAGTGCTTTTTATGGGAGCTTCTTTGGGGTATACTAAACATCCCCTATCTTAATCTGACAGATCGGATGACATTTCATTATTTAAAAAAAAATACCCACCACGTGAGAAATCTGATTTCTATACTATGATAATTAGACACATGTCGGAAGCCTATACAAGCTTAAGGTGATGCCGCGTTAAAGTAAGAAACCGTGTTGGATATGTTTTAGATTGCTTGTTTTCTATGAGAGGCCGGGCCGGCCTCTCATAGAAAACCAGCAATGGAACAGCAAAAAATGGAAAGGGCGTAAGTGACAAAATGGTTTTTGTCGCGTAATTTAAAAACCATAAATACATTGCATATAAGCTATGCACATATTAAAGTGTATGCTTCAACTAATTTATGTACAAATTTTGGAACCTTTAATCACTCTCCACTGTTGGAAAAATAGGAATCCCATTTTTAAGGAGGTCTTTTCGATTGATAATTCTGTATTATAAAAGTTGTCCAATCGTGTTATGCTATGGGCAATTCAAAGACAAAGACATGATGAATACTGACAATGAACTTTAATTTCTTAGCTTTAGTCATTGCTGAGAAAAATCGGCATCGTTACAGCCAAATTATCAAGGCGTCGCCTTAATCTGACACGCTCAAGCTACTCCCAAAATCCCCTCTTCTCCTCCTCTACTATAATATACGATAAGTTTCTACTTATTACCACAACCGCACAATTCTTAGATAACTGTTCGAAATTGTTGCTTACCGTATAAATACTTATTCAGAACGAGTAACGACAATGAATACAAGCCACTGGCTGAAATCAATAATAATTAATATTATCCTTAAATATCCTTTGATAAATTTTCCACTATGTTTTGTAGCACTGACATCTTACCTGTTTTATTCAGTAACAACATTCTATTCACTAGCAGCTAGCTCAACGTCAATCTTCGTTTTATTATTGAAAGAGCGCCGTAATAAAACCGCCCAAATATTATTGTACGAAAATCCTGATATTGCGCTTAAGCCTTGTAAAAATATGAGTTATGAAGCTTTTTCGGTTATTCCAGATCTCAATAACATTCTGTTTGGTGTATGAATATTGAAATCATAATATCGTCTATGACTATACTCCAAGTAAACAATGTAAACATTATTTTTCCTTAGGCCAGGGTACGGAAATAATTTCTCTTTTTATGCGTTTTTCTTTTTACACCAGTAAAGGATAAAAAATAAAAATACATACAGATACGATAATATGTACAATGTACATATTATTATAATACGCTTGTTACTTGATTCTATCATAACAACTAATAGGGTCCCGATTTCAGCCCTTGGGTACGGAATAATACTAACTATAGGCCATAGGGCTTATAAGATTCTCACCTAAGGTACAAAGCTACAATCATAGAATATCTTACAAGGTAGAACATACCTCAATGTAGACGAAAAGTGAAACTATCATGCCATATCAAATATTTGTACGGGTATTAATATGCGAGGCGCATGTAGTGAACGTGTTAGATTTTGATAGAAAGTCCCTAGGCGCGGCACGTACAATTACCAACCTAATTTGTTTACACGTCTGAATGTTTGTACGACAATCGATACCGCTTCTTGTTAGTGTTCGTAATTCAAATTGCTTCATATCCAACTCATTTCGATGGGTAAGTTCTGAAATATAAGCCAAAGCTCTGAAATATAAGCCAGTATACTGGCTAGTGTTCATGTCGTTTAAATGTATCCGACGTCATAATGTACTAGTGTATGACAAGTGTCACGAATTAATAGTGTTGTCAGTCATATATTTTGCGATAGCAACACACCAACAAAGTATACGTCAATACACTGGTCAAAATTTGTTTTTTCGAAATTTACTGCACTTAAAGCAAATAGATCGCCATGATACTGTGTAGGAATTTGGGGTACTTTGCCAATTTTCTCAAATTACACTCTGAAAACTTATAACAGCGTAGCGTATTAGGTAAATACTAGCTAACTTTAAGATTGCTTACGAGCTGTAGCAACTCTTTGGAAATAATTTCTGAATTTACACTCAAAGCGGTACTGCATATCGTACAGGTATAACAGACCCTTAAGTCATTAATCAAAGTTTGATAAAGGTTATTATTAATAACACACAACGCTAGCACCAATAAAGTGTATCTTATGGTGTAATCAGCACAACAATGGACAATTTCGGAACGTGGGAGAATGCTTTAATGACAAAAACATGGCGAATAAATGGCAACAGTTACACTTGTTTAAATATATTGTATTCGAATTTCGAATATGGCATACAGAAATTCCAGAAACAAGGTGCGAGTCTACTAAGTAGCTACTAAAAGAACATTTGAAGACGTAAGTGGTTATAGTGGATGAGTAACATTTACTGCCCAATAACTAATTTTTTCCCTTATAATTTTCACAAGACTTACTGTTATCATTTGCAAAATCATTTTACAACCGTGAGAGATAGAAACATTTTTAGAGCCAATTTTTCGATAAAATATGCCATAGATATGACATTAAAGGATCGGACACCGGTGTCGGGTCACATTGTATATTATGCCACCGCACATGGATATTCGCAACACCAGAGGAGTAATAAGAGTTGAAACTTGTGAGTTGTGAGGTACTATCAGAGAAATTGATTCATAGGCTGATGGCGGACCTACGCGATTTGGTCTCTTGATGTGATATTCACCTAACACAGCGGTCGGCAACCTTTTGAGCCACAAGGTGGCAAAACAAACTAGAGGCGGGCCGCAGGCATAATATTTTAACCCTACGAGCAGAAGCCCAATACCTATGCATAATGAGGACTTTTCTAAACCACAATTTAAAAAAAAATCAATCTCTCTGATGTACCTATGGCACTTGTAAAAAGTGAGCTGTTAAAATGTGTAAGAGAGAGTATTATTATAAGGGGATTCAGACAATGACCAAAGTTTTTATTACAAAATGACACAAACAGCTACGTTTTTAAGTTGCGATAACGATGGCAATATTAGAAAACATTGTTTTTACTTTTTGATACTTATAAACTTATTCTCAAAACATTCGCGGGCCGCAAGTAAAACGTTCGCGGGCCGCATGCAGCCCGCAGGCCGCGCTTTGCCGACCGCTGAGTCCTAACAGATTGCAATTAATATTGAGTTGGCATAAAATGACCAACTAGCGTAGGTCTGCCATCAGCATATTAATCAATTTCTCTGATAGTACCTCACAACTCACAAGTTTCAACCCTTATTACTCTTCTATCGATGGTACATGCATTTGATAGTTTCGAACTTGCGATGGCCAAGTTATAAATGAAAATGTATGGGATTTGACATATTATAAGGCATTGCAGGCGCCTTCCAGCCACATATCGGTGCTGTATTTTAAATCCCACAACATTGTTGGTTTTACTAACTCGTTACATTCGGAGAAACTTAGGACTTAACTTAGCTTACACAAAAACTTAGCTTACACATAAGTGAACTACCGAGTAGAGTGACGGAACAATGCAAATAGACAGTTTGATTGGCCGAGAGCATTGTGTCACCTTTCGGTCGAGTAGATTTTTTTGGACTTGGTCCATGTCCATGCCAAATTTTTGAGAGCAAGCCAAAGGTTTGAATTCCTTAGACAGGCATATATATTGTTCTCTACAAAAAATAATGTTAATAAATTACATTTTGAAGCAGATAGAACAAAGATTTTTACAAGAAAATAGAGCTCAAATTGCATTAAAATAGAAGTCATAAAAATGCAAATTCTAGAAGCGTTCAGAAAACTAAGATTTAAAAACTAAACAATACTTTAGTTTGACTTCGGGCGTTTAGCTTAACAGCTAAAGTTCTCTCAACATAAAGCTTCTTTGATGAAAATTTAAGCTTGAACTTTGATCTCTTTGTGCTTGGTGTGAAAGATATTCGCATTGTTGTGAACAGAATGCTGTACAGTGTACACTGTACAGATGAACAACATTAATGTTTAACAATGTAACTGCTGAATTCTTAAACGAAATAAACTAGAAACGCTGAAGAAACTCCGTCCGCGCGTAATCATGAATACAATATCATCACATAAATAAATCTATCCTGCGTCTTTTCTCTGAACTTTTAACATTTCCATACAAAAATCAAAATCGATCTAGCTCGGCTTATGACACACATGTTTTACGCTTCTTTTATTTCCTAAAACTGATTATTTAATTTAGCCTTAATTTGGCCTTTGTTCTATTGCTTGTATGTAGAGTCAGGACCACCAAGAGTGTGGGATCAAACTCTACACCGTCTTTCAACACCCGACACAATCGATCAATTGTCTGACATATCCTTTGTAACAATAGCTATCACAAATGCTCTGAACTGAATGCATATCAAATTCTGTTCAATTAGACATTTATTGTATCTTAACTAAAAGCAAAACCGGCCAAGTGCGAGTTGGACTCGCCCATGAAGGGTTCCGCAGCAGCAATAAGGTTTATTTCTATAAAATTAAAAGGTTTTTGATTTATTTTTATATTTTAGTTGATTTAATGAAAGTTAAATTAAGGTTTACCATTTTTGACGTATAAAAAAAACTACTTATTAGATCTCGTTCAAACCAATTTTCGCTGGTAGTTTTTATAATAATGTACATCATATATTTTTTTTAGAATTATCATGCCCCTACATTAGATGTTAGAGGGGGGGGGGGGGGGGGGATACACATTTTACCACTTTGGAAGAGTCTCTCTCGCAAACTATTCAGATTAGAAAAAAATGATTTTAGAAACCTCAATATGATTTTTGAAGACCTATCCATAGGTACCCTACACGTATAGGTTAGACGAAAAAAATTTTTTTTGTTTCAGTTGTACCTATGGGGACCCCTAAAATTTTTAATAATCTTTCCATTTTTGTATCAAAATCTTGATGCGGTTCACAGACTACATCTACTTACCAAGTTTCGATAATGTAGCTCTTATAGTTTTGGAGAAAAGTAGCTGTGACATACGGACGGACAGACAGACAGACAGACAGACAGACAGACAGACAGACATGACGAATCTAAAAGGGTTCCGTTTTTTGCCATTTTGGCTACGGAACCCTAAAAAGGTTATTTTATTACCACTTAGTTTGAGCAGAAATTTGTTTATTGCGCGGGAATCATACTTCTATCCTATGACGTATACGCGTAGATATAATATGCATTTTAGCCGGCTTCAAAAAAGGAGGTTATTACTTTTTTTTAGTCTTTATTTAGTACTAAATGACCATGACGCCCTTACGTTACGCCAAAATAAGTTTACGGGATAAATGTATATCCTTTGTCCTTTCCCGGGAGTCGAAATATCCTTACGCCCAGCAAAGTCGGTTCAGCGATTTGGTCGTGAAGAGGTGACAAACAGAACCACTTTCGTCTTTATAACATTAGTATTTATTTGGTATGAATATTACGTTTATCATCAGGTACCTATCTATACAGATTATCTATTAGCTTGCTCACAGAGGTAAGTCAATTCATTAAAACCGTTCTTTTCAGGGCACTCCCTAGCCTCTCTGCCTAATCTATGAGTCCGCCTTAATTTGTGCAGAAGCATATTAGGTACTAAAATTTAGAACTCCGTTCCTAAGCTGACGTAAGCCCTGGATTTGATCCATGGACCATGAATCAGCGAGCGTCAATAGGGAATGCTGTGAATGGCACGTTTTATATTTATTCGGATGCAAAGCACGGCTCATTATAGGCCATTGAAGCTTGGCTCTTTTCACAGTTTGAGATTTAAACGCAATATTTACGAATGCATATGAAAATTCAATATTACTGAAATGAAAATAATACTCCTTTATTTATTCATCGTGTAATTATTATGTTGAATATGACATATTTTTAATATGTGTTTTTATAAAGAAGATACAACATTTTGTAGTAATTCCAGTAGTAGGTAGTATGTTTCAGCAGTATTATGCTACTGCGAACTAAGTTTTGACGACGGCTCCACTAAAATACAGTATCCCACGAGCAGGGCCCCCGTAAGAGCTACTGGCGCCTGTGTGCAAAAAAAGGATTTTGGCGCCCCTTTAGGCAAATTTTTTGGGTCCTTGGTTTTGGCGCCCCAAAAAATGGCAATTTGGCGCCCCTAGAGGATGGCGCCCGTGTGCATTGCACACATTGCACATATGGTATGGTATGGGCCATACCCACGAGAACACTGTATCTTTATTAACCGACTTCCAAAAAGGAGGAGGTTTCTCAATTCGACCGTATATATATGTCGCAGTCATCTGGTTTAATCTGCAATTCGATTGAATGACTAGCGCATTCATTGAATGACCCATTCAATTGAATAACTAAAGGACAACTCGTCAAGACGTTGACTGTAACGTTTGACGTCTTGACTAAAAGTCATATAGCGAAGTCGTTAAATGGGTTATGGGATGCATTATTTTTTTTAAGTAGCCGTTGACGGGATAGTTATAGCTTATAGGTAAATCCACGCTTTCATATTATTAGTTATTACAAATAAAGCACTTTAATGTAAATGTAATCGATAAAATATCAACACTGCTATCAGCTGTGCGAGCTGTTTGACGTCATATTTGTTTTAGTGACTACTGACTAGTAGCGCCGTAGTAGGAAGAAAATGAAATACGTTCAATTACCTGACTGATTTCATGTCCGCTATCTTTAAAACGCCATGTTACAAATCGCTAACTAGTTGAACGCTGAGGGACGATCGTTCAATCGACGTTCAGCCGAGTCATTCAATTAAATTCAATGAATACGCTAGTCATTCAATCGAATCGCAGATTAAATCAGATGACTGCGACATATATAAATTACATGTTTTTTTAAATATAAAAAGTGTATTTTTTGTTAATCCAGAGCTACTATCATAATTCATACCAAATTCACATTCAAAGTATATACCTAACTTATCTTCTATTTAACCGTTATTGAAACTAAGCGAAGGAGGTTCGAAAAAGAATAAAGAATATACAGAATAGAAATAAAAGCCCAGTAAATGCAATTTTCTCATGTATGAATCTGAATAATAGTCGAATATTCTTTGAGACGCAAACGAAAGATTTACGATATTACGAGATATGAATAAAGCTGGAATAATAAAGTGAGAAATATACTTTAGACCTGGAGAGATGCTGTTGAGGCTGACCTGCGTGACCTTCAAGTCAGTAACTGGCAGGAGGTAGCGCAGGACAGGGCTCAATGGCGGAAGCTCATTTCGCAGGCCAATATCCACTTTGGGTCGCTGAGCCAGCGGAGTTAGTTACTTTAGACGGATATGTTATGTTATAACTTAAACACCTTGAAAGTGTGAAGAAATACATTTATTGACGCCGGTGGCTGCCACACGCTATGACGATTCACTTTACGACCGATATACTAGCTTAAAACGCTGTCGCGTGTGGCCCGTGTGCTGCGACACTATGGTAAACTATAATATGACGCCCGCAACTCTATTGCGCCAAGATTCGTTTATCGCGCGGGAACCGTACATTTTTCGGGGATAAAAAGTATCCCATGTCCTTTCCGGGACTCAAAGTATCTCCATACCAAATTTCAGCAAAATCAGTCCAGCTGTTTAGGCGTGAAGAGGTAACAGACAAACATACATTCGCATTTATAATATTAGTAAGGAAGTATGGATATGGATGCTAGTGATGATGTTAAACAGAAAAAATATTCACTCAGAAGCCCGAGTCTCCCTCGATATCAATTGTTCAAAAGCTTAACAAAGATACTGTTCAGAAAAGTAAATTATTTAGAAAAAAATCTCCCGCCTCCGCAAAGATTATGCAAACGAAATTTCTGGGAGTAACTTGTTGATTTAAGAATATCTTTGTAAATTATATTATGGAATTAAAGATAATGTATATAATCCAAAGTAAATATTACTTAAATAAGCTAAGTGACTAAATTTTTCGTTGTCTAAATTTGTTTTTTTCTTTTTTAGGGTTCCGTACCCAAAGGGTAAAAAGTACTGTTACTAAGACTTCGTTGTCTGTCCGTCTGTCTGTCTATCTGCCTGTCTGTCTGTCTTTCTGTCTGTCTGTCTGTCGCCAAGCTGTATCTCGTGAACCGCTATAGCTAGAGTCTAGACTTCTGAAATTTTCACAGATTGTGTATATATGTTGCCGCTATAACAACAAATACTAAAAACAAAATAATATTAATATTTATCCCATACAACAAACGTGATTTTTTGGCGTTTTCTGCTCGATATCAATAATGGCAACAGTACTTGAAATTTTCACAAAGGCCTTAAACTTATGTGTACTTTATTAATTAATAATAATCTATATATATAAAAGAAAGTGGTGTTAGTTACACTACTTATAACTCAAGAACGAATGAACCGAATTGGCTGAAAACTGGTGGAGAGATACTTTGAGTCCCGGAAAAGAACATAGGATACATTTTGTCCCGGAAAAATGTACGGTTACTGCACAATATACTTTTGTGATTTGCGCGTAAGCTATTCAATAGATTTTGATAAAATTTGGTATGGAGATACTTTGAGTCTCGGGAAAGGACAAGGGATACTTTTTGTCCCGGAAAATGTACGGTTCCCGCACAATAAACTGATTTTCGCTTAAACTATTTAATCTATTTTGATTTAAAGGCATGGAGATAATACATTTTAATCTATTGTTCTCTTAATTATACCAATTCGAATTTAATAATCATCGCTAAGACAGGACAACGTCTGTCGGGTCAGCTAGTATTTAAATAAAATAAAAATTTAAGGGGGGCTCCCATACAAAAAACACAATTTTTAGCCTATTTTTGCTCTGTAACGGTACGGAATCCTTCGTGCGCGAGTCTGACTCGCACTTAGCCGCAATTTTTTTAGATAATAATAATTATTATTGTCATGTCTTTTTCCTATAGTTTAAGCATCTCAATCTCTCTTTTTTCAAATATTGGTTAAGACTTGCGAAGTGGTAACAGACAAACAGACAGACAGGTTTAATGAAAGACACGACAGACAGAATTTTTTTCTCATTTATAATATTAGCATAGACAAGAAGTTATATGTATATAATATGTATATAATATACTTTACATTATTAGGGCTGTTACATAGAGAGAGAAGTGTTATATTTAGCAGGAATGTTGTACATCAAAATTACGTACTTTAATTTTAATTCCGATGTTCAAAAAAGTTTCACGTGATCCTGAAAACAACTCTGAAAGGTCGCAGTTACGTTCATACAAATTTTATTAATCAGGGGAGCTGAAACTTTTTTGTAACTTTTATCTTTTCGCTCCGATAACTTTTAATCCGTTTTCTTTTTAAAGAAAAAGTAACAAAGTCCTCTTGAGTTAGTTTGATCGATGTAGAGATTGTCACCGAGTAGTTCGTCTGGTCTATAAAAATAGGCATCAAGTACAAAGAGGCATTCAGCTCCTATCTGGTCATTTATTGCAGCGATGTCACGAGCTACTCAATAAGGATGTCTGTTTTTGATATCGACAAATTAATTTGAAATCGAATTTGAACAAGCAACTTTAGACTTGCGAAAAAGACTGACTTTGTCGTATGTATATAGCCAAATCACTGTGCATCTGTATGTCGTTTATATCGTAAAGAAAATTACTTTTCTGTTATTTAGTAATTAAAAAAATATGTTTTAGATTAGGATATTATAACAATAACAATTTTCTGTATCACAATCTCCGCTAATTATCTTGACGTTTTCAGCCTATATCATATTATATGAGTCAATAAACGAACTGATAAATATCAGTTTTACTCCATCGCAGCATCCAGCGCATGCACAATTAAAGTTTTTGTTTTTTTGTTTTTGTGAGAATTAAATATTATTTACTTTTTATTTATTTATATGCAATATAGTGATAAATATTCATCTTATCGATTAGCTTTGTCCACACTGTGCCTTTTTCTGTTCGTCAAGGGCATGCGTTAAAGCGCAGTCAACAGCGAACGTGAGGCATGCCCGCGACGCATGCCCTCTGACCGTATCCAAAACTTCAAAAATGACAATGTTGGCATTGAGTTCGTTGACGCATTAAAGTTGAACGAAAGAAGATGACGAAAATTGAAGACGAAAGCGCATAGTGTGGACATAGCCAATGACTTCACTTGTGAGTTGTACTTTGTGACATAACTTCCACAGATACTACAGTAAACTATCGACAGAGCTAGAACAACACTAGCCGCCGCCGCGCCGCTATGTCGCAAGGGTAGCGCGCTTCAGAGGCCATGCGGCTCAAGTTGGGTCAACGCCCGCGTCTGTCACTGTAATAAATGCATCGCTGAAAATTAATAACGCCATTTGTTCGTACACTAAATTAAGAAATGCTAGATTTACCGACTATTTAAGTTTTCGACAAAAAATAATAGACTGCAGAGATTGTCGTTACGAGTCACAAGTGCTAAATTTATCAACTATTTAAGTTATCGAAAAAATAGACTGAACAGATTTTCGCTAAGCGTCTTGATAAAACTTAATATGAAAAAGCATATTATTGAAAAAGGTTTGCCACCGCTGAAATTTAATATTTTCTGAAAATTGCTAACATCATAATTCGTAGTCGTCGCAAGTGGGGTGCTATTTTTAACGTAGTTAGCATGTCAAACATATTAGGTAAGTATAACGTAAACACTGAAGCACCTAAAATGTTTTTTTTTACCCGACTGCCGGGAGGGTTATGTGTTTAGCGCGTATCTTGTATGTTTGTAATATTCTTTCTTACCTCGTATCTTCAGAACCGCTGAACGGATTTTCACATTTGAGGTATTGTTAGATTTGTCATAATGATCCAAGTGTTCTTAGATAGGTGACATTAAAAAAAACCAAAATGGCAGATGTTTGACGCCATGAGATAAAAAAAAAAAAAAATTCTACCAAGCATATCGAGTGGGGTATCAAGATAAAGGATTTTAAACACTGATTCTAAATATCTATATAACTTGCAGTTTTAATATTAAATAGAACAATAAATCTACACTAATATTATAAAGAGGAAAGATTTGATTTTTTGTTTGTTTGGCCCCGAAACTACTAGATCGATTTGAAAAATTATTTTACCATTGGAATTCTACATTGTTTTTGCTGAACATAGGCTGAATTTAATTTTTGAAAAAAATAGGGTACCGTAAGATATTTGGGTTCTTCGGACGCAAGGTGTAAAAAATCAACCAGAAAAGTTACTTATTTTACGTACGCTGCCTAAACTATAAAAGATAGAACCATAAAATTCTAAGTAATTGTAGAACTTACAAATATCTACAAAAAAGTCCGCGACATACCTATCTATGTCAAGTGAGGCACAATAACCATTTTTTTATTTAATAATCTTGAAATTTTTTTGGACTACAATTAAACGCGTTTATTTTACTCATTCTTTTAATCCTTATCAAAATAAATTATTCCATTATTAAGTACAGTTTATGTAGATAATATTTGGTCTTTGAATGAATAAAATTGGACATTTGGTTTTGAAATTATGGCGAAATTAAAATATTACGATAGTTGGCGTCACCAAGGCGGGTGCGCGTGCGGGAGGAAAACAATCTGTGCAGGGTGCAGCCTGCGTATGTAAATATAATGACTGCGTCGTCGATGTTAGTGTTGGAGTCTGTGAATTGACCTGGGAATCATTTTGCTGACCGAGTCTTTCCTGGGTATTCTTTTTGCAGAGCTCACCGACATCCACGCGGGCGGAGCCACGGCCGACCGCTAGTAATAAAATAAGAAAAAACCAAAATCCGCCTGCATGGATAAATCCAATATTAATTAAAAATTAACTGACATTACTGAAACAAGATGAAAATTCAATGACAAAGTAATAAAAAAAAAAAACAATGATTTGGTACCACTGACCTCCATTATACAATAGAGATCAGTGTTTGGTACATAAAACTAGAAACATACATAGAAACAGTACCAAACCTATGTACCTATTATAACGTATTGTAGGTACACTTTTCTAAGTGTACCTACAATATATTATGGTCATATCAGCACGGTAGTTTTTCAATTTTTTATTAGATTGATTGTCGAAATAGTTAGATGACTACAACTAAAAAGTCGCAAATAAAATAAATTAATTAAAAATCAAAAAACCCGACTGCAAAAAATGTTAACTAAAAAGAACGAAACAAGACCTAATTCTGCCGGAGGCATCGAATCCATGTTTTAATTGATACGACTCTTGCTTACGAGTTTCATGCCAGGATAAATAGAAGGTTACGTCATAGAAAAATGTAGAAGAAGAAAGTGGATAATAAAATGCAGTCGGAGGCATGTCGCACCAAGTTTAACATTAATTCATAAATCATAAAATATTATGCTTCCGTAACACGTAGGTCAAAAGGGTAAAAATGAACTGTACATAGCAATACGAAAATTAAAGCCGATAACCTACTAACAGTAAGGGACTTATAATAATAAAACGTAGTTCCTGTAATAATGTAGATACGTTCCCTTAGTACTTGAGGGGTAACTTCACATTCGTTGTTTTGGCGGTGACAGACAAACACACAGCGGTGCACTTAATGGAGGGAAGCATTACGAACTTCGCAACTTCTGTCACTCCAAACTTGTGTGGTCTGGTTGTCTGCGACTATATAGATAAGTTTGTTGGTATGACTGTAGCTTTAAAACTACCTATGGATTTTCTTATTATACAGGGTGTAACAAAACTAAGTGATAATACTTTAGGGGGTGTATGTGTTCCTGGCATAGTGAAAGTAGCAGCGCAGAAACAGCAATTTTTTTTTCTGGTTTGTATGGGCCAGCACCCCAGCGTCATGCATTTTTCCATACAAAAGTTTAAAAAAAAAGTTACTCCTTCACAACAACTCTATGTCAGGAACACATACACCCCCTAAAGTATTATAGTTATTATCACTTAGTTTTATTACACTTTGTAGAGTCAACTCTATGTTAGGAAAAGCTCTCTATTCAAAGATCAAAGAAGGTTTCATAAATAAATTATGTAAACTTCGTCTAATATGACACTATTATACAGGGCGTAATAAAACTATGTGATAACTGATAATACTTTAGAGCAGGGGTCACCAACTAGTTTCACTCGGGGGCCATTTTAAGAACTGAAATGACCTTCGCGGTCCGCACATTTTATGAAAAATTTGTTTTCGTATTTTTTTAAATACTATGAGAAAAGTGTCAATTTTTGTACTGCTGTACTGCTGTTTGGAATAAAATTGGTGCCAACTATGGACATTAAATCCTAAAGATGTTCATCATTAAGTCTAGACCGAAATTTATTTATAACGAAGTTCATTTTCGAAAATGCTTGGTCCGCACACAATGGGTCGGCGGCGCGGCGGTCCGGATGCAGACCGCGGTCCACCATTTGGTGATCTCTGCTTTAGAGTTTAGGGTGTATGATTGTCTTTATTGTGCTCCTTATGCTTATTGCTTAATATAGAGTTCACTGTGCAAGTAAAGAGAAAGAGTTACTTTTTCTCATAGAAACATCGAAGTTTGACGACCTCTGTGGCTCAGTGGGTGGGCCGGGGGTCGCGGGTCTAATCCCGCCGACGGAACAAAAATGTTTCAAAGTTCCTGGGTCATGGATGTGTATTATGTGTAACGTGTATTATATAATAAAAATCTTAAATATATGTAATATGTATAGTATAAAAGTATTAAATATATTTCCGTTGTCTGATACCCGTAACACAAGCCCTTCAGGTATTTACCATAGGGCCAGACTGACGTGGTGTGAAGCGTCCATAGATATATTATTATAGTCTAACGCAACTCTTCCAGCGCTGCTTCTTTAATAGTGAACTCTATATCAGTAACACACCCTAAAATAGTATCACTCTGCTTTGCTACATCTTGTATAGCTTTTTTTCGCAACTTCGTTCGAGCCGGAATTCATTGATAAAAATTGTTACTTAGTAACAAAAGTAATAATATAACCTCTATCGATTCCGCTTTGAGCTAGATAAGACACTTTGCATTTTTAATACTAAGGTAAACACTAAAACACAATATTTATTAAGGTTGCTTAACTGCCTGTTTTTAAAGTAATGGAACGCCTGATTTTAAAGAAAAACAGGTCGTTTTTAAAGCAACCTTAGGTTAGTAAGGTAAATATTGTGTTTTCGTGCTCTGTCCAATAACTAGTACCGTCCAATCACTAGTCATTTACCCTAGTATGTAAGTGTTTCATTCTAAGATATTTTTCCAATTCCATAGTTTTACTACAACTTATATCTTCCTACTGCTAAAAGGTTTAGCTACTTGAAACATCCCAATTTTCGCTCACAAACTTAGGGCTACCTTTCTTTTTGATTTCCCAAAGGATATAGAAACTAGAATGTTTGCCTTTCTCGATTTAAACAGTGTTTTTATATTTATATTTTTAGTATTCGTTGTAACTTGTAAAATATATTCTTTAGAGTTTAATGTTTAAACTAATTTAGATATTATACAGATTAGAAGTTATAGCATAACACGTAATATGAAAAAACAAAACCATAACTTTGTTTCATCGTTTGTTTATCTCGCGAAAACTCTACATTTTCTTGGATGTTATTTTAAACTCCTGTCCTTTCATGTTGGTCTTCATACCAAACACTAAAATCGGTTTAGTGGTGTAGGCGTGCAAACAAACTGTATTTTAACAGATTTTAACAATAAACGGCTTTGTTTCATCCCTACGAACTACGACGGTTTTCAGGACAGGCACGTCCAAAAAATTTAATTTTAACCCTAAATAATTAAATTTGCCAGTAACGTAGTTCACGTTCCAAAACACTCCAGCTCGTCTGACACGTCTAATTTAACGTGCACTCGTTTGTTCGACGTACTTGCAACATAATTAAATGTTGGACAATAATTAATTTTGCTCCGACGAAATTGACGAGAGCGCAGGGAAGAAACGACTTTAGATAACACATTGGCATCTAAAACTCGACTTTCTGTGAACATCATAAGGTTTAAACTTTTTACTGTCGAATTTTGTTAGTGTATTCTTTAAGTTGATGGCAAAGTTAACAATAGTCGAAGCAAAGGTCATCACGTCCGGAGTGCTTAAGTCATTTGAATTGCCAATAAAATAAAGGGTTGGGAATTTCGGTGGGCCGTTTGACGAGGATGACATCAAAGTGGACTGAAATTACGAGGAATTTTGAAATTTTTGACATTGGTGTGGGAGACATTTTAAGCAATGTTGCCATGAAAATATTACTTTTACGTTACGCGTGGCAGCCGTCTAGGAACAATGTACCTATATCGCTGTAACTATACATTTTTAAGGGATAAAATTGGATTTTATCACAACACGACCTGCCCCGTCGTCTACATCTGTCAGATTTCATCAAAATCGGCTGATTAGTTTCGGATTTCAGGGTTTATTTAATGAAAATCAACTTTTCTCCTTATTATGAATTTAAATATTATGTACTTTGTAAGACATAAAAGCAGGTATGAGGTATGTAATACTGTACCAATAAGCATCGTTAAGGTTCCAACGTGAAAGATATTCCAGTTTTAGCTTGAGATTATTGTTTAATCTCTTGGAAAATATGACATTATACTCGTGTAACACGATTTTGTTTCCCAAGAAAGCTCTTATAAGGATTTAAAATATGTTTAACTTTTAATATAAAACAACCGTTAAGTCGAAGGGTTTATATGAAATCCTTAACTTCGAGGATTATGAAGCCGCGCAGACGAGCGACAGACGTTGCTGACTGTGAGCTGTTCAGCGCATAGGACATTTTTCATGGGTGTTAATCAAATGGGCTAAAGTTTATTTACGCTACGACTTTAGACAGTAGCAATGTGTGAAAGGAATATTGTTGCAAGAACTTTATTGGCTGTTACCACTTGTAACATTATGGCAGATAGATATATCTTTATATATATAAAATTCTCGTGTCACAATGTTAGTCCACGAACTCCTCCGAAACGGCTTTACTGATTTTTACCAAATTTTATATGCATATTCAGTAGGTCTGAGAATCGGCTACTAGGTACTTTATATATTGACAAGTGCATTTGTTGAATAAAAATAATAGTAAATTATTACAACTGAGACTGACGGCGACTATTGTTTGTGCGACGGCATAGCGATCGACGTTGCCATGGCGACATACTTATTTAGTCACTTCAATAAAATAATATGGGCGAAATACTTTATATTATGACAAAGCAACGTTTGCCGGGACAGCTAGTAATAGAGATGATAGATAGAGATATGAAAGAAAGATGGCAGATAAAACCTTAGAACCGCGCGCGAGTGTCACAGATTTGGAAGAATATCGAGCTTTCATAATTTAAAATCCTCGGCATCATGAGCAACTACCACTAGAAAGTATTTAGTATGCAAGAATTATATAGGGCCCTGCCTCGAGGTACAGGTAGATTCTGAAAATAGGAGAGGAAATCTTGTGAAGATTGCCAATCGCATTGCTAGTTGTTATAGTAGGGCAACTAGACCATATGGCATATACTTACTAGGTCTAAGCTACTGGTCTGTTTAAGACCTAGGTCCTAGTTTAACCAGACTAGTTTAGACCCTTTCGAAATAAATAGTCGCTCGTCCATGCCGAACCCGTGACGAAGCTCTTGACCTACATGTATTATATCTTTTAATCCAGATGATCCGAGTTTCGAAGCGTGAATGTATTGATTTGAAGGAGCCTCTTGTCCTTACTAGTGATTTCGTCAGGTTTTAACCAACCGAGTTTAAAAAAGGAGAATGTTTTATTAATATACGTGCTGGACGGGAGTGTCCTTTGCTCCGAAATTCATACATCTGCTGCGATAGAAACACGTTTAAGTACACCAAATTTTGTCTAATTTAAAATTTTATAAATTTTTTGATAAATATATTTGAACAAATCTACCAATCCCCAAAACTTTTAAAGTAAGTGTAATTCTACCCTAATTGAAATCAAATGTTACGAAAATTCTTGATTTCTATTAATTTTCCTTTCGTGCTATTCGCTTCCTGCAGTGCACAGACAAATGCAACATGGAATGCCTGCGTGTTCAAATGCAATTTTTAATTGGCTGAGAGCGGAAAACGCGGAAAATATTTTGAAGATTATCGATAGACGCACGCATTAATACGTACACACTATAGTCACAGTATTATAAAATCCAGTCGTATATATTTTGATCCCCCTACTAATAAAAATGACCACATGGTTTGATATGTATATTAGCTTTAGGTATACATATCGACGACCTCTGTGGCTCAATTGGTTGGGTGTGTGGCAGCTCAAGCACCGGCCGGGGGTCGCGGGTACGAATTCCGCCGACGGAACAAAAAGTTTTCAATGTTCCCGGGTCTGGATGTGTATTAAATATGTGCATGATATAATAAAAATCTCAAATAGTATATGTATAGTATAAAAGTAAGTATTAAATATATTTCCGTTGTCTGGTACCTAACTGTAACACAAGTATTTCAGGTACTTAGCACGGGGCCAGATTGACGTGGTGTGAAGCGTCCATAGATATTTTTATTATTATTATTATTATTATTATTATTAATATTATTATTTATGTGATAGATACACTGTTTTGTGTGAAACGTAAGATTTTAGAATCTTCCTTTTTAGTTAATTCATCAAATTAACATTATAATTTGTTTTTCGCGTGGTAACCGTAAATATTTCCATGATAAAACTTATCCTGTGTCCTTTCCTAGGACTCAAACTATCACCATACCCATTAAAATCGATTCAGCGGTTTAAGCGTTTAAAGCTAACAACCAATTTATTATTTATTAGCTTTTCATTTTACATATTAAATTACGGTAAAGAATCACATAGCTTTGTTTTAAGCCTTTTCAGCGAGAAAAGTCTGTCCAATAACGCATTTGTCAATCGCCTCTCTCCCTAACGAAAGAGAACATAATATTAGGGCCCTGATTGACTCGACAGGCTTTAGCAAATATTACCCTTAAGAGCCCGTATACGAAATTTTGCCGATTTCGCTCATTTAACAGACGTGATTTAAGAGTTAAAATACAGTATTTCTATAAGTTTTAATGCACAACATGTAAGATCATTTCAATTATAATATAGTGTTGGAGCTAGATTTTTTATTTTTTTTAAGTATCTTTAAATAATCCAACTCAAACCCGCGACAGTTTTGTGATTTTTGCTGTAAAATGTTTAGAATATCACCTTTTTATGGATTGTATTTACGTCTTAACGGTATGAAAAAAATACAATGTACTGTTGAGAAAGTCGTCTATAAAGTGTTGGAATTACTTTTTACCACT
Source organism: Lysandra bellargus (assembly GCA_905333045.1). Lineage (NCBI taxonomy): Eukaryota > Metazoa > Arthropoda > Insecta > Lepidoptera > Lycaenidae > Lysandra > Lysandra bellargus. Next base: position 7,986,615 of record HG995351.1, on the reverse strand, counting down.
TCAATATAAAAAAAAAACCCTTTAAAAACAGAAAACCTCTATCTGCCCGCTGACTTGGCGATCGTCCTTTTTCACCTGGCATATGAAAGACGGGCGTGAGTGTGAAGAGAGAAGTAGAAAAGAGAGGACGGGCTCTTAAAGCCTTCAGTTGTTAGAGTAAATTTAACAATCTCGAATAGGCCATTCAACTGTATTACCCTTTAGGCACGTAAAACAGGTGTAACACATACAATAAAGGGCACCTCGTACTAATAAAACACAACCAAAATCAGGTATATATAGGTCATCTAGTATATAAGAGAAAGTGTGTCGCTCTGTCTGTTACCTCCTTACTTATTTTTCAGAAATTTGGTGTGGATATACTTTGAGTCCCAGGAAAGGATGATAGGATGCTTTTTATCCCGGAAAAATTTGCGGTTCCCGCGAGAGTTATACCTAGAGCTGTATATATTCTGGTATACATAATAATATACTACTGTATCCAGTATGCAGCTATCGGTCGTAAAAGCGTTGTTTCTTGTTTGTGTGTAAATTGTTAGCAACAACACATAACTCACTGGATTTGGGAATTTCACAAAACGGCGAAAACACATCACATCTGGCGTTCGGCTGCATCGACAATAGTCGCGAAAACATCGTTCTTTTATTCTCTCTTTTTATCTCAGATTTACAATGAGAGATTATCGAATCTCTCATCTAAGTTTCGTCTCCGAAAAACGTAAAAAGTGTAGTGGCAGCGTCCTGGATATATTGACGTTGGCCATTAGTAATTGTGTACAGAAAGCGTCAGGAATTTCTCGATTTCTGATATTTTTGACAGCTGGTTATTAATTCGCTTGCTCCTTTGATTGGCCAAAATATTTGACAATCAACACAGCTGACGAATAGCTAAACTCCAGTGAAAAATCTAAGCAACTAGGCATTTGAGTTAAAATTACAAGGTAATAATAGTAGATAGTATTATGAACTCATGTCATAATATAAACCGTGCGTTCACATATTATTGTATTTTGACAGTTCACAATTTTGTAAAAATATACTTGTTGTAGATACTGTTTAATGGTTGGTTTAATGTACCTCCGTTGTCCAATGGTTCAGAGCTCGGCTCTTGACTCAGAGGTTGTGGGTTCGATTGCCGCGTTGGAAACATGTTAATTCCAAGTTTGGTTTAAGGACAATGCAGGCTGATCACCTGATTGTCTGACAAGTAAGATGATCCATGCGTCGGATGGGCATATAAAATGTTGGTCCTGCGCCTGATCTCTCGCCGGTCGTGTCGGTCTTCCGTCCCACTGGGTATTGGGTAATGATAGTAAAAGGAGTAGAGAGTGCTCTTGTGCGCTGCGCAGTGAGCACACACGTCTTGGGCACTATAAAATTACTCCTGCGTAACTGGCCTTGGTTTCAATGAAATCGGCCACCGTCACCGAAGCCGGTGTGCGAGTTAGTGCGCGAGTAGAACAGATTACAGCTGTTTCTTTTAAAACCTTAGCTGCTCTTTATTTTGAGCATATTCTGCCAAATACTTTTCTCCTCTCGAAGTAGACGAACTTTGAATAAAATGAGGTGGCTAATATAATTACGTATTGTATGGTGATTGTAATTTGTACCTCTATATTGTGCACTTCAAGTTCTGACCCTTTCTAACTTTCCATCCGGACATGTAACACGTCTTATTGTGGCCATAATAAAACTCGTCTATTGTTTCGGCATGACAAATCTGCTATCTTATCCTATTTATCATAGTTACAGTAGCGTGACGGTGGGTATGTGTTTTCTACTCAGTACTCACAAATCTTAATGGTCAATGGTCATGTCACATATTATGCAAGATTTTTTTAAATTAATTAAGGGGACAAACGAGCAAACGGGTCACCTGATGGAAAGCAACTACCGTCGCCCATGGACACTCGCAACATCAGAAGAGCGGCAGGTGCGTTGCCGGCCTTTTAAGAGGGAATACGCTCTCTTCTTAAAGGTTTAATAAGTTTACTATGGATGATATCAAAGCGGGTTTCCTCAATCACCACTCCAATGACACAACGACTTCTTCTCCTTATTTTACAAAATCAACCTTTGAATCTCTCTATCTTACTATTTGCTATACAGGCTACGGTAATTTCCCACTGAAGAACTAGGTTTTGCCATTAATATTTCAATAATTTAATTATATTTTATTATTAGCATTATACTTAATAGATCTATTTCAAGAAAATATTATCTGTACCAGGAAATTGGCCTACAATGTTTTTTTGTTCTTCCTTAAAACAAATTCTTTTGTTCTAAATAAAAATGCGACCAAAATGTGACAAAGTATCATTTAATTAATCCCCAACCTTTACAATAATGTCCGTTATATATTCAGATGGGACAAAAGCCTCCAGACAACCCTAAAAGCTAGGTACGGTAGCCGACAAATACGGTGACACAATATACACCTTATTAACATAATAATAAGGTCGAAAAGTGTCATACCACAGGTTTCCGTGACTGTACCTTTGCTCACGTGTCACGGATGTTTGCGAATCGTTTTCTAATTAGCATAAATTAAACATAAAAGTAAAATATTTTGGAGATAAAAGAAAAGTAATTACAAATTTTAATTAGATGCGTGTGGGGTTTGTTTCGGGTTTTTCTAATGGGTGTGAAGAAAAGTTTTTTTTTTTTTTTTTTAATTTAATTTAGGTACATACGCCTGGAGCCGGAGTAAGATAGGAAAAAAATCAATTTGAAAATTAAACCTATTATTTCGCATACAAAAAGTAAATACCTGTTTATTGGTAATTAAATTGGTAACAGGTGGTATAAGTTTAACATGTCTTTATGTATGTATGTTTGTCAGTGGCATCGTAGCGTCAGTGGACCGATTTTGATCTAGTTTATCATCATATTCTTATAATATTATATAAAATTCTCGTGTCACAATGTTCGTTCCCGTACTCCTCCGAAACGGCTTGACCGATTCTCATGAAATTTTGTGAGCATATTGAGTAGCGAGTAGGTACATCTGAGAATCGGCCAACATCTATTTTTCATACCAAAAATTATTTATATGGCAAAACAACGTTTCCTGGGACAGCTAGTATATTATATTATAATAATATGTTATCATACATTTATGGATGAAGTAAAAACAACGAGACAACTTATTGACTCTTCGTGACGGCGGTGTACAATAATTAGTAACTTGAGTAACACTTAACAAAAGTTAGCTCTTTGTTATTATTTACTACCGTCAGTGTCCTTTTTTGCCCTTATTTAATAAAAAATATAAGAATATTATCGTCGTTAGTTTTAATTTGACCTCTTTATAAAATGAGTCATTTATAAATAACATAATGTTTCCTCATATTGCTCATGTTTGTTTTTGAGACGATAAAGCACCGAGGTATATAAGTAAAAAAATAAAAATAAGAGAGTAAATAAATATCCTCATAATGATATTTTCATTATGAGGATATTTATTTACTCTCTTATTTTCCCCGTATACGGGGAAAATTATGTTCATGACAGCCAGTAAACAATATATTATTTTAGATTTATTATATGTATAGATGATATTATAGAGAGTAAGCCACTTTATTTCCACCACCCCATGTACGAAAACTGTCGCGCATCTATGAACGCTGCGTAGAACGCTGCCTCGGCCTATTTATAAAGTCAGAGCTGCCTACCAGAATTGTAATCCCTCTTAAAAAGCAATTTATTAAATAAAAATATTATTTTCTTACAACCTTTTCTTCCAATTTCAAATCCCTTATTCTGAGGGATGCCCTATAGGTACTAGCTTGTAAGATAGACAGAGATTTATTTATTTATTTATTTGTTTATTAAAAACTTTATGCACATACAAGTACAAAGGTGAACTTATGGCATTATCTACCAGTCAACATTTGGGCGATACAGGAACAAAATTGTATAGGTGCCAGTCAAGTTACCAGAATAAGAAAAAAAGAACTAAAAAAACTAACAACATGTAAATATAAATTATAAATTATACAAATAAAATATTATAATATATTAAACAATACTTATCATAAGTACACTGATATGTAAGGTATATAAATAAAATACATATATTTAGATAAAGACTTACAAAATGTAGAGGTAAGAGTAGCTAATAGAAAGTTATATCTTATTCCTAATATCACTGGTAAATAGGCAAACAAGTGAACTTTTACATTGAAACTAAAAAGAACTAGGTATCATTAGATCTTCTAACACAACTTTTGTCTTTGAATGTATTTTTTTTTCAAATAAAATTGTTTTTTTCGCAATCAGGTGACGCCTGCAACTCCGTTGCGCCAAAATTCGTTTAAAACGCGGGAACCGTACATTTTTCTAGGATGAAAAGTATCCTTAGATTTCCTTTCCCGGGAATCAAAATATCTCCATACCAAATTTCAGCAAAATCGGTTCAGGGGTTTGGGAGTGAAGAGGTAACTGACAGACACACTTTCGCAAAATATTAGTATGGATTACAATTCAACCGCTAAGCGGTCACTATACTAATAAATACTAAAATGAAACCATATGCGTTAAACCTATTACGGCAGTTACGTTAAACGTAACAATAATTAAACGTAACGCTTCACGGTCCACGTTAACGTGACGTACACGTCATTACGATTTTAATTAATTATTTTTAATTATTAGTTTTATAGAACGGGTATTAGCGAGTGCGTTATGTATAATTGCTCAATTTCAAGTTCTTATTGCATAATTGCTTAGTATTGTATAACTTGTGGTTTAGAGTAGGTACCTATTGGCTTCTGAGTTTTTAATATCTATACTATATTGTACCTACTCGGCGAAACAAGGCGGTAGCGGTCATTGACTCCCTGTCAAAAACTTGTCGTTTTCTATATAAACTGCAATTGACAATGAAGTGTCAGATGTTGTCAATCGTCAATTATATTAAGCTATGCGAAAGTATGAGGTTTCATGCTTAAGGATTTTAATGAAATTATAAATGCTGTCTGTAAAAAAAAAAAACCGGCCAAGTGCGAGTCGGACTCGCGCACCGAGGGTTCCGTACAAACTTGCAAGGTTTACAAAGTTCGTCATAGAAGTTTGATTTTGTTACAGCTTAAAGGTATTATAGACCTGAGTATTTGGTATGAATTTCAATTTAATACCTCTACGCGTTTATGAGGAAATGGGTAGTAAGTTTAAAATTATTAAAAAAATATATATTATGTGATGTAACTAAAAATTTATGGTTTTCGTAATTTTTCCTTTATCTATGCTATAAGACGTTGCTTCGTACCAAATTTCAAGATTCTGAGTTCACGGGAAGCACCCTGTAGGTTTTGATTCCCTTGCAAGTGTCGAAAATTTGCGGCATAAACGGCTGTATCTTTTGATTGCGTTGGCTTAGAAGTTTGATTTTTTCACAGCTTCAAGGGACAGTAGACCTGAGTAATTGATATAAATTTCAGCTTCATACCTCCACGCGTTCCTGAGAAAAAGGGTCTTGACAGACGGACGGACGGACAGACGGACAACAAAGTGATCCTATAAGGGTTCCGTTTTTTCCTTTTGAGGTACGGAACCCTAAAAATAATATAAATGCTGTCAATTCAGTACAAATTTAGAAATGCATCTACGCGTCACGTTGCGGTCTGAATTTACCCTTAGACTGCAGTGATAACTTACGAGCTTTGGTTTTCTTGAATAATAATAAGGAAAATCGATATCGTTATACATCACACCGAACACCGTTACAGGATAAATCGTATACAGTAGACACTTTATTTTTGACCACACAAATCAGGGGCACACATTAGCGTGATTTCAGATAAAATGAAGTAGCAAATCTTTATACTAGACCGCTTGAAATAAGCCCTCATACCTCTTCATAGGCGCATTTCTGCATTGTTTTGATTATCCAAGTTGATAAACAAAACAATGCACTATGCAGTATGATGTTGCACGAGCGAATACCTGTCTTGGAGTCGCACGAATTTCCAGAACACGGCTGATTTACGCTACTGTTTATGTTTGTATTGTAGCACTATGGTTTACTGTACCCGAGGGGAACATTATTATAAACTACAGGGAAATTTGTTATGATTGTGTTTACAATAACAGAGGCAATGATGATGGTTTAATGAAAATATTTATAGATGATGTATGACTTATGAATCTTATTTCAAAATCTTCATTTCATTGTACAGTAATTATAACGATACTACTTTGATTTGCAACTTAAAATAATATCTTAATTCAAGCTAATTCCTATGAATGGCCGATTGAAGTATAAAAATACCTATTGTCTACTGTATATATTATTTATATTGTGATAGTTATATCTCGAGCAATGTTTAACACTTTAAATTGTACAAAAGTAAAATATTTATTGCACGTACGTCGTGAAAGCTTGATGTGAAATGTGAATGCGTAGGTAGGCTTGTACTAGTGACTGGCATTCAAGCTGGACATGGTAGTAGCTTGCAAATGCACTTGGTAAACCTATCACAGTATATCAATAGAGTAGTTAGAGTTAGGGCCAGTTTCAGTTTCACCACTTCCTGATAAGTGCCGGATAAGCTATCCACCACTTAACTTGACAGATGAAGTTTGGAGAATCTGTCAAAAAAGTTGTGGATAGCCTATCCGGCAGTCGGCACTTTATCAGCAAGTGGTGAAACAGGCCCCGAAAACCTGAACAAAGGAAGGATATTGTTACAGGTTACTACTTTAAAGGGTAGGTTAGTATTGACATTGGATTGACATTCATAGGTAAATTGATTTTAGTTGAGGTCTGCAGTCTGCCAGTATATGACATGGTACAGGACTCCAAGGCTGTAGTCAAAGTGCTGTAGCACTGATATAGTACCTTATTGACATGCAGGCGTGAATGTGAATCAGCTGTCACTCAAAATGTCGATTTCAATTTAGGGTACCACAACCACACGACATCGCAACGACAAAATGTCGTCGAGCTGTGGTTACGTGTGAATGGTGTCACTGCAGCATTTTGTGGTTGCGTTGTGGTACCGACAAAATGACGACGGCCAGTGGTTGCGATGTGGTTGCGACGTGGTTGCGTCGTGTGCAAGTCGAACTATTGTAGTTCGACTCCGGCTTTTATAGCGGACGTCTTGCCCAAAGTCATAGATTTCGAAGAGGACACTTTATTGTTGCTATCCTTGTTATATGTATTATTTTTTTACTTTGTTCCTTTTTGAGTCTACATCAATTGTGGTGTAAGAGAATTCCACATAATTTCTTCAGACTGGAAGCTTAAAAATCAGTCTTTTCGAACTGGCCTGGCCTTAAAAGATATTTTGTTTCCAACACTTCATTTTACGCAGAGTAGATAACACGTTTTGAATTCCCACTTTTCAGGAAAATTGACGTTTATTTTACCTTCCAGTACCAACTTTTGCTACAGCTCTAATGAATTATGAAAACACAATATTTACATTTAAAAAACTTTGACTGATGATAGCTACTACTTTCGAGATTTTTCGCAAATAAAAATGTTGTTCGTTTTATCAAAATGAAGCTAGTCACAGAAATTAGCTTGATGGTAATCAAATAAAAATTGTTCTAGGGCTCCTGGACTATATCATTTCCACGCCTCGTTTAAATTTCTAAATTTAAACGAGGCGTGGATTTTTTTCTTTCTTTCTCGTTAAAGTTTCGCCCCCCCTGAAGAAATGAATGAAGGGGGGGAGAGCGCGGGCTGCGTGTCGTTGCATCGACGCAACGTTGTGGTTGCGATGTGGTTGCGACGTGGTTGCGACGTTGTTGCGATGTGGTCGGTATTTTACAAGTGGTCGACAACGACTGCAAAATGTGGTACGTGTGAATGGTCCAGTTCATTTACAATACGAAATATACGCCCGACCACGTCGTGTGTTTGTCGTGTGGTTGCGGTTGTCGTGTGGTTGTGGTGCGTGTGGGTTGGCCCCTAGCCACATCGAAAGGAGGTCGTGGAATGATACTTGACAAGATAGCGACATTTTCACACAAACATGACTATAAAACGGCCATACTAAGATTAACATAACTAAACTTTAATAGGAAGACTGACATAAGTACCATACATTTTCTGTCAAACCCTACATTCCGTTACATTTTTTTTTAATAAAATAAGGGGGCAAACGAGCAAACAGGTCACCAGATGGAAAGCAACTTCAGTCGCCCATGGACACTCGCAGCATCAGAAGAGGTGCAGGTGCGTTGCCGGCCTTTTAAGAGGAATAGGGGAGGGTAGGGATGGAAAGGGAAGGAAATAGGGGAGGGTAGGGAAGGGAAGGGGTAGGGGATTGGGCCTCCGGTAAACTCACTCACTCGGCGAAACACAGCGCAAGCGCTGATTCACGCCGGTTTTCTGTGAGAACGTGGTATTTCTCCGGTCGAGCCGGCTCATTCATGTCGAAGCATGGCTCTCCCACGTATAAAATATAATAATCATTAAATGTATACGGCCGTTAATGTCATACGTGTCAACATTCTTCTAATATGTAAATTGCCGTAGTCTTTCAAAGTTAGTATTCGATATAGCTCATCAATATTATGTATTATTTATTCCCGAGACATATTTAAGAGAAAGTTTATGAAACTTCAAGTATAGGGAACATCGGTGGGAGCAATTTAGAAAATGGTTCTCAGCATCCCGCCTGCAATACTCCAAATATATGTCAAGGCTGTAAAATATTTTCATATTAGATACTCAAACATTCCTTTTGAATATTTTACGTGTGAGTTGTGAGTTGTGACGGAAAATTCTGAATTAGAATTACAGAATAGTGAATAGCAAATTAGATTCAATCTAAATGTCTGGGTCACGAAAGTACTTTTTTTCTCATATACCACTTTAAACATTTTAAACGACAACAACGCCACAGCTACTACTTGCCGGGACAGCTAGTATATAAGTAAAAATTCAATTTCAGAATAATTTCATCAGATTCAGAACTCTATCATTTCGAGTGAACAACTCAAAAACCTCTCGAACGAAAACATAATTAGTTGACAATATTCAATTTGCGTCTGGCTGAGCATGCGGTACGTGCTTTATCGGATACTCAGCCCTGATAAATGGTTACAGGTGAGCCAGGCTTGTAGTTATTAAAAATCTCCTCCGATGCTTACTTATACGGTCCTGCTGCCTGATTCACGATCGTCGGAAAGTTTTCACGTGAAAAGATCTCATATTCTGTCAGTATTATATGGCAACGTCGATCGCTATCCCGTCGCACAAACAATGGTCGCCGTCAGTCTCAGGTTGTAATAATTTACTGTTATTTATTCAACAAATGCACTTATCAATATATAAAGTACTCAGTAGCCGATTCTCAGACCTACTGAATATGCATATAAAATATTATGGTAAAAATCAGTAAAGCCGTTTCGGAGGAGTACGTTAACATTGTGACACGAGAATTTTATATATTATCTATACATATTATAAAACAAAGTCGCTTATTTTCCCTCATGTCCCTTTGTTCCCTTTAATCTTTAAAACCACGCAACGGATTTTGGTGATTCTTTCAGTGTTAGATAGCCCATTTATCGAGGAAGGCTATAAGCTCTATTTAACCGACTTAAAAAAAGGAGGTTATCAATTCGACGCGAATATATGTAATATTTCCAGAACTGCCCAGTTTTTGTATATGTTAATCTATAACAGCTTCTGAACAAATGTGCCAAATTTCAAAAGTGTCTGTATGTATGTAAGTATGTGTGTCTGTATGTATGTATGTATGTATGTATGTTTTTATGTTTGTGCACGCATATCTCCGTAACTACAAGTCCGATCTAAATGATTCTTTTTTTATTATACTAGGTATTGTTCAACTTAGGGAATATTGCAAGTTTCATCAAAATCGGTTTAGTAGTTTTTGAAATAGGGAATTTTAATTCTCAATTACGTACAATTTTGAAGTCGGTTTTATCTTTTTAAAATACGGTTATTTATCTCGCTAAGACTAATAGGAGCGAAGAAATAGAGGAAAATGTAGAAAAAACGGGGAAAATTATTTGAAAGGGCTAACTTGAACGCGCTAATCTGAGGAACTACTGGTCCGATTTGAAAAATTATTTCATTGTTAGCCCATTTATTGAGGAATGCTATAGGCTATATTTTATTACGCTAAGACTAATAGGAAAATGTGGAAAAAACGGGGGAAATTATTTGAAAGGGAACTACTGGAGCAATTTTTATGTTATTTGGCACAGATAAGAAGTAGACCACGTGAAGGATCATATAGGCTATCGATTTTAATAATTTTTTCAGTGGCTTTAATGTATTTTATGCCCGTGCGACGCCGGGGCGGGTCGCTAGTATAAGATAAATATAAATTCTATGTGAAATAAAGTGCGTCTGTTTACTTTTGCAAGCCAAAACCGTGATGTATTTGGTATGGTAATTACTTGGATTCCCGGAAAATATGGTTTTTGTTGCGGGTAAATGTATGGTTCTAAAGCGAACGAAATTTTGGTTTCTAGCTCATTTCAGAGTCACATAATAGTCTTATTAGAGATTACTGACTTTTACGTGCTTTTACTTTGACTATGATAGCCGAAAAATATATTTTTTTAATAGTAAATAGCTGACCTCACTCAGCTGAAGAGGTTAGAATCGTCTTAGAATCGAACAAAGAACGAAGCTACATTTTAGTCTTAACCTATCAAGTCCCATAAGATCACCGGTGATCGCGACAACAATAGAGCAACAATAAATTTCCAAGAATCCACGATCGAAGGATTAAAATAGCAAAATCGGCCGAGTAAAGCTGATCATGACATTGAAAGTCGTTAGTATCAAAGTAAACGAAATTAAAATAGCCCCGACGTCTCAAAGCTAAACTAAACTAATTTGGAAAGCAATTCAAATAACTTGTTATTACGAACACTTAGGAGCAAAAAATTTGATATCCTTCCTACTGAATTAATTGACGCCCGTAGACTTATGAAATTATAACGAAGGGTACACTCGACTAGTCGGCCAACTGGCCGAACGTACACTCGACTAGTCGGCCGACTGGTCGATCGACCATATTCAATAAGGTCTGATCATTATACCATTTTATTGGAGTAATAAGAAAATGGCCGACTTTGGATTTCATTATTTCGTATCCCAAATAATTCGGAGTTAAATTAGTCCAAATTGTGAATGCGAAATGTCTTAATGTATTCACGATTAACCCATCAAACCCCGTACGAGCACCGGTGATCGCGACAACAATAGAATACAATAGCATTTCCGAGAATCCCTGATCGGAGGATGATATTCGGTACGATTTTGATGATCTTTTGAGTCCTGGGAAATAATATGAGATATTTTTTATCACGGAATAATATGTATGATTCGTAATGCAAAGGGAGTGCCATGTTTTCTTTTACAGAAGACATTTCCACCTTAGTTAGGTTAACCCAAATTATAAAGAAACCAGCAATTATAATTATGATAGGATTGACATTTGACAGCCTAGAAAAGGGCATCAAATATAATATTTACTTTCAAATTAAATTACATAATTTTCTCAAAGATTTAATTAAATTTCAGACAAAATTGCACTCTCAATTTGAAAAGTGCAAATTACACAGCTCATTTAGTTCATAGTAAGTGGTAACATTCATTTATTCATTCATGAATGCAAAATTATTCAAACTAAACGCTCGCTATCGTTAGTTTTTTCACGTCCGTTTTAATTTAGTATGAAATTATTATTTTGGAAGTTAACCGTTTTCGAACAAATTAATTTTCCGGGAAAACTGAAAAGCGCGTCCGGAAAAACCATTTGCGCCCGTAGATGTATTGCTTTGTCAGGGTCATTCATTAAAAGGGAATATTATTTGAAAAAGTGCAATATTACCCTTATTGGGATGTGAAAATATAAAACACCTAGAGCTAGACTGAAAATATTACGTGAAACGTATAACAGTAGAAAATATAGCTGTATACGCAACTTAAAAATCTTAAAACATTTATTTCCCTTGCAGTATTAATTACCATAATTTAGAGTAGGTATGTTCATTAAAACAGGTCTAGTGCTTTTAGGAATTAGGAGTTTCAAGTTATTTTACCCAGGGGCAATTTCAAAAAAACGTGTACGGGTATAGAATTTCACTTAAATTTATATGTAGGTTTTTTTCTTTTTTCTTTAATTTTTTTCTATAATGTAATAGGAAATATAGTTTATTACACAAAAAAGCAAAAAAGAACGCGGAATTTAAGGCATTTTCCTGATAATATCAAAAATGACCGTAGAAAAAGTCACCCAACGGAGATCACATAATGCTACCTTCTTGTTGTTTTAAATTGTTTAAAAATTAACCATCTTATTTAGCACTAATACATTTTTGGTATCAAATACTACACAAGTTTTGCAATGTGTAAACAATAACAATAATCAAAGAAAAGTGATTAATAACAGTAAAACTTGGTCACACACCTGAACAATTCTTTGTTCCTACCTAAGAACTCCTAAGAACCATCCAATCTGCGTCCGCGTCGTGTAGCAGATTTTTAACAACTAAATTCAAATTGGAGTTTCTCGATGTACAATGAAATATAGTGCTATCATTTAGTGCCGAAAATATTTTTGTAGTAGGTATGTTTATAAAACTGAAACTAAACTAAGCTAAACTAAACTAACTAAACTGAACATTCCGGCCGGGTCGTTTTTTCATGATTATAATTCGAATTAATTTTAAGTTAAATGATGTTAGATTTTTAAAATAACAACACATTCAATTGATACATTTAATATTTAGGAATCTAAAATATATGTTTTTTAGGGACTTACTTTAAGAAAAAAAATTAGTTATTAAAGATTTGGTTACCACTTCTAGGAAGGGGACAGGTAAATTTAATAGTTTTCGGTACATAAAAACCCTTATAAATCTCATACTAAATAAAATTTTATACAAACGTGAATATATTTTAATAAAAGAAAACTTGTTTTTGCTCCTACATTAAAATTACAAAATGTTAGTATGTAATTTTTAAAAAATAATCAGTAGCAAAGTCAAGGGACAAGGAAAAAACCAGGGGTACACATTTTTTTGAAAATGCCCCCAGACGCTGACAACTGCCAATGACCTTGATCTCGCATCACTCTCGCACCACTGTCGATTTTCTTGCCAGAGAGACAGAGATGTGAAGTGTTCACTCGGTAGCGTGGATACATTTTTCGTTTGTTAGAGGAAAAAATAAATATTATGGGAAATCTAGACGTCAGAACCGAAAATTAAATCTGGCAATCTTTGGATTTTTGTAAAAGGTATCAAACAAAGTTTTAAAGCATAGATTGTAATATTACTTTACTTAGAACTGTTTAAAGTTCCTGAAAGACATGGCTTTGGTATTTTTTTCATCCAGTAGGAGTACATTATTTTATTATTTAAATAAGACAAGCTTTTCTAAATATAATCAAAATTCACATATATTTTTTGTGCCAATCAATGAAATACATACATCTAGAAAACTGCACAAAGATGTCGAATTGGCAGCAGTTTTCGCCTTAATAGGACCTTAATAAAGTTCAAGTTATTTTACCCTTAATAGGACCTTAATAAAAATCAATCTCAAAGAGGTCTGATGTAAAACTGCGCAGCATAGAAAACCTAGTAAAATTTTGCAAGCATAGAACAATAGTTTAATAAGTAAGTAAAATAAGTATAATTTTTGACGTGGGAGAGCCATGCCGGAGAAATACCGAGAAATTCCTTACAGAAAACCGGCGTGAAACAGCGCTTGCGCTGTGTTTCGCCGAGTGAGTGAGTGTACCGAAAGCCCAATCCCCTACCCTTTTCCCTTCCCTACCCTTCCCTATTTCCTTCCCTCCCCTCCCCTATTACCCCTTAAAAGGCCGGCACCGCATCTGCAGCTCTTCTGATACTGCGAGTGTCCATGGGCGACGGAAGTTGCTTTCCATCAGGTGACCCGTTTGCTCGTTTGCCCCCTCATTGCATAAAAAAAAAGTCGTTCAATAAGAAGTCAAACATTTCTCTCTAACTTTACATCCACTTACGAGATGCTATCAGCGATTAGGTAAGCTTGTTAAGAAATCAATTCCCGAACGAAACAGACCGACGCGCAGATTGCTGCTATCTAGCTACAATTTAGGCCGTATACAACGAGGATTAGTGAAATTTCGTGTTTTTATTTTCACTAGAACTTTAACCAGAAATAATTATAAGCATTCAAATGAGCATTCAAACATTTTTTGTAGGTTTCTTACGTACCTTGCCAAGGTTAGGGTCAGCTTAAATTTTTCATTTAAATCCATTTAACACTAAAAAAATGTGTGTTAAAAATAATACTTTCAAATTTTTATTTCTTCTAGAATTCAGCGAAAACAAATACAGGAAAAAATATTTTTACGCCAAAATGTTTAAATTATGATTCCGAAGGCACTCCTCAGCTTTGTTTTTGATAAAATATACCAATTATAAAGAAAAATCGCTTTCTTTAAAAATTTCAACATCTGTTGATATGAGAAAGCAACGCATCGCTCATGAATATTTGGTACAAAAAATCCATAGGCACTTCGATGGATAATAATTGAATGACATCAGTCAAATTTGTATGTCAGAGGCTAATTGTCTATCATAGAAAGAAAACCTAGAGTATGTTCACAAATATATCCCAGTATACTGGCCAAAGCTCTTTACGTCTAGAATCGCCGTGGTCATATACCGTTGATTCATTTTAAAATATTTTCCAGTGAGTTGTCGAATATGTATTTGTTGTAACGTAATTAAAATACGTCATACTTATCTTACTAGTGGAATACCAGTACAATACATCGCCGTAATTTGACGTCGTCAGTAGACTGGGTTTTATTTCGGAACCTAGTCAACATGTTTGGTTTACAAATACTACAATATTGCTTTGTAACCTAAATTATTTGGCGAAAGACTACCTAATAAGATACTATTTGATAATTTACATTCACCAAACGACCATTTTTACGATTTTAGTAGGTTTGAAAGTCAAAAAATGTAAACATTACAGCTAAGTCAGAAAACAATGTACAGAGTACCGCAACACAGAGGACGTATGTGTCAAAACATTGTAAAATGATTTACTTATACGTTATTTTATCGTACATGTCCAATCCATAGCAATAGAAATAATTATTACATCTTAGCATTGGAATAATAAAATCTGCACAAGAAATCGTAAAATTGATGTTATAATGCGGATAGATCTAGATTGAACGATATCTACACCATGATTTTGGTGCACCTCGGGAGGAAATAAAGGATTCTTTACAGAAAAAATAATGTGATCGAAATTAAAATCTTTAAAACAGATTTTATCAGATTTTATCAAAAAAAAAAAAAAAAAAATATATATATATATATATATATATATTATGAACAAAAATCGCGACAGTATTTAAAAGTAAATAGTAAAGAGATAAGAATAAGAATAAGAATGGATTTATTTTTAGCATCACACAATACATTATAATATAAGTCAGTAGTACAGTTCGCCTATAATATCAAAATTAATATACTATTTAATGCTGTATGACGCCAAAAATTGGCCCCAGCTCAGCAAACGCAGTAAGCAAGCCCGCTGCACTGATATTCTGCGGAGGCCAATGAGTGGCTTCACAACGCTACTAAACTAAACACAAGATTTACGGAAAAAAAACCAATAATAAAAGTGACAGGAACTAATTAACTAACTAATTAATACAACAATTAATTACAAATTATAACAATCTACAGACCGAGTACAGGTGTTGTTGTCTTTAACTGTGAAAAGAGAGAGAGAGGAAAAAAAAATTTGACAGATAGCAAATTAGATTGCATTTATGCAATTATTAATTCTTTACTCACGACAATTTAATGCAAAGTACCTATAGGAACCGTAAATTTTTTTCGGGATAAAAAGTATCCTTCGTCCTTTCTTCACCGAATTCCATAAAATGGTTCAGCATGAAAAGGTTGCAGACTATTCTAATATTAGTATAAATTATTATTAAACTTTAAATTTAATAAGGTACATATTTCGTAAATATTTCAACCACCAACGGTTGCCATTATTGATGTCGAGCAGAATAGGCCTAAAAATGCGTTTTTGTTTTGAATATTTCTGCCTCTCTTAAATATTCATTTTATTTTGTTTCTATTTGTTGTTATGGTTACAGCAAAAATACATAATTCTAGAAAATTTTAGTTCTATAGCTACTGGGTTACGCGCGTACACCCTGGAGACAGACAGACGGGTATCTTTTTTGGGAACAGATTCCAAAAAATGACAAAGAAAATATGAATATGATCTGCAAAACTATAATGAATATAATCTACTATTCATTAAAAACTTGTAAAGCGGGTCAAAAACATTACCTCTATTTCAAGTAGAGTTATCGTTTTTGAAACTTGTGGAGGGTTTTATATTGATCCCTGGTGATGCTGCAGCGTCAGATACAAGTGATCATCATGGGTCTACATCTTATTTATTAAAGCTATTGCAATAAATCCAAGCACAAAAAATATTTGGACCCTTCTCATTGAGGTCATAAAATAAGCTCCATATTTCCAGCAGTGAGCGAGCTGACTATGATGAAATTATTGTAGCTTTTGAATCTACTTTACCGAATTTTAAATCTACTTCGGTATTAATACTTTGGGGTATATATTATATGTGTCCCTTATAATATAAAAATTCACTGTGAAAATAGCAGCGCTAAAAGAGTTACTATTGAGTTTCATGTATCTATGGAAAATACGCCAATATCATGAATATGGTATTTCTTTATAACTATTTTATGGCGCATTCATGATGTTGGCGTATTTTCCATGCATAAGTATATTATGCAATGAACTATATATGGGTAATACTTTATTTTGGTATGTATTATTATGAGGAAATACTTTTTTATGTTCGTGAGTACAGAACAAACATCTTAAATACTTACCTAATTTATAATTTTATTATATTACAAAATTCATTAAAGATTTCGTTCATCAAGTTGTGAACATGGCCTCTCTGTTAATCATTACTCTGTATGTCGAGTTTACCACGTGATTACAATATTTCTGAAAATATTAAAATCTCAATTAAAATCGACGACGGCTTGGTAAATATTATGTACCTTTCGAGCGCCATCTATTGAGCTAGTTTGTCTCAAATTCTAAAATGTCAGTGGCCTATAATCCCGCCTTAAGTAGAAAATGTAAGACTATTCGGTGACTGGAATCGTTGCCGTGTATCCAGTGGTTATGTTGCAGTCAATAGAAAACAATTTCTACATAATTGTGTATCTATTCATTTTTGACGGTGACATGAAAATCAGAATTTTTCCTAAAATATTTTCAGTTAAGGGGCCGGGCTACCCTCGAAATTCTCATACATACGTAATACGAAAATATTTAACATATTTGAGTTATTTTTCAACTTAAAATAGTAATTACCTAGGTTCCTCTACAAAAATTAACTTCAAAATATTTAAACACTAAAAAAATTTTTTTTGTGTATAATTTTTTTTACTGAATTTACTACAAAATATTTAAACACTAAAAATAGAGTAAAACACTAAAAATATATAAATAAATAGTAACTTTACTACAAAATATTTAAATACTAAAAAATATTTTTTAGAGTTGAAATTTTTCGTATTAAATTTACTATTTATTTATATATTTTTAGTGTTTTACTCTATTTTTTAGTGTTTAAATATTTAGTAGTAAATTCAGTAAAAAAAAATTATACACAAAAAAATTTTTTTTAGTGTTTAAATATTTTGAAGTTAATTTTTATAGAGGAACCTAGGTAATTACTATTTTAAGCTGAAAAATAACTCGAACATGTTAAATATTTTCGTATGAGAAAATGTATGGGAATTTCGAGGGTAGCCCGGCCTCTTAAGTAATGAAGTAGTGTCTGTTTGTCTGTTACCTCTTCACGCCCAAACCGATTTTGCTGAAATTTGGTATAGGGATACTTTGAGTCCCGGGAAAGGACATAGGATACTTTTATGCCGGAAAAATGTACGGTTTCCGTGCGATAAACTAATTTTGGCGCAACGGAGTTGCGGGCGTCATCTAATGTTAAGGGCATTCCCTACGGAGAATCCGTAATTTACCGCATTTAGAGCCTTATAAACTCATAATTTGAAAGCTAGAGTTATAATAAAAATACAGCAATAATCTTCGGTATCTCAACAATCCTTTCTGCGTTTTAAATTTTCTATTTTCGTTTATTATACTGTAGATTATACTCATGATATCAGCTTCCAAAGTAAAGCCAATTTATTAAAATTCAGGCATACATTCAGCATCTCCTTAGTATTTACATATTACTTTTATTTGAAACACACGCCAATAGATCGACAATATCATAAACTACATGATCCACGTTTTAAATTTTTTAAGGTCAATTTTGAACTAAGATAAGTAAAAAAAAATAGGGTATTTGTGCAATCTCGGCAACGCGGCAAATGTATGGCAAAGGTCGTTTGCTCGGGGGACGGCCTTAAGCAATACCATGTAATACCTACGTACAAGATATAATAACGTAATTAATAATATTAATAATAATGATTTATGTACTAATTGTTTGTGCTGTAACTAACTCATGTAATAATATTTATTTTTTTCAAGATATAGAATACATATTATAATGATATTGTTATATTCTATTTAAAATGTAGTTTTACCTCTACCCCACTACTAAAATTTTGTTTAATAATGAAAATAAAATGTAATTATTATTATTATTGTACAACTAAGTAAAAATAATATTATGTAGAAATCGTTTGCTACAATAAATACATTTTATGACTACACAGGGTGTAACAAAACTAAGTTATAATATTTTAGGGTGTGTACGTGTTTCTTGTAGAGAGTTCACTGTGAAAGTAGCTTTGCGATTGAAGACCAAATTTTTTTCACTGTTTTTGTTTCTTAGCTCGCGCGATGCTGCACAGGGCCGCTTGCCCATACAAAAGTGAAAAAAATTGGTCTTTCAGCGCTGCTACTTTCATAGTGAACTCTCTACGAGTAACACGTACACACGCTAAAGTATTATCGAGTTTAGTTTTGTAATTACATCCTGTACCCTGTACTTATATAATATAACGTAACGTATACAATATAACTGTGTTTTAACCAGCCATAAACCAATGATTATTATTAGGTAACGGCCCAGTAACGTCAAAACTTTATCTGATTACCGCATCTGTTGGTACACAGCTCTATGATAGCGCAGTACAGGCCATACCAAATGTGTTTAGTGGGGAAAAGTTATGCTAACCATAGTCCCTATTACGTATTAAATAAGCATAATACATATTAATTGATAGAGACTCATGTTAATAGAGATTGGATTATCAATCACTATTTTCAAAAGTAACCATAATATGTGAGTGGTTGACCAAAAAGGGACCTGAATGATTGGAAGCGGATTTTTTATTTTTTTATTTTTTTAGCCCGTGGTATTTTAGCTTTGTTTTGGTCTAACCAGAACATTTTTAGGTGCCATAGTTTTTTTTTAAGATTTTTTTTGTGAACCGCGCACGATTCGTAACTTGTTTCTACACGAAACTTCAAACACGATTTACTCAAAATCAAATTATTTAGGTACCTTCTTTAAAAAATTTTTTAATCCGTGGTCTTTTAGCTTTCTTTCAGTCTAACCAGAATATTTTTAGGTGCCGTAGTTTTTTTTTAATTATTTTTTTTGTGAACCGCGCACGAGTCGAAACATGAAACTTCAAACGCGTTTTACTCAAAATCAAATTATTTACCTTCAGGTCAGGTCCCTTTTTGGTCAACCACTCACATATTGTGAAAGAGTTCATAATGATTTCTGTTGCATATATTATTTTTATTGATGTGAATGTTTTGTATTTTGTCCGTATCTGGAAACTACTCAATTTTATCTTATCGTATAAAACAAGGATGAAGATAGTAATACCTTATTGTTGAGGACAGCGGCCTCGCACCCGAGAAGCACATAGTGAGTGCATACAAACTCGTAACAGTGAAATATGAGATATAAACTTAGTGCAAAATCAGTGTTTTTACAAATAAACTTTAAAAAGTGAAGTGTGATAAATCTGTGGCTCCCTAAGAGGTAAAAAGTAGTTAATTTATCAAAGTAGTACGTTATCTAATAAATACAAGAAAAATTAGTTGAATAAAATAAGTATTTCGGAAAATATTGAGAAAATTGTGTGAAAATGTATGTAAATTGTATTAACTTTTATGTTCGCCTAGCCGTAATTATGTAAAATATAAGTTTTGATATTTAGATTAAGTTATATATTGTAGAACGATAAATAAAGAATTTCCCGAAATGCGTTTCAATTACCTGGCTCATGAAAAAATAGGGAAAATAGGGAAAAATAGCCGCTTCCGATAGTAAAAGTGAGATGGAAAAACATACGAATCGGAGCGGCTCACTATATGGCATTGCCTTGAGCCTGGTAAGCGATGTGCATTTCGGGGTTTAATGTTCTCCTCGACTACTCGTGTGTTTTATTTACGCCCCCGCTCTGCAAGATTACCGGTGTAGCCTTGGTCTTCGAGTCCGATCCGAGCCAGCGGCGAAAACCTATGGGCGAATACAGTCTCAAACACTTATCTTGATAATATTATCCCACCAAAACATGAAATATAAAAGGCGCCAAGCAAAATATTGCATAGCTATTCAATACTTCTGTCGTAAAAAGTTTTCAGATCACATTCAAGCCAAGCCTTCAACTTATTTTGTAATTTAAATCAACATTCAGTAAATTTATCAATAGATTTCTTTATTTTATAATTATTATAGTGGCTTGGCAATGAGCACAATATAAACAGATATAAAACTGCATATTGGGAGGAGTTTATATTTACAGACGGCGAGCGTAAAGTGTTTTAATATGATGTAACGACGCATGTGGCTGATGGTACCCAATAAATCCAATTAGTAGCTGATTATTTCTCTAGTGCTCATTGCCGCTCAGTGCACTTTGAAGTCGGTACCAGTCCCAAAAGCTTCAGATATTCTGACATTACTGAACTCACGATTAAATTAGCTGGTACCGACTTCAAAATAATGAAGACTGTAGTATGTACAGAAATAGTTGAGATTTAGACAAATTCTGAAAAAGGCACTATTAAAGAGTAAGAGTTATTTAATACTTTTTAGTCCATATTACGATTTTTTTTTACATTGGAAGTCGGTTTTCATTTTTTTGTTAAAAATAATAATATATTTCATGTTTTGGTGGGATAAACTTATTATTAAAGGGGGGCTCCCATACAAATTTACGGTACGGAACCCTATGTACGCCAGTCCGACTCGCACTTGGCCGGTTTCATAATTTTTCCTTTCATTGTGAATAAAGACCTATCCGGGTACCAAATTTCAAGGTTCTAAGTCTGCTAGAAGTACCTTAGAATTTTGATGATCTGTCAGTCAGTGACAAAATGTAGTAACTTTGACCATCCGTAACTACTAAACTATTTATCGAAATTTCATGTAATTTGGAGGTTAAGCTAGTTTTAATACTTGCTCCTAGTGACCGAAATTTTAAATTCCTAGCTTTGTTAACATCGAAGATAAAGGGGGTGTGAAATAGCCGCGAAACGCTTCGAGAAAAGTATGGTACGGCCGTGCCTTTGCTAAAAAGCTTGGCTGGGGCACTGCCGTGCCCCCAGATGGCTATTGAGTTTTGACTATCTTAGATCGAAACAACATTTTAACAAACAATCGAAATTCGAAATCATGCGAGAATACATGAAGAGATCTCAATTAAAAACAAATTGGTAATTCTCAACATTGTCAAACCTACTTGGATATTATGGTAACAAAATTACGCAGTAGCACGTTAAAAGTGTAAAACTAAGGGTTGAGTCAGACCGCAATTCAACGCGTTGATGCATTTCTAATGGCGCATTTTCACTGGTCGATAGGGCTCGCATGTGGGGTGCGGGAGATTTCTAAAATGCATGCCTCGACCAATCAAAATGCGCCATTAGTTGTCATTGGGCTCCCCGTATGCTGTATACCGCACGAGGTAACGACTAATGAAAATGCGCCCTTAATTTATATGGATTTGACAGATTCGCAAGACGTCTCACGCGGTTAAAATCTATCAAATCCATACAAATTTATGCCTGGCCGCACCTCGCCTCGTCGCGTTGCGGTCTGAATTGATCCGAAAGTGCTGTTAGCACTTAGCAGTTAGAGTTAAGACCGCCTATTTGTACATAGTTTTCATGTATTGTGATTTGCTTTAGGTTTTATTAGTTGTACAAATAAAGAATTTTCTATTCTATAATTTCTATTCTATTCTATTCTAAAACTATTTATTATGTTATTCGAGTTCGATTTCTTCAAAACTGAGTAACTTTAGCGTATCTCACAGTATGATATTATAGTATTGGAATTTGGATAGAGATCGCGCGCTATCATCAGCGCTCACGTAATATCCCCCCGTCGCGGGCCAATGCTAATCTGAATGACATGTCGTTGGTTATATTGGCACATTGGCCACGCTACGCGTTACACTTGTGATTTACCATTACTGCATACATCACAATCACATACACTAAAGCCACTACTCGCTCCTCAGCCGTGAAGCGGTCGTTCAGTAAATAGAAGCTCTATTTACAGGGTTGCCATCCGTCCGGATTTCCCCGGATTTGTCCTAGTTTGAAGGGCGTCCGGGGAGCGTCCGGCAGGGTTTTTGAAAAGTGTCCGGGTAAAATCCGGACACTTTTTTTGAGAGAAATTAACTTTTTAGTCATGACTCATGACTCATGCAGCAATAAGCGAAAGATAAAAACACGTTAAGCATACACACGGTTTCTTGCACGGACTTTGAGTTAATCAGACTTTTACAAATTCTTGTTGGAAATTAACATTTTAAGAGGACGTGTCCGGGGAAATAACCACATTTCGGCCAAATGTCCGGGAATTTTGTCGTGCCTGACCGGCGATGGCAATTTAGGTGATGGCAACCTTCTATATTATGGCGAAAAGACGTAAATAATTCCCAATACTTTTATATACTACGCTGATTATGCCCAAAACCTTCATTTTATTTATTTAACATTTATTGCACACAAGACACTATTTACATATAAATTGACATAGAAAGACGACACAAAGGAACTGCTTATTTCAGAAGAAATTTCTTACAGCAGCCCTACGGAGAGAGATGTGATACAAGACATCAGATAGAGCGTGCACAATTATTACAAAATTAAACTTTAAATCTCAATACACTAGATAAACCAAACATACAATATGTATAAACCTAGTAACCATAATAAATAATACAATATTAATAATAAATATGATAAATTATATGTAATAATATTAAATGGATTGAGAGTCTTGAAGATAATGCTCTTTTAAGCGTTTCTTGTAAAACATTGATGGTGGAGCTATCACGAACTGTATGGGGAAGCGAGTTCCACAATCTGACTGCATGGACGGTGAAGGAGTAGGAGTAAAAGTTGGAACGATGGAGTGGGAGTGAAAGGTTCGTTCTAATATTGGGCCTACATGGGGTATGAAGTGGTCGGGAAAAATTAAAACGGTCAACAAGGAGGGAGAGAGGGGGTTATACAGGATATTGTACAATAGACAAAGGATATGGGAATTGCGGCGGAGATGGATAAAGTTTCATTGTGCAAAAAATCATTTATCGGGCGGGTACCGTATTTTTTTCCGAAATAAAAAAATATCCTATGTCCTTTCTTCGTATGTCCTTTCTTACTCAAATGAGTCAAAGTATATTCATACTAAATCTCAACAAAATTGGTTCAACGGCTTAAGCGTGAAGAGGAAACAGACAGACACACTTTGAACTTTCGCATTTATAATATTAGTATAGATTCCATAAGAAAAACTTTCCTAGGTGTCCACTTCACTAGAAGCGTGCTAGAATAATGGTTCCATCAATCAATCTAATATATAAAATTCTCATGTCACGGTGTGCGTAATTGAACTCCTCTGAAACGGCTCGACCGATTTTCGTGAATCTTAGCGAGCATATCGGCTAGGGTTGAGAATCGGACAACATCTACTTTTTATATTGATAAGTGCATTTGTTGAATAAATAATAGTAAATTATTACAACTCGAGACTGACGGTGACTATTGTTTGTGCGACGGGATAGTGTTGCCATGGTGTAAAATAATATGGGCGAAATACTTTATATGGCAAAACAACTTTTGCCGGAACAGCTAATGATATTATATAAAAAACTCAAAGCAGATAATATTATTTTACTACCGCGCGCGTTGTGAAGACTCGAATACGACCCAGTTGGGTCGTCTTTTATTTAGTCTGTCTCTTTTATGTAAATGGCATTTCGTATCTTTTGTTTCACTTATCTGTCAAAGTCCAATTTTAAATTTGAAAATTATTCGGAAGATATTTAAGCCGGAAAATAGTATGAACGTAACATATCTGTATAAGTAGAATATCATTGGGTTCCATCAGCAAAACTTTCTTAGGTGACAGGTGTTCACTTCACTAGCAGCGTGCTCCATCAGCAAAAAATTCTTAAATGTTCGCTTCACTTAAAGCGTTCTATAATGTATCTACTCGTAGAGTACACTCATCTTATATTCTGGAACTCTTTGATGTTTTTGTGCAAAACAAATCGGTTTTTCATTTCCCACTGACTAAGTTGGTAACAGTCGGAATGGGAACTAACCGCCACCCGAAATTGACTTTTGAATGGTACGGCCTGGCGCTGAATTTAACTTTCACCAAATTCATTTGGCCATTTTAATTACGCTTGAGTAATGGCCAAATATAATTTCAGCATGTAAGTCTTAATTATTTTAAATACAGGTATGAAAAAAAAAAGATGACGCCGCGTTCGCTTCGTTGCGCCAAAATGTGTATATCGCGCGGGAACCGTATATTTTTCGAGAAAAATGTATCTTATACATCCTTTTCCAGGATTCAAACTATCTCTAAGTATAGTTAATTTCAGAAAAATCGGTTCGTCGGTTTGGGCGTGACATAGACAGACACACTTTCGCATTTAATATGGATGACACATAGAAGACAACTAGAAAGATTCAGATTTTAGTCTACTAAGCCCAATTCTTCGACTCACCCTTATAAAACTCCAACTATCTATTCCAGACTTAAGACTCAGGTTCCGTCCTAAATCCCTAATCTAGCAATAAATCTGTGGCTTGTCCCTGGACCATCGGCATTGTCCCTCGCGTACCCTCTACCTGGGCTTTGCTTTAATACAATCGATTAAATTATAATTGACTTTTATTGATAGTATTAAAACGGATGGTAGAGTTTTAACGCCGAGAGTATTATACAACAGACCAAATTCTAAAACTTATCTCTCACACAAAGATGCTTCATATAAATTAAACATACATTAAATATACCTCTGACAGTTATTGGTGGTGGTACACTTCCCATACATTTCTGCCCTTCCTCCTTTACAGGAAACTAGCACACTGTGGCAAGATTCAACAGCGTTGTGAAGTGATTTTTATCGTATGCAATCATAAATGTCTTGTATAGCGACAACTTTGCTGATAATAGTTAATACCACATAACAAGCACATAATATTATAGTAGACAGAGGACTAGAAATAGAAATGAAATTCGACGGAGGTGAATCTTGTTCCAGACATCTTTCGAAAAGCAGATGAAGTAATGGTAAGCCCTATACACTTATATATTCCTTAATCTGACAATAATAAAATTACTTTCTTGAACCAATTCCCAAAATATAACAAAAGAATACTGGATAAAACTCGTTATTTGGGGGCACTCGCTTCATTGGTCCATACAAAATATTTCCTGTCCATCCTCCAATGCAAGAGTAGATCTGGAGGTAAAATTGTTTACACGATCAGATACTTTTGTTATATTTTTGGAGGTCAAGAAAGAAGAAATTTTGACTAATTTATTCTAAAAAGTGCGACAAAAATTTTAGTTTAGAGATGCGACGAAGCGCGGCGTTTTAGGTACTAATTAAAAATTTAACTTTATCGTCTATGACTTTAAATATAAATAGTCTATGTAATCTATAAAATCTATAAAAATATTTTTTTTCTTATTCTCACTAAAACTCGGGAACGGCTGAACCGATTTGGCTAATTTCAATCTTGAAATATTCGTGGTTCGGTTTATTTTAGGAGGGAAGTGATGTGAAGTTCACCGGGTCGTCTAGTTAATAACTTAGATACAAGAAGATTTTTATAGCAAGAGTCGTAACTCGTAACGTAGGTAGTTCAAATTTCGAACTAAGCGCAACGTTTCAACATTTTCTAGCACTTTTCAATTCCATTAGTACCTTGATTCTACATTAATACTTCAGTCGGAATTTCCAGGAATTGCTATTGTATTTTATTGTTGTCGCGATCACCGGTGCTCGCGCGGGGCCTGAAGGATTAAAGCAGCTTCGCTCCAAGTTCGATGCAGTCCGTTCCTCATCAAATTACAAAACTGTACTCTCATAAAATGTCAAAAAAAACTTAAAACGCGATCTTATTCATCAAAATTTAAAAGACACTCGTTTGACATAATATTATGTTTGAATGTACTATCAAAGAAGTTGATTCATAGGGAGATGGCTGACCTACGTAGTTTGGTCGAACTATGTCAAACCCATCCGACAGATTACGACTTTTAAAATACATTGAATTGACATAATCCGTCCAAAATATGACGTAGGTCCGTCAACTGCCTATGAATAAATTTTTCCGATGGTACATGAAAATACTATTTAGCTGCTTGAAAGTTGGAACTGAATCCAACAAAAAACGAAGTTGCAATGTTGCAACATCAGAATCGGGGTACCGTTGAAAATTTTCAGATAGTGTGCGCGACTGTACGTCCGGTCGCAGCTAGTTCTCGCAATTTCCGCGCGACAGTACCGGTGGGCGATACTGAATTTAATATGGGACAGCGCGCAATAGTTGCTAACTAGGTAGCTAGACAGACTGTTCAAAAGTTGAACTATTTTAATCGGAAAACAAGAGACAGTAACTAAGTGATAATACATTAGGGTTATGTGTTCCTTGTAGAGAGTTCACTGTGAAAGTAGCAGCACTGAAAGACCAATTTACTTTTCAGTGTTGTATGGGGAAACAAAAGTGAAAAAAATTTGGTCTTTCAGCGCTGCTACTTTCATAGTCATTAACTCTCTACAAGGAACACTTATATACCCTAAAGTATTATCACTTAGTTTTCTTACATCCTGTATAACTAGACGACCCTAGCAACTCCATTGCGCCAAAAATCGATAGCGATTAGCGCGGCGTATATTTTTCCGGGAGTAAAAGTATCCTAAGTCCTTTCCCGGGACTCAATGTATCTTCATACTAAAATTGTACCAATACATTAAAACATAGATTAATATTATCATACAATAATTATGATCCTTAGTCTTTACCAAAGATTGCTAAAATGGCAACTAATACTGATTTGCGCTAAGTTTAAAACACGAAAACTCTATTTTTATTGTAAATTCGATGTAATCTAATTTTGCTGCAATAAAAACTAACTACTAACAGAACAAAACTATCTCATTTCTTCTTTTCCGGGACCCAGAGTATCGCTATACCAAATTTCATCCACATCGATGTTTCAGTGTTAAACAGCAAACCAACACACTTCCCTATTTATATTAGTACGGACTCGCATCTTACAAAAGATTCAAATGCGAAAGAAGTAAGAACCCTTCCAATTTATTGCTAAGAACAACAATACTAATTTATCTACCATAACACAATAAGGCGATAATAATCTCGCGAATACGCGTAATGGTATTAAACAATCTGTATTCCCAGAATAATTTAGCAATCGGCTTTACATAGAGCCACAGTATAAATATTACACAGTAGAGTAACTCAGTCATGTCCTTTAAATCAAACTCGCTCATTGGCCATTGCAGAGGCATGTTTTGATATAAAAATTTAGCTTATAGTAATTAGCTTCTTAAATTAAAAATCACGCTATACGGGTAAATATTTATTCTTTTTGAGACATTCCTTGTACTAATATGTATTCTATGACATTGCAGAATAACTACACTGTTAAAAACAGTGTTGTCAATTGTCATTATTCTGCAATGTGCTTCTTATGATAAAGAAACTTTCAAACCGGAAAAAGAGCTTATATTCAGTAATGTTCTTATTCCAAAATGTATAAAATATTACATGACGTAAAATATCACCTTGCCAGTACATGAAATATTTTTTTATGTACATAAGTCCGATTCAGACAATCCAGTAAGTCCAGTAACTACTTCTTTATGAAGATAGTCTACTGTATGTGTATATTGTGGTAGAGCTGCGTAGCGCCCATAAAAGGAGAGCGTTGTTTTTCCACAACATTAGTTTCTCCCCTCCCTGTGATTTCCCCATTTAAAGTAATTTATTGCTTCCATCAAAGTTCACGGACAATGTCATCAATATTATGCAAAGTCAATCATTCAATATTTGCATAATGCAGTAAATGAGGTGTTAAAAAGGAGCGATTTTCTGCAATTATTTAACAGGCTTTGAATAATGGGATTTTTTAATGATTTTTAGGGTCAGTTTGCTTCCGTAAGGGCTCCCACAAATAATATTATCTTCGAATTCGCATAGTAAATGTCTGCGGCAATACTCAAAAAAATTAAATGCTATGCGATTTCGTAGTTTTGTGTACGAGACTAAAATAAATAAAATAAAGCTTAGTATTGCAGCAGAGACATACAAAATTCATGAGACGTGTAAGTGATTCGGACGTCCCTCGGGCTCCCCTGTGACCTGTCTTCTGATTATAATAACTTCCACACCGGTCTCGGTGACGATGGCGGGTTTCATTGCAACCAGGCCAGGTACGCAGGAGTAATATTCTACTGCCTAAGTGTGCGCAGTATACAAGAGCCCTCCCTATTTCTTCTCCTCTCGTAACCCAGTAGGACGGACGGCTGGCGAAAGATCAGGCGCAGGTCCGACTTTTTACATGCCCCTCCGACGCATGGATCATCTTACTTGTCAGACAATCAGGTGATCAGCCTGCCAAAAATGAAAATGTCATTTCTAAGTTTGGTTATAGACAATCCTAACCAAACTTAGAAATGACATGTTTCCAACACAGGAATCGAACCCACGACCTCCAGGCTCCGAGTCAGAAGCCACGCACTAAGCCACTGGACCACGGAGGCGCCAAGCTCTGTATTGGAACAGGGACATACAAAATTCATGAGAGAAGTGATTCGGACGTCCCCCGGGCTCCCTTGTCTTCCGATTGAATGTACATTGGGGACGTCACATATAAAACGTCTCTTAATAATATGTGCTTACATGAAATGGGAGGACTTTCAACAGTCTTTACTATGTAACTATAAGTTGATGGCCCCGTTGTGCAGAAATTCGTTTCAGAGACGTATTTACATCTTTCCGGGATAAAAAGTATCCTACGTCTTCGCCCGGGACTCAAAGTATCTCCATACCAAATTTCATCAAAATCGGTTCAGCAGTTTAGGCGTGAAGAGGTAACAGGCAGGCAGAGACACTTTCTCACTTTTAATATTAGTATGGGCAAGAACAGGGTTTTTTGACAAGTGATGAGGCGGATCTGTGTTCGACCTGGTTCGACCATAATACTTTACATACGAGTATTATAAGCGTGAAGGTGTTTGTCAGTCTGTCTGCAACCTAATAACGCTCAAACCGTTGAACCGATTTAGATGAATTTTGTATGAAGATACTTTAACCCATCAAGCCCCATAAGCTCACCGGTGCGCGAGACACAATAGAATAACAATAGATTTCCAAGAATCCATGATCGAAGGATTAAGGGGCCGGTCGAAATTTTCATACATACGTAATATCAAAATCATTTTCTCATACGAAAATGTTTAACATGTTTGAGTTATTTTTCAGCTTAAAACAGTAATTACCTAGGTTTCTGCACAAAAATTTATTACAAAATATTTAAAATAGAGTAAAACACAAAAAATATATAAGTAAATAGTAAATTTACTACAAAATATTTAAATACTAAAAAATATTTTTTAATGTTTAAATATTTTGTAGAAAAATTTTGTGCAGGAACCTAGGTAATTACTATTTTAAGCTGAAAAATAACTCAAACATGTTTAATATTTTCATATGAGAAATTAATGATTTTGGTATTACGTATGTATGAGAATTTCGAGGGTACCCCGGCCTCTTAAGAGGATAGTTTTTGTTGCGGATATTAACACAAATTATAATTTACGTAAATTAAACCTAAATGGTTGCGGTGTCAAAAATTTTGCTAAGCCGGGTTAAATAGACTTAAATTTTGATATAGTTACTTGTTACCATGCTTCATGTAAGTTTTAAACCTTCGATTAAAAACTGTTTTTTTTTTATTATGGCCAGAATTTCAAAGACACAGAATTAAGAATTTTCTTGAGCTAAGGCAATAAAAAGAATTATTAAGAATTTTTCTCGAGCTAAAGCAATAAAAAGGAAGCGATGAAGTTGTGAAGAAAAAGAAGAAATAAGCGCGGAAGTGTTCGAGACTGAAAACATCCGGATTTGGAGAATTTCAAAACGGAAATGGAATTCTGCTCTTCCACTTAAGTACTTCATTCCAGGCGTTTTGAGTGTTAATTATTGTGCTCTAAAAGAATAATTTTATTTTATTGCGGATTTTTAAATACAATACGTAAAAAATGGGAAATAAAATGTTAAACCTTAATTATAATAAATTAATACATACCCAAGTTTTATTGCGCCTCCGGCTTCGTATGTTTCATGTTGTGTAATGTGTTACTCTCGTCTCTATTCCGGATTCCCGTAATTTTACTAGATAGTTAAATTAAGGGAATGGAGACGATAGAATTTATCTTTACCTACTAATATTATAAATGCGAAAGTGTCTCTGTCCGTCTGTCTGTCACCTCTTCACGTCCAAACCGCTGAAGTGATTTTGCTGGTTATGGAGATACTCTGAGTCCTGGGAAAGGACATAGAATTCTTTGTATCCCGATAAATGTACGGTTCCTCGATAAACGAATTTTGGCGCAGCGGAGTTGCGGGCGTCATCTATTAAAATAATAATATGTGAATAGTGAAGATGCCTGAAGATAGTCACTGATGATGATAATGATGAAGATGATGACGATAACACAAATCAAAAGATCGATCATATCAAATCATGACATCAGACATTGTTGAATTCCATATAGGAAACAATGGAGCATACATGTTTTATTTTGTGCCGGTGCTATACCTACGCACAAGATTGGCCGAGAGGCGAACTGTATGTACGAAACGAACTTATATAACTATAGGTTCTTTGACCGTTACTATTGATGATTCTAGAGCCAGGGGTTTCTAAAATAAGTATAACATGATGGAATCTGTGCCTAAATCCGGAAAAATACATACTAATATTATGTGAAAGCGTGACTATCTGTTACCTCTTCACACTCAAACCGCTGAACCAATTTTGGTGAAATTTGGTATGGAGACACTTTGACTCCCGGGAAAGGATATGCTTTTTGTCCCAATAAAATGTACGGTTCCGGCGCGATAAACGAATTTCTACGCAATGGAGTTGCGAGCACAACAGCTATACTGTACTCGGCGAAACATGGTGGTATATCTACCTTAGTTTTTATTATTCGTAGACTACAACCAAAATAATCATGTAGAGCTAGATTGCAAAAGGCAAGTAACTATTTTTGTGTAGGTCTGTGTTCATGATGGGCCGTCTGTCAATCATATCAAAATCGACATCAAAGGGCCAACGGCGAGGCCGCATTAAGTAAGGCCGCATCAAATATTATTAATTTTTTATTAATATGCTTTAAGTTCTAACACATTAATTAAAGTAAAATTCACATTCTAAATTCTGTTTGAAAATATTACGTAACACCTTAGCAGTATCAGACTCAAAAAATATATTTTTTGTCAGTAAATTGTATTTTACAGTAAGTAATATAATACTTCATAATGTGAAGATATTGAATACATTAGAGTAACGTTAGGTTAATTAGACTTGAAAGTATAATCACTGCAGCAGAAAATAGAGCAAGTGTGTACCGGACACCGTAGAATGCAGAGTTCTGGTAGAGGTCGCACTAAAACTATAGAATTATTGTCAAACATACAACCTTTACAAGCAACACATATTAATCTATATTCTATACTAATATTATAAATGCGAAAGTGTGTCTGTCTGTCTGTTACCTGTTCACGCCCAAACCGCTGAACCGATTTTGCTGAAATTTGGCATGGAGATACCTTGAGTCCCGGTAAAGGACAAAGGATACTTTTCATCCCGGAAAAATTTACGGTTCCCGCGCGATAAACTAATTTTGGCGCAACGGAGTTGCGGGCATCATCTAGTTATTTATATATTGAACTGCCTAAATTAAACTTCAACTGTTAAAAATATAAACTCACTAGATAACTCCCATAATTCCGTTGCGCCATAACTCCTTTATTGCGCGGGAATATTTTCACGGGATTAAAAGTACCCTATGTCCTTTCGGCAAAACACCAAAATCGGTTCAGCGGTTTGGGCGTAAAGAGGCAACAGACAGATACACTTTCTCATTTATTTATTTATTTTATTTTTTATTTTATTAAATAAGGGGGCAAACGAGCAAACGGGTCACCTGATGGTAAGCAACTACCGTCGCCCATGGACACTCGCAACATCAGAAGAGCTGCAGGTGCGTTGCCGGCCTTTTAAGAGGGAATACGCTCTTTTCTTGAAGGTTTGCAGGTCGTATAGGTCCGGAAAAACTGCTGGTGACAGTTTATTCCAGAGTTTTACAGTGCGCAGCAGAAAGTTACGCGAAAAACACACTGTGGAAGACTGCCACTCATCAAGGTGATGAGGATGGTATGTTTTTCGCGTGGGACGATGGCAAAAAGTTGCAGGTGGTATGATTCCGAACAACTCCTCAGAGCACTCTTCGTGATACAACCGATAGAGGATGCAGAGTGAAGCTACATCTCGGCGTAATTCCAAGGGGTCCAAGCTGTTTGAAACACTATGGCAGTCAACAATTCGAGCGGCCCTTCGTTGGATACGATCCAGAGGGAGCAGTAGGGAGGGAGCATTTATAATATTAGTATGGATTTCAGTGAGAATAAAGTTGCTAGCAACATCGAGTTATGATCTAATCAGTAATCACATATTTTGCTGTACTTCTTACAAATAATAATCCCCAACTATTATAGTCATCGAATCATCAGTTAACAGTTAAAAATTAAAATGTTATTACTTAGAGCCACACCTCAGGTTTCGTTTAATCACATACAAACGAGGAAACATAAGTCTTTAAGTATTTTATTAATTAAAGCAAAAACAATTAAAGGTTTTAATTATTCAGCTGAACGTCCGGACTGACTGGTTGTATATTACGTGTTCCGTTATTGTCTATTAGTAGTTATACATGTGTTAAATAAGGCGGCTCTCTGCTTTGATGTTGTTGAATTATATTATGTACATTTAAATAATTTGTTACTCAAAAATATAAATCAAAGTATGATAATCTAAAAATTAATCAAACAATCATTCTTTTTTCAGTAGATTTACTATACATAATTGATAATATTATTTTTCATACTTAAATGTTACCTCTATGAAGTTAGCTCCTTTCCTTTCCAATATTGCCATTTGCCATGCTCCAAAATTTTCAAAAAAATAAGTAATATGCTATAATGATTTACGAAGAAAATAAATACTGCAGGATTGATATCAAGGACTAAACCAGTAGCATGCGGTTCCTATTACCTAGTTCTAAATGAGAGACAGGGGATTACCTCTTATGTAAGAGACGATATTCAAAATGTTTTGAAGATCATCTGCCAAATATTCCCTTTTATTTAACGTTGGAAATTGCTTGATGCATTCTCGACAGCCTGGGAGCAGCCTGGATATGTGAACTCCTCGAGTGCTGCGGTAAGGACGAGCACCCAGGACCCAAGGTTACCCACTAAAACCCAACCCTCTCCGCGTGTCAGCCAAATCCCTACAAAAATGGCCAGTCCCAGCAAAGGTAGAAACTAAAAACTGCAAGTCAACTCGCGCACGAAGGAATTATATTGGACGATGATGTGAAGAAAAGCATTAAAAAATGGGTCTTCCTTTTAAAGTACTGCAACGAACCAGTACCTCATGTCTAAAGCCCTGTTTCACAATCATGTATTGTGATGAATGGCATATCCAGAAGTTCTGACACTGTCACTCGGTAAAATGTAAGGAGCGAGAAAACTGCGATAAGCCTTTTGAGTTTTGTCAGATATTAGGTGTGAAAAACATAGCTGTTGATACTAGAACAATTAAAACAGAAACAATACCACAATTATTATGAAACGTTACTTGTAGTAAAATGTACAAACCGTTTGCAAACCAGATGTGTTCGTAATAAGCCAGTTACTAAATTACGTTATTTGGCTATCTACAGTGCCGTAAATAGGGCGGTGCCACCGGTGCCCAGGCACAGGGCGCAGTTTATGGGGGACGCAAGAATGGCCAGACCAGCCCTAGTTAGAGCTACAAGTGGCAAGCGATTATCGTAAACGCCACAAAATGTATGCTATTTGACATAAGTCATCACTTCGCTAGCGAATACTAATGTCAAATCCCGCTACATTTTGTGGCGTTGCAGCTTGTCTAGGGGGCAGGCAGACTCTTATTTTTTCGAATTGCTCCCGCTGCACTCCAGAAATGTTTCCCAATGTAGTAAAAAATATCCACAGTCGAACATATTATAACCTCCTCCTTTTTGGGAGTCGGTTAAAAAACAAGGGTGCAGTTACAGAAGCTCGCACAGGGCGCAAAAAAGGCTATTTACGGCACTGGCTATCCAATAGAAATAACCTGATTGCGCCTGTTTTTCGAGTGTCTGTTTATTTATCCTTTTGCACGCTATATAACCTAAAACGCTTGTCATACTTGAGCTCTAGGTTCATTCAAGTGGGTTGCCTTTTTAGTATTTAGTCAACATACACCTAGCCTAATACCTAACAAACGGTATACCTAGACAAACGGGAAAAGGTTTAATTTTCATCTCCAAACATGGGCGCCGGCAGGGGGTGCCAGGGGGTGCACTTGCACCCCTTGGGAATCTCGGTATCAACAGGAAATATTGAAATAAAAAGCATTTTGTAACACTATTACCATGCCGTGCAAAGATAGTTCGTAATGTTTCGGCACTCAATGTATTCTGTTGACGTATATAGACAGTCACTGTTGTTCGTAAAAAGTAAAAAGAAAAGAAAGAAATCTAAAATCTGCACCCCTTGGAAATAATTTCTGCCGGCGCCCATGTCTCCAAATACAGTATTTCACGTACCTTATACATAAAATAGTTCCACGTACATGCACTAGCACTGCAATCTGTTGTAATATCACTGGTAAACTCAAAAAGTCCATTGGACAACTGCAGCACTGTAATCCGTATTTGTTTACGTTTTGCTCCGCCTCCACGTATGTAACGCGACGTACGTTCCCCTCGACAACGCGCGGCTGACTGAAGAAAATTCAAAAAGGCGGCGCGCCGCGCGGTGTGGAAAACACTTTTGACTTTTGGTAAACAATAATATGGAAAAATAAGTCCGTTCACCTTTTGTCGTCGGTAATTTGAATAATTACATCAATGTATCTGTTATTTGTAACATCGTATAATATCGCACCGTACAAAAAAGTACGAGGCGAGTTTTAGGGCTCTTTCGAGCAAAGGCGATGAGAGATGCATCGGCACGAATGGCCAAATTCAACTAGCTTATTAATTTTGATTTTTCAATAAGTGAGAAAGGTTTTAACTTTTAATATACGTCGCAACTCGCAAGTCGCAACATTAGGTATGACTTGGAACTTGGAATCTAGAAATGTATGTGATAATATGTCCTGAGTCCTAACTACTGAGTCTTGCTAACTTATCAATTTCCTTTATCAGCAATCTGCTAGTCTCCTCTTATGTCATAAAATATTGCAAAACAAAAACAACGCACACATAGGTACAGCTACACATAAGATTGAGACATTCAAACTACATAATTATAACATAACATAAAGTAAATCAAACCAATGAAAATCTCTGTGACCGATTGCACAAGGAATTAATAGTGTGGTTTGTGAAATAATAGCAATCCTTACACTAGTCGTAACTCGTAAGTCGTAACGTAATAGCGTTTAGTATAATACGTTTTACGCTTGCGTTGTTTACTATTGTTTTGTTAAAGCAATAAAAAGTTTTGTTGCACTACATAGCAGCAAAAATGTAAGATAAGCGATTATGATTTAAACATTTTTAATCGCGTAAGTTTTTGTCTCATTACCATAGAATGATTAGACACTAGAGTTTTTTTTTTAAATACGATACGTTTCAAAAACTCAAGACTAAACCACGTCTAAATTTTTAACTTCTTATTAACTCGATAGCCCTCGACGTATGAAAAAACTAGGTCTTTTGTACCATCAAAGAAATTGATTCCTAGGCAGTTGACAGACCAACGTCATTTGGTCGGATCATGTCAAATCAATGTTAATTGTGATCTGTCGGTTGGATTTGAGTTTTGACGTAAGTCGTAACACGACCAAACTACGTAGGTGATAGGTCCTTCATCTGCCTAGGAATAAACTTATCTGATAATACATACTGTTAAACGAATTTATTGCATTGTCAGTGGTCAAGAGTCACGATAGAGTCATAACACCATTTAAAAATTGAGCTTTCACTACTTATGATGACCAGAAGATTTTATAGACTGATGTCAAATACTTTTTTTATGAACTCAGTGTAAATAAAGTTGACTTGACATCCATACTTCCATACTAATATCCATACTAATATTATAAATGCGAAAGTGTGTTTGTCTGTCTGTCTGTCTGTTACCTCTTCACGCCCCAACCG
Source organism: Lysandra bellargus (assembly GCA_905333045.1). Lineage (NCBI taxonomy): Eukaryota > Metazoa > Arthropoda > Insecta > Lepidoptera > Lycaenidae > Lysandra > Lysandra bellargus. The sequence goes on along the minus strand of HG995351.1, from coordinate 7,949,788 downwards.
CTGAACCGATTTTGCTGAAATTTGGCATGGAGATACTTTGAGTCCCGGGAAAGGACATAGGATACTTTTTATCCCGGAAAATATTTTTAATTAGCATAAGAAACAATTTGAACCTAAATGTAAGTTTCTTAAATTATCATATAAAACTATTGTGTAGTAAGTATTCTAACTGTAAATTAATTGAGATACCTAATAGCTATAATATAGGCTACTTGAACTTTATTCAATTTCATTGAACAAATGCATATTTCTAGTAGAACTTGGCCTAGGAAACCGTATTTCACCTTTATCTTCAAATAAAAGCTTATGATTGATAAATAAAGTCGATTTGAAAATATGATTTTATGAAAATATGAATTGTACTGACGAAAACGCTTTTGCGGTACTTCCGATTTGGATGTGACGTCATCCTCATAGTAATTTAATATCTTTTATTTATCGCGCTCGTTATATGTAAGTTTATTTGTACATAAATATTAAGAATAAGCCTTGAAAGATTTGTAAAATATATTTTCTTAAATAATTCAAATAAAACATCAGTTTTATATATTATCTCCATTTATTGTAGACGGGAAATGAAATGGCCAAAACTTTTCTCCAAAACTTTTCAAAATCACAAATGATTTCTAATTTCTTATTTAATTATTTTATAATTTTTGGGCACTTTTAGACTCGTACATTTAGCACATAAAAAAAAATTCAATAAAGAGAGTTTAAAATACAAAACGTATGACGTCACACTATGGCGGACAGTGTTTTCGGCGCCATTTAAAAGGCATGTTTTTCAATCAACATTTTTATGGGTTTCTACTGTTTAAAATATTAAAATATTATTTTTTTTTTGTGAAAATGAATGATTAAGAAGCGATTAGCATGAAGAAAAAAAAATAGGCTAAGTAGCATATTGTGTCTAAAACTAATAATAATAATATGTACCTTCAAGCCCTATGTCTAAAATTAAATATAGAAATTGACAGCCTAGCCTACTACAATGTATTTATCAAAAACATAAAATATAAAACTAATAACTGTCACAATAAAAATACTCAGATGTTAGTCACTGATACTAAAAGAAGTAACCTTAAATGTCTCAAACAAAAAACTATCTTGTCGTTTTTTCCCAAATTAACCAAAATTAAAGACAACAATTATGAGCATATTTCGAATAACAGCTATAGTCCTCACAATATAAGTCCCAAAAAAGGTACTTTAGCATATTACTTTACAAAAAAGTCTAGTAAAAACCGACAAGCTTTTTCTCAAGCATTACCTAATCATCAACGTATAAGGATTCTACATCAAAACATTGCTGGTATCTTAAATGAAACACATATTCTGGAAGCTTCCTTACAGGACTTACGTAACGAAATAGAAGAATTTCAGGTAATCTGCTTAACTGAAACCATTATAAAATCCGGATGTGAATCAAATCTGAACTTACAGAATTACAAACTTGTTTCGCATTATTCACGCACTCACCAGAAACGAGGTGGCTCCTGTATCTTATTACATAAAGATCTTGAACACTGTAAGCTTAATTTAAAAATCCAACCTCTGCAGAATGAATTTGAATACTGTGCCACCTGTATACCTAGTCTAAATATGAATATAGTCTGCATATACCGTACCCCAAACTCAAATGCGAACATCTTTCTTAATAAACTAAATAACCTTTTAAATAATATTACTACGAGTATGCTTAAATCAATATATACTATACTTACTGGCGATTGGAATATAGATATGCTAAAAAATACTCCACAATCTAAATACTTACTTACACTATTGACCAATTACAATTTAAAAAATCATGTTTCACATCCAACTCGTAAAGAGTCATATAACGACCTCATTAATTGCAGTAACCTCTCACAAGAAAATAATATATCCTGTAACACCCATTATCTTGCGCTTTCAGACCACGAAACGGCCCAAACCTTATCTTTTGAAGTACCCACAGAATCTGTCTATAAACACCCTACTTTTTTGAAAAGATTCGAGATCTAAGCAAAGACAATATAAAAAAATTCTGCGACTTTATAAATTCCTTATCATTTACAGAGACCCTACAAATACAAAATACTGATGAGGCTTTTAATGTATTCTACAATGATTTAATTTTGTTCTACAGCCTTTGTTTTCCTATTATCTCAGTAAAAAAGCTCAAGAAACCAATAAAAAATGGCTTACTAAAGGTTTAAAACGATGTTGCGTAAACAAAAAAATCCTATACTTAAAATACCGCTTCTCTAAGTCCAATAAAACATTAAACAAACAGAGATATAAGACATACACAAGAATATTATATTATATTATTCTCAGAGACTTAACAACATAAACTATATTAAGAATTCACAAAATACATGTAAAGCATCTTGGAATATCATCAAAGATAATAGTTACACTGTAGCGAATGATAACATTACAAAAATACAAGTAGGAGATATAGAGTTATGTAACACCAAATAAATAGCTGAAAATTTTAATTCTCATTTTATAATCATGATAAATAAAAATAACAGAAATAACAAAAATAACAAAGGCTTCGGAAGTAATATTAATAATAAATCTATTTATTTAACACCGGTAACTAGCACCGAAATACAAAAAATTATATTAAGCCTTAAAAACACCAACTCAGTAGGATATGATTGAATCCAAACTAGCATATTAAAAAAATGCAATAAAAGTCTCGCTATTTCCTTGAGTCATATCATAAACCTCTCAATAAGTGAAGGCGTATTTCCGACGAGACTAAAGTTTTCAATTGTTAAGCCAGTCTATAAAAAAGGAAAAAAAAACAGACATGAATAATTATCGACCAATAACACTAATCCCAGTATTGTCAAAAATCTTTGAGCAAGTAATGTATCGAAAGGTTTATAGCTTCCTCAACTCAAATAAAATTCTTAAACCGGAACAATTTGGTTTTCAAAAGAAACAGCTCCACAACTTTAGCGTGTTTTAACTTAGTAAAATACATCACAGAAAGCCTTAATCCTAACAATCTGTAACTGCTATCTTTTTAGACCTCTCGAAGGCATTCGATTTTGTCTCACATGATATATTATTAGACATATTACATAAGCAAGGAATCAGAGGCGTAGCTAACGACTGGTTCAAAAGCTATCTTACCAAAAGGTATCAATGTGTACAATTGACTGTAATCAAAGGTAAACATAGAGTTACTTACAAGTCCTCATATATTCTTAATTCTAATGGCGTGCCTCAAGGCTCAATTCTAGGACCCCTATTATTCCTATGCTATATAAATAATTTTGCTGATATAATAATATATAAATCTATTCTCTTCGCAGACGATACTACAATATTGATACAAAATAAAGATAAAGACACACATGAATCTGAAATAATTAAAACATTAAAAAGTGTACAATTTGTACATTATCGTTGAAGGAGTAAATTAAACACAGAATACTGTATCACTGAACACTCTACTATCGGCAGTGGCTGGTCAAGAAGTGAACGACAGCTCTCACGTCTGGCGGCCATATTCTCCCAGCCTCCACTCCGATTGGTAGAGCGGCCATCTTTATTTATCAATACACTACAAAAAGAATAATAATTAACTGGCTAAATTCAAGACACCTAACACTTAACCTTGAAAAAACAAAAATAATTCAATTTCAACCTCACAACACCAAAAACAATAATCTAAACATTTCACTGGATAATAAAAATATAGAGGAAGTAAGTTCTACTCCATTCCTAGGTATAACTGTTGATCGCCACTTGACTTGGAGAGATCACATTGACAAAGTATGTCTTAAATTAGAGAAATTCGTATACGTCCTAAGACATGTAAGACATACTGTGTCTGAAAGGGCTGCAATTTTAGCATACCATGGTTACGTCGCGTCGGTCTTACGCTATGGCCTAATAATATGGGGTAATTCTACCGACTTTGATCGTGCTTTTCGAACACAAAAAAAATGAATTCGTTCTGCCTGCGGAGCTCATTTCTTAGCTGTAAGCCGTTATTTAAAAGACATTCTATTCTACCCCTACCCTGTCTCTACATTCTAGAAATCTGTACATTTGTGCATAAATACTGTGACGATTTCTATAAAAAGAAAACTGAAACAGCAACCAAAAGCTGCAGATATCATAACAAAATCTGCATTCCTGACCAAAGGCTAAATATCTGCAGCAAAAATGCTTATTGCTTTGCTGTTAAAATATATAATAAACTTCCAAAAATATTAAAGGACCTATCTTTGAGAAAATTAAAAACTGAACTTTTTAAATTGCCACTATCTAAAATGTATTATGATGTGAATGACTATATAAATGACAATAAATTATAACCTAAATGGCATTGACATAAATTAAGTAATGTTAGACTTATTGACATCTACTTTTATTAAATATTTTAATCTTATTATTATTGACATTTATATGCATGAATTTAATATTAAATAATAATCATAATATCGAAATAAATTATTTGAGCAATTCATATTACTTAGTATTACTTGACTGAAATATTTTGTATTATTTTATAAATAAGGGCTAATTGTTGTTGTTACTAATGATGAATTGATGTTACTAATCATATTATTAAGACATATTATGATATTGAATTGTAGTAAATAATTGTAGCTCTTATAAAGATTGTACTTGGGTAAAGAATTAACAAAAATAAATTTAACTTTTATTTTCAAAATATTTGCACGTCGAGATGTATGCGACAAAATATGAGCACTATCTCACAATGTACCATCTTATTGTGGTTACCATGTTTTTGCAAATAAACATTATTATTATAAAATGTACGGTTCCCGCGCGATAAACGAATTTTGGCGCAACGAAGTTGCGGGCGTCATCTAGTTACTTTAATAAATGTACAGCTTCGTTTTTCGTTTCGTCTGAATTCGACTTTATTTGATAATCTTATATTACCTACTAGATGTTCCGCGCGGCTTCGCACGCGTAACTTTGGAATGTCACGGAAACCGTACATTTTGAATATAGCCTATAGCCTTCCTCGATAAATGGGCTATCTAACACTGAAATAATTTTTCAAATCGGACCAGTAGTTCCTGAGATTAGCGCGTTCAAACAAAGTAATGAACAAACTCTTCCCAATTATAATATTACTAGCTGTTGCTAAAAAAATATTCAATGTACAAAATTTACTTTCCTACGATTTTATTATATATAGATGTTCCGCTCGACTTTGCTTGCGTAATTTAGGAATTTCACGCAACCGTCCTTTTTTTGCAACAAATAACTTATGTCCCTTCACGTGGTCTATTCTTCATGTTTGCCAAATAACATAAAGATTGCTCCAGTAATTCTTAAGATAATAAGCAATTTCATATAATTTCCCCCGTTTTTTCCACATTTTTCTCTATTTGTTCGCTCCAATTAGTTTTAACGTGATAGAATATAATCTATAGCCTTCCTCGATAAATAAGCTATCTAACACTGAAAGAATTTTTCAAATCGGACTAGTAGTTCTTGAGATTAGCGCGTTCTAATAAGCCCTTTCATATGATTTCCCCCGTTTTTTCCACATTTTCCTCTATTTCTTCGCTTATATACGTCTTAGCGTGATAAAATATAGCCTATAGCCTTCCTCAATAAACGGGCTATCTAAAACTGAAAGAACATTTCAAATCGGACCAGTAGTTCCTGAGATTAGCGCGTTCAAATAAGCCCTTTCAAATAATTTATCCCCGTTTTTTCCACATTTTCCCCTATTTCTTCGCTCCTTTTAGTCTTAGCGTGATAAAATATAGCCTATAGCCTTCCTAGATAAATGGGCTATCCAACAGTAAAAGAATTTTTCAAATCGGACCAGTAGTTCCTGTGATTAGCGCGTTCAAACAAACAAACTCTTCCCAATTATAATATTAGTATAGATGTATTTGCACGTCATAATACAGCCCCAGTATATGCAGTAGTCAGGACATACAGAACTACTACTACTGGCAAGGTAAGGTAACTTTAATACTTTTAACTTTAACGATTTATTTGAGTTATTTGCAAGATGCAAATGAGAGTGACAATGCATACTTATTACTTAAGGCGTCATTACACCTACCGAGTAGAGTGGCTAGACAGTGACGAGACAGTGTTCTCGACCAATCAAACTGTCTGTATTCACTGACTTGCCAATCTACTCGATAATAATAACTCTAGCACCGGTTTCGGTGTCGGTGGCCAGTTTAATTGAAACCAGGCCAGTTACGCAGGAGTATTTTTTTTAATAATGCCCAAGTATGTGCGCAGTACACAAGAGCACTCTCAATTCCTTTACTCTCATAAGTCATAAACCCAGTGAGACGGAAGATCGACACGACTGGCGAAAGATTTAAGGCGTAGGACCGACTTCATAACTTTACATGCCCATCCGACGCATGGATCATCTTACTTGTCAGACAATCAAGTGATCAGCCTGCATTGTCCTAACCAAACTTGGAAATAATATTTCCAACGCGGGAATCGAACCCACGACCTCCGAGTCAAGAGCCACGCTCTAAAGTCTAAATCACTGGACCACGGAGGCGTTACTAGCCACAAGGCTTACACCTACCGAGTAGATTTACTCAACTACATTCTAGTAATGATTGAGAATCGCATCATTAAAATGCTGCGAACATCGTCCTCGTTATTGTGTAGGCCTTGATTTCAATAGACCCTTTAAGGCTTCGATAAAAACCACCAGCTGATCGCCGCATGGACTCTGCTAAGAGGTTTCTATACAAAATTACATTTTCCAATCTAATATTGTGTACTGCGAACGGGAAAAAATGGTCGTTTGGATTTTTTTGGTCGTTAGATTTATTTAGGTACTTATTTATTTTTTCAATTTTAAAAAGTTCCACAGACTTAAGAAAATGACATTGCTTGAAATGAAAAACAAAAACTTTTTCAAACCACTTTTTTATTAACCTTAAAATTATAATATTAAACATTTAAATCATGTATAACATTATAAATTATAATTTTAAAGTAAGTAGTGAACTCATGGTTATTTCGAACAGCAAGTATCGAAGTTTGTTCAACTTCGAACTATAGTCGGTTTTCAAACTTTGTCATGTTAATTCTAGTTTATCTATTGCTCTATATTCTTGACTTTCAAATAGTTAACACCCATTATGATTGTTCTGAATTTCGGAACAAGGCATAGGTTTGTGATTAAAGTATTTCTGTACACGGTGTGTAATGTCGATTTTGCTATATATATGCTAGAAATAATTTTAAAGCATCACACTCCATTTTCCCAACAAATTTTCTCAACTCAACTCAAGTGGATAAACAATGTTTTATACACTTTAGTTAAAGACAGTCAAACATTTTATACCTATTTTTGTCTCTATCATTTTGTAATTTTGAAAAAGAAAGTAAAAAATATCAAAACGCATCAGTCGCGCTACGCTGTAAGCGACCAATAAGGCACTTACTGCACGTCGGTTTTTCCATTCATTTGTACTTCACAGCCTCCGACAGTTTGTAAGGCTCTTTATCGCGTCACACGCTGAGCTAATTAAATGTGACAGTGTATAGGATGAAATGCCTTTCTGTTATGCAATTTTTTACCTTAGGAGAACTTTTTGCAGTTTTTGCCCTTAGTTTTCCATCTAAGGCTCCGGTAAATACCTTATGGAAATCCGGGGTCCAGAGACTCCAGAGAGTGGAATCTACACTGCTTCGGTGTGGTCTACATTGTAAATGCGCTTGTGATTCGTTAGCAATGAAAAATTAAAGATTCAGCCACGGAATTACGTATGGTATTGCTATTAGACCCGGAGATGGTGACACAAAATTCTTGGTCATTTGTACCAGATGGCCGCCAGTGTGAGCGCTATGATCATCATTTTCCTTTTTGCCTTTATTAGACCTCTGAAGAACCGCCATACTGGTACAAATGACCAAGAATTTTGTGTCACCTGCATCTCCCGGTCTACATTGTTATAATATGCATATTGCTATTAGATAACATCCTATAATATTGCTGATTAATCATTCATCGTGGCGAAAGCAACTGCTTTTTTAAAATTATTATTAGTAATGTTAAATCTAGTTACTTTCTTACAACTTTTTTCACTGATACGGCAAGCGATTTCCATAAAACTTAATTTAGCCGTTACCATAGTTCATTTAAAGTACTACATAGTACATTTAACAGCAAAATAATATACTAATATCAGTTAAAATAAAGATACAACCGTTTCTTTTTGAGGCCACGGAAAAACATAAACTATTCCAGCCATACCTCACACGGCTCACACCCTCTAGGGACCAGTAGGTTGTCCAATATTTAACAATATAACTTATAGGTGTACCGGGCGCATGGACCTCGATAAATCCTTCGGACACACTAATTAATGTTTAGTCTTAGAAAAATAGTCTAAATAGTGCTTAGCTCTAGTGTTTTTGGCCATGTGTTTACTCAAGATTTTTTGTTATTACTCCATTTTATGTGCGTCTAGAATACGTACTAGACGGTTAGATATTAAAATGCAGAAGAAAAAAAATTTAAAAGTATACTAGGTCACTGTGATTATGTAGGATCTGACCTATATAAAGCCATATTAATGTTAGATTAAAATATTAGAATTACCCGATCACGAGTTTTCACGAAAAAAACTTCGTTTTATAATACGCAGATGTACAGACCTATGATTAATTTAATTTTTAAACTTATAAAACTCAATTTAAAACACAGATTGAAAGTTGAAATTTGAGATTTCAACTTTTTAAATTGTTTTAAAGTTTAAACAAATAAGGGCCAAAATCAATACTTGAAGAATTTTAAAATATGATCAGATTTTCTTTTAATCGAGCAAACAACTAGCTGGTGCTATCTAATAGCATTATTTAAAACTAGCAATGCGATTTCCTCTGAAGTCTGAACCCTGGCAATAAAACGAGTCCCCGTGGGAGGATAATTTTGCTAGTGAAGCTCTTTACTCCCTAGTCCCTTCACTGAGTCAGGAGAGCTGGATGTAGACAGATTGGGGGCAAGGGAGATTTATTAGTTTATTTTTGTGAAAATGTACTATTTTATTTCACCTTTGTACCTATTGGTTACTTGGGTACTGAATAAAATATACAGTGTGAATGAATATCGTAACTTCTTGGCGACAAATTGCGCAGGAACCGTACCTACATAATTTCGATTTGGAAACAGTTAACCTATGCTTTGCTGGGATTCAACGGTTTATTTGTAAAGTTGTAACAGACAAACGCACTATAGAATTTACAATATGTATAGTATGGAATATGGTTCATGTACATTATAATATTATGTATGTATATTCACCGGCGCTAAGCTAACTGCTAAGTGATAAGATAAGGAATGCTTACCAGTTTATCATACACATAGTCTTATATATAAAAATGGATTTTCAAATGTGATAGTCGCGCTAAAACTCGAAAACGGCTGAACGGATTGGGCTGATTTTAGTCTTAAAATATTCGTAGAAGTCCAGGGAAGGTTTTAAAGTGGCACGAAGTTCACCGGGACAGTTAGTCTTATATATAAAAATGGATTTTCAAATGTGTTAGTCGCACTAAAACTCGAAAACGGCGGAACGGATTGGGCTGATTTTAATCTTAAAATATTCGTAGAAGTCCAGGGAAGGTTTTAAAGTGACACGAAGTTCACCGGGACAGCTAGTATTTAATACTTCAGTCGGAATTTCCAGGAATTGCTATTGTATTCTATTGTTGTCGCGATCACCGGTGCTCGCGCGGGGCCTGAAGGATTAATAGAAGTATGTGTTCCTAATTTCTTATTACGCGTGCTCCAACTTCTGACTTAAAAAATATTTAAAAGTCTCTATTTCTCACAGACAGATCAAAATCTCAAAATAAAAAATCTTGATCTATGTCTGTGGTATTTTTTCTTTTCTTTTTTGTTTCTTGGAGAAACGAAATACTTCATGGCTTAAGGCCTATTTCACCGCTTCCTGATAAGGCTATCCACCACTTTACTTGACAGATGGAGTATGGAGAATCTGTCAAATAAGCCTATCGGGCACCTTATCAGGAAGCGGCGAAACAGGCCCTTAGTCTAATTAAGTTTTAAATTATTGAAGTTTTAATTTTTAAATGATTGACCCGTAATCTGTTTTCTATTTTACTATACAGTAGTAGGTATATGAATCCAAATAATTCCAATTTGACATTATATTGGTCTGCAATCAGTCAGATGGCTAGTAAGTAGTAGCTAGTAGGGCTGGACCCCACGGAACCACTTATTACATTAACTACAGGAATGAACGCATTAACGCTGAATTTCGACACTGCTGGGGAACCCTAATAGCTATGGCATTGTAGTGGTATTGTAAATTTGTGCTATCGAAGTAAAGGTTAGTAGAAATATTTCAAGTCTTTTTTTTTATTTAATGCGTAACCATGACAAACAAATTATACAGAATGTACCAAAACAAAGTGATAATCACTAAGTGTATTGTCATATTTCCCAAATTTATATTCCATATTTCCTAAATTAAATATTATTTATTGCAATAGCAACATTGATAACACGCCACCACCCCATTCTGGTTCCGTCTGACGGGGCGGGAACGGAGGGGGGTGGACGGGTTTATAAGCAGAGCTCATCCTGCAAAGGTCTCCATTCCCGTCTTCCTGCAACTCGGCTGCAAGTGACTATTGTACTCAACGGTAGTTATTCAGAGAAATAAATAGTTAAGTATAGTAACGTGTGTTTTCTTCAAAGTATCTACTGTATCATGTGTCCCATAATATACTGTCAAAGTAGAATAGCAACGCTGACAGAACATTTTTCTTCTGATTTGTATGGGCTAGAGCGCTCCGGGTCATGAATTTATATTATTTTACATTATAAGGCACTAATTATAATATATTCTGTGCCATTATGCCATTATAGTAATGTTACAAAAACGTTACTTTTTCAGTACTGCTACTTTCACAGTAAACTACATAAAGGCGACCCATACACACCCTAAAGAATTATAATTTAGTTTTGTTACACCCTGTACCTACTCATACACAACATAGTATTAAAATTCTACATCATTCCTAGGAAATAAGGTAAAAAATCAATAGCTAGCCCGATATAATGTTTTACAATTCACCTACACAATACACATGCTTTAGATAGACTATACATAAAAAAAACGTAAGTAATCTTCAAGGGCGGAAATCACACTTCACATTAAGGGTTTCGGATGCGTGTTTAAGGGTTAAAAATCTTGTAAACTTGGGGTTAATTAATGCCGGCTTTACACGATTTTTCACCTCTGATAATAATTGCATGGGTTACTTGAAAGGGGTCCGAATAAAAACCGATAATTTTTATCTTGCTTTTGACATACACTTCTGTCCCTCAGCTGACTGCTGTTATATTATTTTTGCGATAAAGACGAGTAGGGCTGGTTTACACGTAGTAGTTACTAGTAGGTCATATTTCTTAACTATTTATTGCACGGCTAATACGCGCAATAAAGAATTAAGAAATACAATAACACATTATTTTTGCAGTTTACATCTTTCCTTCAATTTTATTTCAAGGAACAAAGTATTTAATATTAGATGACGGCATGCGGCATAATTCATTTATCGCGCGGGAACCTTACATTTTTCCGGGATAAAAAGTGTCTTACTTATATCCTTTCCTGGGACTCCAAAAAACTCAAATAGAGATCCCATACCAAATTTCAGCAAAATCGGTTCAATTATTATAAGTTATTGGTAAACAAACTATAAGCAGTTATGAGTAAACTTTCCTAACGCACACAGGATAATTTTGCTTCCAGCTAACCCATTTAGGTACAAACTCATTATAGGTGACCTAAATTCACGAAAATTGGCGACGGATTTCGAGCAGGGAATGTGAGAAATGGCTTTAATTTATAAACCTTAGAAGTTAGAACTTTAGAAACAAGAACTTTAAAAGTTAGGCTTGTGCTGAAAATCATTTGCTGTAGTTGCCGTTTGATATTTATTTTATTCCTTTTTAGTGTTTAATTTTTATAAGAGGGTAGTTTTATTAGTTATTAGTTATTACTTACTTAGGTACTTATTTTCAAAGGTTGATATTATTTCGGTTCTTGGGTACCTACCTACGGAACCCTTATTAATGTAGAGGTTAAAGACCGTACTACACTGACTAGCTTATTTTATTTCCTTTTAGCGGATTTTAAAGAAAGCTGCATTTAGGGGGATTTGCAGCAAATTAAGCAGTGTAAAATTTGAGAAATATTTAAGTAAACAAAGTAATAAACTAATAAGAAATTAGGGTGTGTATTTAATGTACTATAAGGGATACATACAGTGTACACCCTAAATTAACATAATTTTGTTTTGTTACGTGACCCTGTAGATTTTTCAAGAAAAAGGACAATGAATAAAAAGAATACGAACTATACTGTGAACTGGCGTCATTTTCAACTAGTTATAGGAATTAAATTGACTAGATATTAACTGCTCAAATGTTTAGCAAAAAGGTATTGAAAATAATTGTACCTATACGTTTTGTTTTCAAATTAATCCGCGCGAGCACCGGTGATCGCGACAACAATAGAATACAATAGCAATTCCTGGAAATTCTGACTGAAGTATTAAGTTAACCACAGTTTTCAGCTAGCAAGTGGGAGTTAATTTAACATGAATTGAAACGAATTATTTAAAATTAGGTATTTTATTTTAATAAATCGCATACTATCTAACAATTACATAAATCATGATTATAAAAATAAATGTTCTTAGATAAGACGATCTACATTCCTAGTTTATTCACATACAACCTATTTACATTTCGTGGAAGACTTACAAACATATGACTTCATTCCAGGCAGGTAACAGAATAAAATACAATAAAAATATTCAATAAACACTTTACAAAAATAATTAATTTTATTTTATCTACTATAATTAATTAGTTCTAAATTTAATTTAGATAAAGTGGATAGATTAAATAATGAATGATTTTAAAAGATGTGCTTTGATGATACTAGTTACATGTATTATATGGATTGAAATAAGAATTATGAATTTTCAGGGAAATAAAATTCTTATAAATTGCTAAAAAAATATTTTTAAATCTGGATTACTAATTATTCAACTATTACAAAGAAATAGGCCGAAAATAGTTCAAACTTTCTACACGATTATACACTATTATAAAATTAAATAATATTTATAAGGTAAAATATGAAGATTCACTTTACTACATAAAATTTATAAACAATTTAGGCTAATTTACAAGTATATAACAACTACCTAACTTAATTCATCTTAAAAATTGAAAATCCGTTTTCATAGAATTTGCCTTCGAGCGCAATTTAAGCCCTCAAAATCTTCAAAAATCTAAATTATCACAAAATTATTGGCATAGGCTGCTTCTATTTTATGAATAAAATAAGTATATTCAGTACAAAATATACCGTAAATCATTTTGATGTATTTACACTGGTAACAAGTTTTGGCGTTTTGTTACCCTGTTCATTATAAAAGTCATTTTAGTTTTGTGAAGGCACTTTTACCTAGTATAATATGGTGCGATCCAGAATTGATAAAGTAGATTTATGTTGTAATTTGTTTTAGTTAAAATCCAAACATTTTTGTTTGGATTTTAACTAAAAAAGGACTTGGAAACTTGGAAGGCATTGCTGTAATTTTTTTCTTGTTCATCGTCATATCGTGTGAATTCCTACTTGGACTTTATGTAAAATTTCCAAGAGTGTAAAGGCACTTAGATCATAAGGCATTTTTATCTCCATATATGGAGTGATATATCAAAATAACGTTATCAATGTACAAATACACAATGTTTTCAAGTTGGCCTTTCAATTATTGTTTCTTAGTGGGCTTTATTGATCGTGGAGTCCTCATTATAATTTTAGTGGCTTCATAATTTTGGCTTAGTGTGTGGCATACCAAAAACGTAGCATCACATTGACACAGCGGACACAGAATATTGCCCAAAAACTTAAATAGCTCCATTAATATAGATTGCGCTTAAAACGTGGCTCCAATTATATTTACTGGCTTACAACGTGGCATCATATTGACATAAAAAATTCTTAACTTTAGTCAACCCAAACTAGATACGCAAAGCGTGGCCAGTCAAGCCGAGCTCATAGAACTGGCCAGCCGCTCACGCGTAAAATAAATAGTGCCAATAATATGGACTGGGCTTAGAAGCATCCATTTATCTTTAATGGCTCCAATAGGGCTTAGAATGTGGCATCACGGATTTATATTTTAATGAGTATAGGCCACTTTAATTTTGTCACCCCTATGTACGAACTCTGCCGCCATGCTAGGACGCTGCCACCTCTCTATGACGCCTTAGCGGGCGCCTAGACCACAATAATATTGAACAATATCTCGTATTGCGTAATATCATTTACCGTCTAGGTTTGATATTGAACAACGCGCACCTTCAATCTAATTGTCAAATAAGCTGCTCAATAAGATTGAAACGTGATATTGACAATAAAATTACTCGTCTAAGCGGCCGGTTAGGACGCTGCAGTCCATGGCCTATACTGCCTAACACAAATCCAGAGCTGCATTGACATAAATTCCGTGTGGCATGAACCTGTCAGGCTTAGAACGTGGCGTCCCAGCCTGACAGGTCGTCGGGCGGGGGCTCGTCAGCGTCGGGCGGGTACTGGTCGAAGTTGTGCGTGTCGATGGCGGACTTGACCGTCGGCATGATGGGCGGCTCGAGCGTGCGCTGCGCCAGACCTTCCCAGTTGAAGCCGTCGAACCATCTGGAAAATATTTATTTTAAATGTTATGTGACTGTGTGATTACGATTTTAGACTTTGTAGTGCAGTCTGGAACTTGCAAGTAAGACTACTAGGCCTCCCTTGTCCACATTTTACTGTAATCTTGTTAAGCAGTAAGCTAGTCGAACTAGTTAACTAATTTGTGAGCAATAAAGATATCTTTCTATACTTATATTATCTAAGACTATTTACGTAGGACACCTTGTGCCGGAGGGGGATGCCTAATGAGTAATGTGCCTCTAAAAAAAGGCCCACTTGTGCAGATGGAGTTCAAATATAGTCTTATTAAATACAAATAACAAGATTGTCTCTAATAGATAGAGACAACTCTATTGTTAGGTTTTATAGGTCTTTGAATAATGTGCAAAATAATATACTAAATATAATATACTTACTTATACTCATAAATTACATATTATGTAATTTATAAGTATATTATTTTGCACATTATTCAAAAACCTTTAAAACCTAGTATTATAATATTATTTAATTGCATTGAGACAATGTTTAATTGTATTTATTTAATTGTATTTATGTCCTAAACTGCTTGTTATCTGTTAATCGCTTGACAACTACTATCCACAGAATACCAGGGATCACGGTATAACCTTTATCGTGATCATAGCCTGAGTGGAATCCTTTTCGACGTTATATTCGCATCGCATCGCCTTACGCTGCTACGACCTAGTTTATCAAGGCTAATTTTAAGTTTAATTATTCCTTTTATTATTATCTTTTTTTTTTGCCTTTTATTGTTTGTAGTGTCGTTTGTTTTTATGTTTAATATCTGTATTTAAGTGTAGTGTGGACGTTGGTGTGAATGTGTGTTGAATAAATGTTTTATCTTGTGGGACTGACCGCTCTCACTACACCGCTTACCACAATTTAATACCGTGGCTTGAATTGTGGCAAGCCGTGGCCGCAAAAGGGCACATCGAGGCCAAAAAAACTCACTTGTGCTTTTGAATCTCGGTAATCCCTCCTCGCTGGTACCCGAGCCGCTCGGCCGGGTTGTCGCGGCACAGCTTCTTGATGAGGTTGGCAGCGTTGCGCGTGATGCAGCGCGGGAACTCCACCGCGTCTATACCCTTCAGGATCTTGTTGTAGGTCTTCATGGGATCCGCGCCCGTAAACGGAGGTGAACCCGTGAGTAACTCGAACATTAGTACTCCTGGAATAGTAATAAAAAAAAGTTGGTACCGTAAAGTTGAGATTTTTGGCGTTATTTGGGACAACCCAGGATTTAGGACATAGATGTGTATAACTTTCTTTTTCTAATTATCGTACATTTTGTTTGACTTCTGTGGACAAATTTGGATGGGGTTATTTTGGACGGCAACGTGGGGTTATTTGGGTTACGTAAGAAATTTTTGATTAGTACCTAGGCCAGGTTATTATATTGATAGAAATTAAGATATAGCTACGTTTGATAAACGATTTATGCAACTACGAGCTTTTGCCCGCGGCTTTGCTCGCGTTAAGAAGTATTATTATATACAAACTTTCATCCCTTATTTTAATTTAAACCTTTGGGGTTGGAATTTATCGAAATCCTTTCTTAGCGGATGCCTATTTGGGACTATGCCGATATTTGGGACTAGGTTTATTTTATTTTTTTTACTGGCCACTTTAATATAAATGTTAAAATGCTAACTTCATATGCAAAAAACACGCGCTCAGGAATCCATTTGTAATTTTTGCAAGAATCTACCCGAACAAATAAATGAAATATAAACCAAAATAGTCTAAAATGTGTCCCAAATAGCCCCACTTTACCGGTAGTATTATATTATTTAATAGCGACCCGCCCCAGTGTCGCACGCATATAAAATAAATAGCCACTGAAAAAATGATTAAAATGGATAGCCTATGATCCTTTACGTAGTCTATTTCTTATAGTTGTGCCAATGAACATAAAATTGCTCCAGTAGTTCGCGAGATAAGCCCTTTCAAATAATTTTCCCCGTTTTTTCCACATTTTCCTCTATTTCTTCGGTCCTATTAGTCTTAGCGTGATAAAATATACATACAGAGCTAGCTATCCAGTCAGATTACTATTTAAATAGTTGTAGTTTGTTTGTATTTAAATTGAACAGGCTACACTAACGTAAAGTATTTAAAAATATTCATGATTATAATACTATAGTGTTTATTATCGTATTCAAGTATTATTGGTATTATTTATTCAAAGTATATTAAAGTAAAAAGAGACTAATTGTAAATGTCTTAATTTCTAATTTACTAGAGATCGTCCAATGGTCGAAATTCGACCTCAAATAAAAAATTAAATTATAAGTTTCAAATTTCAATGCTTTTCTATTATCAAAATATATTGCAAAATATTGACTATTATTTTTTAGACATAATACCTGCGACAGTCTCAGGCGTCCTGTTTTTAAACTGAATTGTCCTGGTTTTTCCAACTTCAAATCCTGTTTTTTTTAATTTGAGGTTGGCAACCCTAACCTACCTATAGCCTTCCTCGATAAATGAGCTACATCCGTGGTATACATAACGTACACTGCGTATTTTTCAAGTCAAGGTGGCGGTAAAAATAACCATCAGGCGATCCGTCTGCTCGTAACTCACCTAGCGACCAGTAGTCAGCGCTGATGTCGTGACCGCGGTTCATGATGACCTCCGGCGCGACGTACTCTGGCGTGCCGCAGAACGTCCACGTCTTGCGCGACGCCTGCAGCTTCTTCGAGAAACCAAAGTCCACTAGCTTCACGTAGCCTTTCGAGTCAAGCAGTAGGTTCTCTGGTTTGAGATCGCTGGAAAGACAAATAAAAGCTTAGGATATTGTTACGAAATTCATTCAAAACAAAAATAAAATGTAATTGCGAATAAACAGATACATCTAGCGGTAAACTAATAAAACTATTAAATAAAAAAGAGACATCTATCGATGTGAATGTGTAACAATATGGTAGAGCTAAAAGAGACATCTAGCGGCGAGTTTCTGCACCAACAACACACTGACATCTAGTGGTGAATTTCAGCAATTAGCAAGACCATCCCTTGCTAATTATTGAAATTGCCATCTAGCGGTGTCGAAATTAACTACAACGGAGTTATGCGAAAACAGATATAGGCTACTTAACACTAGATGGCTCTTTTAGAGTTTCCAGTTAAACCAATTTTTAAGTTTCAAAAAAACTATTTTTTGAAACTCAGAAATCGAATTTAAGATTATAATCAGAAAAAATTAAACACTAATAAAACACACTTTTCTTGTACACCTGATGATGATTTATTTTGAAACCGGTCGTGTAAATTGTTAAAAGTTATAATAATATCTTAATATAATGGAAAAAGTGCAAGAAAAGTGTGTTTTATTAGTGTTTAACATGAATTTCCACCAAAAACCGACAGTACAATCAATTATATAAAGAAAAAATTAACACTTACCGATAAATAATGTTTCTAGAATGTAGGTAATGGAAAGCTTCAACGACGCATGCTGTGTAAAACCTTGTAGTGCTGTCATCGAATTGGCCTGGAAAATACAAAATATAAACTTGATTATCTCGCCACTCCACAGTCTGTACACTCAGGAGGTGTAAACAAAGCATTCTTAGTCAGATATTTTTGCAAGATATCATCTGGGTTTATTAGTAGCCTTGTTATTCTGTTATCTCTTTACATACAAACCGCTTAAAAGTCTATCGACTTGAATTCTGCTTGAATTAAAGATATGGCAAACGTTTAAAGACTTTTTTTTACTTTAACCTACTAAAACTATTATGAAATAATTTCCTGCTTTTCGGTTGCTTGGAAGAAATTGCTGCATAGCAATTAGCAATAAAGCCGCCTTTTGTGTTTATTTAATTATTAATAAGTACTAAGTTTGAATTTTTATTTGATTATTTTTAATTATTTACCTTTATCTCTCAAAATAGTCCACAGCTCTCCACCAAGGCAGGTCTCCATCAGCATGTACAGATATTTCCGATCTTTGAACGTCTTGTATAACTTCACTATAAATTCACAGTTCATCTCTGACATAATCTCCTTCTCCGACATGATGTGCTGCTGCTGCCTGGTCTCCACAATCTGGGCCTTCTTCATCTGTTTCAGGGCGAAGGACCGGCTGGAGTCACCCTGGATCTGGACGAGCTCTACGCGCCCGAAGCCGCCAATGCCCAGGGTGGCTATGATGCGAAGGTCAGAGAGACGGAGGTTCGCGAATTCCTCGTTTAGCCTGGAATTTGAAGATTGAGATTGGAGAAGAATACCGAAAATAGCTTTAGGGTGGTGACACACTGTGGTTTCTGAGATTAGGGATAGATATGGTTTTAGGGTTGTTACACACGTCTTGATAAATTGGATGTAGTTTTAATAACGAAAAGAAAAATAACTTAACTATGTATAAGTAAATTCTAGGTAAATTCGTAAAAAAAGACGATAATTCAAAATGACCTTAAAACTGTCCAATGTTTATTGATGAATAGGAACGGGTAAATAATATTGAAAAATATTTTAAGTATTGGTACTTACACATGCACACATACATGGCAGGCCTTAATTGCCAGTTGATTTAAGACATGCCTTGTATATTATTTACGTACTGTATTATACTATTTAATCTAATTTTGATCTGTCTGTCCTAAACAAAAAATCTAAACTGTACGGTGTACCAAATAAACGTGCCTCTTTTTCTTTAATGCGCCACGCTTTTAATAAATATTTAAATTGGTAGCATTAAAACCAGCCATACTAAATTTGTATACATTTAGATCAAAATGAATTGAAACGGAATATAATATTATTGAACATCAAAGACAAAACATTTGTCGATATGACTAATATTCTATTTATAACCTATTTCAATTTCTCAAACAGGTCTAGCTAGTTCACCAAACTGGTAACATTTGAATTTAGAATCAGACGTTTACGAAATTGGCATGGCAATGATATTCAAACAAATTTCGAAATTCAAAAACATTTCGAAATTCGAACAGAATTTAGCAGAATTCGTTCGAATTTCAAAACACATTGCAATGTATTGTGCGATAAAATTGATAAAATTGACAGATAAAAACGCGGGAACTATACAGTTTCTATGCCAATGAGAAAAGTTAATAACCCACAAGACAAGTATTGTGTGAGTGAAAGTACATACACACTATACTTCCATTTATCAATAATGAAAGCGAAAAGGCTCTATTTACAATAGAGGGTTATCAACTTATCACATGGTTTTTTCAAAACTTGATTGCTATTAAGTAAATGCTTGTGCGGAAATTGAATTCAAAACTTTAAACGTTCCTATTATTACTTCTAAGCATGACAAAAGTATTGGAATTTGGACGATATAGGGCTAAATCTTATATTTAAACTAGCTGTCCCGGCAAACGTTGCTTTGCCATAATATAAATATATTTAGCCCACATAATTTTATTGAAGTGACTTAATAAGTATGTCGCCATGGCAACGTCGATCGCTATCTCGTCGCACAAACAATGGTCGCCGTCAGTCTCAGGTTGTAATAATTTACTATTATTTATTGAACAAATGCACTTATCAATATATAAAGCACCCAGTAGCCGATTCTCAGACCTACTGAATATGCATATAAAATTTGGTAAAAATCAGTAAAGCCGTTTCGGAGGAGTTCGTGGACTAACACAGTGACACGAGAATTTTATATATAAGATTATAGTATCACAGCCTATAAATAGGATAAAGTGTAATAATAATTATATTACTTATATTTGTAGGAAAAACCTAAATAGATGATATCTTTGAATTAAAAATTCGGTGAATTTTTTACATTCAGGTCGAACAGAATTATTTGTGATAAAATTATTTACAAAATTCATAATATCACGTTTCAAAATTCCAACCAAATTGATAAAAATAACACCCAAAAAGGGAGCAAAAATCTTAGAAATAAAAGATAGTTTATCTGTATTAAAATAAAATGCAACATAAATGTCTTAAGAGCCCGGGTTACCCTCGAAATTCTCATACATACGTAATAGCAACATCATTTTCTCATACGAAAATATTTAATATGTTTGAGTTATTTTTCAGCTTAAAATAGTAATTACCTAGGTTCCTGTACAAAAATTAACTTCAAAATATTTAAACACTAAAAAATAGAGTAAAACACTAAAAATATATATAAATAAATAGTAAATTTACTACAATATATTTAAATACCAAAAAATATTTTTTAGAGTTGAGTAGAGCCGTACTCTACTTAAGGTTATGGCTGGTTTACACGTATTAAGTTGATAAGTAGTTAACTAAATTTTAAGTTAATAATTGCATGTAAACACACAATTTAGTAGCAAGTAGCAAGTTAAAATTTAGTTGCAACTTGCTACTTGCTACTAAATTGTGTGTTTACATGCAATAAAGTAACTTAAAATTAAGTTAAAATTTAGTTAACTACTTATCTACTTAATACGTGTAAACCAGCCATTAGATACATTAAGCCATTACTGTAGGTGTATTATCTAAAAACCGTACTTACCACAATAGAAAGCCAGTGATAGCGGTAAAAATAATAATTGTTTTATTACCAAAATAGTACACTGATAAACAAGACAATGGCATATTTGATCTTTCTATTGTTTGATATTTTGCATACAGATAACATTCTTTACTTTGATTTCTCAGGAGTTTAAGACGGATGAATTTTCATGAGTCATTCCGTCATCGTGGACTTAATCAGAATATTTTCGGTATTACTAGCTGCTAGTATCAACTATTTAATATTCCTTAAAATATTAGTATTTACGAGTACCATCTGCACCAGTCGATACACATACTCTATGTGATTCTACTATTAGTGAAGTATTTTGTAATGCATGGTAGTGATGTAAAATATACTAATATGCAGATATTTTTGATTGAATAATCTTGATAATGATTCTAAAGAAGAGTAATCTGTCAAGGCTGTAACCTAATTAATTGGATTCAGTAAAAACCGAATCGTTGAGTCACCTATCCAGTAAGGTCGTTAGTGTTACGGGACTTTGCTCACACACGCGGTTTGGCATTAGAATTAAAAATAAGTGATACGAACATAATGATAATATTATGAATGAACATTTTGTATACATATTTTATGACTCTGTACTTACAAAAGCACACTGCATAACTACTGTCCATCGTGGAATAATAATATGACCCAACCCCGAGTGCAAGAGCAAAATCCGTTAGAAGTCTATTATACAAAATGCCTAAACAGGTAAGTAAGTTATTAGGTTATAAACAAAACAGGTAAGTAAGTACCTCTGTCTATCGTCGCCCTCGTCCTTGTACTTGGTGCGGATCTCGTCCAGGGTGGAGATGAGCTGGTTGAAGGTCTCCCGGTCGATCACCAGGCAGGTGGTACCCTCGGGAGAGTCGCAAATAATGTTCGCCGTCCGAAGGTCATCCCTGGAATTATAGAAGTAGAAGTGAGAAGGGACGAAGAGGAGTAGGACCTTTTGTAATATTATGAGTAATGAAGCTATCGCTGAACCCCTTGGATTATAATTCTACTATGTAATTCAATATTCTTCCTTTACTAATAAAATAATCTATAGTGTATTTATTAATCTGTGTCTGCGTATAGATTACAGATGTTATAAAACAAAACTGTAGGTGTGTGTTATTGTTCTAATCCGCCTCTAGTGATTCCAATTTACTTTAAAGTCAAGGACGACACAAACACAATTTTATGTAGACGCAAATAGTGTTAGCAAATAGAAAGGAGAATATACACTCACAATGTAAACCGTTACTTAATTTAGATCTAATAATCATCTTGTGTGTAAGGAAAAAGAAGACGCTAGTCGCTAGCGTCTAGCGGTTTACTAGCGGCAAGCAAAGATTATGTAGTGACTACTGACTAGTGACCACGTAAATCGCTAACGCTAATAACTTTCAATTTCTAACTTTCCTCGCAACTAGAAAGCCTTGCAGCAAAAATCAAAATAGACTAAAAACATACAGAAGCATATTATTTCTAAAAACCTTTATATTATTACTATTTAAGTTGAGATTATAAAATGTAGCCTATGTCCCGGTTGGGTTACAGTTTACACTATTTATATAAAGAAAATCGCATTAATCAGTTGTGTAGTTTTAAAGATTCAAGCATACAAAGTGACTAACATAATAATTATATGAAATGCCACTTTATTTTATACTAAGAAATGGTGGAGAAAAAAACTGACCCTTGTAAAGCCTTTTCGCCGAAGAAGTCTCCCTTCTGAAGTGTTCTGATGAACTTCTCGTCGTTGCTGTTCGGAGGTTTTTGGGTGACTTTGACCTGGAAAGACGGACAATATTGTTTATTAGTACATCATAATTGAAACAAGTAGGAATAAAAATTTTAGGCTCATATTTTGTATAGCCCAAAGAATAACGAACAAAACAAATTACAACTTGACAGGCTGACTTCTAAACACATTGTATAGATTTTATCTATGATTTTATTGACGAATTTAGGTCTTAGTATGAAGGCTTCTTTACCCCTACAACACAAGAACCTATATTTAGTGTAGGGGTTGCGTACTTCAATCTTTGGTGCTATGATAATATTTGTGTTCCTATCCAAATTTGTATTTAGAGAATAAAGTTTTTATTTATTTATTCCATAATGGATAATAAATGAAGTAATGTAAATAAATCAATATACAATAGATACAACAAAAAACTAAACTCTTCCTTCTACCTTCCCATGTATCTTTTAACAAAGCAAGGCGTCATAGGCCGTGATTTTTTCAGAACTTTTTTAAAATTAATTTTTTCCAAACCTGTGGTTTGTCAGAAGATATTGGGCGTGGGTGGCTGAAGCATTAGTTTTATCTGACCACTTCAAGTTAGCAACATAATATGGGTGTCGTAGCACTATAATATAAGCTATCTTACAAGGTATGTTACGACTTACGACTAATGTGCTGCAAATTGATATTATGCGAGCGCAATTATTATTGTAACAAGAACCAGATAATTGCACTTCTCGGAAGCCTGGCGACGGAAATATGACGATCTTTCATCTGATTGACTCATCTATACTTACATAGTTTTATAAAGCAACCTGAATCCGGATTTAAAAGTCTTTAGCGTTGCTATAAGGTCATAATTTGGCAAAACAACCAGAATTAGCACTCCTAGGTTTAAGTCTTTGTAGCTATTTGCGTTGTTACGTATCTACTTTGGAAAGAGTTTTTTCTTCCAAGAAGAAATTCGTGAAAAATCTGCCGCGCCTCGTTCCATCTTGAAAATTTCAACTACAACGCAAAGTAGGTAAATATTCTATGAAATACTTAATTTAAATGCATACTATAAATAATGTCTATGTTTAATCCTAATATAAAAATGGCGACTGACGCCATGTACACAAATATACTAATGATGACAACATAATATTTATACAGATTAATAGACCACACTGAATTTATTAAGATGTATCTTTAATTGACCAGTTTGAAACAAGTTTTTGAATTCAGATCAAGCCTTGTAATAAAGTATTTGAGTTTTCAAAAAGTTTGTAGAGGTCAGTGTAACGAAAAAACTGTTACCTAGGTACAGCGAAGTGTCAAAACGTGGTAGTATTTTAGAAGCAAGTAATAAAGTTTACTTGCCTCACAAACAGTCTTGGGTCACTCTTCGACCTTCGGTGTTTTGGGTTTTGACTTCTGGCTCTAGGAAGAGAGCCACTAGGTAAATATTCTAACTACTTCGTAAAAAAAATGTTACATTAATTGTTATCTTTTTTATAAATTATAATAAGTATACAAAAACATAAAAAGAGCCGACCGAATGTCGACGTTAAGAATATTTTAGGTTAAGTTATAAGCATTAAGTTGGTTTTCTAATTGAATAAAATGGCTGCAATACTGAAAAAACCGCATCCTAAATAAACAGCAGTGAATCAACAGATAAATATGATTTAACACGGTAAAATAACTGGAGCGTGGTTAAAATGGAAAGTGTGGTTCCGATGATCCTCAATGAAGCCGAAACGCTCATCCTTTTCAACTTCCACACTGTAACTGTAAACTGTAAGGGGACGTCCACAAATTACGTGAGATGTTTAAGGGGGGGTCGAGTCAAATCTCATCTAATCTCACGTTGGAGAGAGAGGAGGTCTCGGCAAATCTCACGTAATTTTTTTCTAACAAAGTAATACTATTTTGGTCCATTTCATCCAGATTGTACGTATGCTTAAAAGGGCTTCCGCAGACGGGCCACCGGCCACAACCAAAAAAAGGCCGCTACCTGCATAATATTTCCTGTAGTTTTCGTACATTTTTGACGCCGGTGGCCGCCACTCGCTACAACGATTCACTTTACGACCAATAGACTAGCTTAAAACGGCGTCTGTGGCTGTCACGTGTGGCCCGTCTGCGGCGACACTAAGATCATTAAACTCGTTCGAAAGAAAATCTACTAACTGTCAAAGCAAACGTTTACGTAAGAAACCCACATTTTGAAAAAATTCTCGTGAGATTTGGGGGGTGGTAGGTTTGAATAAAATCTCACCAGCGGGTTAAAAAAAACGCTCCCCTGGAAAGTAAAATAAACGTCAATTTTCCTGGAAAGTGGGAATTCAAAACGTGTTTAAATCTACTCTGCGTAAAATGAAGTGTTGGAAACAAAATATCTTTTAAGGCCAGGCCAGTTCGAAAAGACTGATTTTGAAGCTTCCAATCTGAAGAAATTATGTGGAATTCTCTTACACCAAAATTAATGTGGACTCATAAAGGAACAAAGTTAAAAAATAACTGAACATAACATTGAAAAATGGCATTCAAATTCGAACATTTCGTAAGTTTCAATGACAATGATGTGATGTGAGCTTATGTTGCCCTCCCCTAGCTGACATCCTGGGTACGCTCATGGTAGTGGGTGCTAACAACAACGGATTTCGGTACTCGATCAGCCATGTATAATATGTCGTATCTAGTCATCTTATTGAATCTGATATTTGATTGAATGACTACCTAGCGAATTCATTGAATGTAAGATAAAACCATTAATTGAATGACTAACAGCCAAGTCTTTGATTGGAACGTTTAACGTCTTAATTAAATGCCAATTTATCAAGTCTTTCTGCCGCACTCAGAGACGAACAGTAACACTGTAAAGGCTGGCCGCCTTTCCCAAAGTGGGCGATAACGCCCCCTTGTGGGCGCTGAAGGTCTGAAGGGTGTGGGATCTAGAAAAAAAATGAGAGCGTTGTGTAGAGGCTTAGGAGTTGGGGGGTGATTTATTTCATCACGATGCGTTTAAAATTGAAACAATGGGGGCGCTAAAATACAATTTGTTCTTAAAGTGGGCGGTAACTAGACAAAATAAGTTTGGGAACCTCTGCTGTAGAGCCTGAAAATAATGTATTAATATATTATAGAGCTATAATAGCTAAATCCAGCTATGTACTTTATCAATTTAAATCAGCATTTTATGTTATGGCAGTCAAAATACATCCAGCATATTTTTTTTTTTTTCAATTTAATTGAGAAGTCTCTAACTGCATCGGTTATAGGCTTATTCCAAGTGAGGTAATTATGACGTAATAGGTAGCGTGTATGTATAAAAATAAAAACTGATAAAATATTAGGTACCATTAATGTTATAGCCACCATCACACCAGACAAGGTGTTTTATGCCAATAAAATATTTAAACTTTCGCTTGCGTCACTTTATAACATCATAAAAATATATTTTACAACACAAAAATTATATTCATTACACACTTCCGTATTCAGTAGTCTGTACATAGTGCACAATGCGCAAGTGGCATAAGTTTAAACTTAAACGGTCTTACCACAAAAGATTTAAACATCTGTTGAACAGTTGTTTTGAGACAATTTTGTATGGAATTTTTCTCTAATCAACTGTTCAACGGGTGTTTAAATCTTTTGTAGTAAGGCCCTAAAAGTTTAAAGATTTGCAACCTGAAACATATATTATTTTTTAACAAAAAATTGAACCCGACTTCCAATTCTAGATTAATAGTGCCTTTAACTAAATTCGACTAAATCTCAATGAATTCTGTACTCAATTTTCATTCGTTTGAAGTCGGTACCAGCCCAGAACTGAGTACTTGACGTCGAACTTAGCCAGTACCGACTTCAAAAGAATGAAAATTGAGTACAGAATTCGTTGAGATTTAGTCGAATTTAGTTAAAGGCACTATTAATCTAGAATAAGAATTATTTTATACTTTTTAGATCATTTTAAGAATATTGTTTTTACCTTGGAAGTCGGGTTCAATTTTTTGTTAAAAAATAATAATTTCACTCTTTTTAGTTATATACAAGAGAAGGCTTTATTCGTAGATAACCAATACAAATATAAACTATCCATATTATATTACTGTAATCGAAATTGTGATAAATGCTTGCAGTTATCTAAGCGATGCTGCAATTTCCAAACTTTTATCTTTAAAGGTTCAGGAGATCTGTTCAGTGCCTTTGGACCAAGAGACACCTTCGCATGAAATTTATCTTATTCGTAACATATGTGTAAGTTACTAGAAACAATACTTTAACCACTATGAGTGTTTTGATAAATTTCATGGATTTCCCTCGATTGCTCATAGACCCCATCATCAATTCACTACTTTCATAATTTTTATACCAAACTAAGATTATATCCTATACAAAAACACAAGAATTTTTAAAATCGGTCCACAAACAGCGAAATATTCATCAAAAATATCTGCTTCGATGCAAAATATCACGAAAAGTACAATTAATTGTGTCATAATGTGATGACCCATAGTATAATTTTGGTTGTGATGATGATGATCAATCAAATTGATGTGTTGGCTTATGCTTTCAGTTGTTTAAACAACGCCGAAATCCCCGAACCTGTATCTATAAGGATTCAAAAGTTCTGTTCGGTACCTTCGGATCCAGGGTATAACCTGGTGCAAAATCTTACTTTTTGGTAGCATCTACCTCGAACGCTTCTGAAAAAATCGAAATCCCTATATGTTTCCGTACAAATTTCAAGGAGTCCCCTCGATTCCTCATGGATCCTATCATCAGATCCTTACTTTTGTGAACATGGTACCAAATTCGAATTCAAAATAGAATTGAAAATACAAAAAAAAAATATATACAGACGAACATATAACCTCCTCCTTTTTGGAAGTCGGTTAAAAATTGAGATTTGCTAAGTCACGCAAAAATTAAGTTACCACCGGTTGGTGTACCAATATTACTTAACAACGTGACTAATACATTCTACAAGGATATTGCGAAAGAACTGATGTCCTTTAAATGGTATTAAATACTATACTCGTAATTAATATGTTAATAGTTAGATTACTTCGTAATTATCTATTACGAAACATTATTGAGGATATTTTTTTATTATCTAGCCGAAAAAAATATTAAGAAGCAAGAAAAAAAAGGAAACAATAATATAATAATATTATGTATTCTTAAATCTGAAAATAATATTAATTATAATAATTATTACTAATTATGTACTTATTTTGACAAATAACATGCAGGATTAGGGCAAAGTGGTTCGAAACAGTTCACGATAGTCAATACCTCACTATGGCTGGTTTACACGTATTAAGTAGATAAGTAGTAACTAAATTTTAACTTAATTTGAAGTGCCTGCCCGAAATTTGTCAAGTGACAAGCCCCGCCTGCCAACGTAACAGAAAATAGTCAAAATTCTAATTTTCTCGTTTACTACTTAACTAAATTTTAACTTACTACTTGCTACTAAAATTTGTGTTTACATGCAATAAGTAACTTAAAATTAAGTTAAAATTTAGTTAACTACTTATCTACTTAATACGTGTAAACCAGCACTAAAGACAAATCAAATCTAAAAAAATAAAAAAGCAAAAAAAAAAATAATCTAAAAAACAATTCCAGAAAAAACAATACGTACCAAGTGTGACGTCGACGTCATGATTATTGCACAAATGTAGTATATTTTTATTATTATTTATTATACTTAAGTATTAAATAATATTATGTAAACGTGATAATAAGGCTCTATGCTAGACAGATAGTATACAAAATATTACCTAGTGGCTAGTACTGATATGACATGAATAAAAAATGACTACTCAGCATTGGAATACTTTGTCTTATAGTGGCGCGAGTTGTGTTTTATCAGGTAGGTTCCGTATGTCAATTGACTTAAGCTTAGTATAACTAACTACCGTGAATAATATTGCTTTTTTACCGAAGTATAGACAAAATGCCAAATTCATAGTTTAAAAGATACTGTTCATACAGGTTTCATTGTAAAATTTGTGGCACATATTTTATTCAGATTAACAGGTGATGATAGTCCGGGAGCCCCAGAACAAATTTTTTTGTATACTATCAAGCTGATTTTTTTTTTGTGAGTAACTTAATTTTGATAAGACGAACAACAATTTTATTTGCGAAAAAACTTGAAAGTGAAAACTTGAAAAGCTAACAGAGATAGAAAGGATTTCATACTTTGAATTGATGGTCCTAAAACATATTTTAGTCCATAGACTGCTTTATTTGTAGGACAATGTTACTCTTATATTATAACTAATAATAACTAATAACCTATCAATATAGTACAAAAGTCTGCTTGTTAGGGTTCCGTTATAGGGTTCTGTAATCAACAAAACTTGGTTGACTACTGAACCCTAGAACTACAACTGATCACAAAAAATTTGCTTGATAGTAATAAAAAAAATTGTCTGACCCTGACTATGACTGTAAAAGTACGCCAAAAGCATTTTTTACAGTTTGGATACTATTATAGCTACCATCGCACATCGGTCGGTAGGGTAGCTAGTAGCTACCCTACCGACTTATTTATCTCACAATAAATATTGCTTAAATATTTGTTATGAATAAAATTTCATACTCAAAAAAACAAAGACAACATTAGTCATCAGTGAACCCTAAATTTGAATCTACAACTTGGTCACGTAATAGTTAATAGTTTGACTAATGCCTATCTATTATAATGATTATTGTTTAACAAACATTTATTATTATTGTTTTTGTCAGTTATTGTTTAGAAAATAAACAAAAGGCCAATGACTTCGGTCAATATTTACATTGAGCTACCGAAGTACATATTATTATTTTGTTTGCTGTTTTGTTTTAAGATATCCTGATAAAATATATTTGTTTTTCCATAACGCAAAAATAGCTCTATGCAAATATAGTCAAGTGCATGTTTTCACAATACAATCAGCTGACTTTGATAGGTACATGTTTTTTTCTTCCCTGAACCAAAAAAATAAAACCTAAATCATCTATTTAGTAACACTGTTATATTCGATTTTTATATACTACATTTAAATACGGAAATACTAGCCTTTGTCCAAATTCTATGACAATGACCTCTATAAGGTCGTAAATATGCAAAATTGACATTGTCATTCCGGGAACAGCTGATCTGATCTGAGGGCATTGACCTTGTCAGAACAATGGGCTGACCTTTTGTTTTTGTTATTGTCTAATTTATATGACTGGATTTATCATTATATCACGTGAACTATGATTATAAAATAGTACAATTAACCTATCAACCCCCATAAGGATTAAGGACACCGGCGACCGCGACAACAATAGAATAACAATAGATTTCCAAGAATCCGCAATCGAAGGATTAATGTTATTTTCAACGAATATTTAAGTTAATATCAATAATTAATTAGCTAATTACTATTGTTAGAATCTTGCTAAATTAAGTGTCAACAATAAGCATACAGTACTTTATATATTGCAAATTAAAGCCTAATTTTTCACACAACTTGATTGCGCTGGAAAAACTTTAGTAAACTAGAGCCAATAATATAATGACGTTTAACGCCTCCGTGGTCTAGTGGTATAGAGCGCGGCTCTTGACTCGGAGGTCGTGGGTTCGATTCATCGTTCGATAATCACCTGATTGTCTGACAAGTTAGATGATCCATGCGTCGGATGGGCATGTAAAAAGTCGGTCCTGCGCCTGATCTCTCGCCAGTCGTGTCGGTCGTCCGTCCCACTGGGTTATGAGAATAAAGGAATAAAGAATGCTCTTGTGTACAGCGCACACACTCGAGCACTATAAAATTACTCCTGCGTAGCTGGCCTGGTTTCAATGAAACCGGCCACCGTCACCGAAGCCGGTGTGGGAGCTATTATTATTATTAATAGACGTTTTGCACGGTATCTTAACATTAATTTACGGAATTCTCCTCATGCGCTCAGCGCTACACTTGTATTTCCTTCTATGACGTTCTCCCTCAATCTCCTTTCATAATTAATATACATATTACGATATTAACCAATCTAAAATAAGCACGAATAAAAATAAATAAACTTAGCGAACGTCGCTCCGAGCCTTTCGCACTAAATGCCAAGGTGAGCGACTTGTACAATCGCCACCTCATATTCAAAGTCATAGCATATCCGCGACTTAGTTTCGACGGATATTTTTCGCAAACTTGGTGAAACTTTGATTGCTAGCTAGTAACTTGTTGAATATTTTGACTGCTACCTAGTAACTTGTTGAAATTTTTGACTGTTAGCTGGTAACTTGTAAAACGTTTTGACTGCTAGCTAGTCTTTTTCAATAAGAAGAGAGTTAGAAAGTATTATATCGCTGGGTGATGCCAAAAGAAACTAGTATCATGGTGCAGAAGTAAACAGAGCTAATTACTATGTTACCGGTAGAGACGAAAAGAAATAAAAAATAATTGTTTCAGACCTGTTAGAGAATTTGCTACAGCTAGAAACATCTAGTTCGTGCGGGAACCGTACATTTTTCCGGGATGAAAAGTATCCTATGTCCTTTCACGGGACTCAAGTTATCTCTATACCGAATTTCAGCAAAATCGGTTCAGCGGTTTGGGCGTGAAGAGGTAACAGATAGACAGACAGACAGATAGACAGACAGACAGACAGAAAGACAGACAGACAGACAGACGGACAGACACACTTTCGCATTTATAATATTAGTATGGAAGTATGGATATTAGTAGGGATATTAGTATGGATTCTATTTTCTTTGCCTCATAAACCATCGAAACAAAAGGCTCTCATATACCATGAACTCTATCGGCGGAAACAATTTTAAGAAATCCCTTACATTAAAGTAATAGTAGGTTTGTTATAGTTTCTGCTTCGTGGGTAGCGTGGTAAACTGGTAACACACATTGTTTGACTGTCTGTCATAACTCATAAGAAAGACTATCGATTCAAGAGTTACAATTACACAAAATGTTAAGCCTCGATTAAAATTAAAGACATGTTAAACCCTAACTGCACCCACGTCTGTTAGTGTTAAGGCGCTATGTTGAAAAAACTGTCCTTTTTGACGTAATACTATAGGACCCTCAGAAATGTTACAAATCTGGTAATGAGATATACATATCTTCATAGCCTTATCTAGGTTTGCGAAGAACCAGAAACACGATTAATGTATTTTGCCTCGATACATTTCTCGATCGAAATGACCTCTTAAAAATATGAAATTTCAAGATTATTTTTAAACGAAAATAGATGTACTTATTGTAGGAAATTAGTCTAATTGATCAACTCAACAGCAACTCAAAATCGTATAGAAGCATTTTGCTTTAATGCTCCTAGTTATTTTTTAAATAATTAAAATTACGTTTTTCGCATGTTTTCCGAGCGAGCCTATAGCTTCTGGCCGCAGCGTATTCACGACTTTATGGTCATACAAATTAAGTATAAAATTGCCCTTGCGGTAAAATTACTTTCAATATAGCGCCTTAACTTTCAAAAATCACAAAACTGTCGCGGGTTTGAGTTGGATTATTTAAAGATACTTAAAAAAAATAAAAAATCTAGCTCCAACACTATATTATAATTGAAATGATCTTACATGTTGTGCATTAAAACTTATAGAAATACTGTGTTAAAATACTACTTAATTAACTAGCAAATTTTAATTAATAGGTAAGAAACAGGTATGTAGGTACACAACTACACACTTGTTGAGAGTACAAAATATAATTATAAAACTATCTTAGATAAATGATTGGTCTTTGATCTGTCTGATCATTTATAGCTAAGAAAACTATAATATTTTTTCTAGCGTAGTTAGGTACCTCAAATGTAAAATAAAAAACGCAGATAATCATTTTTATCACGATTAGTTTAGTATTTTTACAATTTAAACGTAGTTGGTAACAGTCAGTCTTATTTAAAAGTATGCTGTACGAGTATGGCACGCTCGCGATAAACAAATATTATGGCGGTGAGCCTCTACTCGACTAGGTTTTGTAAGTGCATTTTTATTTGAAAATATCAAGGCAAAAAGCTAATCCATTTGAGTAAATTTTTTACTGAGATAGAATAGGTATTGTCGAGTAATATGCATAAACAAAAGCTCATCTATTAAAGTCTGGCTCGTGACTCAAACGGTATAATAGCCTTTGTAAATACGCCGCCCGGTCTGGTACCCGGTCCCGCGCCGCTCGCTTGACAGCCCTAGCAGATTATAGCAAGCGAGACGCCAGACAGTTATTGTATTATGAACGCTAAGCACAATGCAAAAGGTTGAAATTAGGTTGTTTTCATGTGTTGTTGTGAGACATGCATGTTACTTGTATTAATTATCGAAGCAGCTTACTTCTCAGAAGTAATGTCAAATGTGTGCCTTATGCTCTGGACTTAAGGATGAATTTGTTATGTTCAATTTTGGTGACATTGGTGACCCTAATGTAGTAATGATGATGATGATGAATGTAATTTGCATAGTAGCACATGCTTTCAGTTCTTAAAACAGCGCCTAAACTCCCAAACTTGTATCTATAAGGAATCCGGAGTTCTCTTAGTATCTTCGGAATCATGGTATACCTCGGTGCAAAATCTTGCGTTTTGGTAGCATATGCTTAGGATGCTTCTCATAAAACCAAAATCACCATATGTTTCCATATAAATTTCGAGGAGTTCCCTCGATTACTCATGGATCCCATCATCAGGTCACCACTTTTGTGAACATGGTACCAAATTGGAGTGAAACCTAATACAACAAAACAAAAATTCACAGTTCACAAACGGCGGAGTAATCGTTGAACATACAAAAAAAAATCCACAGCCGAACATATAACCTCCTCGTTTTTTGGAAGTCGGTTAAAAACTGTGCCTTGTATTCCTTCAAAACGAGCAATGAGAGAGGTAACATGTTTTTAAATCGACGATTTAGTTTTACTGACGTGGATAAAACAGTTGGGTTGCATAAAACAGGCGTTGATAATGAGTTTGAGACTCACGTTTGGCCTAAGCTTACATCAGCTAGATGGCTCAACATAATATACAAGAATTACTTTTTTAAAGTATAAGATATAAAGCAGTAATCAAACATTAATATTCACACAATTCGGACGTGAAACAATGACCTCTTAGAAGTTCCGGTTGCTGGTTACAAAATTTCCACCCGCGAAATAGTAGATTTACCTGTATGTACGTTTTCCATACATGCTAAGTATATTATTTATGCAATGTACATACAAGGAAAATGTATATTTAGCAGTTTGGACCTTCTCCTAAATTGTTTATTCTGCATTATCATGACTAACTAACTATTATTGTAATAAAACTACTCATTTAAGAAGTAAATCAACAAAAAATTTCCCGAAGTATACGAAATAAGAACTTTTATTTCTGGAGACCAAGGTGCTCTTAAACATATCAAGAAAATAAAAAAACCGGTCAAGTGCGGGTTGGACTCGCCCATGAAGGGTTCCGCAGCAGCAATAAGGTTTACTTCTATAAAATTAAAAGGTTTTTGATTTATTCTTATATTTTAGTTGATTAAATGAAAGTTAAATTAAGGTTTACCATTTATGACGTATAAAAAAACTACTTGTTAGATCTCGTTCAAACCAATTTTCGTTGGTAGTTTTTATAATAATGTACATCATATATTTTTTTTAGAATTATCATGCCCCTACTTTAAAAGTTAGAGGGGGGGACACAGATTTTACCACTTTGGAAGAGTATCTCTCGCAAACTATTCAGATTAGAAAAAAATGATATTAGAAATCTCAATATGATTTTTGAAGACCTATCCATAAATACCCTATACGTATAAGTTAGACGAAAAAATGTTTTTTTTTTTGTTTCAGTTGTATCTATGGGGACCCCTAAAATTTTTAATAATTTTTCCATTTTTGTATCAAAATCTTAATGCGGTTCACAGACTACATCTACTTACCAAGTTTCAATAGTATAGCTCTTATAGTTTCGGAGGAAAGTGGCTGTGGCCTGTGACATACGGACGGACAGACAGACAGACAGACATGACGAATCTATAAGGGTTCCGTTTTTTGCCATTTTGGCTACGGAACCCTAAAAAAAAGCATTAACTTTAAAAGAAAACTATTATTTTACCCGAAATCCACGAAATTAGATCTCTTTATCATTCTGTACACCAAGGTGCTCTAAAATATAGCAAAAAAAAAAAAAAATACAAGTTACACAATTCACAATAGAACCGGAAAATTGTAGCACCGAGTATAAAGTGTTATATTTATTTCGTAACATCAGACCGTGTCGAAGTCATACTGTATACAAGGGGCGTGGCCGAGCCGGAACGAAAGTGAAAACATCGGACATCTTCAACGTGATAATCGACTTTATAATGGACTTGTCTTTTGTTAGAGATTTCGTACTAGACTAAAGAGTCGTATGCCGTATGGTGAGAGTTGAAATTAGTCTAAATACTAGCAAGCTGAAGTCGTAGGCCGTAGCAGACGTGCATAAATGATGGATGTTTCGTAATTAATACTTCAGTCGGAATTTCCAGGAATTGCTATTGTATTCTATTGTTGTCGCGATCACCGGTGCTCGCGCGGGGCCTGAAGGATTAATGCGTGTTTTAATTTATTTGCCCGCTTTTACCATCGCTTTTGTGTCATCGAAACTACATGGACTTCGATGACGCTTGCCAAAAAATTCTAATTAACTTAACAATCATTCTTAAATTTGCAAGTGAATAGCGAAACTAGTGGAATAGATTTTTTTTATGTATTGTACTATCAGAGAAGTTGATTCCTAGGCAGATGGGGGACCTACGTAGTATGGTCGCGTTACGTCAAACCCAGCCGTTTATGTTGAATTGACATGAGCCGACCAAACGACGTAGGTCCGTCAACTGCATAGGAATCAATTTCCTCGATGATACAAATAAGACTAAACAGTGAAGAATAATATACAAAATTACAACATATTGAATGGTAGAGCCTACCGAACTCTCAGATAGCTCCTACAAAGATTCTTGTAATAATGACGTCAGTAGTTAATAATGTTAACAATTTAAAGGACAATCCTTCCGACAGTATTAACGATTTAAACGTAGGCGGACCTTGCAGGCACATTAACTATTGCTGGTCGAAAATACGCCGTAATAACCCAGCAACATAAGTACTGTAGTTACACAGTTTGAATTGTGGTTACGCAAAGCTATTTTTAAGGCCATAGTAATTTTGACAAAAAATAAGCTAGAATCATAGAAATGACGCGACAGTTTTATTTATAAACGAAAGAATATTTTCCTTTAATTTGGCCTAAGGACAACTTTACTTATTCTACCTTATTTATAAGCCCTTCGGTCTTATAATGTAAATATTTTTAGAAACAGGCCTAAATTCGACAATCCATTAAATGTTTTATATGAACCTTTAAATATTATATATTTTCTTAATCCTTCAATCGTGGATTTTTGGAAATCTATTGATTAGGAGGTCACGACATTTTTGGTAACGATATCCAAAATGACTTATTTTAGATTGACAAGATAAAGAGCAACTCTCTGATGCCAAATATGTTGGTCTGCCTGCGTAAAGTAGTTGCGTTCTCTGTATAGGGCGCCTGAAAACCCAGTTATCATGACCAAAAAAAAAAAATGATAAGGTAAATGGCCGAGTAAGTTATATTAGGTAAGTACTAGTTGTTCTCATATCAGTAGCGTAAAAACTGACCAAATATTCGATTGCGTTATGAAGCAACGAGCGTTCAAACGTGACCAAAAAAAAAAATGATCAGGTAAATGGCTGAAAATTACAAATCGTAAACTGTCAGTACGTACTAGCTTATTGGCACCAAAACTGACCAAATATTTGGTTGCAATTCATAGTCATCGGCGACCTATGTCTGAACGTATATTCTTTTAAAAGTATTTTACTAGTAAAGTGCTTGGTTTAAAAACGAAAAACACACGCTTTTATGGCCGGTGAGGAAACTTTTCATCGATGATTAAAATATCTAATCGCTAAAAAATCTGAAATCTCACCCTGCTCCGTCATCAGACTCTCACCACCAACCAAGTGGTAATAAAGTAATTAGGTCATCGGTAGAAAACAAATGAGCCCAAGCTCAAGGGGCCAAGCCATGGAAGAGTTATATTGCCCACTACGACACCATCATATCAGAATATGATCTCCTTATCATTTTTTTTGGTCATGATAACTGGGTTTTCAGGCCCCCTATACAGAGAACGCAACTACTTTACGTAGACAGACCGACATATTTGGCATCAGAGAGTTGCTCTTTATCTTGTCAATGCAATGTCAGTCATTTTGGATATCATTACCAAAAATGTCGTGACCTCCCGTAAATATTGTTATTTTATTGCGTCTCTGCGTAATACTAATAAGGGGCTTGATGGGTTAAAAAGTGTATCCCAATTAACTAGCATATTATCAAAGTTAGTCAAGATTCAAATCTTTGATCATTTAGCCTTCTCTTTTCTTAATAGAAGGGAAAACGAGTAAGATAAACTGTTTTAACCAACCAAAAACCTTATCCAAGACTTGCACTCTCTTGCCTGCTAGTAAAAACCAGGTATTAACAATATAAATCCTACCTGTCCCTTGGAGATGATGAAGAAGGTATCTCCCCTGGCTCCCTGTCGCACGATGTAGTCTCCCATCTGGTAATGCGTCTCCTCCAGCACATCCGAGATCTTGATCAGGGTGTCTTCTGGAAGGTTCTTGAAGATTGGTACACTGCAACAGAGAATTGTGGTTAAGTATACTGTACGATTTACACAATATCATTATTTATTAGAAGTTGCGCGCGGCTCCGTCCACGTAATAATTACAGTATCCCGAAGTAATTGTACATTTTTCGCGATAATAAGTATCAAAATGTCCTACCCCATGGTCTACTTTATATCTATGCTAAATTTCATAAAAATCACTTTAGTAGTTTCGGAGCCTACCAAAAACAAACAATTTTATTATTGGTTTAGAATTTGCTACATCCAATAATCTTGCCATATCAATTCTAATGATTATAGATAACTTATTTTACAATCATTAAAATATAATAATTGTATCTATTGTATTTTTGTATAATGTATTAAACAATGTATTTTGATGACTGCACATTGTATTTTAGTATTTGCAACACCGACCACATCTTTCCGTTCTGCAGAAACGGTTCAAAGAGACCGCCTACGTGCTTGGGTTAGCAAATGTCGACTTTTGTCACTTTAACGGTCTCCAAACGGTACATTTTTGAAAATCTGAGTTGGTACCTTGTTAAAGTTATAGGTCTACCGGAATCTGATGGCAAAAAGTGAAAAAATGAATTGACTCTAGAAATACCGGGGTAATTGGAATAAAACATTTTGATCCTTTTTCTTCTTATAGCGGGTGATTCTGTGTGTTAAACATGCAGATATAAAAATTTATCCAATGATCAGGGATACTTTTAAAAATCTGCTGTCAAAAATTGCCATCAGATTCTGGTAGACCTATAACTAATAAGATACCTTTCTTAAAGTTACTTTATTAATCAGTTAACCTTGATTTGTAAATTTGATTTGTAAAGTACTGGTAGAACTTAATTCTGGAACTGACAAAGTATTTAGGATTCATTTTTTAGTTTTGTTTCGTTCTGAAACTGGTACGAAATTCGGTCAGGTGTTTTGGATTGGTGCCATAATGAAGTTGACATTGGACTAACCTTATAATGATTGGTGGGGCATTTTGTACCCATACATACAATTTTTTTGCGGAAATAGAGGAATAAATTGTACCGCTTAGCTATGTAATTTCTAAACCAGAAAGATAATTTGCACGAAAATTAGTAAATGTAACGCTAGTTTTCAACACGCTTTTATTAGCTTGGGCTGTGTGTATGTAACGGAATCTTTGAGCACGATTTTTACCTATCCCCAGTAGTCTAATTAATCCGAAACTTTGCACACGTTTTAAGGCGCTATATTAAAAAACTGTACTTTTTGACGTAATACTATAGGACCTTCAGAAATGTTACAAATCTGGTATAAATGAGATATACATATCATCATAGCCTTATCTAGGTTTGAGAAGAACTAGAAACACGATTAATGTATTTTGCCTCGATACATTTAATTTTCGAAATGACCTCTTAAAAATACGAAATTTGAAGATTATTTTTAAACGAAAATAGATGTATTGTAGGAAATTAGTCTAATTGATAGACACCTTTGCAACTCAAACTCGTATAGAAGCATTTTGCTTAAATGCTCCTAGTTATTTTTAAATGATTATAATTACGTTTTTTCGCATGTTTTCCGAGCGAGCCGATAGCTTCCGGCCGCAGCGTATTCACGACTTTATAGTCATACAAATTAAGTATAAAATTGCCCTTGGGCTAAAATTACTTTCGATATAGCGCTTTAAGAGCCATATGACAATGCAATAATTTGTTTTAACAAATTATTGCATTGTCATATGGCTCTTAAAGTATATATTATAATATTAATATTTTAATATTTGAAAAAAAAAACATGTTTTTTAAAATGTTTTTCAACTATTACTTCTTAAGTTAAGTCAGAGTAGACAGATGTGGTTAAGTGTTTGTTAACTTTTTTAGAGCTGACTTATATTGACATTTAATCAATACACAGACATCGTACTTTATGTCTGTGACCAATTGCAATTCATAACCCTATCGACATTTCAACACGCTTATGAAATTGACATTCACTTTAGGGTTATCGGTGATTGGTTCACACTTCTGCGAATTATCAGATGGCGGGAAACTGCAAAGTGTAAACACCTGACAGATTGAGCAAGACAATGTCTTTGTTCTGTGACGCCCAAGACTCATGCGCCGATCGAGATTAATATCGACGCTGGTTTTTATCAGGTTCTCTTTCGTTCTAAGCTCACAAAAGGGTTAATATTTAATCCAAGGTTCACTTGAACCTTTATTTGTACCTAAATAACAAAGATAAAGATTAACGGCCCTTTAAGACAATTTTGTATGGAATTTTTCTCTAATCAACTGTTCAACGGGTGTTTAAATCTTTTGTAGTAAGACCGTAATTTTTCTAATAACGCACAATCACCTATTATACTTCTAAGAATTTTTTCAATCGTTGTACCATAATAACGCAACTTAGATAAGAGATTAAGGGCCTGTTTCACCACTTCCTGATAAGGCTAGCCACCACTTAACTTGACAGAGGAGTATGGAGAATCTATCAAATAAGCCTATCCGGCACCTTATCAGGAAGCGGTGAAACAGGCCCTAAGTTTAATTAAAACCAACATTTTAATGTGATTAGACAGTTGAAAATCTAGACTTTCTGTTACTAACGTACTACGTAACGCATATTGCCACACGTATCAAGACAAGTTTATAGAGCAAGACGATTATTTTCTGTTTTCTTGCGTAGTTACAGATGAAAGTTACAAAAACTATTATTAATAATAATAATTTATGTCACAATATAATATTATGTTTAAAAGATTGTTTATATTAATATTAATAGAGACTGTAGAGACTAGAGATGTGGAATATAGTGTAAAGACCACTTTTAAATCGACTCAATTATTTAAATAAGGTATAGCTGTATGCTCTTTGTAGTAAAATTGTCCACGGCGCAGCATGTAATATGAGAATTATTTGGAAGTGAACATAAGTGTCGGGGTTAAAACGCAACATTTACAATACTGGGGGTCTTTTATACCCGCATCTGCTTCGGAGTGTTATGCATTGTTTAAAAAAATAACAATTTATTATTTATACAATTGAATTTATAATTTAACCTCCTATACATAGGTACATACTATAATGATTAACAATATAACACTAATTGGTATTATGATTTATAAAAGCAATAAACTTCATTGCCTGCGGGTCTAAACTTTAAAGCAAAATGCACCAGTTAATTTAAACACTCAAATTATGAAACATACCTGCGACTAAAATGACCACAATTTCAAAATTGGAATTGTAAGGAGATAATAAGTAATCTTCCTAACGCCATTAGTAGTTACACATTTTCGTATGACTCATATAATTAAACTAATATTTTGTAACACTCGTGAGAACTACCAGTTAATGAATCAAGTGCGGAAAACCACTTTTTCGTGGTATTCCGGCTACCGAGGTCGTTTACCCTGCACTTTGATCGAGTGCTTACACTTCTGTAATTAAAGCTATAAACACCCTGTACAGAGCTACTTTGTGAATTGGGTAACTTATTTTTAACTTGACATGTTTCTAGATGTTATGGTTTATCAGGTTGTTTTGTTTCTATCGAAAAGTAATAAAAGTTTAGGTGATTGTTGCCGAGTTCTTTGTGATCAAGCCACCTTTGCGGGATTATTTTTGGTGCCCAAGAGTGTGCAACGTATAAGAGGACTCTATCTTCCTTTTCTCTTGAAATCTAGAGGGATGACCAGCTGGCTGCAGGACTGGCGAGAGATCGCAACGTATTAAAGCTACCAGCAAGTGACAATAGGCTTGATGACTAATATTTTTTCTTATTGGTAATTGAAAGACCTTTAAAAAATAGAAACATCGCTGAAAGAATGACTCTGATAGCTTAAAAATTCACCAAGATATGACAATTCAAACATCTCATAAAATAGACCTGCCCGAAACGCTCCATACAAAGTGCTACGAAAGACTGGCGTCACTCTTTCGTAGTTTGTACGGATCGGGAGAGAACTTTGTTCGATAGGTATATTAAATATTGCGTTTATGAAAGTGGTTTTATATCAAAAGCTGCTTTTAATTGCATAAGTTATCGAATGGTATACAAATATTAAGAAATTTAATTGAAAAAAAATTCGACTTGATTTTCAAACTTTGAAGGCGCATATAAAAAAAAATACAAATGCTATCGAGCTGAAATTTTTTAAATACTTATTTTTTACTGTGATTTCTTAATTTTATTAACAAAATTCGCTAATCTTTGACCTTGTCATCATCCCTAATGTACATTGTAAATTAAAAGGCGATCTATAACTGGCCTTAAGAATACAGAAACACAAATAAAGTTACAAGGCTCTACCTGTCTCTCTACGTAAAATAGTTTATTCTCTATGGCAGTGGTTCTTAGCCGGTGGTCCGCGGACCCCTGGTGGTCTCTGAAGGCGTTCCAAGTGGTCCGCGAAGCCATCCTAATGTAATATTGTAATATGTGAGAGAATTTAGAAGCTACTTAAGAGTGTGCAGTCACAAAAATCACATTAAAATTAAAATCTGTAATATTAGATTCTTGCCAAGTTAAAAAAATAGTTAAGTAATTATAAAGTTCTGCTTGTTTTCTTTATCAAATAACCCTTAGTTTAGACAAACCAACTTGGTGGTCCCCGGCAAACACTTGCTAAAATGGTCCCTCATGACTAAAATGTTAAGAACCACTGCTCTATGGTGTCAATATGTTGGTTATTTCTGCAGTGTCCTTTTAAGGCAACATTGTTTTAACCTAGTTTAAAACAGGAACCAATAACACACGATACCGTGAATACAAATCTAGGTTAAGTTAATATGCAAGCCCCGATAAAGGAAAACTGTCATTGCGACCAATGTCAAAGACATGAAGACTATTATATTGTGCGTACAAAATAGGTGTATATAATTAAGTGTACTATTATGGTTAAGTTCCTAATCCTTACAAAGATAAACTGTATTTACAAAAAAATATGTAACTCCGAAATGTCTGTATCTATCGTGCAATCACATCATAACGAGCTTTTATGAAAGTCACATCTATCTGAAGGAAGATCTATCTATTTGAATATAAAATAAAAAATAAGGTAATAACAAAAAAAGTAGTCTAGTTAACATATTTTAGTAGATATAGATTATAGACGTGGTGATGATGCAGCAAAATTATATTATAATAATAAGGAACTTCGTTCCAAAAATTATATAATCATTTCAGAGTTTGTACGCGATCATCGCATTTAGAGTAACCATAAACGGTTATCACTTTTTTTTTACGGGCAAAACACAAAGGTATCAAGACGTCTTCCGGCTGTGTCAACTGGCAACACAGAAGCACTGGCAATACCGGATATATCTTCACTTCACAGACGACTTCACTTTACATCCGATCCCTGGCCAGGGAACGCATCATCCATTCTTCTACAAACGTAATAATTATATCTTATTTTTATAATTACATCTAACAGTCCACAAGTTTAAAGTAAATAACACAAACAGAGTTTATATAATACTAGCGACCCGCCCCGGCGTCGCACGGATATAAAATGTATAGCCACTGAAAAAATTATTAAAATCGATAGCCTATGATCCTTCACGTAGTCTACTTCTTATCTGTGCCAAATAACATAAAAATTGCTCCAGTAGTTCGCGAGATTAGCCCTTTCAAATAATTTCCCCCGTTTTTTCCACATTTCCCATTTGTCTTAGCATGATGAAATATAGCCTATAGCCTTCCTCAATAAATGGGCTATCTAACACTGAAATAATTTTTCAAATCGGACCAGTAGTTCCTGAGATTAGCGCGTTCAAATTAGCCCTTTCAAATAATTTTCCCCGTTTTTTCCACATTTTCCTCTATTTCTTCGCTCCTATTAGTCTTAGCATGATAAAATATAGCCTATAGCCTTCCTCGATAAATGGGCTATCTAACACTGAAATAATCATCAAAATCCGTTGCGTAGTTTTAAAGATTAAAGGGAACAAAAGGACATGAGGGAAAAAAAGCGACTTTGTTTTATAATAAGTATAGATAAACAAAGGGCTTTGTTTGCTCTTACAAAATATTGCTTATTTCGAGCAATTATTTCCGTAATCGATAACAAATTAATAACAAAATATGTTGTAACTACATAATTATTAATTATGTAATTATTTCA
This sequence comes from Lysandra bellargus, assembly GCA_905333045.1. Lineage (NCBI taxonomy): Eukaryota > Metazoa > Arthropoda > Insecta > Lepidoptera > Lycaenidae > Lysandra > Lysandra bellargus. The sequence continues at coordinate 7,905,982 of HG995351.1, read as the reverse complement.
TTTTATATCTGCAGGATACGGTTTTTTAGGGATCTGACTTCTGTATCCAAAAGGTAAAAATCGGACCATATACTAATTTATAAAGTTCCTATATTTTGATTATATATTTTTTATTTAGCTACCTTCTTCTGTATGTCATATTACATAATACTAGCTATTTGACCGAGCTTTGCTCGGTATACGATAAAACACGAATAAAATGACATTTTCTGAAAGTGATTCCTAGCTAGATCGATTTATCGCCCCCGATACCCCCTATATACTAAATTTCACGAGCAGATTCCGAGATTCCAATTATATATAATATAAACAATAAATGCTCGTTTAAAGATATAAGATAAGCGACTGTACAACGTTGTTCAACAGTATATATTTTAAATTTTTATTTTTTATTTTTCGAGGTACAATTTTCATTTACAAAACATGCTTGCAATCTTTAAGACCTACTTCTGCAGATCTTAAAACCTAAAGTTAACCCTGGGTTCAAAAACATCATAACTTGTCAGTTATCTGTAGGTTCAGTTATCTATGTCACCCTACCTGACCTTCAATTACGCATTTTTTCCCTCATAATTTGAATAAACCCTGTAACTTAGCTACTTCATCATCTGGTTAATAATATATCTGGCTATAAGTACACAAAATTCCCATTTTTTAATTTCAAATATTTTTTTCGGCCCTAAAGCCACCATTTATGACAACTTTAGATTCAGATACCAACCTCTTGAGGAAGTCCGTGTATTCCGCCTGCCGTATCAGCCCTGTCCTCATCATGATGGTCTGGAAGCACTGTCGTTCTATCGCCCACAGCCGGCAGTCCGTCGCCGCCTTGATGGTGGCTGTTCGCTTGCAGTTGTAGAGGATGGCCAGCTCACCGAACACCTTGCCTGGCGCCATCGTGCTGAGGTATTTGTTCTCCCGGGACACCTCAACTCGGCCCTCTGTGGACAACATAGAAGATAATTTATTATAATAATATGATCACGGAAAAAGCCTAGGTCTTTGCATCCATTGTGGATGATTTAAACAGTATTTTGAGAGCGAAGTAACAACTCTTCAAATACCTACTATAGTGCCTGGGACAAGATTTTAAATGTCCGTATGGTTGCCCAAGCACATAATATTATGGCATTCTCGCAAGTCGTAACATATAGTCGGCTTAGTCCAGATGAATGAACAGGTCAATACGTCTGGGACCAACCATCTTCACGATGTTTTCTTTCACCGTACGAGCGTCCGTATTATGCACTTGAGATCAGAAAATGTCTCATTGGTACACGTTTCCACCCGGAATCGAACCTACACCGTCTCGAGTGCGAACCGAACTAGAGGTTTACCCACGGAGTCTCTCACAAGATAAAAGTTACTAGAAATTCATTCACAGGCATACTAAAGACGCTTTTTGGTAGGGTAATGTCATTCCCAGCATTCGTACATTGTACATCTAAAATTGCCCTAACTCATAGCCTAGATTCAAATATATATCGCACAAATCTTGTGAAAAGTGCAGTACGAGTTGAAATTGAAAGTTGAAAAGCTGCTGATGTATTTATTATCATTGAGTATAAAATGTATCAAAATATTGCGTTTTTGATCGATGGGTTCCTAGAAAATTAACTAGAATGTTGTTATGACGGTCATTTTTAACCGGTTATTATTTTAACTAAAATAATTACGAACACAAGACCTGTTTCTTATATATTACAAGGTTGTTGCATTCTATTGACGAACTGGAAATGCAGCTCTTACTTGTTACAAAGTTTACGGTCATTTGTTAAGAAGTTGACCAAAAGTGGTAATGCCTTATGCCAACATGTGGCCAACATCACCAATGACTGTTTAAGTTAATCGTTGACTAATTGCCGGTTTCTGAGGTTTCTAACATTTGAGGAGTTTGATATTCTCTACTTTTGATTGGCTACAATCAAAACCTTAATCAATCAACAACACCGTTGAACAGATTAAACTCCTGTCAAATAACGTCAGATATCTGACATAACAAACGTGAAAAAATAACATCGTAGTTAATTTTTGTAATTGGGGTAACCCGTTTTAATTAACTTTAATAATAAATAAATAAATAAATAGGCAATGAACCATAAAATAAAGATTTAGGAGCTCTTTAATGATGAATTTATAATATACTTAATACTTATCATTGAAAGAAAGGGCACGATATTCAGTCAAGTTGTTAACATTAACAGCTTTTATTATAGAGTCGTCTTAGGTTTATAAGCTAAAGCGGAAAGGTAACTCCTAAATCAAAATACAGAAAAATAAATTTGTAACAAGAGCCATGGCTCTTTAGGTATCTAATAATCAGAGCAAATAGATAGTAAATATTTAAGCCTTGTCCTAATTAAATAACAATATTAAATATCAACTAAGTGCTGGAGATTAGAATACGTCAGTCTTCTGTCAAGAAACGAATTGTCAGAATGAGGCTTTCAGCGCTTGTGACTAAATTGTTATCGAAGAGTAAACAACGACAATAATATTATTATAACAGTTACGAGTACTACATAACAGTTCTGTCAACGAATACGTAGAAATTCGGCCATTGACCTATTTTGTTTCTTTAATAATGTTATATTTTCTAAATAATAGTTACTATTATTTTAGGATAACGTTAGGATCCAGAGACAACCAAAAACTCAAGTCAAGGTATGATAAAGGAAAAAATAAGCAAATGAATAAATTTGATTAATTAAAAACATAGAGTTTCATATTGGTTGCTATAAAAACATGAGCGTAAAATATTTTGTAAAGTTGTTCCTAAAATATATTTTTAATTTTTCGCTATCTATGAAGCCGTGAATAAAAGATTCATCTTAATCAGACATAACGACAAGCGATAATAAAGATATACAGATTTACATAGTCGATAACATGTTTTATATGTAATAGATAAGCTATAAATAACTAAAAATAGATTTAACATTGCCATATTGCATGGAATTGATAGCGATTATTTATGTAAATCTAAAGCGAGCGATGCAGTAAACTAATTTTTCACTAGAAACGTTAAAATCAACTTATAAAAATTTTGCACAATACTACAAAAACGTGCAGAGAAATTCGCTTGCACATTTAGCACCTTTTTTTTTGGCAACAAGAATTCTGACACCTTGTCAGTTGTCCCCATCGATAGTGCATCGATCATTATTTATTTTAATACTTATTTTTTAACCTTTATCACAGTTGCCTCTTTGATCATAATAATTTGTTTAAAATATTAAATGTGTATCGCCAATGTGCCTTTTTTGTCTTTCTTCTTTTATTTAAATAAGTACACAATTTTCTTACTTGATGGGGCGTTCCACGCCAAGCGGACAGGAAAAAATAGTCGATCTCTCCGATTTTGATAATATTTGGATATGTTATACCTACACGTGTTATTAATACGTGTGCCAAATATTTTTGTTATATAATGGCTGGATTAAAAATGATGGGACTTTGAAACGTGACTTTTCTATTCGACACTCGGTGCTTCAAAGCCGATTATAGATTAAAAAATATATACATTAAAATAATTAAACCACTGAACTTGTTACTTCATTTAACGAGCTCTTTAAGTGTATTTTTGAAAATAAAAAAAAATGTTTTTTTCTTTGGAAAAAATGTAAATTAATTTTTTTTTCTTGATTTTCTCAAAGAGGGACCCTTTTGATTTTTTTTATATTTTTTATGTAAATAGCTAATATTCTATAGAACATTCCTGCACAACTTCTATAATGGGCCGGGAAGTGGATTAGGAGCTAGACTGAAAATACTTCCGAAGGGTGGCGTCCAGCGCCATACAATACTATGGGCAGAGATGGATACATAGTGGAAATTGCCAAATAACATCAATTTCGATATAGTGAAGAGTAACATTTAATAGATTTTTGAAAGAAAAATAGACAAAAAATGTTTACTTACAAGAAAAAAAAATTCGTGAAAAAAAAAATTTTTTTCTCAAAAAAAAGAAAAATTTTCTTTTTTTTTTAATTATGTTACTCTTTAAAAAAACTTATCTAAGGGTTCATTTCTCCACATCAAAATCGAAGTATTTTGGCAATTTCCACTACTTAGCGATTTCTGCCCATAGTACAGTATGGCGCTGGACGCCACCCTTCGGAAGTATTTTCAGTCTAGCTCCTAATCCACTTCCCGGCCCATTATAGAAGTTGTGCAGGAATGTTCTATAGAATATTAGCTATTTACACAAAAAATATAAGAAAAATCAAAAGGGTCCCTCTTTGAGAAAATCAAGAAAAAAAAATTAATTTGCATTTTTTTCAAAGAAAAAAACATTTTTTTTGTTTTCAAAAATGCACTTAAAGAGCTCATTAAATGAAGTAACAAATTCAGTGGTTTAATATATATATTTTAAATCTATAATCGACTCTAATATATCGATTCTAATATATATATTTTAAATCTATAATCGACTTTGAAGCACGGAGTGTCGAATAGAAAAGTCATGTTTCAAAGTCCCATCATTTTTAATCTAGCCATTATATTACAAAAATATTTGGCACACGTATTAATAACACGTGTAGGTATAACATATCCAAATATTATCAAAATCGGAGACATCGACTATTTTTTCCTGTCCGCTTGGCGTGGAACGCCCCTGGTATTTCTTTGCTTTTCTTTTGCATAAAAATGCTATGCAATAGCTAAACCGCGGCAATCCTCGAGTGCCACACATTTTTTTGTTACTTTAACCTCATCACCAGTTAAAAATTACAATATATTATATTGCAGTCACAAAAGTAAGAGTTTCATTTTCATCACTATTGCATGGGAAAATTAAATTTCTCCCACAGTTATATTAATAAGCTATTACATATTTATTTAAAACACTTAGTACGTCTTTGCGAAATGTGAAACTTGTCGTGTACATAAAACTTGAATGTGATGTGATAAAATATTATGTTGAAGAATAGCGTTAATGGCATAAATATTCACATAGGTACCTAATAAACGCAAAATTGTAAAATAAAATACATATATATCTGTAGCTTATTTCTTAATTTTAATAATGCTTATATAGAGACGAAAGATTTGTTTATTTGTGATATGGATCGCTTCGTATTTCGTAATGTACCTCATTAACAAATAAGCAAAAAAGGAGCATATAAATAGATTAGATAACGAGGATACTATGGCTACAAAATATACAGTTCCCATTAGCTTTCCTATTGCACACACAAATCGTGAACAACGTCTTCTAAATTATAATTTCAAAACATAACATCTAATGACTTAAAACATTAGATAAATTACGAAAGTGTTTCAAGGTGGTCGCATAATAAGAGTGAAGCTTGTGCTAAAGTTTATATTGAACTAAAGTTATAAGTTATAACGTAGTTTAACGTTCTATTGTTTTACAGGAGGTTTTACAAACAGTCTGATAACAAAAATGCCGTATTTGATACGAAACACTCTCAAATGTCGCATTTGATACGAAACACTCAAAAAGTAATAACACAGGTAATTAATCTGATGCTAAAATTCTTGAACAAACATAAAAAGTAATTCATAATAATAATAATTCTATTTACTAAGACTGTATTTAAGCAAAAACGTCAGTTGTTATCGTTCGAGTCAAAGGTTTTTCCCAAAACTGATAAAACATAACTGTGTTAAGCACAAGGATAGTTAAAATAAACGATCTCGTACTTAATAAAAACAAAATAAACGAATATAAAAACATGAACAAGGATTTTAATAAGAATGCGTGGGAACCAAAAACTAATCTCTATAAAAAGTAATAAGACGTACTGATTTAATCTTTACATATTAACATCAACATTTTGGATGTGGTATGATTATATTATCGGAATTCCCTATAAAACTAATTGAAATTAATAGTTATTGATAATTTAGACGAAATATGAGCCCGTATACGTTACCAGACCGTTATATTGATCAATAATGAATTAAATGACTCGTATAGAATATCAATTACTTGTATCAAATACAAAACTGAAACTAGAGAACTATGTATTAATATTACTAGTAATATTTTTAGAGTAGCCACAATGGTACAAGACAAGTGAAATTTATTCTATATATGTTCCCCTAGGTTTTCAACACCTAATTTTCATCCAGCCATTATAAGGATGAGGGTTTTAGATGTAGATGTTGAATCACGGTCAAGCCTCGAATAAAACTTGTTTAAGTGAAAAAGGAAATACCTGCGACTATAATTTATTGAAGAAAGCTATTCATCATGTTAATAGCTGTCGGCATTAACACTATCTTTATGAGCAAATAACATATTATGTGAGCTAATGATACTATTAAAGTTTACGGATCATTTGATACAGAAGTGGGTCGTGTCGATTTAATTAATATGCTCGCCTCGGTGTATGTGGCAAGTGGCAACTGAATGTAAACACGCTACTGACATAGTGATTCCATTTTGCAATTGCTTGCCGATTTCGGCTACAGGAGCCGGTTATTAGGTATCAACAGCAAAGAAAGTAGGTACATTACTACTCTATTTACCTAGTGTACATACGTCAAAAATGTTTGAGCAAGTCACAAGTGTCTAATGAAGTAATGACGTTGTTTTGTATAGGTCAGGCAGGTTATAAAAATATGTTGTTTGTGGTGGTGCTTCGGGAAATTTAATGAATAATAAGAACAAAATAATACTTAAATGTAATAGAATTTCTAATCCAATAATCTTTGATTTTTCCATCAATAGATTAATCTAACCACATACTACAATAAGGTTCTTATTCAATTTGGTCAGATTAGTTTACGTCTCTGTAACAACTATTCTCAGGCCGGAAGAGGTAATCAGCTGTGAAGCTGAGGTATTAGCAAAACGATAAATTCTAGGTGGTCTACAAGGGACGTTTCAAGCTCAGTTCAATGGCCCAAGTCATTGTCATTTCATTGAACGATTTTCTGACGTCGAGAATCTAGATGTTAAGTGGCTGTTGATTATTGAATATTGACCGACTATTCGTAGAATTAATGCATAGTGTTTATAATTTCAAATATATAGATTACAGCTTAAAGTAATAAAAAATGTAATAATAATGTTATAATTCCATAAAAATATTATAATATAGAACAATGTAATAAAAACAAAAAGTAGGAGATATTTAAAATACTTATTCGTAAGCATAATAACAGCAACAAGTTTTAAAAATTTAAAAAAATTACATAAAAGGAAGCATTCTCTGGAGATAACAATGCAAAGATAGCGTTCAGAACGTGGATGTACCGACATCGATCAAATGTCAAGATCTTTGTATTCGTCTGATAATAACTGATAAAACATGTTCAGTTCATAAATATAGATTATAGTGGACCCTGGATGTGAATAGATGCAAAAAAATGTAAGCGTGTAAAGTTGTTGCTTTGCAACAGGCTTATTGACGTCATATATATTTTATCATCATCATCGACATTTACTTTAGTACAAAGAAAGTCATATTTTGTCATCACGTAGTACGACTCAATCTGAGGGCAATTGATGCCTGACAAATTGTCACAGAATGCGCCTACGCTTCGACGAATTCTCAAGAAAGTTCAAGGACACAGGAAATCAGTCGTTTTCTCTGAATAGCAACAAAAAATGTAAATAAAATGAGACTAATCATCTAAAAAAAGCTTTGATGTTACAAATAGTAAAGGAAACGATTAAAATAATATTATGACAATATTAAGTACTAACGATTTAAGTTTTGTTTAAAATGTCTATTATGAAATAAGATATTAAGTAATAATAATCGAATAAGTAAGTGAGGGGTATTTTAAACGATACCTTGATACTACTGTTGTCAAGCTTATTTGGAAAAGTAGGTAAATGTACTGGTGCATATAAGCTTATATTTTAAATACCTCTCAAACAAATTCACCGACAATTTAATACCATGAAACGACGTATTTCGAGATTTCGGTGAATAAATTTGGTACAACACGCCAAAACAAAAATCAAAGAAAATATTTTATACTAAAAATTACCTGGGTTTGGTGATTTTTTATCATCTTCGAGACGCGTAACGTCGAGTAACACACCGGCATCAAGCGTTGATTCGTTTGCGTTACTTTCACGCTGACAAAGGTTTCCCGTTTTTCGTTTTCTCATTCCATACGTATGCACCGGCACTATTAGTTTCGGTCGAGGTATCGAAAAGTCTGAGTCGGATCCACTAGACGAACTTTTTGCACTTCGAGAGAACACATTTACACGTTCATCACTCACACCATTTTTTGGAGATCCATTACGAAACGCTAAACTATCGTTGTAACGATTTCTATCATCACTTTTTACTCTAACCGTATCACTTTTTACCCTAACAGTATTATACAACTTGTGGCTATCAGGTTTTAAATATTTATAGACACTATTGGAAGTCCGATATTCACTGTTTGCTCTTTCACTCAAATTAGTTTCATTTGAATTTACTGGAGGAGGTAGATTGGCCCGTGACATGTCGTATTGCATCAACGTAAGTTGCTCACTAGGTGAGAGATTTCTTTTTGGTTGAGTGACTGTGACACCATTGTATGGGTTGTCGTATTGAGGCGGATCGAGATAATCTCTCAGCGGTGCTCTACCTTCACTTTTAACACGTAACGATTTGGAATTAAATCTAGACTTGTTTTCTATGCGTCCATTTTGCACATGATTCGGCAATATTTCTGATTGCTTTACATGCTCAGGAAGCCGATCGCGTGATGTTTCGTTAATCGGATGCATGTATAGACCCAAATCTTCCGCTTCAGAATCCATGTCAGGGTTTGGTTTTGCAGGCCGCGATTTTATTGGTGCTAGGTCTAGCGTAGCCATTGTGTTTATTAATTGATACATAGTTCCGTTACCGAAACCACGTACTGTGCCATTTTTATGTCTCTCTTTTTGTGATTGGTCTTTGCTTAAATTTTTAATTTTATCACTATCAGTATCATTATTTTGTTGGCTTACTCTAGCGTAGTATTCATAATAAGATTCTGAAGATGGATCTACCGGAGCCGCACCGGGGTCAGGAAGAGGAATATTCTTTTTTGAGTCTACTTTTCTTTGCCTATGTGCATACTTAATAGAATCCTTTCTAGGAGCGGATACGGTAGGTTGAGTATCTTCTGAGTTGAAATAATCGATATCCCATTCCGTGAAGTTCCTTCGCTTTACTCTTCTCAGCGTCGATGGCTTGTAGCCGTTTGGCATATCTTTAAAACTAAAGCTATGTTTTAATTTATTTTGTAGTAACAGATCATTTTCTTTAGTCTTTTTCTCGATGTCCTGCTGATATTTTGCTAATGGCGATAGATTAGTACTGGAAAAGCTGTTATTGTTGTGGTTTTCTAGGTAACCATTATGAATGTCTTCGTCTTCAACACTACGACCGACATCTTTGCACGATTTACTTCTCGACACAGAGTTAAATTTGGATTTGGAGGATTGAGTATCATTTTTGTAACTGTTGAGATTTTTTGCTCCAACCCAATTAGCAGCATAGACGAGGTCCATAGTCCTGTCATCGATGGAAAGCCAGGGGTCCTCCATGACCGCTTTTCCTGGGTAATGTTTAATTTTCATTATGTCCGTAGGCTCTTCGATGACTCCTCAATTTTAATCCAGAATGTATCCGTGTTTGTCACTTGATGATGTGCTGACAATACCGCCATTATTTATTTATAGTCCCTCTAGTTAACTCAAGTTACTTCTGAAAATAACCGATGCCATTGGTCTGTGCTACAACAATATTAATTCGAATTACTGGCTAAACAAAGAGTTCAAATAATACGAATACAATATGTTGAACTATGAACTATGAACCACGTATGTACGTACTATGTAACTTGTAAGTCATCAAATATCAGTATTCTTAAATGGTGTAACCTGAGATCGTTTATGACTTACATAGCTTTAAGCTAATGAAATCAAATGACAACGTTCAGTCTGACTCATTTGCCATAAATGATTCATGTTAGGTCAAAACAAGTCCTTTGTAACCAATTTATTATAATAATATAATAGGCCTTTATACAACAAGATAAAAAATAGAACACGACAAAGCAATTTAAGTTTCGATAAACTTTCATACAAGTTTATAAATAAAAATATTATATTCAAGAACCTAGGCTTATAAAATGTTGACCGTGATTCTAGATTCTACAAATATGGCCTGACTATTATATAAATTGGCATACACGCCAAATTGGTAAGATTCCTTCTGAATTGCTCCGATATATTAAGAGTAAGTCGAAAACCGGATGCTTCACAATGCGTAAACACAAATTGCACAAGTCCAAGACCATCTGCGAGGAAACTGGGTCTCGAGAGACCATCAAACGAACACGAACCATATCTTGCGTAATAATTAGATAATGGGCTAAGTGACCATACGCCGTTAGCTGCCTGCACAGAAGCCAATTTTAACTTTATCGTTGCACTTTCACTGCAATTCGACGCAATCCACAACGGAGCGTTGCATTACGATAAAAATTAGGATGCATTAAATTAACTGCAACCTCAGGAGGATTTCTCAACTTACGTAACGAGCCAAGTTTCTTCGGTATCTTATTTGAATAACAATGAGAAAAAGAAACTCAAACCAAAACGCTTAGGTAAATAAATTTTGTGTTACGAGATTCAGCTGAATAAGTTATGCAAAGGTCAATGTTAAGCGCAACGAGTATCTCACAAAATTATTTTGTTGCTGTTAATCTCGATTATTCAATTTAACGAATCGTGCAAACGATCTCGATCGTTGCGAACGAATATCCTGCAGTTAATCGTATCGTAAACTATGTTTTGCAAATTGAGCTTAATTATTGAACGCATCATCGAGTCGGTAGAAAACGATTTCTAGATATCGTCCAACGAACGGGTTGAAACCAGTTCGTTGGTCCACATATCCAACCGAGTGGTCAGCTGATATGTGAGAAACAAATCTAGGAACTTGAGAAATCCACGTCTAGCTTTCAAACTCTCTTAATAAGTATCGGGTGTTACTTGAAGAGAAATTAGATATCTTATCTCTGTTGCAAAAAGCATCCATGCATTTCTTAAGTGCGGGTTACAATTTACAAAGAAGCTAATTTTTTTTTATAGATAATTTCATGATAATCTCAAATTGGACGAAGACTCCAATATTCGTGTTCTCTATTGGCGATAAATTGCTATCGAATCAAAAAATAAAGCGTTTCAAATGCGATAGAATAGAAATAGCTTTACTTGGAACATAAAAGTATCAGAAAGGAACAATGAACCTTAAATAGCATAACAAGACACTATTGTTACTGATATCAACATTGTTCGAACGCAAATAGGGTTAGAATAAATGATTATTATAGCTTAAAATAACCAAATTAATGTTATGTGTATAGAACGTTGATACTAAAAATACACGGCTTGAGAGATAAAGAATATGTTGATGATAAAAATATGGCAATGCATGTTAATACCTGCACTCCATAATTAATAGACCATTGTATAAAACATGTTTGTGCATGGTTTCATTACCAAATGTGCTAATTTATTAAAGATATCGTTGAGAAATAACGCCTTCATTACCATAATTCTTGAACTAATGTTAATAATTTTATAGAACAGGGAACCATCAAAGTATGAACATGTGGGAGATATGTAAAATTTGGAAAGGCAATAGAAAAATATTTAGACGATGCTTTTTTATGATGAAAATGTAATTTGTATGAAAATTAACGACATTAGAAAACTTTGACTGTGAAAATGTTGATCAGCTGACCATTTATGTTATGTGCCCACTATATTATATAATATTTCATCAGTTTGGGGTTTAATTTAAATAATGGTTTTCATTCTATGTGCATGTCAGGTTTTATTTTCCAATATGTATGGACAAGTAATTTCTAAACTATAGTTATGCTATCAAATATTATATAGCACAAGGCCTAATTATGAAAACACATAATAAATCTAGTACCACAATAACATATACACTTAGCGGCACGGAATCTTGGCCAAACTCATAATATGCAATAACACTTTTTTAAGCGGTTCTAACGTGGATCTTATCGTGTAGGTGGGTAGAAAAAATGGTCACGTTAATCTCAAGAGGGTAATTCACTAATTTGAAGTGCATATTGGTCTGTGTTTTAAAGTTTAGTTAAATCGTGTCATTTATCCGGCGAAGTCGCAGTTTTGAATTGTGCTCTGAACATTTTGAATTTTAATTTGACAAAGATTTTTGTTGTTATTGTGGTTAATAAACACCTAAGAACCCCTTAGGATTCATAAAAATGCCTTTATCACCAAGTCAGGTAGCGCAGGCAGTAGCTTTAGTGGAACAGGGGATGACTCATCGTGAAGTGGCTACTATCCTAAACGTGCCGCGTTCCTCGATGCAATATGCACTAAAACGATATCAAGAGACTGGCCGCTACACCCGAAGACCAGGTAGTGGTGGTGTACGATGCACATCAGCTCGTGATGACCGCTTTATTGTGTTAGAGATTTCAAGAAATCGCTTCCTGACCGCAGTCGAGATCCGTCAGCGCCTTCAAATCTCCAGAGGTGTGAATGTTAGCGAGCGTACGGTGAGAAGACGTATGGAGGAAGTTAATTTGAGGGCAAGAAGACCAGCCCGTGGTCCACAGCTTCACCCTCAGCACAGAGTAGCTCGACTTCACTTTGCCCGCGAACACGCTAACTGGACTTATGAGCAATGGGCAAAGGTTTTGTTTACTGACGAGTGCAGGATCGCTTTAAATGCACCTGATGGTCGACAACGTGTCTGGAGAAGGAAAGGCGAACGTTATTTGGCGATAACAACCACTCCGACGGTCAGTTTTGGCGGAGGCTCTATAATGGTATGGGGTGGCGTGAGTTCTGATGCTCGTACGGAATTGGTCATCGTTAATAACGCCTTAAATGCGACTCGGTACGTCGCGGAAATTCTCGAAGAACATGTTGTGCCCTTTGGAGGGTTCATTGGTTATGAACAATTCATTTTAATGCATGATAATGCCCGTCCACATGTCGCACGCATAGTAAATGAGTACCTTCAAGAGGCTGGTATTCAAAAATTGCAGTGGCCAGCTCGCAGCCCGGACTTAAATCCGATAGAACACATATGGGATAAGCTGAAACGAGCAATAAAATCATCATCGAACCCACCACAAACCATTAACCAGCTTCGAGATGCTGCACTGAGAGCGTGGCGCGACTTATCACAAGTCGATATCAAGAACGTCATCCAAAGCATGCCAGACCGAATGCAGGCGGTTATAAGGGCTAGAGGAGGTAACACGCGCTATTAAAAAGGACAGAAAGCGACAAAAAATCGAACAATTTTAAATTCGTAGTGTTTTAAACTTAAGTGTTAAATTTTGTGTAAACGTGTTTTTTTGCATAAACTTCATTATCAATTTAAAAAACCTTTAACTGTGAGAAAAAGTGATCAGGAACGTTAACTGGATAGACTCAGATCTTAATTAATCAAAATTTGTAGAGCTAAGTGCAAAAAAAAGACAGTTATCACATCTTTTGTACTTGGCCAAGTTTCCGTGCCGGTGAGTTTATTTTCAATTATGGGATATGGTGTAAAAATAACCTTCAAATAATTCGACAAATCATCGCATTCATAATACACAACTTCGCAACCGTTTCTCACGATTTTAACTTAAAAATATGTAGTTAGATTATAAACGTACGCCATAATGACATTGTAAAACCCATCATAACTTTCTATGCCGTGACTATCCTGCTATTATTTGATAGTATCAAGACTGATTGTGTGTTGTATGAGTCTGAATGATATAATCAATATTCATAAATTCAGTTACTTTCTAATCTCTTTTGATATTTACGTTCATGGCTTTATAAATGTTATTTAATGTCTATTATGTTATCTTATGTTACAAAGATTAATATCTGTTGGGCATGGTTTGTTAATGAATAAAGTATTTATAACAGATATTTTAACGTTACTAATAACATTGTGACACAGTTATATTTAATAACATTGAGACACTTTGTCACTTTCTCCCAAATATTTTCAAGTCCTTCAATTATGTTCCTATTAGTTCACATAGATTCATGTAATTGTACACTATCTAGTTCATACTAGTTGTTTATTTATTGCCTCACTCAATTATTCAATTCTTCGACTACATTCTGTGCAAGTCGCTCCAGTTTCTCGTTTATTTTCGTGAGTGAACATTGCAAAACAAACGTAGAAAGCTTTCTTCGGACATTACTCTAACTTTGCATAAAGTCACCGTCCATACTTTCACGGTTACAAAATGTATGCGTATTACGAACGATAAAATCGAGCACAAAATCGTATATAATATGTATGAACGTTCGAAATTCTTGAATTCAAGATATTGTTGTAGCATAGACAGTAGACACGCAATCCTAAAGTTTAACACGAATGTCCTTCGAAATTGACGGTTTGACAGCTGCAAGGGTAGCCGAAACTCACGAAAACCCATTCACAAACAATCACTGTACTGGAACTAATTCACTAAATATATATAAACCAATTAAATTTACCGAACGATTAATCATTGTTACTTAAGTTATCGTGACTTTTAAATTTGGAACGCGAGACATAGAGCACGCGACGGCCAATCGCGATAGCGTCGCTCCGCTTACTGCTCTACAGTCTACTCAGTCTCGGATCAACTCCTGCGCACGTTCTAGCGGCGGGTGCGAGGGGGATGGCACGTGTGGAGAGAGACGGAGCATGTATACCTGGATTCAAAAGCTCTAAGTTCACAACAACAATAGACAGGGTGTCTCCTCCGTCACGGTGACAGTACAGTTACGATAAAAGGATCTTGATACTTTTGTTGCAAGAACTTACTAAAAAGCTATCAACGACTAAAATTAAAAAGTAAAAAAAGTTAATGAATCGCTAAATATAAATGATACAAATTTTACAGTATCTTTATAGAACGTAATAATAAATCTCTTATAGAACGTAAAAAACAATGAGTTGCTTTTTGATACGATATTGTTAAACTTTAAACAAATATTTTTGACTGATGTATTCGAATCACCGTTTAAATAATAATTAATATGTAACATATAATTACCGTCATAACATGTTGATCGTCTTATAATTTAAATTTTAACATATTGTTTTATAGCTTGCAAACTTATAAAGAGCTTAGTTGTTTAGCTGCATACTCATATTTTAATTTTTTAAAAAGTTAATAGTGAATTAGATATTTTACTGCACCAATATACAATATTTTTCAATTTATTTACAATATAATAATATTAATTCGTACGTTTCAAACAATTTTATTTTATCTATGAACAATTCAAGTCTTAATACATCATTATTAAACTTTAATTGAGTATGAGCAATGGGCATCCTACTTAATGCGAATTTTACACAAATATTTATGGCTAAATCTCTAGTTTCAACAGAATTTTTACTACGGTTCATGTCTCTACATTCTTCTCTACATTCTTAATGTAAAATGTAATTTGAATATTATTATGTACTTATACTAGGGATGGAGGTTTGTTGTCTTAAAATACAAGCAGTATACTGCTTTGTTTAAGATTCCTGTCTCCCTACAAAGACAAAACTATATTATAATTTAATTGTAATGATATAAGTGATATTATTATTATGATGAGAAAATAAAATGTATTTGTTAATTCTTAACTACATTGAAAATTTTCTAGCTGGAATTGACACAGCCGGTATTCCCCGTGTCAGTTTAAAATAGTATCATATTATTTAATCATCAGCAAGTATGGATGATCTTGTATCGCCCGTCTCCCAGTATCTTTAGTTTGTATGATCAAATACTTTGTAGTTCTTTACAACTGTTACCTTCTACGGTCATTAACAATTATGATTATTGTATTTTACGTTTTCATTATTCTGAATATTATCGTATGCAAATTACATAAGTATTATTCATTTTTGTTCATAGTAGTTTAATTTTAATACTTATTCATTTTATTACTATACGCAATATTATGAGTGTTTGATAATACGAACTTTCTTTTCTCGTTCGGTTTAACATCAGCTCGTTAAAATTATGTAACGCTTTTATCCTAGAATTTTTATAACGCGTTATTATGGTATTTATATACCGTGACGATATTAATTATAAATATAACACATATATTTTATAATTACAACTATTATTTAAAAATGGAAGTTTACTGGTTCTCTTCCTTATGTATAATTGTTATTTTTATTGTTGTCTTACGTATATATTTATTTTAAATTTTTTTTATCAAACCTATCTGGTGTAAGGTAATTAGATTGCCCTAGACTTAGAGTCTATTGTAGGTAATATATTAAACGTATGTATTCGACTTTATTAGCTATTATATTATTACCTGTAGTATTAATACTATATTTATAACTGACTTTAGATGACAAATTCTTAGGTTGCTTCGAAAATAGACGTTTGGCAAAATTTGAATGCAGTAAAAACTCAATGCAAGGTACTGCCCGTGACCGACTGTCCAAATATTTGAAGGCCGATCTTTGTTACTGATTCTTTGTAACAAATATAATTCACAGTACACCTGAGAACTTGACAATTCATTCTAATTTAATTTATTTTTCATTCTTCTCTGATATACGTAACTCCTTTGTTTTACGCTTGACGTAATAGTTTGACAACGTTGCACTTCGATTGGTTCAAAATCTAAATTTGTTTTTGTCATTGAAGGAGATTGTAAAATTTATTCATTTATTGCAAATTAATCTAAGTTGAAAGTCTACGAAAATTAGCTTCTAGTGGCATTGCCAAATTTTCATGTTTATTTCTAATATGATTTTACAGTAAAATCTATATTTATATATTTTTGTAAATCATAATAAATCTTATAAAATTAATAAATTATCAAATATTCATTCGAAAAAATCGCCTTAAAACCTTTCATTTATATCACAGACAAATTGTAGTTTTAAAAAGCTTTAAACTGCAGTTTGAAAGCTTGATATTATTATCTTCATGAACAATGAATAATGTAATACGCTTTTAATGGCATTAGAAGCCACATCATTCAATGTTAAGCCTTAAGTTTATACGTTGAATGACAGCACTAAAGATGTTTATTAGAAATTGTTTATCTCCTTTCACTTGGGAGCACAGAGTTTCAAAGAATCCTGTTTAAAATGCAAGCCATGTCCAACCAAGTTCTAAGAACGTAGATTTATCTTCAGGCTTTATACTATACGAGCTTTTGCCCACGACTTCGCTCGCGTTAAAAAGTATTATTATAAACAAACTTTCATCCCCTATTTTAACCCCTTGGGGTTGGAATTTATCAAAATCCTTTCTTAGCGGATGCCCACGTCATAACATCTACCTGCATGCAAAATTTTAGCCCGATCCGTCCAGTAGTTTGGGCTGTGCGTTGATAGATCACCATGTCAGTCAGTCACCTTTGAGTTTTATATAATATATTATATAGATATAGATTGTTGTTATAAAAAATTACAAGTGTCATAACTCATCACTCATCAGTTGTATTATGTATACAGGTAAAATTATATATTTGTTGGAATTGATGACTACATTATGATTTGTGATGTTGATGGTAAGAATATTAAAATAGAGTCAAATTGACTATAAATACTCAATTATACTAGTCATTAGGAACTTATTAATATTATTATTGCATCAAGGATTGCCAATCATAAACATAGTAGCTTAATACTTAATAGGCTCCGTGCGCCACAAAATAACGGCTACAATCAAGATAATTTGAATAGTTACATAAAACATTCGTTAAGCGATTAAATTTAAATTACAGATGACCACATCATAATCAAGATGACGCAATGGATTATGGAAAGTAAAAACATCAGAGTAGAAAGTGAAACGGAGTACACTGAAAAATCTAAACGTCTAATAAATATTTAACCAAGTAGTTAACATATTATTATTGTTGCCGAAGATCGAAAGCACATCAAGTATTTTTAAATTATTCATTACTTTCATCCTCAATTATTGCACGAGTAATAAGAAATGTATTCAAAAAAAGATTTTCTGAAACTTAGTTCTAAGAAATAAACAGGTCTTTAGATTTCGATAATCAGCTGATAGTCTTCTACGATTTCTTGTTCACTAGCTTCTTATTTAATTACAAGAATAAAACAAATATTCGAAAAGAGTTATCCGAAAATTAAAAAAAAATATTAAACTGTTGGATTTCAAAGAAGAAAAGAATATTGCGGCTTGGATCGAAATTTAAATGCATGTCAAGGATAGGAATTAAACAGAGACCAAAACAAGAAATTGTGGCTAGGACAAGGAAAACGAATGTAGAAAACATGATCATTAGATCACTATAGATGCTGATATTATAAAATTATACTTTAAGGAACTCAAATCAAGTAGAAACAAAATAAAATGAAATGATGGACTAATGTTCTTATTTAATTTTTGTGGGTGTCTGACAACCATGTTGACCCCCCGGGGCCGGGAAATGCCTAATACATTCCCCTCTTTTTACTTAAAAGAAGGTATTTGACCAAGAAATAGTTTAAAAGAATGAAGATTCAAAAGTTTTTGAATATCGAATTTTGTGCGTTCAATGTTTATTGTTAGAATATGTTATAAGTTATAATATTCCTACTCTTAGACCGGACTTTCACCGTTAACCACTGTAGTGGCTAAGTGGTTAATTTCTCAACATTTTTCTCCACTTGAATAAGTAATTTCTACGACATTGTAACCGCAACTGAAAACACTTTATTAAGTAGATTAACTGGCCGCATAATTTCCTGTCTCTGCTCGAGCATAAATTACGAAAGACTATCTCTTACAAAAAATACATTGGGTATCCTTATCACATTATAACTTAGGTAATATTTTCAATAGGTAGATCTTGTGTCTAAAAATTAATATAAATCAGAAATAGAATGTATGTTAGTGAACTTCATTCCCCTTATTTAATACTTATATAAAAGCTCCACACATAGCTTAGCAAACAAGGACAGAACATAATGGTTTCATTATTATAACTGAAGCGTGTTCAAACCGTGGGCCATTTTATTAGTAAGGGGATGTAAATACAACCTACATTACCTTTAATTATTCTCTAGAAATTTTCCTTATAGCAGGATTATATTTAAACAGGTTATGTTCGATCAGAATATTGCGCAGTCATATGCAAAACGAAATATTCAATAATCGAATAATAATGAGCAATTATCGCGGGCGCCATTTTGGCCGCTAACGAAGCTGACATAGTTCACGACCGCGTTCAATACGTTCCACTTGCTGTAATGGAATATTTTGCTTTCGTTTAATTCATCGCTCCAGTTCCGTCATTATTAATGCTATCATCACCCTTGTCATCATCATTGTCATTATCATCATCAGCAAGAAAACAACAACAAATCAAAATAATATTTTATGGTACTTGACACAACACAATATCACAAGCGCCATGACACTTAGAGATGCGTTACGTCAAATATCCCATACATTAGTGACATCTGACTTCGCTATCGAAACTGGAAAATTCATTTTGACTATTTATAGGTACTTCACATCTTTTCGCCTATTTATTTTTTTGTGTCCTTTACCAACTTTTTCTTTATTACCTCTCATTTTGTTTCTTTTTCCGTCATTTTGTTTTTTTTTTTTCATTTTTCCGTAGCCAAAATGGCAAAAAAACGGAACCCTTATAGATTCGTCTCATGTCTGTCTGTCTGTCTGTCTGTCTGTCCATCCGTATGTCACAGCCACTTTTCTCCGAACACCATTGAAACTTGGTAAGTAGATGTAGTCTGTGAACCGTATTAAGATTTTGATACAAAAATGGAAAAATTATTAAAAATTTTAGGGGTCATAGGTACAACTGAAACAAAAAAAAATTTTTTTCGTCTAACCTACGCGTATAGGGTATCTATGGATAGGTCTTACTTTAACTTTCATTAAATCAACTAAAATATAAAAATAAATCAAAAACCTTTTAATTTTATAGGAATAAACCTTATTGCTGCTGCGGAACCCTTCAGTGGCGAGTCCAACTCGTACTTGGTCGGTTTTTTTCTATTAAGATGTTTAACACCATTGTTTTTGAATGTTTTTTATTTTATCGTTTCTTGTAACGCCATAACTAGCATTGTTTAGTTTATCATCACGCGGTGTGATAAGACCGAGATGTTTTCGATATCAGCAGCTGTGCACACAGAGATCTCATGCATGTTAAATATAGAAAGGGTTTTGTATGGTAATATCGTATAACATTATGTCTATGGCCGTAGAAAAGTTTGATTAGATGCGACTGTGGATTTTGATTATATAATATTAATGATGAGTTATAACTCATACAACGACTAGATGACGCCCGCAACTCCGTTGCTCGAAAATTCGATATACGCGCGGGAACCGTACATTTTTCCGGGATGAAAAAGTATACTACGCCCGTTCTCAGGACTCACAGTGTCTCATACCAAATTTCAGCAAAATCGGTTGAGCGGTTTAGACGTGAAGAGGTAACAGACAGACAGACGCACTTTCACATTTATAATATTGAAGTATGGATCGCTAATACTGTCGTCTTGTCATCGAAATAAGCAAAGTAATGGTTTTCAAGGTGAAAACAAGTAAAAGTCAACGAAAGTGAAGAAGCGGCAGCCGAAATTAGTTTGTGACGTGAATTTAACGGTCAAGGTTGATCTTAGCTTTCGCTAAAATTGCGATTTGATGCGTGTCATGGTGCATAATCTAAAGTTGAGTAGTTTAGATAAGATAGAAGACCAAAAATTAAAGCATCATCATTAGACAAAGTTAAAAATGATAGAGATAGGGAAACTTTATCGGTTTTGTGACATTCCTTTTATTTTTCAAGGTTATACCAGGAAATAAATGTCAAATTGTCCAGATCAACTCGTTTCACAAAACAGGCAGCTTCATGATAAATAGGTTTGCTTAATTATTCATTCTACACAAAACTAAATTCGGTGACTTTGTTGGAAAGTTCACTACCTGCCTTTTATGTCATTACCTCATTACTCATTATGATAGGTTTCTTAGACAAACGTTCGATTTAGCAGGGACTATTTAATAATCTATGGACGCTTCACACCACGTCAGTCTGGCCCCGTGTTAAGTACCTGAAAGACTTGTGTTACAGGTACCAGACAACGGAAATATATTTAATACTTTTATACTATACATATATTTAAGATTTTTATTATATTATACACAATATTTAATACACATCCAGACCCGGGAACATTGAAAAACTTTTTGTTCCGTCGGCGGGATTCGAACCCGCGACCCCCGGCTTGAGCCACACACTCAACCATTTTTTTTTTACGAAATAAGGGGGCAAACGAGCAAACGGGTTACCTGATGGAAAGCAACTTCCGTCGCCCATGGACACTCGCAGCATCAGAAGAGATGCAGGTGCGTTGCCGGCCTTTTAAGAGGGTAATAGGGGAGGGTGGGATGGGAAGGGAAGGGAATAGGGGAGGGTAGGGAAGGGAATAGGGTAGGGGATTGGGCCTCCGGTAAACTTACTCACCCAGCGAAACACAGCGCAAGCGCTGTTTCACGCCGGTTTTCTGTGAGAACGTGGTATTTCTCCGGTCAAGCCGGCCCATTCGTGCCGAAGCATGGCTTTCCCACGAATAAATTGAGCCACAGAGGTCGTCAAATTTAGAGGCGGCATAAGCAGCTGAAAAGTACAGTGGGATATAGATAGCGGCCAATGGAAGAGGTTGTAGACAAACTGAAAAGGCGATGGAACTCACAATATTCTTCCATAGTCATTCTGCAGAATCAAACAACGCCAAGTATGTGAAAAGCGAAAATTAACCAACAAGTCGAAACGAAATATGATTGCTGCATATTACATGTATCATAAAATTGAAAATACACATTTTATTGTTCAGTGAATATAAGTAATATGTTTTTATCTCAAATGATTTCAGAGTCGCTGAACATTGAAAACGACGTAACTGTAACAAACGAGCTATCACGGCGTATGTACTTATTGTACATAATATAATATGTAGTATGTACCGTTGCGATTATAGGCAAAGAAAGTAGTAAGAGTATTTATAGAACTAAGTAGGTATGTATATTAAAGATTTCAAGACTCAGCACCACGTAGGCGTTATTGACAGAAGAAATTTTCAAGAAAAAAAAGAAGAAGTCTAGAAAAAGGTGCGACAATCGGTCAAAAAACAAATGTCAAAATGGTCCCAAAATACCGAAGGGGCCTTTTTTGGCTACGCTTTTTGCATTACATACACTAATTTTCATGTTTTTGGAAATATTTTTCAATCTACGATATTTAAAGATTTTGTTCGAGGTCTTTTAGGTAATAATAATTATTATTATAAAGTTTTATTATTAATTCTTTCAAATCAAGTTGCGTGCGCGTTATTGCAATTATTTTAACAATAAATTAAAGGATAAATAATGACAGGAACTCTAAATACAATGCAATACTGTATAGGAAAACCATTTTGCAACACAATTTAGTTGCAATTCACGACAATCATCGTATCTAACGATGTCTCTATTAAATCTATTAGCACTTTCGAAAAATTATATATCAGGTAAGTATATGTTGTGAATTATAGTACAAAGTTGTGTCGTGTATGTAATCCGTACTCTTTTGAGTTTTGTGCTTCTTTCAGTTATATACTGGCGATAATTATATTTATAATATTTTGGAATTTAAGCAAAATAATTAATAGATTACCCACTGAGAAAACGATTTAATTGCAAAATGATTTCTTTCATCAACACCAAATGTATTACTTACTATCGAAGAAACAAAAAAAAAATATTAGTTACTCATAGGAACTAGGAAATGAATATGTGTCATAAAAACTCGATCGATATAATAAATCATTAAAAATACATTAAATAATTATTTTTCACTCAGTGAAAATAAAACTTTCTTGATATTAGAGAAAATGCGCGCTACGGTTGGGCACCCCTGAAGAATCTAATATTCTCATTAAAAATATTATAGCTGGTTCATTTATTATACCACTAATGTTTTATAAGATTTTTTCAATAACAACGTACTGAAATATCGTCTGATGGTAAGCTATTTCCGCCGCGACAAACAACAAACGCGAAAAGAAAATTGCAGGGCATATGAAACCCTTGAGAGTCTTAGTAAGTTTGTCTATATTCTTTTTAATTCCCAGACAGAATAAAAACTATATAGACAGAATTCTACGAACATCATAGTGAGACCTGTGTTTTAAACATGTTTGAGTCTAACTACTCTACTGCACTATCGAGTATCGACCAATAACGAAAGTAGCGTAGTTTGTCACCCTAGCTGTGTGTGCGTCTATGGCTTCATAGAATAAATCATGTCATCTTGGTTTATTCGATCATATATAAGGTTTTAGGTTATGAACACAAAAAGTATTGTTTTAAATTAGTGATGCATGAAATTTGATGTTATCATTCCATGCACGAGTTTCATGCACTATTGCACATTGATGTGCCACTCTCTATATTCCTTATGAAGACAAAGTGGTCTGTTTTTTTATATATTTACTAGCGACCCGCCCCGGCGTCGCACGGGTATAAAATATATAGCCACTGAAAAAATGATTAAAATCGAGAGCCTATGATCCTTCACGTGGTCTACTTCTTATCTGGGCCAAATAACATAAAAATTGCTTCAGTAGTTCGCGAGATAGGCCCTTTCAAATAATTTTCCACGTTTTTTTCACATTCTTCTATTAGTATTAGCGTGATAAAATATAGCCTATAGCCTTCCTCAATAAATTGGCTATCTAACACTAAAATAATTTTTCAAATCCGACCAGTAGTTTCTGAGATTAGCGCGTTCAAGTTAGCCCTTTCAAATAATTTTCCCCGTTTTCTCCACATTTTCCTCTATTTCTTCACTCCTATTAGTCTTAACGTGATAAAATATAGCCTATACCCTTCCTCGTTAAATGGGCTATCTAACAAAGAAAGAATCATCAAAATCTGTTGCGTAGTTTTAAAGATTAAAGGCGACTTTGTTTTATATATAATAATTATGTATATATTCATACAAAATCTACATAATATTCTTACATTTAAAATCTCGCCAAACTGATAATAATTGTATAACAGCGGGATTGTTCAAAGATATAGTTTGTTTTTACTCCGTGGATAGAGCAGATGCTCTATTAAGTACTGTACAACAAGAGTACAGTACTTAATAGAGCATTTACAGAATTATTCATATTGCTTAATATTAATTGTTGCAGATTGCTAATTAAAATTATTTCAACTTTTTTAAGAAGAATACAATTTTTAATATTTTTATATGGTATTTTCTATACTAATATTATAAAGCGGAAGAGTTTGTTTGTTTGTTTGAACTCGCTAATCTCAGGAACTACTGGTCCGATTTGAAAAATTCTTTCAGCGTTAGATAGTCCTTTTATCGAGGAAGGCTATAGGCTATATTTTATTACGCTAAAACTAATAAGAGCGAAGAAATGGAGGAAAATGTGGAAAAAACGAGGGAAATTATTTGAAAGGTCATATATTTTGAACGCGCTAATCTCAGGAACTACTGGTCCGATTTGTAAAATTATTTCAGTGTTAGATATCCCATTTATCCAGAAAGGATATATGCTATATTTTATTACGTCCAAACTAATAGGAGCGAAGAAATAGAGGAAAATGTGTCAAAAACGGGGAAATTTTTCTGTTATTTGGCACACATAAGAAGTAGACCACGTGAAGGATCACTGGCTATTTTTTGTGGACTAATTTGTCTGTGAAATATCTAACTTACGCGAGCGAAGCCGCGCGGAACGTCCAGTCCCATATATTTTTTTAAAAGTCATTTTAATTTAGTTTATATGTAAGTGTATAATCTTTTTTTTTATGGAAAAATGCTTTGCTCTTCCCCGGCGGATTGGGGACATCCGCCGGGGTATGTGAAACTCCCCGTATGGTCTAACCCACTAAAACCCCATGGTGCTCCACTCCCCGTTTAGGCATAGTTCCAGGCACGATCAACCTACCGCAATTTTACCAGGCAGCGGTCCGTGTCTCGCAGACTCATCACAGTGGGCTTAGAAAAGCCCACACGAGGGCCGGTGCGATGATCAGGTGCACCATGCGCATCATGGCACTCTCTGGGACTCGGTGCAATGGGCGGCGGTCTCACCGCACTGCCCATGCCACTCCGAGTATACCGGCTAAGGCAAGGCGCTGCGACCACCCCGTGGTGCCCTCTTAGGCTGCGTTCCTACTAGAGATGTGTTGCGAGGAATGTGTTTTTGAGAACCAATAGAATCGCTTCATTGACTTGAGCTTGCCATGACATCGCTCAGCGCGGCGATGCTATTGGTTCTCAACACATTCCTCGCAACACATAATATCTGGTGGAAACGCAGCCTTATTCTCGGCCGTCTTAAGGGGTCTATTCTCTCCTGCGCTCGGCCTCGAAGGTATATATAACCTACACGGTCTTATGCGCCCATAGACATTAAGGCCAAATTACTCAACCCTAAGTGACCGTAGCTTATGCGAAGATTACTGTAGAACACATAAAGACCTTGTCCTACCAAGTCGTTGTAAAATATACTTTATAAGTTAGGACATAGAGCTGAATATAGTTTGATAAAATTCAATTCCGGGTTACTTATCGAAGGACAATTTGATCGACAGGTTTGATCGCTTTTTACTACTGAAGAAGCAGGTTCCTTATGGTAAGTGCTGTTATCCATACTAATAAATGCGTAAATGTGTCAGTCTGTATGTTACTGTCTTCACGCTTAAATATATTTCAAGACCGGGTAAAGATCATCTAGTCTAGGATTTTGCACACAAATATATATATACAATAAGCTATACATAGCTCCCCCTACGAATAAACGAACGATAATAATGAATATTGTTTTTCTTGGATGTAGTAAGTATCCTGTAATATCGTAGGTTTTTGAAATGTGACATCGCTATGAAGAGGCGACATCAACTGTGGTAAGAGAAGTGGCAGCTCTTTAATCTTAAACAAGCAACTCTATCTAGAGTCGACTCTATCTAGAATTCTAGACTCTAGAGCTTAGACTAGAGTTTCACTCCATCAAGAGTCTGAAACTATATTATATAGCTTCTAGAGTCTCACTCTATCAAGAGTCTGATACTATGTATATGTCACAGTCATCTGGTTCAATCTGCGATTCGATTGAATGACAAGCGCATTCATTGAATGACACCATTCAATTGAATGACTCGGCCGAACGTCGATTGAACGATCGTCCCTCAACGTTCAACTAGATAGCGATTTGTAGCATAGCGTTTTGAACATAACGGACATGAAATCAGTCAGGTAATTGAACGTATTTCATTTTCTTCCTACTGCGGCGCTACAAGTCTCAGTTTATCGATAATCTGACTCTGTCTAGATTCTAGACTCTGACTGTATCTGGAGTCTGGAGAATTCAATGCAGATACAGTTTAACCTCCAAAAAGATAAGTGCATGCGATTATGTGGTCTGACGACGTCCGCACTCCGCAGTCAGCGCCATACGGCAGGCGGCATACGCCACCGCCTTTCACTTCCTCCGGGTCACGACAACCACTGGCGTCACTCAAGGTTAGGGCTGCCTACATTCTATAGTGTACTTACATTATTTTTAACAAAAACAGTGGCGTTACTATAGGGTGGCAGGGCTGGCAAAATGCCACAGGCCCCCGATCCAAAGGAGCCCAAGAGGCCGTGAGTTCAGATTTTTTTTTATACTTACATTGTTTTATTATCAACGTGACGATTTTTACTTATTTTTACCCATCAATTTGCCACGGGCCCCGGATGTTATAGATACGCCACTGAACAACAATTTATTATTCTTAATAATTATAAAAAAGTTGGAGCCAAACTGATTGAACACATTTTCTATCAGAGCGCAGTAAATTCGCCTTAAAATTTGGTAGCTTTGAATGCAAACAGGCTTTGGTAAATCCTGATTTAAAAAGAAATGAACTTTGTTTAGTAGTAATCATCATACAGTCTTCAAACTTCAAATCTATTTTCAAGAAACGACACAGAAAAAGAGAACGCAAAATGACATAGGCATTTATTGAGAGCACAAAAATGTAAGTACATATCTAATATTAATAAATCGTAGTTCGTAATACTTAGTACTTACTGCAAGTTTTGTCGTACTACAACGTCGTAGAAGACAAGAGGTCGTAACTTACGTATCATATTATTTCCAATACAAATAGTTTATAATAATATTATGTAGAGGTATTATAAATAATTTGTCATCTAAATAAAGTTGACACCCCTAGTCAACGTCCACGTATTGCTAGATCAGCGCTGAGGTTGCTAAATACAAGAGACTGTAGCAATTGTATTTATAGTGCTAAGTACCTACTTCATGTTACTTGTTTTGTTTATTCTAGAGTCTAGACCCGCAATCCCCAACCCGCGGCCCGACGGGACTTTATGTATTTTGTGGCCCGCGTGATGTTAAGCAATTTTGAAATTCACGCCCACCGGCCACGACTATAACGTAGTCTACGTAATAGTCGTTAAATTTTGTCCACTTTTAAATCGTTAATTTTGAAGAATTTTTTTTTTAAACCCTAAAAATTTTTTTGCGGCCCGCGACACCAATACCAAAACATGTTTGTGGCCCGGATGAAAAAAAGGTTGGGGACCACCGGTCTAGACCAATTATATTGGTCTATACTGGAAACTGGATAGATTCCAACTCTTCAATAAAACCGAAAAAACAATTTACTTAAATCTAGATTAAAGATATTAAAGATACCATTTTTTTGCATTTAAACAAACATTAGTGATCAATCGTATTTCGAACACCGTATTCGCTGAATTGGAATTAATAGCAATCATAATATTCTACGTAACACTTTACATAACTATTGCAACGGTCGTCAAAAAGACATCGTAACAGTTGCCTAGTGCTCATTTTTAGCTCAGACCACAATCTAGACAAGAACTAAGATATGATTAGTAATTTGTTGGAAAAGCCGGTTTTTCCGCTTTCTCATCCAAGGGAAAGTCACTAGATTACCGTATACTGGTAACGTAGTTTAAATATAAATTAACTGACTCCTAGTTACCGTAGACGTAAGATGTTTATTGAAGTCATAACAAGAAAGTTATTTTTACCAAACGACAGGATTTGGATTTGATTTATTTTATAAAATCTAAATATATTTGAAATTCAACAGTAATGTATTTTTATTCAGTTACTTAAATATATTATGTACTTAAGCCTACGAATAATAAAAACTAAGAAAGAGTAACTCCGTCAAAAAACATGCTCCAAAATACTTGTCAAAAAAGTGTACCTTAAGCCCCGTATTCACTTTGATTAGAAATAAGTGCAAGTGATTAGTGCAGGTGATTAATAATCAGGTAAAAGTACGTGTGGACAGGGACTGATTAGTGCAAGTCCTTCGATTTCTACTAATCACTAATCTCTTGAACTAATCACTTGCACTCGCACTAATCAAAGTGAATACAGGCCCTTAGGTACACATTTCAATACATTTGCAATATTTAGGTGACCTTGAGCGGTATAAAGGCTGACATTACATGACAGTTCGAAAGGAACCAAATTTTAAACGGTAATAGTATGGGAGTTAGTTTCCTTAGTTTTTATTATTCGTAGACTTAAGCCAATATAATATTATGTAAGCTAGTAAGATGGACTAAATCTAGTTTATTTATTAATATACTTATCATATTAATAGACCGCATTATTAATAATGCTTTTCTAATTTTTTTGAATTTAATAAAATTCCAAAAAATAGAAAATTGTGAAACACACTTTAATTCTCTGCACATTGCCTCACTTAAATAAATAAATGCAAAATCTTGAAATCTAAATTATTTAATATTTAAAACTTGCTATAAAATTTAAAATTTTGTAAATTACAAAAAGTATATGCAAAGCGCCATCTGTGTTTCGATTTGTAAACTATCATTTAAATGTTTTTACTACTGCCCAATAGATGGCGAACAAATGTTGAGGGTAAAGCAGTCTCTTGCAGCGCCATCTATTATTTACACGCGTAAACACAAGAGATGGCGCTTTATCTCTCAACTGTCTTAAATACTGGCCGTTAGATGTCACTTGACTACCGCAGAACACGTCCAAGAGCGAAAAGTGCAAAGTTGATCTTGCTTTGATAATAATTGATTGATTATTATTGTTAATAATTTAAAATATAAAATGTATCATGGCATAGTTAATTATTTTTACTAAAACCATCTAACTAAGCTAATACTTTAGCCTACTTAATTTTTAGATAAGCTTACCTTCCATGACGTATACGATGCTGCCGACATCCCCCTCCTTGATGATGAGGCTGCCGGCCGCGTACTCGACCGGGTACATGCAGTCCACGATCTCTCTGATCTGCGTCATCTCTAGATTCTTCATGAAGTCGTTGTCAAGTATGGCACTCTTTATTAGCTCCCGTGATCTGGAATAAGACATTTTTTATTGAATAATTTTGAAAATTTTATCATTAGCTATTAGATTGTGGGTTATTAAAACTAAGTACCGAAGGCTACATATAACATAATCATTTGTTGTACTTAATATCACAATAATTATTATTAATACAACAAAACAACCTCCTTGTTAATATCATTTAATGAATGATACAATATATATTAAGACGTAATACAGACATTTATAACAATAACTTAAAGAGCTGATGATAAACTACAAGCTTGATGCTTTCTAATTTTAAGACTGAAAGAATTTATTTGTTATTGTTACAAAGTTATTGTTACAAAAACTTAGACTACTCGCATACAGCTCACAGTCTTACTTTGAAATATTATGTTAGACCTTATAGAAATATAGACCTGCACCAGAACAGTTAATATTATGGATAAAAAGTAAAAACTTTAATTTAAATACTTAAGTAAAAATTAACAAAAGTTAGTCCATCCTTCAAGGCTAATCAAAAATTTTCATCAAATTCTATATTATACCTAATTTAATTTTAAGTGTGTTTGTAAATAGTGTTATAAAATTTCCTGAGGCGTCTGTTTTAAATTTTGTGTGTTCGAGTTCATGACTAAACAAAATTGCAGTCAGTTTTTGACCTCTATTGCACAAGGGCATGACTATATATTTACGTCATGACAAAATCCAAGCTTTTGATAAGACTTAATGAGGCTACGTATTCTAATAAACCATATTATTATTGTACTATTATTAGTTAAGAGAGCTCAATTAAATAATGATTTCATTAAATTTTATCAAGGCATTTAATATACTTATTTAAAAGTCTAATAAAAACTGTTGATTGTCTAAAAACCGTATAATGATAATTAATAATAGACAAGCAAAAATTCTTAACTGTGAAAAACATGGAAAATACCTAGAAATGTTCAGTATGAATTTAAAATAAAAGATTTTAACAATTAAACCAATGGGAAATAAAAAAATATAATATAATTTATAACAATTTACTTTGTTGTTCCCACGAAAGACGGATATGCTTAAAATAACATAACATCATAAGAAATAATAACAATAATACATGAAAAAAGTCTATGTTATCTTTAAATCGCATAAGGAGAATTAAAAACATGACGAGGAAAATAAAATATACTTAACATGAACCGGATGTTCATCATTTGGTGAACAATGATCATGAAAATAGTTGAAGTAACATCATTGCATCATCAAAAGATGCGATTCACACAGTCAAAATAAATCGATCGTAAAATAAATTTTACTACCAAAAATCCCATTTGCAATAATACTTCTTATCATCATTAACTAATTGTCAAGAAAACGATATTTTTCCAAATGACCATAAAAAATTAGCCAAATGGCAAATAACAATAATTTTGGACACTAATAAGAGCAATAACATTAAGAGTGTGTTATAGTTATGGTTATAGTTAAGGCTAACCTAACTTTAACCTTAACTTTGACCACAGAATTTGACGGATGTCTGTTGCGTTTATTTTTTATTAAAGCTACAGTTACGGGATTGTGAGAGTATAAAAAATTTAATTATCCGTAAAAATCGTCAGGAAAAATATTTGTTATAACAACACAACACTTTGAGCCATATGATAGTACATTTTCACGAAAAAATGTCGATATAGTAAGTAGATATGAACGGTTATGGTTATCGTTAAATATGGCGTCCTTAACCAAAAATTTGACATTTTGCACTGTAGTAAGTTAGTGTTGAGTCGAAGGGAGAGGCATTGGCTGTTAGTTTGGACATTGCGAAGGCCTTTGATCGGGTTTGGCATAAAGCACTGCTTTCAAAGCTTCCATCATACGGGCTGCCTGAGAAATTATGTAAGTGGGTCACTGGTTTCTTAGTAGACAGGAGGAGAACTTGTGTCTAAGGTGGAGAATTCATTGGAGAAGGTCTCTGAATGGGGTAGACGTAACTTGGTCCAATTCAACCCCGCCAAGACACAAGTCTGCGCGTTCACCACTAAAAAGTCACCAATGGTCGTATGTCCTCGTTTCGAGGGCACATCTTTAACCATCTCCCCCAGCATTGAGATACTTGGCGTCAACATATCGAGCGAAGTCCAGTTCCGATATCATCTAGAGGGTAAGGCCAAATTAGCCTCGAAGAAGCTTGGTGTTCTTAACAGAGCGAGACAGTACTTCAGTCGGACCAACGCCTACAACTCTACAAGGCGCAGGTTCGGCCTCATATGGAATATTGTTCTCATCTCTGGGCATCGGCGCCAAAATACCAACTGCTCCCTCTGGATCGTATCCAACGAAGGGCCGCTCGAATTGTTGACTGCCATAGTGTTGGAAACAGCTTGGACGCCTTGGAATTACGTCGAGATGTAGCTTCACTCTGCATCCTCTATCGGTTGTATCACGGGGAGTGCTCTGAGGAATTGTTCGGAATCATACCACCTGCAACTTTTCGCCATCGTCCTACGCGAAAAACATACCATCCTCATCACCTTGATGAGTGGCAGTCTTCCACAATGCGTTTTTCGCGTAACTTTCTGCCGCGCACTGTAAAACTCTGGAATGAACTGTCACCAGCAGTTTTTCCGGACCTATACGACCTGCAAACCTTCAAGAAAAGAGCGTATTCCCTCTTAAAAGGCCGGCAACGCACCTGCAGCTCTTCTGATGTTGCGAGTGTCCATGGGCGACGGAAGTTGCTCACCATTAGTTAAAGTTACAGTTACAGTTAAAGTAAGTTGGTGCAACCCATCCTAATAATAAGAATTTGATCTTTTATTATTTTTATTTACATTAGATACGTTATTAGTCAGACGTAGATCAATCACAGATGCCCAACCGAATCTTTTAACCTACAGGTTAAAGTGGAAGGTCTTCGCACTGCATGAGTTATGACATACATTTCAAAGCATTAAGATAAAACCTTATTAAAAAGATATTAATAAATCATTAGCTATCAGTGATTCATACGAGAAACCTGATCATTAATCCAATTACGAGTATCGTTTTAATCACTCGCATTTTGTTACAGTGTTGTTAATTTATTAACTTTCCAGGGAAAGTTATTATATTTGGATGACTTTTTCATGAATTCACCATATGCAGCAGCGCATTTTACCGAAAAAGACAAAATCGTGGAGATTTTCTGATACCAATTTACTAACTTAAGTAAATATTGCCTTAATCTTGCAGCTTATCTTTAAGTACGCCATAAAAAGTCGCATTTCTACAAAACTGAAAAAATTTGAATATCCTCAATTTTCCCCTGGAAAATTCCTCAAAATTTCGACATCTGGAACTAAATTTCCTACTACTGGCAATACTCAGATATAAAAAAAACCCTTCATCGAGTGCCTAAGGCGAGGACAACTAAAGTTCGTAGGTAATTATACCAAATGCGTCGCTCGAAGGCACTCTAGGTGGCACAGGCTGGCCTCGATCTGACAGATATGTGAAATTGAATCTCAGTATAGTATCGATCCAAGTTCACATCTTGTCAATGACTTGCACGTGTTTGATAGGAAACATCTGATGTACTGTCTGCTAGTGTTTAGCTTATTTCTATTCAGTATTCACTTATTTCATAAAGAGCAAATTTATCAGAAAATATAGTAAACGTAAATAGTTTTTCTAGCAGGCTAGGTAAGTTCCCGAACCGGTGTGGTAGGCCCCAAGTA
The DNA here is from genome assembly GCA_905333045.1 of Lysandra bellargus. Taxonomy (NCBI): domain Eukaryota; kingdom Metazoa; phylum Arthropoda; class Insecta; order Lepidoptera; family Lycaenidae; genus Lysandra; species Lysandra bellargus. The sequence goes on along the minus strand of HG995351.1, from coordinate 7,872,912 downwards.
GATTCTAAAAGAATCATTGAGTAATCTATCCACGTATAAAAGTATAATATAAAGGGTATAATTTAAACGATCACCAAAAATATTTTTAAGACCCTAAGCCTAAGCATCAAATAAAATAAATAACACCAAAAAAATTAAATTGACTTTATAAAAAGAGTCCTAAAGTAAATCATATTATGATCCAAAATAAATAAAAAAATGTACAAATATTCTTTTGATTCCCAAAATGGATAAATTGATCACCAAATAATGTCTTACACAAAAATTATTTTTGATTCCCAAAATTGATAAATTGATCACCAAATTAATGTCAAAACACAAAAATTATTTTTGATTCCCAAAACGGATAAATTGGTCACCAAATAATATATACATTATAATTGATGAAACTTGCACTACTCCCTAAGTTGAACAATACCTAGTAAAAAGAAAAAAGAATTACTGAAATTGGACAGGTAGTTCCAGAGATATGCGAACACAGATATAAAACATACATTACACACATACACTTTTGAAATTTGACACATTTTTTCGGACGCTGATATAGACTAACATATACGAAAACTGGGCAGTTCTGGAAATATTACATACATACGCGTCGAAATTATTGATAACCTCCTTTTTTGAAGTCAGTTAAAAATAGGTGCATTTCTGACAGGCGCTTAAACACAAGCCATAAAACAAATGACCTATGTTTGGGAATCCCAGTATATTATTTGGAATAAAAAAAAATATAGCGATATATAAAAAAAAAAATACCAAAAAACTACCAAATTAAAACTCGTGAACTAAAATATTGGTAACACGTATTTAGTGATAATATATAATATTTAGTCGGAATTTAATTTTTAAAGGCGTCCATATATTTTTATGGCAATAAATAATAAGAAAAATAGCATTTATTTGATAATATTTTAGGAAACGTAATTTGGTGATCAAAATATCCATTTTGGTGATCGTTTCGAATTTTATTGGTAGTAAATAGGCACATTTTTGGGTATCGTTTAAACATAAGCCTAATATAAATATAAAAGACACAATTCCAAATTCGGATGAGGACATAAAATGTGGAATTAAATCATAATATTCGGGATATAGCTATCACTTATCAGTCATTACCAATATCTCAAAGTAATCTAAAATACCTATTATTAATTCTGATAACATACATCGCGTTATTCAACTTACTTGTGGCTCTTCGGTATTTTCAGTAGCTTCATTTCATGGTCTTGAGAAAGAGATGACAGTGGTTCCGCAGATATAGCAGTTCTCTTCAATCTGGGTTCTCCGATCGGGAATATTCGGGTATTCTCGATACCCGGACACGCATGAACCTCGAAATCTTCGGGAATCGCGCCATTCTTTTGAATATCGAACATCTGCCTCGTCAGCGGCTTCACGACTTGCCTGTACTTGTCTATCTCATTCTTCAGATATCTAATCTTCGTATCTCTCTCGTCAATTTCATTCTCCAAGTGCGCGATTATCTTGTCTCGTCTCTTTAATTCCTCCGTTTTTTCGAACACCAGTCTCTTCAATTCCATGCATTTTTTCTCGAGTTTGTAGTAGTGGTCTATTTTGCATTGCGTGTGCGTTTGCGCCATTTTAACTATATCACAGTTTACTTATCACTAGTCCTACATTATCGAAGCACCTGGAACGACCGCGTGAGACTACATACGACTATTTAATAAATTATTATCGATCCATCGATACGATAAAACTTAAGTTTATTGCTGGTGACTATTGAATGAGTACTGTCTACGAAATATTTAGCAGTCGGTGTCGAGACTTATTAGGAGCACATGACGCAGCGGTAATATTCCTATTGTTTAAATGAAAAGTTATTGTCCGCAAGTGAAGGTTGATTCATTGAATCTTTGCTACAATCTTTGATATAAATTTAGACATCGATTGACGAATTATTTGGGAGCCGTTATAACAGTATAACGTATCAAATTCATTGACAGCTACAGAGCTGTCAATGAATTTGATACGTCTTCAAATGTGGAAAGGAACTCCACATTTGTATGAAAACTAATTATTTTAACATACGATTAGATAATATGATTCAGTAATTCTACTGTAACTAGCATCCGATATTATATTTCTTCGTTTCATTCTTCGATATATAATTATTAACCAGTAGTACCTCTGTATCTGCTAGGCAATCGCGTTTTTTCAAAGACGTATGTGGGTAGTTGAAAAATTACCCGCACGCTTGCTCACTGGACGTTCCGGCATGTCTCATTCTTTGTTAACGCGAGGCAACGCGAGCACGAATACTGAGTAACCATGCCAAAGCGCTGCAGCTGGTTATAATTATTATTAAAATGATTGAGTCAGTAATGGAAGTAACTAAAGTCAGTGTTATTTTATCGTGTAGTAAGAAAATACATGTAAGTACTATTAAAAACTTAAATAAACGGCAGGCACTACCGAGGCCTAGACGAGTCAAGTATATTCAATACTAACCGGCTTGTACTGCGACCGCGAGTCAATAAACGTACAATGTGTTGGGACTGCGAGTCTTTATACACGATCTATAATAATATGTATGCTTTATCTGTTCTATAAATAGAATTATAAAACTATATGATTGCCGGATTGGGGGAAACAACTGCAGGTGATTACTGCAATTATTTTAACTAACCGGCACGTACTGCGACTGTGGTCAATAAGTACAGTGTGTTTGGACCGTGAGTCCTTTTACACAATCTATATTCTATAATATGCATCGGAATTGATTGCGGATCTCTGACGATGTTTTACCTATTCTATAAATAGAACTATAATATGTTTATCCGATTGGGGGAAATAACTGCAAGTTAGTTACTGCAAGTTTAATTATATATTAAGTTATTTTATAAACCGCCATAATGTGTGGATTGACTACGGGTCTCTAAGCACAATTTATATGCATCGGAATTGACTGCGAGTCTCTGACGATGCTTTATCTGTTCTATAAATAGAACTATACGTTGGCCGGTTTGGGAGGTAACAGCGAGCTATTTTATAAACCGCTATAATGTGTGGATTGACTGCAAGTCTCTAAACACAATCCTGAGGCAAATACTTTACTTCGACGTAGATTTTAGATAAATACTCAGTTTAATCTTATTAACTAAATAGACTTATTACAGAGATCTTCGTCCGCTCCATCGGAACCTTAGCCAAACAATTTGACAATGGCTATAATACGAATCACGATATTATCTTCTACAGCTATCACTGTGCACTGTCATTGTTTATGAACAATGTTGACTTTATTGGTTGGTGACATTGGCTCAGATGAATGTGTGAAGACTGAAGCGTCTTTCGAAAGAAGCTTTCCGTTAAAAATACCTGTATAATAAATACATACCTGAGTAGTATAGTACCCGGGATCCACTTATAAATTATTTGTTTTTTCTTGCACTCTGTACCAACTAAATACTGGTCATTGACTTAAAACTTTCTGCCTAATAAAACTCGGCAAAATAAAAAATTACGGTTTTAAATAGCGGTATCGAAATTTATATTATAAAGACATCAACTTCCGGGCGTGATTGGATCGGTGATGTTATTAATTTATGTAATTCTTTTTTATTAAAAAAGAAGTTTCAAGTTATACTTAAGTTATTACGGCATGCGATGGTTATTCAAGATTATATTATATAGGATAAAGCAGGTGCTATGCGAGATCAGCGCAGCGTCGACACGAGCGCCGACACGAGCATCGACACGAGCATCGACACGAGCGTAGACACGGGGACTGAAACTGGACACGATTAATGACGATTAGTAAGACGACAGTCGAAAGGCAGGACCAGCGACTCCAATACTTTCGATATTTTCCTTAGCCATAATTTTATCGACGAACAAAGTTTCGCTGAATCAGTTATATTATTATGTATAATCACCATGATCTCAGTATGTTATCATTTAAATCACAAACCATAGAGGTCTCTTACTTTTCGTTTCTGACTATTATTATTATTTATTGTTAAATTTTTTCTCCAATATAATAATGATTACTATTCATAATGAATATGGTATTTCGTTAAAAAAAATCTTTCTTTCGTTACTCTGAAAATCTACTGGTTAATAATTATATATCGAAGAATGAAGCGAAGAAATATAATAAATGATCAAACGAACTTACCAAGTGAAGTTCGATCATTATTATATGAGTCGCTTCATTCGAAGATATAATCTCCCTCCCACCCAGTCTTTATGAAACTATGTTTGCTGCAGTACCCAAAGAAAGAAAGAAAGATTTTTTGCATTACTTCTCTCTAAACATAATGAGACATGCCGGAACGTCCAGTGAGCGAGCGTGCGGGTAATTTTTCAACTACCCACATACGTCTTTGAAAAAACGCGATTGGCTAGCAGATACAGAGGTACTACTGGTTAATAATTATATATCTTCGAATGAAGCGACTCATATAATAATGATCGAACTTCACTTGGTAAGTTCGTTTGATCATTTATTATGCTGCTTTCATTAAAATATTGGCAAGCGATACAGTTTACATGAGAATTACAGGCAGAAACTAATCTTTCAACACATTTCTATAGCTCAACATTACGCTTGCCAAATGATAACATAGATACCTACAATACAAATTGATTTAATATAACCAATCAAAAGCATTATTGAATAGATAAAATGATGACGTACTGCAAGATAAAAGTGTGTTGAATAAGTTGACAAAATCAATCGTCCTTTTTCGTCACGTCAGCATTGTTGTCTGGTATAGAAAGTGTGGGCACTAGGCATATTAAGTGTAAGGTCAGACCTTTCAAAGCATTATAGAGGTCATGCAGATTTATGTATTACATAAATTTGGTACACGATCGTCGATCGTGTTATTAAAAACTACATGTTTGATATTTATTAGTATGACAAGTGCATACTTGATATATTCTGTTAGTCAATACTTAATTACTTGTAATCTAAGATTTATTGTTAAAGGTCAAAAATAGCAATTTTGTTTTCCAGAGTGGTTCTTAGGTGATTAAGAGCATAATTTATTATTAACACATTAGTGTCTGTTGAAGAAATAACATTTAATTTCAAGGCGTCTAAAGCCCCTAAGGCTCTGAAGTTCTGTTGATGGCGAACAAATTTTAAGCGTCTTTTTATTATAGTTCTCTATATGTTCGTCGCTAAATCCGTGTCCTTGGATCTATTTTTACGTAAAAGTCATACATATTAATTATAGGTAAGCACATTTTAACAATACTTCACTTTTTATTTTTAGATCCAGAATTAACTTTATCGAGTGATAAGATAAGATTAGAGATTAAAATGCCAATCATAAATCGAGTACAGTTCAAACGTTTTTACATATTTTAAATACATATTTGGATTACCTAAATCTGTGTTAAATAATCTGTTTAAATAATGGTTTAAATTTGTTACTTAACACAGGTTTAAACTAACTTTTATCTTTTGTGCGACATCAGTCCGACTTTAAATTAAATTCTATTAAGTATTTTTGTGATGTAAAAATAGATACTGTTTTTTTTTTCATTTGTAACAAGGAATAACTATTCTATTTTACAAACACTAGAAGACAATAAAGTTACCTATACTACCACACAAATCTACCAACGTGGAGAAATTGAGTAGGCATAATGATGTAATGATAATTGTCATTGAAACTAATTTATCTGTCATATTATATCTTACTTATATCTTCAAACGATATAATTGGAATCTCGGAATCGGCTCCAACGATTTTCATGAAATTTAGTATATAGGGGGTTTCGGGGTCGATAAATCGATCTAGCTAGGAATCATTTTTAGAAAATGTCATTTTATTTGTGTTTTATCGAATACCGACCAAAGCTCGGTCAAGTAGCTAGTTACTAGTAAATAGAGAAAACAACAAACGACCTAGAGACAACTAATGACTAAGTAGGTAGTAATGATAATGATTTAGTAGTAATAATTAGTATTTAAGAACCTTAATATCAGTTATTATTAAGCTAAAAAAATTAAAGAAACGCAAAGCAAAAGAGTCAACAAATCTATTAACAGTTGTATTACAAAATGCCTATCAGCAATCAGCTGTCTCACTAAACGCACTCACAACTCAACAATAATTAAAAGTAATGGCTCAAATAAATTGCAGTGAAACACTGAAGACAATAATTACTCTCCGCGTCCGACTAATAGTGTAATGGAGGTCGTTGAATCTAGAGCATAAACCCTAATGGCTCTAATATAAATATTCTGCATAGTATCTTCATGGTGTAAACATAGTTCATAATAACGTAATTGAATTAGCACTGTTTATTTATAATTTGTGCAGAGTTTATGCTTGTAATGTTAAAAAATATGTAGCTTTTTAATGACTAGTAGTTAAATTCAATTTAAGACTATAAACACATTAGAAAAGAGATTTGAGTGGACTTGCAATGTAAGCCAAAACCAAAATTACCAAAGATCCAAAAGTTTAGATGACTCGAATCATTTGTTCGTGGACAAAGTACCTATGAGATATAATATAATAATAATACTCCCCACACCGATTTCGGTGACGGTGGCCAGTTTCATTGAAACCAGGCCAGGTACGCAGGAGTAATTTATAGTGCTCAAGTGGGTGCACAGTACACAAGAGCACTCTCTATTCCTTCACTCTCATAACCCAGTGGGATGAAAGACCGACACGACTAGCGAGAGATCAGGCACAGGACCCACTTTTTACATGCCCATCCGACGCATGGATCATCTTACTTGACAGATAATCAGGTGATCAGCCTGCATTGTCCTAACCAAACTTGGAAATACATGTTTCCAACGCGGGAATTGAACCCACGACCTCCGAGTCGAGAGCCACAATCTTAGCCACTAGACCACGGAGACGTCATAGATGAGATAATATAACAATATTATAACAGCAGATTCTAAAAAGCAACGAACTTTAAAAATGGAAGAGTTCCATAATCCGATAAATCATACGTAATGTCTATAGACTTATCACAGCAGTTAGTGTGACGTCACGACTAAAGCCGTTTAGACGTTGACAGGACGCTATTTACAAGACCGACGTTATCTCGACAGAAACGGCCGAATCCATTAGGTTACTTGATTGCATAATCTATACATAAAGCTATTTTTGGAAAAGCCGCAAAAAAGCATTTACGATAAGTGCTTGTTTAACCTCAATCGATAAGAGATATAACTAGAACATTAGCAATTAACACAGAAAAATCCCATTAAGAGTAAGGTGGTTTGGAATTGGACGTACTTATATTTTCTACGCTATCAGATGTTTAAGCGTAGGAAAAGTGTTTAACCTAATGTTGGTGAAGTGAGAGTGCAGTTATAGTTCTTGTTTCGCAACAATACAAGACTACTGCAAAAATATTTCATGCGATTACAGACCATTACAGATTATGGCCAAAAATGTGTTCTTTGTTTTTTAGCTATTATTATAAAATGTATCTTTGAATATTGTAAACTGTCACTAATCATTATAATATCTGGTTAATCCTATACAGAAATATCTATCAAAACAACATTTGTTAATTTTTTTACAGCTGCATTAAAACTAGTCTGTATCTGAAAAATCATAATTAATTCAACGTTTTTGGCTTTAGCATGCTTAGTCTATAATATATTTATGGATGCTTATATATTTATATATTATGCTTGGTTGATGATAATTATTGTATCCGTAGTTATGTTCTTCTTTCTTTATATTGAAAACTATCCAATCAAAATAAACGCACGCGGGTATCTTCCAGCCCACGTGAGTCAATATTTATTATCTTTATCGGACGTTGAATGATTCAGATTAAGGTCAGATTTTTGCATATTTTTGATTTCAAAAACGCTTTCACGGACAATGATTGATTGCATATTAACAAGTCATAACCTTTTCGGAAATGCGTGTTGATAATTTACAAAGGTTAGGCCTAAATTATTGCATAATATTAATTTCTTACACTCAATCAATGATTATTACATGCCTATTTAAAAGCAGTCTTCTGATACCAAAATCATAAAATTATATTATGCACCTGAAACGGGAAACCTTAAACATTCATTGATCTCTTTCTCTTAAAATATTTACTCGTGTCATTCCCCATTGGGAAGGTGTTGTAAAACAATCATAAATCATAGTACCTCAATCGTAAAAGTTATTTATACCAACAATAATTCTAATTTCATTTTGAAAACCGTGACCTTGCTAACCAAAACGCTTTTGATCCTAAAATACAGACTACAAATTAGCGTTGTCATCTTTTTACGACTGTACCTAGAATTTCTTAAACACCGTAAAAATATCTTTGATCTTTCCTTGACACACTTGACGAAGTCATTATTGTGATGAAGAAAGTTTTAGGGCTGGCAACAAAAGAAACTTAGTAGCTGTGCTAGTAATACTTCGTGTTATCATTATAATTTTAGCGTAAAATAACACAGCTTGCAAACTGGCCTAAATGATCTGACGCAAGTACGTTGATTTAAAAATCATACAAGTCTGTTTATAAAGAGGGGCTCAAAAAACTAAAACTTTCCGAACTTTGGCAACCCTACAACTCGGAAAATGGTCCTCATAATTAGCTGTTGTAAGCTATTTTCGGATTCGAACGCGAAACGTTTGTCTCAATGCTTTCGAATAGGTTTAGTCATTAGTCTTGTGGCAGTCATGTTGTCTGTCATTTAGATAAATTATCTGTAAATCTGATTAATGGTGTAATTTGATCCGCGCAACTACTGTTTTTAAATTAATCAAGCCTTAAAGGGATAATCTTTAAGGCTTTATTATAGTCGTTTATGTTGTTTATGTGTCATCGTAATATTGTTAGAATTATATCTACGAGTACATGATTATAATGTTTAAAATGACCTCAAAGATAATTTTCATAACGGGCATGGCACACTTTGGGAGTGGTTTTAGGTCTATTTTTAAATTTGAGGAAAGTAATTCTCATCAACTCAAATCTTTGATTCTCACCTGACAAAAGTACGTGATCTCCCTTAGTTTTTTAAAAAATTCGGCCTAGCCTAACTCTGGCTACGTATCTATAAGAAAGTATTTGTATGACACTTTGTATGTAGGTACCCAACCCAAAAAATCTAACATCGTCCTTCTCTCTTCACACTCACGGCCCGTCTTTCATTAATTAATAATTATGTCAGGTGAAAAAGGACGACGCGGAATCATCGCCAAGTTAGCGGGCAGTTATAGGTATTCTTTTTTTTTAAAGGATATCTGTTAAGTTATTAAAAAAAATGTGTAACATAATCCCCGCCTTATGTATAATATAATTATACTAAAAAGTTTCAAGCTTTATTTTAATGTATTAGGTACTCGAATACTAGCAGTTTAACGTGTTAATTATAGGTAATTTGGAAGCAACTTCGCAATTTTTTTCTATCGAGAAAAATGTATGCTATCGTGTTTTTGAGTAACATAGTCACTAGTGTTAGTCTTGAAGTTTGCTGCATCTTAATTTAACATTCATATTTTCATTAATATTGATATTACAGACGATCATGTAAAGCAATTTGGCCTAGCACAACATTAAGAATATTTCAGATATTACAGGGTCGAAAGATTTTCCACTGAGTGCAAACGGCGCAACTGAACGAAAACAGATGGGGTGCCTCAACTCTCAACGATCGAGCAACGAATATTTTTCATTCGGTCATCATTCTCAATCGATAGGTTGGTAGGATCGTTTTCAGTCGGTCTTAATCATACCTATCAATAATTATTGTATATTGAATTAATCTAATATAGTGCATTCTTGAATTAAAAATGATATGTTTAAATAATTTATCTCAAGAATAAAGTTAAGTATAAAAAAATTCCATGAAACTATTTTAATTTAATTAACTGTATTATGTTAATAACTGCTAGCTATTTTCCTGCTATTTATAAACTTGACATAAAATAATATTTATTTTTAAAACGAGACAAATTAAAAATACAATATATTTTTAGGAATTTTTAAAATTAATGGAGTTTAGTTGTATTAATTTAAATACTGATTAATAATTTACAACTAAATAGATGGTTGGTGTAAAACAAAGGGAAAAAGTTAAAATAGTAATTAAAATACAATTACCTACCTACTTTAATATCAATTTAAAAATACTGCTTAATCAAAAGGTACAAAATCAAAATTACAGTTTTTTTCTTAAGATTTATTATATACTAGCTGTCCCGGCAAATGTTGTTTTGCCTTTTTAGATAAATGGGCTATCTAACACTGAAAAATTTTTTCAAATCGGACCAGTAGTTCCTGAGATTAGTGCGTTCAAATAAGCTCTTTCAAATAATTTCCCCCCGTTTTTTCCACACTTTCCTCTACTTCTTCGCTCCTATTAGTATTAGCGTGATAAAATGTAGCCTATAGCCTTCCTCGATAAATGGGCTATCCTACACTGAAATAATTTTTCAAATCGAAGCAGTAGTTCCTGAGATTAGCGCGTTCAAGCAAACAATCAAACCATTTTTTCCACACTTTCCTCTATTTCTTCGCTATTATTAGTCTTAGCATGATAAAATATAACCTATAGCCTTTTTAGACAAATGGGCTATCTAACACTGAAATAATTTTTCAAATCGGACCAGTAGTTCCTGCAGAGATTTGCGCGTTCAAACAAACAAACAAACTCTTCCCATTTTTTTTAATAGATAATAATAATTGCAATGTTTTCATAATGTGGTTATTCTATAATACAAAATCTAGATTTTTTTGCTTTGAAGTTTAACACGCAATAATATTTTATTCTGTACTATTATTTTGAAAAGTTGTTAAATAATGCTGATATATTGAACTGACACAAGGAGCACTCGCAAAACGTGATAACTTTAAAAAGAAAATCAGTCATGACGTAACCTTTAATTAGTAAAACCAAACTGACTTTTAAACCTTCCAATGTAGATTAAGATTAAAATACAGAGATAAAAATTGTGTAACAGGTTGGCATTTTATTCGATTCAGGCTTCGATCAAGATTCAGGTTATACTAGTAATATACAGATAATACTAAACCCCTTTTATAATGGACTTTTAAGTTGGTACAATGCAAAACTGAAATTTTAGCTATTACTTAAGAAAACTGCAGTAAATAAAATATTTTAAAATAACTAAGACTAAGCAAGCATCCACTTCAAATAAAACCAGGTTCTTTCACCCCAGAGAGCAGGGAAGTTGCTCTCATTCCAAGGCAACGAGGCAACAAACACAAAAGCTACTGTACCTATATACAAAAATAGATCAAAGTTGGAAAAACTACGGAAATGCACGGCAAGGTTGATCCTTGTTAGCGGGCCAATCGAGCATGACATCTATCCCAAGTCACGTACTTCCAAGGACTGAATAACATAGGGGCATTAGAGTGTACCTCTATGCATAGTATTCTCTCTTATTCAGCCTTTATACAACGAACAAATTTCAATGAAATTTGGGTGGAGAAACTTTGAGTCCCGTAAAATGCTTTTGATGGTTTTATCTCCAAAGAATGAACTGTTCCCGCGTGTCAAACAAATGACTGCACAACGAAGTTGAGGGCGATACCTAGTAGATAGTCTACTATCTACTATTACCATTTGCATTAGTGATTAGTATATATTATAGGTCTATATAGGTACCTATTAAGTTTGTGCGACGCGCCAAAAATTTAAGAAAAATGCATATTAACTGCAAAACTTGGTCCCAACATAATGACTTTAGCTAGTGATCTTGCAGTAGCTAAGGATCTGGACAAATCTGTACCAAATATGGCTTAAACTATGAACTTGTTGTTGCCATATAAATCATCAATATACAATGTACAGCCTATGTGCCGTATGGCGTATTGCCTATGGGAAATAGCCTTAGATGCCCTGTAAGTGTGTTAGTGACTTAGTAAATAATAACTAAATTTTAAGTACTTTTTTAAGCTCCCTAAAGCTTTAACCCGAGGTTCATATTGTCTAACTTGTAAAGCTTGAAGACTTGTCCGACTCCCTGTCAAAAACTTGTCATTTTCCATACAAAGCCGCGATTGACAACATCTGACACTTCATTGTCAATCGCGGTTTATATAGAAAATGGCAAGTTTTAGACAGGGAGTCAATGACCGCTAACGCCATGTTTCGCCGAGTACAGTATAGCTGGAGTTACCAATCGAATCGAAATATCCAAGATCGAATATTTATACTTGTTTGTATTGTACGAATTAAACGCTACACGCCGATCAAGAATTATTTGGCAAGGTGTACTTCACAGATTCCCAATATAGTGAAACCTTGGCCAGCAATGAAACAAAATCATGACATACCTGGCTGGAGAAAAATGTAAGTATATAGACCTTCTTTGTTTTACAAAACATATTCTTAATTTAAACTTAAGTTTTATTTTCGATGGTTTTTCTAAATTTTCTAACGTCAAATCTGTCGAAAAATAGCCTATTCGTATGTAGTCGCAGGCAGTTACCGGCGAAAAAAAATAAAAACACTTGGCTGTCAAATATGGCGGCAGTTCGTTTGCCGAATAATTAACACTGGCCGGCAACGAAAACTAACTGGATTGAAAAAAAAAACTCGGACGCGTTGTGTCCGAACGAAACGCGCGAGTGAACTAGACTCGTACGTGAGTCGTACGCGCCGACATGAGTTTCATCTGAAATTTAATATGTTATAATTTATGACATGTATTATGTTAACACATAAAAAACGTAAACAAATAATGGTCGGTATGTAGTAAAATTAGGTGGGTACCTATGTGATTTTATCAAGCTTTTTCACGATCCTATATTATGCCCTGCTATATAAACAGATAATTTATTATTTTAGCAATAATAATAATTCCTAAAATTATAAAGGGGACAATGGACATGAGAAAATAATAATAAGCCGTATTTTTAATTGTTATAATAAAACATAATTTATTACGAATAAATTAATAATACGTTATAAATTATAATAGGTACAAATGTTTTTAGTAGGTTGATGGTATCCATCAAAAGGATACCGGGGCTATTATTTACTATAATTCGAGTTTATTCTTCAAATTTAGGTTATGCTGCAAAAAACTTCATTCCCAGAATGAGCATTAATTATATTTTTTTAATATTTTCTTTTCTTTGAACTTTCAAGTAAAAAAGCCTTGAAATTCCATTTACTGATTAATGGCTAAATCATCAGCGAGCAGAAAGAAGAAAATAACAACTCAAGGAAACCGCGTCCAGTCATGGTACAATCTTAATGATTCTCAATTAAATGCGGCATTCGTCAATAAACAGAATTGATTCAATGATCACTGACCTCATTAATTGACTTCGTTTCGAGAAAAATTCAATAAAGTTCTGAGAAAAAAAATTGCTGTACAAAAACTTCCACATTCATTAATCATTATTAGACATCGGATTATATGCATTTGCATACTTGCATATGCAAATGCATATAATGGCACTTTTTAGGCGATAGTGCATATTTTGGCAATTTTTTGTTGATAGTGCATATTTCGGTAGTTTTATGTCCGCGTAGTCTCCAAACTAGCTATCATGACACACACCGAGGCCATAAAACAGAGGTACGATAGATTAAAACACTTTAAATATGTGGCTCCATCCCCATTTAAAGAATGTAATACACCCAATAAGTACAATCTTCATCATCATCATTCAGGTAAGATCAATCTTTCTAGAAACAAAATTTTTCTTTGTAGTTGGCAACATTATTAAAAAAAATTGAATAAAGTAGTAAACTATTTAATAAACTTCCATGGGCACTAAGATAATAATCGGAAAATGTTGGTAGAAAATTATTATTGGTGCTGTATAAGAAATGAACTATCCTGGATTTGATGAAACACAACACACGTTGTGACGTCTTAACGGTATGAAAAAAATACAATGTACTGTTGAGAAAGTCGTCTATAAAGTGTTGGAATTACTTTTTACCACTTCAATATAAAAAAAAAACCCTTTAAAAACAGAAAACCTCTATCTGCCCGCTAACTTGGCGATCGTCCTTTTTCACCTGGCATATGAAAGACGGGCGTAAGTGTGAAGAGAGCAGTAGAAAATAGAGGACGGGCTCTTAACGGCACCATCGAAAAACTCTTGAAAAAGCAATAAAATGTTGATATTATGTGACTTTTGACTGTACCTACATATTTTGTGCATATTTCGGCCATTTTTCGTGCATATATCGGCACTTTGATCGTGCATATAATCCGATGTCTAATCATTATAAATGCGAAAGTTTCTGTCTCTAGCTAGTAAGTAGTACGTCTGTAGAATTTATCACGGAAAATGTACGATTCCCGCGCAATATTATTAGGTTTGCAAATTGCAATGATGTTGCTGCTCTAAGGAATAACACAAAAATAAGGCCTCTTTTATTTACCTTTTCGTTACTTTGGGCACACCGCACATAAATAATTTTTAATTATATCTTTTGGTTCGAGTTTAGAATAATCTTTGTTTTTATAACAAATCAGCATTTGTTATAAAAACAAAGATTATTCTAAATTCATAGGTCAGCACCTATGCTTTATACAGTATAAATCTACTCAGTATATTCTCAACTTTAATGTTATACTTAATTTGAAAATCGAAATAATAAAATAAATTAATTCGAAATAATTTCATACATCATGACGACCTTCGCGATGTTTTGCTATAAACCATGCGATCTAAATTCAGCAATATCAATCAAACGTGAGGTGGGATGTGGAAATACGAAAAGTTCCATGTGCAGCAGATTATTGAGAAACCTAGCAATAAATAAATACTCACTTGAGACAAGGAAATAAATTATGCTAAAAATAAATTTAAGAAAATGCAGATTAGAGCGTGATGATTTATCATAATAACTTTAATGTAAATTATATATACAATTTTGATTGCCTAAACTGTGTTAATTACATAGAGTTCAAAATTAAAAATAAATGTTATTTTTGCTACACACAAATACCTACAAAATATCAAATTATCTAAGGGCTCCTAGGTTTTTCTTTTAGTCTTTGAGTTTTTTTATATAATATATCATTGTTTGTAGTACACTACTGCATATTTTATTAAACAGTTCGACTGGATTATAATAAAAGTACAATATATTTAATTAACTTTTTTTTTAAATTGTATTATTTTAAAATGTATTTCGGTGGAGTAATCAAGAAATAATTGTTAGTGGTTGCGTATTTTAAATTAAAGTTCTCGCCTCATATTATGTTTTATGATTAAAGAAAATATAAATCACAAATAAATTAACTTTCAAAAAGTTATATAAATAGACCAATCCCTAATGCAGCGCCATCTAGTTAACATTACGTAAACTAATCTAAACGTCCTCTTAACTTCATTTAATCAGCTACTCGTCGCAAGATGGCGCAATGGATTTTGAAAAGAAAATAATTATTTAAAAAATATATTCCTTTATTATTTTTTGTCTCATGAATGATGTAAAATGGTGGGCCTTACTATTATTTTTAAACCAAATATTATAAAAACCTAAATAAAATAAAATGGATAAAAAAATGTTTCTTATAACCTCTTTAAAAAATACGGAACCCTAAAAATTGATAATATCGTTTTATAACTTTCAAATGGAAATTGCAATAGAATGTCATAATAAGTAATAATTTTTAGACGTATTGTTGAGTTTAACACTAAAATACTACTGTAGTAGTAGTAAGTATTTTAGTGCCTAGTACCTACTCCTGAGACTTGAGACCACGGTTTACTATATAGCACCTTTGGACCTTTTGTCTTCTGGATATTGAGGTTCTCTACCTTTCTACATTGAAACCATCAAATTTTGGATGGAGCAATCACCATAGAGATTTGATCGTTCTCAAACTTTTTAAGGGACTTTTATACAGTAAATATAAATGAGTTTTCTGTCTCTAATCTCGAGAACGGCTGAACCGATTTGGCTAATTTTCTCTTCTTGAAATGTTTTGTCTAGTATTGAAATGTTCGTGGAAGTCCAGGGAAGGTTTGTGTTATGGTTTTAGGAGGAAAGTGACAAGTTTATGGGTTCTCTAATCCCTATACTTACAGCACAAACTTCTAAACAATGTTTCTTCCAGTAACATCAGTGGCATACAACAATGCGTTCAGATAGGTCAAATTGATTGCGTGCGATTGTTAATGGAATCAACTTGAGTACGTGCCTTGTTAAGGAACTAAAAATAGAACAGCCGTCTGCCACCTTATATAAAAACGTATAAGTATTGACAATAAGACGCCCGATGGTAGAGGAACATAATTTTCAACACCAATATAGTGACAGAACTTAGGAACATTATTTTTAATGCCAATATAGTGACAGAAGATTATTTTCAATGCCATACCGACTTGCAACACCGGAGGAGTTGCAAGATCATTAATCTTGCAACTCCTCCGGTGTCGCGAATGTCCATGGGTGGCGGTAGCTGCTTTGTATCACGCGTTTCGTTTGCTCTTTGGTCACATTTTTTTTAATTAAAGAAGTACTTATTGAATTGTGATTATAATAATTTTTACGTTTACGTGAATAAAAAAATACAATTATGTTTTGTTCCTCTATAAACAACCCTTTGCAAACTTTGTTATTTCTGACTCTACATACAAAACTACCGAACGGATTTTGCTTTTTGGAATGGTAGTAATGTGGACTTCACATTAACACGTAGACTACTTTTCATCCCGAAAAACTGTTCCCGAGGGATACTATCTATACTAATCTATATATCTATACTAATATTATAAAGCGGAAGAGTTTGTTAGTTTGTTTGTTTGTTTGCTTGTTTGTTTGAACGCGCTAATCTCAGGAACTAGTGGTCCGATTTGAAAAATTCTTTCAGTGTTAGATAGTCCATTTATCGAGGAAGGCTATAGGCTATATTTTATCACGCTAAGACTAATAGGAGCGAAGAAATAGAGGAAAGTGTGGAAAAAACGGGGGCAAATTATTTGAACGGGCTTATTTAAACGCGCTAATCTCAGGAACTACTAGTCCGATTTGAAAAATTCTTTCAGTATCAGATAGCCCATTTATTGAGAAAGGCTATAGGCTTCATTTTATCACGTTAAAACTAATGAAAACGAAGAAATAGAGGAAAATGGGGAAAAAACGGGGGAAATTATTTGAAAAGGCTTATTTGAACGCGCTAATCTCAGGAATTACTCGTCCGATTTGAAAAATTCTTTGAGTGTTAGATAGACCATTTATCGAGGAAGGCTATATGCTATATTTTATCACGCTAAAACTAATAGGAGCGAAGAAATAGAGGAAAATGTGGAAAAGGCGGAGGAAATTATTTGAAAGGGCTTATCTTACGAACTACTGGAGCAATTTTTCTCTTATTCGGGTCAGATAGAAAGTAGAGCACGTGAAGGATCATAGGCTATTTTTTGTGGACAATTTGACTGTGAAATATCAAATTTACGCGGGCGAAGCCGCGCGGAACCTCTAAAAATAATGAAAATGAATTCATATTTCCCTTGGTTACGACATCACGCGTAAACAGCTGGAACGATTCTGCTGAAATTTGGTATAGATATATTATATACTTTGAGTCCCGGAAAGGACATAGGATACATTTTGTCCCAAAAAATGTACGGTTCCTGCACAATAAACTTTTATGATTTTCGCCTAAACTATTTAATCTATTTTGCTGACAGGTATAGAAATACTTTGAGTCCCGGGAAAGAACATAGGATATATTTTGTCGCGGAAAAATGTACGGTTCCCACAAAATTTACCTTTAGGATTTGCGCGTAAACTATTCAATCGATGTACGGGAACAACTATAAACTGAAGTCCACGCGGACGAAGTCGCGGGCAACAGCTAGTACTTTATATTTAAATATTATAAAGCAGAAGAGTTTGTTTGTTTGAACACGGTAATCTCAGGAACTACTGGTTCGATTTGAAAAATTCTTTGAGTATTAGATAGCCCATTTATCGAGGAAGGCTATAGGCTACATTTTATCACGCTAAGGGCCTCTGTCACCGCTTCCCGATAAGGTGCCGGATAGGCTTATTTGACAGATTCTCCATACTCCATCTCTCAAGTTAAGTGGTGGATAGCCTTATCAGGAAGCGGTGAAACAGGCCCTAAGACTAATAAAAGCGAAGAAATATAGGAAAATGTGGAAGAAACGGGGGAAATTATTTGAAAGAGCTTATCCCACGAACTACTGGAGCAATTTTTATGTTATTTGGCACAGATAAGAAGTAGACTAAGTGAAGGATCATAGGCTATTTTTGTGGACTAATTTGTATGTGAAATATCTAATTTACGCGGGTGAAGCTGCGCGGAACGCCTAGTAAATCGAATCGAACAAAAAACGTTTTAATTGAATATTAAATATATCTGGTATAGGAGACAATAAGGCAATCTAGTCAATTAGTGGTATCATTGAGACAAACATCGCACCCGGCTAGGCTAGTTCGCCGTATATACAGTAATTACTAATTAGACATACAGAAATTAACATGATATAAAAAAATTATATCATAGATTCACTCGATTTAAAAATATACTTACACAACGTAATAGTTTTACTTTAACAAAATTCGAAATTTAAAAACGTTGAAGTGAAAACCTCTGTGGCTTTATTCACTTTTTTTTTGGATGGATAAAAAATGTAAGCTTGCGTCCCAACTCCTGGTCCTCACAATCAACTAAATTCGTTCGGAGCTACCATTTACCACAAAGAGTTAATAATATTTAAGATACTAGAATAAAATCCATATTCTGATACTATTCTAACAGTTTTTTATTTATTTAATGTCAAATCTTTGGTTAAGGACGTCATATTTAACGATAACCATAACCGCTCATACTTATAACGAATTTTTTTTTTGGGAAAATTTACTATGGCTCAAAGTGTTGTTATAACAAATATTGTTTCTGCCGATTTTTACGGAATAATCCAATTTTTATATTCTCAATCCCATTAACTGTAGCTTTAATAAAAAATAAACGCAACAGACATCCCTCAAATTCTGTGGTCAAAGTTAAGGTTAAAGTTAAGTTAGCCTTAACTATGTAATACCATAACTTTGACCATAACTGTGACTATGACCACGCCTCTGGTGCAACCCACTCGTAATGGATAATATTATATCCCTGAACCTTTACTTTGATTCCTCAAAAGGATAATTATAGTAAAGATTTTACCACGAAAAAATTTACGGTTTCCGGGTACTAAGCAATTCTGTGCTACATCTTGCGGGCAACATCTATACAATATTGTATAACGCAGTTGTGATCTAGACGAGAACCGCGACCACTGGTCTACCCTTGACTCATTATCTTAATAAACTAGATACACGAGATTAATTTTAAGTTAAGGCTCAATTCATATGACGCTATTTATTCGAAATATATAGAACTGTTCAAAGACTCTATGTAGAGCTACAAATTTACTCCTCTCAACAAAATGAAATGTCAGAACGACATTATTGTTAACTATAGGTCAACAAAAAGTGAGAAAGTAAATTGACTCTAGCAATACCGGGGTAATTGGAATAAAACATTTTGATCCTTTTTTTCTTATAGCGGCTGATTCTATGTGTGAAACATGCAAAATATATATAAATTTATCCAATGATCAAGGATATTTTTTGAAAATCTGCTGTCAAAATTTGCCATAAGATTCTGGTAGACCTATAGTTGTGTTCCGCGAATCGCGATGCTACCTGCGGTTTATAAGGGAAAAATAAATCTATATATATATATAAATGGATTTTCAAATGTGTTAGTCGCGCTAAAACTCGAAAACGGCTGAACGGATTGGGCTGATTTTAGTCTTAAAATATTCGTAGAAGTCCAGGGGAGGTTTTAAAGTGACACAAAGTTAACCGGGACAGCTAGTTGTGATAATATTTTCCCTCAGTTTAGCCGTTGTGTTAATCCGGGGTGTCAACTAACTGCTCGCCAAATTTTATTAAAATCGCTCCAGCCGTTTAGACGTGAAGAAGTAACAAACATACAAACCACAAACTTTCGCCTTTGTAATATTAGTAATTATGATGTTAAAATTATGCAGTTTAAAGTAAAAATCAGGATCCAACTTTCGTAACTCGAATCTAGGTTCGGATAGCTATAACTGTTCAGTTGCATATACATAATATAATTATATACTAAAACAGAAATCGAGAACCATACTGAAATTCGAAGAAAAGGAATTGGGGCTTTTCCTTTTTTTAACTTAAGCGACTTCTTGTGTAGAAGACTCTTTACAATATTAAAAAGTGATTTTAGATAGGATAAAGATCCTATATTTTCTCTCTTTCAGTATGATCGTCGCCTAAAGTGTGTATCTGGGTAATGTGTCGAGGTCTAAACTCTGCGGTCGCTACTCTAATCCCTGTTATAATATCATTATACTTGATATTTAACAGTAATGACACTCAGTCACGCATACTAGTAATAATATCTATCTTTTGTATACTCAATTTTCATAACAAAATAAATTTTATGGAAGATCCATTTACTCATTATATTTTAGTAAGTACTAACTGCCTGCTCTACTGACTACTAGACTTGCAATTTTGACAAAGTATCTACTCTTCAAGCTTTGCTTAGACGCCTTAGAGCATTGAAACACAAAGGACTTATATACGCAGTTATATTTACTTGTATGTGTGCATGTGCTGTATTCAGCGGCGCTGAGTACGCGATGCTCATAGTTTTCTAAGGCAACTTTGTATTCATAGACCATAGTGCCTAGTAAGTCTATATATGTGTATATGTAGCTGTATATGTGTAGTGCTAATGAGTTTTCCAGGTAAGAATGGTTATCGGGAGGGAAACGGAACTATGACATCCGATACGCACTCGGTGCTCGAAAACCGGCCGATTCTAAATTTCGACCTGTATTTAGTGCAGTGTATTTCGACCTATGAATTCCTAATATTACATGACAGTGTTTTTCAACCAGTGGGTTACAAACAGGGGGCCACAAAGTCTCTTTAGCCTCTCACATTTCTACTGAAACACCAACAGCAGTGAGAGGTACTCGTATAAGTTAACTAATAACCTCTCACTGCTGTTGGTGTTTCAGTAAAGAAGTCAGTCTTTTTTCACAATAAAAATAACTAAAGTACGGAAATATAGGGTATAATTAATATTTTAAAGTATCTAAAAATTAAAGCAAACAATCGGCAAAAATTTGTTAACAAGGGGACTGGGGAGAGATTTTTTAGCTGATATTATATCTGAACTAAAAACTGACCCTAAATTAAGTAGCAATAAAAAAGGAAAATTATATCTATTAGTGGTATGTTTGATTCATAAATTAATGGATTCCGAACCAAATTGCCATTTGAGGTTAAAGCGTAATCTCATGAGCTGAGGTTTCCCATGCGCTCGTATGTGAAGGTTTGCGGAATACCGATACCTAATGCACTGAGATATTATGTTAAATTATTATAATAATAACTATCTAAAATTGTTTACTAAAATTCAAAGAGGTGAATTTTTTTGCAATGAATTGCGCCATTATCCGCCATATTACAACATATTTTATATTTAATTTTAATAAAATTAGGATGTGTTATATCATAATGCGAGGGTTTGGAGCTTAAAACCCTCGCATTATTCACAAGCGTGTGCTTTAAATTCGATTTATCTACTACATTCGTGTCGAAAAAAACTATCTGTTTACTGTCACTGCTGCCCTCTAGCATGAAAATATTGCTATAATATACGAGCTACGACGTGTCTACTATCTATAATGACGTATACTAATTACTAGGTCCCGCCATAACCGGGGTGCTCAGGGCGGCGGCATGGGGATGCCGGCGCCCATTGCACTGAGTCCCCGAGAGAGTCGCGATGTGCAGTGTGCTCCTGCGTATCGCGACAAAACGCAGTGCAATGGCCTAGAACTTAGAAGCAAGCCCCTATTATAGGGTTGCCAACCGTCCTGTTTTCCCAGACATGTCCTGGTTTTTGTAGTATCCTGGGACGTCCTGAATAGTTTTTAAGCAGCGTCCTGGGTTGTCCTGGGTTTTTAATAATAAAATTCGCGCGCCTCTTTTCACATTTTCACGCTACGAGCGCGCTCGTAGCGGCCGCACGGCTCGCAAGTAGTTGCATTGCCGCGCTGCCATGCTATTTCAAATTCATAACAAAGGCGCAACGTGCCACTTGATGATATCTCTTTCGCTCTACTATGGTCGCGCAGTAAATCAAAGCAGTAGAACTAACGCAAAAAATCAAACATCGTCCTTCTCTCTTTACACTCACGCCCGTCTTTCATATGCCAGGTGAAAAAGGACGACGCGGAATCATTGCAAAGTTATTTTTTTCTTAATAAATAATAACTGGATACAACGTTTTAAAAATCCGCCAGGTCAGTGTCTCAATTATAGAATTTTATACAATATGTTAAAATATTAACTTAGTTTAATGCAAGGTTACGGCAATATATGAAAAATTGGTGAAAATTAGATGCATCTTTGTGATTTTTTCTATCGAGAAAATTTTAAGATATCGTGTTTTCGCTCAAATCAAATTCTTGAAAATATAATGTAGTATCTATGTTTACAAAATGTAACAATTTGGGGCTTTCAAGTACATATGAAAATGAATTATAAAATCGACAATTTCGGGTTTGTCGCCCCCTTAATGTGTCCTGTTTTTATACTGATTGTCCTGGTTTTTCCAACTTCAAATCCTGGTTTTTAAATTTGAGGTTGGCAACCCTACTCTATTAGGGCCTCTGCTCGGCCTGGGGAGCGAGTAAAACGCTTCCATCGAGAGGAGTCAGCAGCCCACTAATCAGACGTCCGCTGATGAAGTTGCGGTGTCGTACAGTTCCCGCGACTTCGTCAGGAAGCGGTGGCTAGGAGCACCGTAGAGTTTTAGTGGGTAGGGCCGCGGCACACACCATCTTCGCCCGCGGCGAGTCCCACATATCCGCAGTGGGAGTCCCCGTCCCCCGCGGAATGCGTCACGGCATTTATCTACGTCAAAAAAAGGTACCGTATTATGGTAGAGAGACATATATTATAACTTTCTTAATTACCTTCATTACAAGTCATTACATAATACCACAATACTTTATGTAATATTCGTGCACAGTCATTAAATAATTCAATAAAGGTAAACTGTTCCACGCTATAATTACTCATAATATTGTAAATAATATTGCTCAAAACAAAATTAAGTGATTGCTCATGTAATTAACAGTTTATCTTTGAAAACGGTTCTTAATTATCACGAGTAAAAAACATAACTTAAAATATTATGGTTTTAAGTAAGAATATAAGGTTTCAGAATTAAAATAGTGAGGCAAAGAATATTATAGAAGTCTTGTCATTCTGCATGAATTTTTGTGTCTCAGCTCTCGTTTCGCCATTAGATTAATTGAAGTTTTGAAAAATAATCGAACTTAAGATAGGGAGGTTAGATTGTGTGATGAGTGCAGATGAGGTTGGCGATGGAAATACTATCGCTAATCACTTCTCCAGCTAGGTGGCAGTCACCATGTTCGGACCTACAAGGGCCTAGGCTGACATAAGGTTGACATAAGGCTGACATATTATTGTTACGGCCGAGCTGTGGTTGCGAAGAACAGGGCAGAGTAACGTTACCCTAGACAAGTGGCAAAACGCTAACGCTACAAAATGTATGCGATTTGACATAAGTCATCGCTTCGCTAGCCATACATTTTCAAATGTCAAAGTCAGCTGTCAAATCCATACATTTTCTAGCGTTAGCGTTAGCGTTAACGTTAGCGTTTTGCCACTTGTCTACGAGGGCTGCCCTATGTTGTTACACTGACACATAAGATCAGAGGTCCAAAGAGCATCATATTATATTTAGCTCTTGCCATACGAAAAATAAGGGTAAATGACTAGTAGATTGGACAGTACTAGTCATTGGAAAAAGCACAAAAACACCATATTTATTAATGTTGCTTTAAAAACTGACTGTTTTTCTTTAAAAACAGGCGTTCTTTTACTTTAGAAACAGGAATTTTTAAAGCAACATTAATAAATATTGTGTTTTGTACTTTTTCCAATGACTGGTACTGTCCAATCCACTAGTCATTTACCTTAGTTAAAAGCAATTTAAATTCAAGACGTGAGTGGAAGAATAAGGTAAGTAACATGAAAAAACTTCCCGTTTTTTGCTTAAACGGAGGCTTTAGGGCCGGAAAAATTATTTGAAATAGAAAAACTGTGGATTAAATGTGTAGCCAGATATATTAGCTAGGCGATTAAGTAGATAAGTTACAAGTTTTATTAAATAATAAGGGAAAAAACGAGTTATTGTCCGTATGTTACGAAATGCTACTTGTTCGATTCTTCCACTCACGTCTTCAATTATGTTAACATATTTAATTTAAAGTCCTTAAAATAAAACCTTAAACAATCTATATTATATACACAAGAGCAAGCCCATAAAATGCTGTAGATTATGTTCAGAGATATCTTGCATTAAGTCATAAAGATAACAATCGACAAAATTAACTTTAATTTGTCGAGAACGCTTAAAAATCTTAATGAAGGCTTTCACACCTCTTAATACGGTTAATAAGGGATTTAACTAATCGAATATTTAAAAAAAATATGCATTATTTTTCGTATCAAGGATCCAAATTGTCGCTTCCTTAAATTGAATTTCATTAAGAATTCCGATAAAATTAAATTTATTCTTAAATTGAATTTCAATAAGTAAAGAGTCATTTCTTGTTTCTTCTATTTTTAAGAAGTCGGTAAAAAAGTAAACACGTAAAATACTATAAAAAATAAAAATATGTTCTCTTTATCAATAATTTTAATAAGATATTAGATATAAAGGTGCATACGAGTTTTTAAGTGTTGATAATAATTATTGATATAATTTTAAACCATAAACTCTAGTAGGCTTACTAAGAGTGGGTTGCACCAAAGGCGCGCGGTTATAGTTACAGTTATGGTTAAAGTAATGGTTATAGTTATGGCTAACTTAACTTTAACCTTAACTTAGACCACAGAATGACCGGCAACGCACCTGCAGCTCTTCTGATGTTGCGAGTGTCTATGGGAGACTTTAGTTGCTTACCATCAGGTGACCCGTTAGCCTGTTTGCCCCCTTATTCAATAAAAAAAAGAATTTGACAGATGTCTGTTGCGTTTATTTTTTTGTTAAAGCTACAGTTAATGGGGTTGAGTTGAGAGTATAAAAAATGAATTACCTATCCGTGAAAATTGACAGGAAAAATATACTTATTTTGTTATTTAAACAACACTGTAAGCCATAGTAAATTTTCACGAAAAAATTTCGATATTTAAGTTTGAGCGGTTATGGTTATCGTTAAATATGGCCGGGACACAAAAACACGGCACGGCGCCGCGCGCCGTACGGCGTCGTACAACGTCGTGCCGTAGAAACTCACATAGAAATTCAAGATGAGTTTCTACGACGCGACGTCGTACGACGCCGTACGGCGCCGTGCCGTGTTTTTGTGTCCCGGCCCTTAACCAAAGATTTGACATTTTGCACTGTAGTTATAGTTAAAGTAAGTTGGTGCTACCCACCGTCATTCAGTAAAACACTACGACAGTTTTCACGCCGGTTTTATATGAGTAATGGTGTTCAATCATACATTAATTTTTTATTTATCAATACCAGTGACATTTTTAAAACACGATAAAACGACCAGAATTTTTATCGAAAGTCCATTTTAGATGACATTTGACATGTTCTTGATACTCGAGTGCTTATTAATCTTGAAACTTAAGACAATTTGAATGTCCAGTGAGGTCACACCTTAATTATAGTTTCCATTGATTTTGCCGAAACATTTTTCTTGTGCTTCGAAGTTTGAAGAAATGGATGAATGGGTAACTAACAATTTGAAAAGTGTAGTTTTTTTTTCAAGGGCTTTAGGACTGGGAAAAAGAATTGAAATAAATGGCCAAGTGCGAGTTGGACTCGCACACGAAGGGTTCCGTACCATTATAGAGCAAAAATAAGTAAAAAATGTGGTTTTTTGTAGGGCAGCGCCTCCCTTAATTATTTATTTTATTTATATTTTATTATTAATTATTAAAGTTTAAATACAACTGAGTATTTTGTGAACATGTCAAGTGCCTACCTATTACCATTATTGATATCGGGCAAAAAATAGCAAAAAAATTAAGTTTGTTGTATGGGAGCCCTCCATAAATATTTAATTTGTTTTGTTTTTAGTATTTGTTGTTACAGCGGCAAGAGATATACACAAACTGTGAAAATCTCAGAAGTCTAGCTATAGCGGTTCTTGAGATACAGCCTGGAGACAGACGGACAGACAGACATCGAAGTCTTAGCAATAGGGTCCCGTTTTTACTCTTTGGGTACGGAACCTTAATAAAATGACGTGGAATCCAAATCATTTTATAAGTAGTACTTATATATTAGGGAGATGATGACTAAATTTATCGTTACAAGGTTTGTTCAAATTCTAATGGAAAAAAACGAGTAATTGTTCTTATGTCTTATGTTACTTAGCCACTTTATTCATGTCTTCAATTATTGTCGATGATACATTTGTGAAAGTAGCAGGTGCAAGTTGATTCAACTTTTATTAATGGTTTATTATTGTATTATTTAACAGGTGTTATTACTTATTATTTTTATACCTTAATAGCTCCGGTGACCTTTTTGCTTTTGAAATAAAGGAACTAGCCCTTTCAAGTTTCCTGGGCAAAGGACGTAAATTTAAGACGAAAATTAAATCCCACCAAAAAACATTTTCATGTAAAAATGCTGCCAAGATGAGAACATAATAGTTCGTGGTGTCAAAAAGTAGTGAGATCTCATGTTGAGCCAAGTTTCAAACCTTACACACTCACCCCTAAATCTAAAAACCTTAATTTTACACATAAATCGCGACAAAATACTTGATATAATATGTCAGCCGCACGAGAAGAATCTAAAAACTCTACACATTAGTCAAAATCGGTGGCCTGACCATTTTGTTGCGGTTAATATAAAATTTATTAAGTACAACAGAAGAGTAGTTCAAAGCTCATAGCATGACCAAAAACAAAAAGTATGACAGCTACGATATTTAAACTTTGCGCATTTCATAACTTCACTCATGTCATTATATCCTAAAAATTTCAAGTATATGGCATTATCCAAACCAAAGTTACGAGGGTTCAAAAATACGACGAAACGTTTCGAGAAAAGGTAGGTAGTGCCCTTGCGCGCTTCGCTTGGCTCATCTTGGCGGGGGTGCCCCCAGATGATTATGAATTGTGATAATATTGGGTGCTACTGCATACAGTCGCGTCACGAAACTAAAATAGGGTAACTCCTCGACCTATCAAAAAGACCTAAAAATCAAACACTTCGATTTTATTACAACTGGCATGAAACCATAATATTTGTTTTCTTTTTTTCGATTACATTGTAGAATAGGTACCTACACAATGAGATTTTGTCTGCAGACGGTAGCAGAACAAATAAAAAAACGTACTTGAGCTCCAATTAATGGTGTCCGTTTCAGTTCCGACCTCTCTCAGGAATCCTGTTTCTTGTATCTCATAATTAAATCTCCATAAATAATTACCTAAATTCTTGAAATTATCAGCGCCGTGGTCCTTACCATTCATGGGAAATAAATACGACGCTCTTTTGTTTCAGAGTTCCGCTTGCGATGCGAAAATCCTAAAATTCACGGCTGATATTACAAATGCAACTTAACATCTTTGTTTTTTTTTTTGTATTAAGTATCAGAGTTGATTTATAGGCAGATGGCGGATCTGCGTAATTTGGTCGCTTTATGTCAAATCCAGCCGACAGGTTGCGACTAATATTGAATATAAACTTCGTTTTTAAATTAGTAAACCGTACACGTGTTTAGAACTTCGTCAACACAGAGTCTCGTCACTCACTCTGACATTGGCAACTCACCAAGGATCCATTTTCAAAAGGAAGAAGAAGGACATAATCTAACCAAATGACAGGGTTGCCTGTGAATGAATTTCTTCGATAGTAAATCGCATGCACTTTACGTGATGAATATTGCGTTATGATAAGCGAATGTCTACTAAAGCAAAGAATATATATACTACGCGAAACTAGAGGTCAAAAAAAAATTAAAAATTCCTCAGTCCTTCGGTGGCGTTTGGGTGCATCAAAGATTATAGAAGTCCTGTTCTGAGGGGTGCATAGTTCGTAAAAAAGTACCGTGTTTCCCGATATAGCTCTATTTTCTCATTTTTACGGAACCCTCCGTAGAACCAACTCTACCTTGTTGGTCCCACTATGTGTGATTACAGTAAACGGCAAAAAACGAAGTGTATAATTGTCAGATAAAAGCGTTTGGTCGTGATATTTCACGCCATATACAGTAATTAGGGCTGGTATGATTCTCAGCCATATGATAAATTCTAATTACGAATGTTTATTTATAGAAATAGGGTATATTTAAATGTTTGTGTTTACATATTTAGATTATGGTACAAACTAAATATATAATTATAATACATATAAAAAGATATAATAGGATAAATTGGAGAAGTAACATTTTTGAAACATTTTGTTTTTTTGCATAAATAGAATGTTTTGTGACCGTGAAAATGGTTTAAAATAAAAAATGTGGATTCAATATATAGCTAGATATATTAGCTAGATGTTAAAGTAGATAAGTAACAAGGTTTGTTCAATTGACAAAGAAAAATATGCGTAAATGCCCTTATGTTATAAAATGTTAAGTACTTGCCACTTCATGCACTTACGTCTTCAATTTAAAAATTAAGGGTCTTACTCCAAAAGATTTAAACACCTGTTGAACAGTTGATTAGAGAAAAATTGAGTACAAAATGGTCTCAAAACAACTGTTCAACAGATGTTTAGTTTTTTGTGGTAAGACTGTCACTTTTTATAGTAGCAACTATGTCACGCCGCGCCGCAATTTGTTTACCGGAACCCTTTTCCGGGATAAAAACTATCGTTGACCGTTTCCAAAAATCAAAGTATTTTTCTTCCAAAATCGGTCCAATAGCTTAAGTTCGAAGGGGTTTCAGACAGAAAAAGGCAAACATTCTTTTGTATTATAATGCGATTACTGTTGTTACTGAAGCCTTAAGGCATTTTCAACTTGTTTCCACACTGACGAGTACAACATCCGAAAGAGACAGAACTGTTATAAAAGAGACAGAGCTATAATAAATTTTTATTTGTTCGTTAAATTGTTAAGGTTAATTCCTTATACAGCACCTCATGTTGTCTTAAATCCATTTAATTGGTCCGAAAGCTTTTTCGAGTAAGATAAGGTCGTGAGTCTTCGTGATTTAAAATGTTTAATTATTGTTTTAATTTATAATTGACTGCTATGTGTTATTTATTAAATGCAGTTCTTGAGTAAAAGTATTTGCAAAGTATATAATGAAGTATTTAAAAGTAGATATGGCCCGCATCTTGCACCGAGTGCCGACATTAGTTCGCACTTCGCGCGAAAATCATACATTTTCTGGGATAAAAACTATCTACTTATAAAAGTTTAACATCTTGATAAAAAGCCGTAACAGACAAACAAACAGCCGGATTAGATACCGACATGCGGGGCTAATTTCACCAACGACTGATAAAGTAATGGTCAAATTAGTATCACGTTAGCTCTTTCGTTTTTCATATGTATGAAAGAGAGGACATAACATTTTATCAAGCTGTTAACACTAACAGACCTTGGTGAAATTGGGTCTAAACCTAAAAAAAGTGTATCTAGTGTCTAAACACTCACCTACTAAGTTTAGTACTTTTTAATTATAATAATTTATTATAATGTATTGGAGTATGTACAGAAGTTTGAACAAATTCCCTGAACACTAAAGGTGAATTAACGATCTTTGCCGCCAGCCACCGCGACCGAAAAAAAAATCAAATATAGATAATGACACTACAGTGCCACCAATTTATCTGTTCAGTAGCCGGAGTCAGTAGTGTCGCGTTTAGTGTTGCTTTTGATTACCAAAACTGTAGGGAATCCACTGTAACTGGGCTGTATCTGCATTCTGTATTCACTCGCACTTCAAATACTGATAATGAATTACATTTCACAAAATGGCAGCTGTAGTTCCAATTTATTTACTGAACAGATAAGTTGGTGGCACTGTATATTATTATGACACACGCTGTAGGTTTTATTTTCTACCGACATAGGTCTAGGCCCGCTATCCCCAACCTGCGGCCCGCGCCGAGACTTTATTTGTGGCCCGCGCGATGTTTAACCATTTTGAAATTTCTGCCCACCGGCAAAATAATGTAGTCGTCGTGAAAGTCGTGATTTTTTTTCGCTTTTAAATAGTTTTTTTAAGAACGTTATTTTTTAACCCAAAAAATTTTTTGTTGCGGCCCGCGACATCAAGACCAAAACATGTTTGTGGCCCACATGAAAAAAAGGTTGGGGACCACTGGTCTAGGCTCTAGCGACCCATGCCGCCGCTGCTTTGTAGTGGCGCAGAGCAAAATGAAACCTATAACCTAGGTCATGCAGTGTCATTTTATTTGATATTTGTCGGTATGGATCAAGGATCAAGCAGCAAAGATCGGAAGCCACCTTATGGTTAATTTTTATTTGTAAAAACATTGACATTACTTAAAAATATCAATAAAAGCCGAAAGCCGTAGGCAGCGACAAACAGTAAGCCGTATAATGAAATAAGTCGTTATTGTATCCGGCTATTAAATTTTATATTCTGCTCTCATATGCTTATTAGTGCATTGAAATGTTACATTTGCTTTGCATTTATTAGAGAACACAATTTTATTTTTGAAATATGTTGGGTGGGTCAATAGAAGCTTAACCTTAAGTTTGTGGGGTTGCCACTCTTGTCCCCCGGCAGCCATCTTGAAATAAGGGGTGACAACACTATTTTCGTGATATCTCGGAAACTATACGTCTTAAAAAAAATTTGTAAGAACATAATTTGTTGCAAATGATTTTGCCTACAAATATGCCTCTATAACTTTTTACCCTAAATTAAAAATTTGAAAAGTAATAAGCAAAAAAGTGAGAAAAATTTTGAAAAGGTTTATTATCACTTTTTAACTTTGTTTAACACAATTTACAAAAAAATACCTCAGACCAACCTTGTAGATGATCTTTTGACAAAAAGATCCCCCGATCCCATGAAATTAATTTTCTGCAGATACAAAGGAAACTGTGGAACCATGTGTGGCTGCAGAAAAGCAGGCCTTTTTTTTTTTTTTTTTTTTTTTTCGAAAGGGTCTAAGCTACTGGTCTGGTTAAGACCGTGGTAGTTTAATCGTGGCTATAACTAGTCTGTTGCTAGTTGGTTTGGAGATAAACAATGAGGGGGCCTGGCCCCCTCCCCTAAAGTCACACGTGTGACATTCTAATCGGGCAATATTGGGGAGAGCTACGAAAATAAGCTATTTTCATCTGACGTGGGGACACGGATCCCCCCTGCTCTTAAGGGGTCCGACCCCTTACTCACTCTCTGACGAGTGAGGCTGCTCGCGCGCGGTAGCACAAACTAGCTGCGTACGAGTTATCGCGGTAGATGAGCTCAAGTTATTAATGTTATTGCATAAAAGAGGGCCGTCCCTCTCCCCTTCCGAGTCCGGTTGGGGTGACATACGCGTGTATTTTCTAATGTCAAAGTAATTGGTAGAGCTCTCTACGACAATGTCGCGGTCGCGGTCATGATTTAGGTGTGTTCCTATGCTATCCGCATGCGAACTCGAACCCGGGATCGAGCTCGGCACCGGATTTCGGTCGGTCTGTCTGTTTGTCGTTCGGGTCGTGTTAAGTCCTCGGGGAAGGCGCCGGCGTCGTCCCCGGTGCAGTACTAACCACGCGGGTGAGTGTGATTTGTGTTTGCGTAACTGTACACAGTACGTTACGTATTCTGTGATGGGATCTACAGGGTCGGCTAAGATATGCTTAGGCCGCCTGAAGGGGTATCGGAATGTCGGTGCGTCATGTTCGTAGTCCACAGCCTTACGAATGAGCGGATTGGGATGTACTTTTCCTTTCTCAAAGAATCTCTCCGAGAGTTCTTTGATATAGGCTTTGATAGTGATAAGCTCGCAGTCTCTATGCAAGTCGATGTTTCGCATGTAACGGGGGGCACCTGTTGCCATGCGCAAAAAACGGTTTTGAACTCGTTGCAATTGGTTCATCTGATTGTCACTTATGTGTGCGAAAGAGACGCACGCATAAGTGAGTATCGTTCTTATACATGTTTTGTATAAGGTGAGCTTATGTCTTAAGGACATTTTGCTACTCGCGTTGAGTAAAGGATATAATTTGTATAATACAAATTTCGCTTTACGTACGGTATTCGATATATGGTTCGTGAATGACATCGACTTGTTTAGTACTACTCCTAAGTATTTGACAGCCGTGACTTCGGGAATTAATTTTCCGTGCAGACTAATAGGTTGCATTTTCTTACGTTTTAGTCCGTTAAATAATATAGCGTGACTTTTGTCGGGGTTTAGTTCGATTCTCCATTTTGCGAACCATTTACCGAGTTCGGTAACTGCTTCTTGGAGTTTTTTGGACGCGAAAGCTATTTGGCGATGAGCAAAAAACAGGGCCGTGTCGTCTGCGAATAGCGCTTTTTGTACTCGAGGGTGGGTGGGCAAATCGGACGTGTAGAGATTGTAGAGGGTCGGGGAGAGAACCGAGCCCTGCGGTACTCCAGCCTCTAGATCTCTAAGTGAAGACAGAATTCCTTCGACTCTGAAACGAAATTTACGGTTTTTGAGGTAGTTACTTATTATTATAACAAGACTATCGGGAATGCCGAGTTTAAAAAGTTTATAAATTAGCCCATTGTGCCAAATTTTGTCGAATGCTTTTGCGACATCAAAGAAAACAGCGCAAGTCGGTCTCCTATTGTTCTTTTGTTCTAATATGTACTCCGTTAGGCGGTGTACCTGAGCGGGACAGCTGTGGAATTCGCGGAATGCGAATTGTTCGTCAGGTAAGAGTTTTTTATCAACTATGACGTCTTTTAGGCGTCTTAGTATAACTCTTTCGTAAATTTTACCGAGGCAACTAATTAAGCTAATTGGTCTGTAACTACTTGGTTCCGTCCGGAGTTTACCCGGTTTGTGGATGCCTATTATTATAGCTACTTTCCATATATCTGGGAATGAACATCCTAGTAAAAGGGCGTTAAAGATGTTCACGAGCAATTCAATTATAGTGGCAGGTAGTAATTTAAGGGTTTTATTTGAGATACCGTCCAGGCCTGGGGCCTTTCTGGAATTCAAATCATTAATAATATCTTTGATTTCCTCCATATCCACCGGCCTGAGAGGCTCTGATGGTGGGGCCATGAGTCGGCTTTCTACCTCGGTATTGACTAGATTATCATGATCAGGGTCGGTCGGGAGAGTACTAGGTCGGCACTGATTTTCTATGGTGTCGGCCAAGCATTCGGCTTTGTCGATATCCTCCAGTGCAGGAGGACGATTTGGTCTGTTTAGTGGAGGCATGTCGCTCTCCGTATCTTTTTTGAGGGACTTCGCGAGCGGCCAGTAGGCCGTGTGAGACGGTTCGAGTTCGCTAAGAAGTCGATCCCACCTCTCGGCTTTGTGTTGTTTGATTTTATATTTAACTTCCCTCTCGTAGTGACGGAGGGCCCTCCTCCAGTCTTCCGATGGGTAGCGATCGTATGTGCGTTTAGCCGCGTTACGGAGTCTGATGGACTCTTTTATATCATCTGGGAGAGGCCAGCGATTCTCATGAATCGTTGGCATTTCCCTAGAAGATTTTTCGATGTTCTCTACCAGATGATCAGTCAAGTGGAGAGAGGCCTCAAGCGCCACTTTAGAGTTTTCGATGAAATCGGGAATGAGATCGAGGTGACTCGATTGAAGGTTTTCTAGGTTATCTGCTAGTAATTTATAATCAATTATCTTTTTAGTACTAGCAGCGAGTTGGTTAGAATTGCCAAGCGCAATTTTAACTGGTCTGTGGTCCGAGTTAAGCTCGTGGATTGTTTCCAAAGAGATGTTGAGGTTAATGTTTTTAACTAACGCAATATCAATAACACTAGGGTTATGAATAAGGTTGTTACTACGGCTAGCAGTGTCGTAGCGAGTGGGGTCGTTAGGGGCTAAAATTGCAAAATTTAAGGAGTCGCTTAAGACGGATAATCTAATGCCATTCGTATTAGATATGACATTGCCCCACTCTGTGTGTTTGCAGTTTAGGTCGCCGGCAATAATGACGGCATTGCCTAAATTAAATAGCGATCTTAATTCGCTAGAAGTTATGGGCATTTTGCTGGCTAAATAGGCAGATACAATTATGATAGGTTGATGGTCTGTCATGCTAATGTGACAAATAGAAGTTTCTAAGTTAGTTAGGGATGGGGGTTCTAGGGGAACACAGTGCAATGATTTTTTGTAATAAATCGTTGTGCCTCCGAGTTGGGATCGGGTTCTGTCATTTCTAACTATTTTATAGTTAGCTATTTTTGGGCTTTTTCTACTAGGCTTAAGGAACGTCTCCTGCATTAGTAAAATATCGACATTGTGGTTTATGACGAATTCGCGGATTTCGTCTATATTATTATGTATGCCGTTTGTATTAAACGTAACTACCTGTAGGGAGCGCGGTTTTATTCTTCCGGTTGAATCCATTAGTTTGTGGGAAATAATGCGTGGAGGCCAAAGGAAGATCTTCCGACCGAGCGAGGTGTTATGCTCGGTCAGGCCGAAGCCCACGTGATACATTTCAGCTGTCGTATATATACCGCCGCGCTTAGAAAACTTCGATAGCGCGATGCAGGAATGTTAGGCGAATTGTGGGTACCGCCACATCACTCCCCCCCGAAGACCGGAGGTCGAACCTTGAAGTCTTGTCGCTTGAGTCGCCAGTGCCAGTGAGTTCCAGTGAGTCGGAACTGTTGCAGTGAGTCCCAGTGAGTCGGAACTATAAGCTGCTGCACGGGATCCAGTGAGTCGGATAAGCTGCCGTGCGGGGCTGATGCTACGTGCTGACCAGGAGAGATGTGCTCTGCTTGCTGACCGGTCGGTGTAGTGAGAAAGCCCGATGATGCCGATGCGGAGTCGCCCAGGCCGCGGTACATTGCGGCTAGTGGACGAGGTACCCGATGAGGCGATGCTGGCTGGCGCGGTGCGGAGGGGCGGGGAGTGATGATGATGAAGGAGGCATGTTCTGTCGAGGGTCACCAATGTGGGATATGAGTGTGGAGGCCAAAGGAAGATCTTCCGACCGAGCGAGGTGGTATGCTCGGTCAGGCCGAAGCCCCACGTGATACATTTCAGCTGTCGTATATATACCGCCGCGCTTAGAAAACTTCGATAGCGCGATGCAGGAATGTTAGGCGAATTGTGGGTACCGCCACAAGTTAAACGATAGTGATAAATTGAGAGAATTGATCCTGCGGATCAAATCGTTGTAAGTCGACAGACAGGCGGATAATTGTGAAAAAGTCCTAGCCGTCCGTAGTCCGTAGGAGAATTCGGCTACCTCTGACGGGTTTATGAGGCTTAGGAAGTCGGTCACGTCACGCAGGTCGTCTCCGTAATTGGAGGTTATATTCGCGGGGGGAGTGCGCTTTTTCGCGGGGTGCACGGGTTTTGCCACGGGTGTTGCGGGCTTTGCCGCTGGGGGCGCAGGTTTTGTCGCGGAGGGCGCGGGTTTTTGCGCGGCGGTGGGCTGGGCCCTGTTGGGGAGCACGGGGAAGTTATTAGGGGCACTAGTGCTGTTCACCCAAGGTGATTTAGTGGGAAGCGGAGCAGGGATAAATCTCTGCTTTGTTTTTTCCTTATTGTTTTTCTTTGTTTGAGGCGCAATTCGTCTCTTTACTTTGGGTGCTTTTACACACCCTCTGTAATTAGCCGGATGGCCTTGTGTTTTGCATAGCACACAGCTGGGGGGTTCGGACTCCTCAGCTGGTGTTTTGCGTGGGCAGTCAGAGGTGCCGTGGTCTCCTAGGCACTTGACGCAACGCGGTCGGGCTTGGCAGTTTCGCGCGGAGTGCCCGTAAAGTTGGCACCTGTGGCATTGGCCAGGAGTGCCTCTTTTACGGGGGGGTTCCACGCGTATTCCGGTTATATTACATACGGCGCGTATGTTAAAAAAGCAGGCCTGAAATGCTTTATAGTACATTAGGCATGTGCAGACTAGTGAGTAGGCATACTATAATATAGTTTGCATATATTTATGTAGTGTAGTAGGCATACTGTAGACTGTGGCTGCAGAAAAGCAGGCCTGAAAAGCTTTACAGAATAGTAGGCATACTGTAGAGCATTTTGGGTCTGCTTTTCTGCAGCCACACATGCTTTCACAGTTTCCTTTGCATCTGCAGAAAATTAACTTAAAGAGATCGGGGGATTGAGGGATCTTTTTCTCAGTAGATTATTAACGAGGTTGTTCTAATGTAATTTTTTTGTAAAATGTATTAAACAAAGTTAAAGAGCCATAATAAACCTTTTAAAAAATATGTCACTTTTTTGCTTATAACTTTTTGAATTTTTAATTTAGGGTAAAAAGTTATATAAATATATTTGTAGGCAAAATAATTTGCAACAAATTATGTTCTTACAAATTTTCTGTAAGACTTATAGTTTCCGAGATATCATGAAAATAGTATTGTCACTCCTTTTTTCAAGATGGCGGCCGGGGGACAAGAGTGGCGACCCCACAAACTTTAGGTTAAGCTTCTATTGACCCCCCCAACATATTCCAAAAATAAAATTGCGTCCTCTAATAAATGCAATATTCGGTCCTAAAATTGTAACATTTCAATGGACTATATGTCATTTGACTCATTTGGCAGTAAAATTTAAATTAAAAAAAATATAAAGTTAGCCTAAACCTAAGAGACGCATTTTATTCAATGCGTCACCGCCCGAACGAGCTTTTCAGTGATTATCTTGTTTGTTTTGATCTAGATGGAACATAACCCAAAATGATGGGTTTATAATGCAACCAATTGAAATGTACCTAAAGAAATATAAAGTTAGCCTAAACCTAAAAGACCCATCTTATTCAACGCGTCACCGACACCGCCCGAATGAGCTTTTCAGTGATTATCTTATTTGTTTTGATCTAGATTCTAGATGTAACATAACCCAAAATTATGGGTCTATAATGGAACCAATGGAAATGTACCTAAAGAAATACAATAAAATAGTATTAGCACAACATTTTGATGAGATAACGATTTTTGTTAACTTTTAGTTGTCAATGAATTTTCTTTTACCATGTACGTTTTTTTTTTATGCAATAAGGGGGCAAACGAGCAAACGGGTCACCTGATGGAAAGCAACTTCCGTCGCCCATGGACACTCGCAGCATCAGAAGAGCTGCAGGTTCGTTGCCGGCCTTTTAAGGGGTAATAGGGGAGGGTAGGGAAGGAAATAGGGAAGGGTAGGGAAGGGAAAAGGGTAGGGGATCGGGCCTCCGGTAAACTCACTCACTCGACGAAACACAGCGCAAGCGCTGTTTCACGCCGGCTTTCTGTGAGGACGTGGTATTTCTCCGGTCGAGCCGGCCTATTCGTGCCGAAGCATGGCTCTCCCACATCAAAATTGTGGGATTAATATGCTCAATTCTCAAAGGAAGATTTTCTGACCGAGCAAGGATTAGTTATTTCAGAGGCCAGAGCTCTGGTGTTGTATTGACAACTTCTTTCAGAACCTCATACTTCCAGAAAATCAAAGCCGGATTGAGCGCTAAATCTGATACAACTTTGTACCGGGTATGAAGATAATGGTCGGTCTTTTTAATTTTGTACTCCTTTAGGATTATTTAATAGCAGAATTTCAATGAGAGTGATGCTTATGTCGTCGGCAGAAAGGCCAGTCAGAGGTAAAAAACCTCTAAACGAACTGATAAGAGCTGATCTCATCCATGTTTTATTCATAACATGTAAGGTATTTAGCGGCTGTAATTGATTGCTTGCCACTGGTCGCTGAAACATAATAATATATAACAGCTGTCTCGACGACCTGACTCAATTCTGCCGAATGAGTAATTTATATCGTCTTATTTCAATAAACGAGATACGAGACGAAGTATGTTAAATTCCTGACAACTAATAAGACTTTCCTTACTAGTGAGGCCGTATCTGGGTACTTAGTTGAGTTGCATTTTATAACTTTGATTGCGATGCCTTGGCGCTTTTAGAAATGCATCGTTGACAATTTGCTAAGTCATATTTTTCTGAGATTGTTTGATTTGATTTGATTATGTTAAAGTAATGATGCTCCCACACCGCAGTTAGAAAATGTTTAGTAACGTTACTAAACATTTGTTAGCAAACATTTAATCATAAATGTTAAAAAATGTTAAAAAAGTTTTCATGTTAGAAAATGTTTAGTAAACGTAAGTTAACAAATTATAGCAAAACAAATTATTACAAAATAAAATATATTGTGTTACCTTTTGTTTGTAAACCTTTTATAAAGGACGACGGGGTATGCGGTGAGCCAATACCAGATTTAAATGTTATTAAATATTAGTAAACATTAGTAAATATTTTCTATTAGTGTAGGAGCACTTATAACATGTAACAGTTCCTAACAAAATGTAACAATTGACAACATTTGTTAGTAAATGTTTTTATGTTAGAAAATGTTTACAAACATTTTCTAACGGCGGTGTGGGAGCACCATAAGTAATAAAGATTGATTAATTCGCAATCGCAAGCCGATTTTTTCATTGGCTTGCGTCAAACAGTTAAGAAATTGGAGCATTTTAGCTTTAGTCGTACGCTCTACAAAACATTTAAAAAAGTTAATAAGAGGACATATTTTCACGAAATATAAATGATTTATAGCTCATGAAAAAAAGGTGAGGCAAAAATTATTAAAAAAACATACGTGCGTGCAGAGGTCAGGCCGACATACAAGTTTCCGCCCGTTGGCCAATATCTCAATGTACATACAGCCTAGGTCTGATCATAATACAACAAAACAAGACGAAATGATGCGAGCCATTTTTAAATGAGTTATATTCAAAATTGGAACAGGCGGCCCAACGCCGCGGGCAAGTCTGTCATTTTAATGTACTACCTTCTTGTGTAGTACTATCAGAGAAGTTGATTCCTAGGCAGATGGGGGGACCTACGTAGTTTGGTCGCGTTAAACCCAGCCGACAGACCACAAATAACATTGAATTGACATGAACTGACCAAATGCAAATGACGATGGTTTGTCAACTGCCTATGAATCAATTTCCTCGATGGTACATAAAGTTCAATAATTCATTTTTAACGCAGAACTGCGTCGCGTCGCTTTGCGTATCTTAGTTCTTTAGTTTATTTACCTCTTTAAAAATCACAAGAATGCAATACGGAGAACCGCCAAGGAGCAGTTTAGCGAGAAGAGTTTTACTTTTATTTGCTCATCATAAAGGAATTTAAAATACACTTAATAATGCAAAAAAGTGGTGGAGGGAAGATCAACGTCCAGATGTTTCAAAGGTTTGCTTTGGCTCATTATATTTTCCTACATACTCGCACTGTGCGCACTTTAGGAATTCTGCTTTAAAATACTTAATTCAATGCAGGTTAAATTGAGGACCTGCCGTTTTGAGGTCGTTAAAAATACTGTTAATCTTAACATGGTTATAATAGTATCCACGGGCCACATTGTATCTGAATAGACAACTAATCCCTATTACTCCAGGAAAAATAAACTTCGACCTAGGAATAATTCTTTATTATATTTTTTTACTTCTAAGTCGAATAAATATAATATTCATTCGATGGTATTTATGGGTTATCCATATCGCATACCTGAATTTAAATTCAAGTGTTACGATATTTGTATATCGTTCGTTCGGTGATAAAAGGTTCATTGACTTATAGAAATCCTTGTAGTTTGACTATCGAGTACTTACATATTTTAGAAGGCTGTAAAATGGACGTAGATAATAGGCAGTTGACGGACCTAAGTCATGTGGTCGGCTTATGTCAATTCAATGTTAGCTGTGATCGGTCGGCTGGGATTGACGTAACGCGACCAAATTACTTAGAGGACCGGCTTCTGCCTAAGAATCAACTTCTCTGGTAGTACCATCGAGGAAATTGATTCCTATGCAGTTGATAGACCAACGTTATTTGGTCGAATATGTCAATTCAATGTTAATTGTGATCTGTCAGCTGGGTTTGACGTAACACAACCAAACTACGGAGGCCCCCGACCTGCATAGGAATCAACTTCTCTGATAGTACATCGAGACACAAAGTGTCCACAAACAAAGTGCCCCAAATCTAGAGTCGTCTGTAGATTATGACAATATGTACTTACCTTATCATCAGGTAGCTGTAGGTTTGTAAGCTTAGTAAGATTTTAAGTAAGAATTATAAATGATAAATATAGTTGATAGCAACAAAATAAGATTTTACAAAATAATTTATAAACTAGCTCTAGTCAAATAAAATTTTGTACGTACATATTGTGAATCCATACTTTAAATTATATTATAAATGCGAAAGTGTGTCTGTCTGTCTTTCTATCTGTCTTTCAATCGATGTCAATCGATTTGGTATGGTATAAGTATGTACTGAGTTTCGGGAAAGGATACTTTTTATCCCGAAAAAATGTAGGTACGGTTCCGGCGCGATAAACGAATTTTGGCGCAACGGAGTTGCGGGCGACATCTAGTCATTTTATAATTCGAAATTTCTTTCTTTTATATTGAAATGAAAATACTTTAAATATGAAAAAAAATGAGACATCCAAATACAAACTTTCTTGACAACATAAAACCATAAATAAAACTGTACACAGTCTAAGTTGAACAAAATGTATAAATTACTGATGATTGACACGGACATGATTTGCAGCTTGTTCGATGTTTTAAAATTCAAATAGTGACCATCGGTCTTATCAGATCTAAGGCGAGGTATATTTAGCATGGAGCGAAGATTACGTCTTTTTATGGCGATATAGGGCAATAAGCCAGTATGGCCAAGCTGCATATCTAAAGTCTAAATAATCCGAAAATGTTATCGTGAGACTAATTTATTTGTGTATGTCCATTGTTGACCTTCACTGTAGTCTGTGTCATGTCCTTTCCATACCAAAAAAAAAACATTGTTATTTGTACTTATACGGAAGAAGCCTGAGAATTTCCAATGCATTTCGCAAATTTGATTTCGTTACTAAATGCAGATGAAATTAAAAGAGAATAACATGAAAAGATACCTAAGTTATTTAATTTCCGTTCTTACCTATAAAAATATCAAAGCTTGCTACAAGTTAAACAAGAAATGTACTGATCGCAAATGGTTCTTACGGAAATAATCATGGTTGATACCAAAAACTGCTCAATAATGTAAGATATTTTTTTTGTCTTCTATCTACATGAAAATTCACATTACACAATAATCCCTTTATCAAATCCCAAATCAGACACACAATTAAAATTTAAAATATTATATTGTCACTGGACAGTGTGACACAAACGTATAAATGATAAAGAAAGAAATGTAATGAGTAGTAAAATTTTATTGCAATCAGATAGCTGAGCATTCCTGCCCTTTAGTCGCGCACACCTGTACCAGTTTATCTTAATCGTAATTACATGCCTACAGGATTCACAAATTATACTGAACACACATCAAGTTCATCAACAATTACTTACAAAGCTCGATTTTCCACTTAAAAAGTGAATATACATTTTCGTATGCTTTGTGCGAGATTTTGTCATTAATACTATGAGGGCGTTAACTAGAATTTGTAAGTACTAGTGCCATGTGTGGTTCTCAAGCAAAAGCTCACTTAGCTTACAGAGATTTGTATAAAAAAGTGACTGTTATATTTCATGCAAGTTGCCACAACAACACACACATGTATGAATAACTACACCTTCGCCACACACACGTCGCACGTGCGACAAGGCGTAGTTTGTCATCCCTCAGTTTGTGCTCGCGTATTTTTGCTGTCTAAATATTCTACTTTTTTGTACAAAAATAGTTTATCTACGCATCTCAGCTAATCTTTATTCAACGCACGGCTTCTTGTAAACACCAAAATACACAAACGCGAACGCAGTAACCTCAAGGCGGTGGGCCCAAAGTTGTCTAACATACGGGCGATAAGGACGACGGAAGGTTATCGATGCCTTGAACCGAGTTTTGACAATATACACGCTAATGACACGTGTGGATGACCCTGTGACAGGTAAATAGAGCTTATCGTATGGATCTAATCCGCTACAGGAAATAGGGAGGCAATGCATTATAGTCCAAAAACAAAAATTCAAATTAAATGTTTTTTCTCTCTATATCTAACGGAATCTTTAACCCATATCTAATAGAATCGAAAAAAATTAAAATAGAATGGAATCGTAAATTTTCTGCAACATTGCCCCGATATGTACTATCAGAGAAGTTGATTCCTAGGAAGATGGCGACCCATCCGACCGATCGATCTCAGCTCACATCGAATTGACACGAGCCGACTACATGACGTAGGTTCGTCGACTGGCTAGGAATCAATTTCCTCGATAGTACATTTTAGTAACTGTACATTTTGCCGATATTCAAATTATTCTGTATCCATTCCAAAATATCTTCTTAACACCTCCATCGTTGGTATCGCAGACACATTAATAGATTTTCAGTTGTTATGCGGCAGCCGGCTGCCGCTTGGGGATTGATGGGTTAATACGACAATTTATCGAAATCAGTATTATGGGTCTAGTCTAACTCTAGACCTATTAACAGTTTTTGCTACCCCTAGAAGTCTAGACCGCCAAGAAGTAGCAGAAAGACACACAATTCATAATCAAGATCAATATATAAACTAATATATTGATCTTGATTATGAATAATTATTGTGGTTATCAGAATTTTAAAGTTTACGCGAACATATTTGCAACACATACTATACTGTGTAGAGCATAATATACTCTTATCAACAACAGCTGTTAACCAACTGCAGTATCCGGCATGAGATAAACAAGCTTCTAAGCTTCGGCTTTATCTTAACAACTCAAATAATTAACGCGAAAGTCATTAATTAAATTACAAATAAAAAACATTATTATAAAACTTGATAAATATTACAAAAACTGCGAACTATAAACATTAAACATGTTATGCAATTTTATTATTATGGTGCTCCCACACCGCCGTTAGAAAATGTTTGTAGGTAAACATTTTCTAACATAAAAACATTTACTAACAAATGTTGTCAATTTTTACATTTTGTTAGTCACCGGCTACACGGTCAATTTTTCATCAATCTGATCCATCAATCTGGTACGGATTGACGAAAATTTCATCGTGTACGCCAGGGATTGATGGATTGATCGTATTTTTAATGTGAACTTTTTATAACCATCAATATTCCGTCAATCAGATTGACACCAGATTGATGGATCAGATTGATGAAAAATTTACCGTGTAGCCGGTGACTTAGGAACTGTTACATGTTATAAGTGCTCCTACACTAATAGAAAATGTTTATTTATGTTTACTAATATTTAATAACATTTAAATCTGGTATTGGCTCACCGCATACCCCGTCGTCCTTTATAAAAGGTTTACAAACAAAAGGTAACACAATATATTTTATTTTGTTATAAGTTGTTTTTTTATTATTTGTTAACTTACGTTTACAAAATATTTTCCAACATGAAAACATTTTTAACATTTTTTAACATTTGTGATTAAGTGTTTGCTAACAAATGTCTACTAACGTTACTAACTGCGGTAAAACATTTTCTAACTGCGGTGTGTGAGCACCATTACAAATAATAGAGCCATACAGTTATCTTCAGACTACAGAACAAAATGTCGCGTGTAAAATATCGTTTTCTGCAGAAAACTAGCGTGGAATAAAGCTTATAACTGTTAATATATCAGAAAGAGAGCGACTCCTTGAAACTCCTCTTGTACGATGCACTTGGCTCATGTTTTAAGTTTTAACATTGTTTAGAAAATATAGGAGGTACCTAGTGCATGTTTTTTTTCTTCGTGCGTTCTCAAAAGTAGGTAAGTACTCTAAACTATATTAAGCTACCATTTGAGACTTTGCGCGTGAATTCGGTGGCGGTACGATCAGGGGAATAATTTCTTGTTTCTTGCTCGATAAAGAGTCAAATATTTTACGCCGATATGACACAGTAGGTGGTATTGAATTGATGGTCTGAATTTTATGAATATCGCTCATTTTACCGACCGTAAAGGTTCGCTTTCGGCAGAGTTGAGTCATCCGATACATTGCCGCTTGACAAATTGTGATATTTAATAAAGTGAAGATAAAATCAAACATTTACTTTAGTTGTAATAAGGATAAAGCTTTCTACATTTTAACAAGTTATGGGATCCCAATAAACTTTTACAACATTATTTATTATTAGTTTATTCATTACTAAATGAACATGTGAATGCGTTAAAATGCGTGGTTCTCTATGGACGAAGCCAAACGAGTGTAATATTTTGTGAGTTGTAGTTGCAGAATTTCTGCCGCGTAAATATCTTTTCATACAAATCACGACTCACAAAATTACGCTCGTGTGAATCAAACAGGACTTTTGTATGAAACTGAATGCAGCAGAATTCTGCCGAACCGAAATTCTGCGACTCACAACTCACAAATTACGCTAGTTTGGCTTCGCCCTATCTCGTGAGTCGTGGTACCCCGCGCGTTAATAAAGCATGCATCAGCTTCAAAACTGCTGAGTGCTGGACCGATTTTGACATTGGCAAAGGCATAGAGTTGACCACGGGGCAGCACATATGA
Organism: Lysandra bellargus; assembly: GCA_905333045.1. Classification (NCBI taxonomy): domain Eukaryota; kingdom Metazoa; phylum Arthropoda; class Insecta; order Lepidoptera; family Lycaenidae; genus Lysandra; species Lysandra bellargus. The sequence goes on along the minus strand of HG995351.1, from coordinate 7,828,270 downwards.
TACTTTTTAGCTCAGGAAATTGCACGATTCCTGCATGATACTCTTTTAACTTGGGCGGAGCCGCACGCAATTTCTAGTTCAAAATAATAGGACTACTAGTACTCGTATATGGACCTGTAATATTCATGACATATGACCGGCTCAGCTATTACTCGATCGGGGTCAACACTCACGTCATAATGCGCCCTAGACTTTGACTCTACGAATAATAAAAACTAAGGAAGAGTAACTCCGTCAAAAAACATGCTCCAAAATACTTGTCAAAAAAGTGTACCTTAGGTTCACTTTTCATACATTTGCAATATTTAGGTGACCTTGAGCGGTATAAAGGCTGACGTTACATGACAGTTCGAATGGAACTAAATTTAAAACTGTATTAGTATGGGAGTTACGTTTCCTTAGGTTTTATTATTCGTAGCTTTGACTCTATCGTGCCGAGTACCCATCTTGTTATATGCCATCATATTTCCTATTCAATTACAATAATGCAGTAATGAGAAATTCTCAAGGAATAGTTGTTGTCAGATAATTTTTGTTTTAAAATGTAGTTTTACGAGACATTAAATTTTCATAATCTGAAGTATAATATAAGCCGCAAAGTAAATCCGTATCATTATACATCTTACATATTTTCATCAATGTTTATCTATTACACGTAAACAGGTAATTGCCAAACAGTTAATAATATATTCTCAAACACAATATTTTAAAGTCTACAATTTACCCTGGAAGTACGTAGAGGCATAAGAAGTAAGAAGTAAGTAGAAGTACCTGCAGTATTTTTATACAACTTAAGTTGTCTAGTCTTAACATATTTTTTTCATGATTAATCATAAAAAATTATGTTAAGACTAGATGACTCCCGCAACTCCGTTGCGCCAAAACTCGTTTATTGGGCGGGAACCGTACATTTTCCCGGGTACAAAAAGTATCCTATGTCCTTTCCCGGAACTCAAAGTATCTCCATGCCAAATTTCAACAAAATCGGTTCAGCGGTTTGGGCGTGAAGAGGTAACAGACAAACAGACAGACAGACACACTTTCGCATTTATAAAATTAGTATGGATGTGGAAATATGGATAGATACAAACATGAAAATAAGATGTACATTTTATATTCATTTACGCCATCTCCTAAAGTGCTTAAGGTCTTCAAGGACTTTAAGCAGAATTACAATTAAGGTCTTGAGAACAATTTAAAAGTTTTTAAAACGTGTCGCGAATAATAAAAACTAGTAGACAACCTTGATAAGTAGATCACAAGGCGAAGGGGTTATCATAGTTCAACATTTACCCGTAAGCAAAATAAAACATTTTTACCTAACTACGGAATTGTAGAGAATTGTTTGTTTTTTAAACTCTCTACTCGTCATATTATACACGATTGTTTTCATATTATACACGATTTGGATTATTTGAACATTTTCAATAAATTTTGAATTTCATTTTAAATAAATGTTTTAAACATTATTATGGTATGTGTAGATGATATATTTTCTACAATAAATTTTTGGAACTTGAGAACAACCCTGAGGTTCACGTTTTATTGTATTTTTGGCGCTCAAAAATCCTTTCCTCGTGTACAAATTGTCATAAACCGTAACAATAAAACAATAAACTTACGTAATTTACATATAATTTACAGTTATTACATATGTTTTGCCGTGGTAAAACTGCAGTTATATCGTCGTAAAGTGGGTGATGATCCTTGTTTTAAAACTTACATTATTACGATACAATAAATATGGCGCTTAACTGAATATTTAATAAAGCGTGTAATCCACATAAAAAGCTAATCCGCAGTTTTATGTGTTAAGAAGAGAGTTAAATTAATTTCGGTTCATTTTATCCATACTAATATAAATGCGAAAGTGCGTCTGTTTGTTATATTTTCACGCCCTAACTGATGAACCGATTTTGCTGAAATTTAGTATCCAGGAGATACTTTGAGTCCCGAGAAAGAACATAGGACACTTTTTATCCCTGAAAAATATACGGTTCCTGCGCGATAAACGTATTTTGATGCAACGAAGTTTCGGCGGCAGAAGAGCAAGAATGACGACATATTATCACAAAATCAGCCGACTTGAAATATTTTCTCAAAAACGTTAAACGTTGCTACCTCCCATACTTTAATAGGTATTGTGATTCGGTGAAAATATTATGAGAGCATGGAAATACTGTATTCAACATGAATTATAACTGAGATCCTACTGCCAACAGTACAATCAATAGCAAATATATATAAATATAATAAACCTTTTGGTTAAAATTAAAATGTTAGCTCTAAGTTTCGTTGAGAAATTCAATATATCATTATTTTTAACAACTTTTCTTATACCCGTGAAAAAATTCTAAGATACGTCTATATTACTCGCTAATAACAATTTTTATCTGGTAAAGGATTTTTAACGACTATTAACTCTATTAAGAAAGACATTGTGTAACAATACTGCAACTTTTATCTTAAGACCAAACCAAATGCTTGTAAAAATTATCACAAACTCATTGCATCTTTTAATCACTTTATTTCATAGATAACAGCTATTTTTACGGTCACGCCGCGTTAAGGTGACGCCGCGTTAAAGTAAGAAACCGTGTTGGATATGTTTTAGATTGCTTGATTTATATGAGAGGCCGGGCCGGCCTCTCATAGAAAACAAGCAATGGAACAGCAAAAAATGGAAAGGGCGTAAGCGACAAAATGGTTTTTGTCACGTAATTTAAAAACCATAAATACATTTCATATAAGCTATGCACATATTAAAGTGTATGCTTCAAATTTATGTACAAATTTTGGAACCTCAAATCACTCTCCTCTGTTGGAAAAATAGGAATCCTTTTTTTTACAGAGGTATTTTCGATTGATAATTCTGTGTTATAAAAGTTGTCCAATCGTGTTATGCTATGGGCAATTCAAAGACAAAGACATGATGAATACTGACAATGAACTTTAGTTTCTTAGCTTTAGTCATTGCTGAGAAAAATCGGCATCGCTACAGCCAAATTATCAAGGCGTCGCCTTAAAGTAAAAAAACCGTGTTGGATATGTTTTAGATCGCTTGTTTTCTATGAGAGGCCAGCCCATAAAGGTAATATATTAACTTTATGGGCCAGCCCAGCCTCTCATAGCAACAAAACAAACAAGCAATGGAACAGCAAAAATGGAAAGGACGTAAGCGACAAAATGGTTTTGTCGCGTAATTTAAAAACCATAAATACATTTCATATATGCAATGGACAAATTAAAGTGCATGCTTGAACCCACCTTGAACCAATCTATATACAAATTTTTGAAGCTTAAATCACTCTCCTCTGATGGCAAAATAGGAATCCCTTTTTTTACGGAGGTCTTTTTGAATGATTATTCTGTGTTATAAAAGTTGACCAATTGTGTTTCAAAGACAAAGACATGATGAATACTGACAATAAACTTTAATTTCTTAGCTTTAGTCATTGCTGAGAAAAATCGATATCGCTACAGCCAAAGCCTTGATAAAGGCGTAACTTTAACTTCTTAATCACTTAACTATTATAACTCTACCCAACTAGCAAAATTTGGTTCTGATTAAGTCAGATTTGCGTTTTCGTGAAGACTTATGGTGTATGAAGTAGACTTAGAACAGTCACATAGACTACTTTAAAACATCGTTTAGGCACAAAATTCAGGATCTTTGGTTTTGAATTTGTTTTGTACAGATCAGGAAAAATGCTAATTACTCTTAATTTGATCTTCAAAACGCACTATATCGTGCTACATATCTTCAGTACTGCTAAACTAGAATCGTTTTGAGACTAATAGATTTGCACAAAACTCCGTGTGTGCGTCACGCGTGTTTGCCAATTTATAACAAACTAGCTGTTGCCCGCGACTTCGTCCGCGTGGACTTCAGTTTATAGTTGTTCTCTTACATCGATTGAATAGTTTACGCGCAAATCATAAAGGTAAATTTTGTGCGAACCGTACATTTTTCCGCGACAAAATATATCCTATGTTCTTTCCCGGGACTCAAAGTATTTCTATACCCTTCAGCAAAATAGATTAAATAGTTTAGGCGAAAACCATAAAAGTTTATTGTGCGGGAACCGTACATTCTTTGGGACAAAATGTATCCTATGTCGTTTTCCGGGACTCAAAGTATATAATATATCTATACCAAATTTCAGCAGAATCGTTCCAGCTGTGATGTCGTAACCAAGGGAAATATGGATTCATTTTTACTATTTTTAGAGGTTCCGGCATACGCGGCTTCGCCCGCGTAAATTAGATATTTCACAGACAAATTAGTCCACAAAAAATAGCCTATGATCCTTCACGTGGTCTACTTCCTATCTGACCCAAATAAGAGAAAAATTGCTCTAGTAGTTCGTAAGATAAGCCCTTTGGCCTATCTAACACTGAAATAAATTTTCAAGTCGGGCCAGTAGTTCCTGAGATTAGCGCGTTCAAATAAGCCCTTAAAGTAATTTCCCCCGTTTTTTCCACATTTTCCTCTATTTCTTCGCTTCTGTTAGTCTTAGCGTGATAAAATGAAGCCTATAGCCTTCCTTGATAAATGGCCTATCTAACACTGAAATAATTTTTCAAATCGGACCATCAGTTCCTGAGATTAGAATGTTCAAAAAGGCCCTTAAAATAATTTCCCCTGTTTTTCCCACATTTTCCTCTATTTCTTCGCTTCTGTTAGTCTTTGCGTGATAAAATGAAGCCTATAGCCTTCCTCAATAAATGGTCTATCTAATATTTAAAGAATTTTTCAAATCGGACCGTTAGTTCTTGAGATTAGCGCGTTCAAATAAGCCCTTTCAAATAATTTCCCCCGTTTTTCCCCCATTTTTCTTTATTTCTTCGTTTCTATTAGTTTTAGCGCGATAAAATGATGCCTATAGCCTTCCTTGATAAATGGGCTATCTAATACTGAAATAATTTTTCAAATCGGACCAGTAGTTCCTGAGATTAGCGCGTTCAAACAAACAAACAAACTAACAAACTCCGCTTCCGCTTTATAATATTAGTATAGATATGGTGTATTTTCAGTGCTCCCTTGTTATTTTTCCTTTTAATTTTAATTAAATATATTTTTTTATATACAAACTGATACAAAACTATTATAAGATGTAAAGTCCGACATTATGCTATTGTAGGACTTATGCTCCGATTTAGGGCGTGACAGTTTGAAACCATGTTAAATTAAAAATTTAAATTTGGTTAAATCCTTCCTCCTAAATCCTAAAAAATCCTAAAAAAATCCTTGCAAATGTTATCAAAAACCCGTTTAAGATTAAAATAATTAGCTTAGGTTACTAGTCTGACTTTGTCATAAGTTCATAATTTTAATGAATTATTTGTTTCAGATAGACAATGAAGACCTTGCGAACACTACTTATGCTTAAAATTATTGTTGTTGCCATATTATAAATAAAACTATAAAAATAATATACAATAAATATTTTATTAAAAACCTTAAGTAACATGGCAGCATTACTTATATCTACAGCAAATTTAAAAATATTCATTAACAGTATGAGAGACATATTACCTACTGTTCTAGAAAATGTACGGAACCACTAGACTGTTCACTGCACTTTTCTTGGTTTATACTGGTTGTACTTGTCGTTTTGTGCAAATTTTTATATTTAGCCGTAACTTTTTTTTCTGAATCCGCCACATCGCTTTAGTTGTGTCCATTTTTTTTAAATCCATAATGCGTTTATAAGACTTCATCGGGATTAATTATCATTTATGAGAGCATGGGACCAATTCAATGTTTTTAATGCTGTATCAGCCACGATACTTGCTACTTCAGTAATTCTATCATCGCTTGTACAATAAGTAGCGTACCCAAGACTACAAGGCTTGTACGCATCCTCACAACGCATTTTTGTAGAGATGTGTTGGTCTTGGTTATGATTTTATTTATACTTATATACTTGACATAGAGCTAGAGTCTCATGTCGTGCTACTTTAGGACTATGCTTAGATTAGCATTTCAAAGTGCAATAATAAGCCAACATACATCAATCAAAACTATTCTGTGGCTTTTGGCGGACTTCTTGCATTATAAGCTGCTATTCCTAAGACCATTTTGCTAGTTGGGTAGGTACATTATATTATTATTGTACTAAATCTGCTTTAAAAAATAAAAAGTCGTTTTCCCTTGTCTATTTCTATGAGTCTTTAGGACTTTGGTATATAATCTAATATATAAAAATAAGTCGGGTTTTCCTTCCTGACGTTATAACTTCAGAACACACGAACCGATTTCCACGGTTTTGCATCGTTGGAAAGGTCTCGGGCTCCGCGAGGTTTATAGAAAAAAAAAATAGAAAAAATTCAAGAGAAAAGCAGGGAAACATGGAAAAACATTTTTCATAAACAGCGCCATCTCTGATACATAGCGTGTACTACAACGGCGCAAGTACGTGGTATGTGAGTATCCCTCACGAAAATAAGTACGTTTAACTTTTCTCAACTTGCGATCAACTAAACTTGGAACAACTATAACATCCACAGAAAGACAATCTGTGCAGCCTGCGGAAAAATGCAGCCTGCGGATAATGACTGCATCGTCGATGTTTCTGTGAATTGACCTGGAAATCATTTTGCTGACCGTGTCTTTTCTGGGTAGGCTTTTTGCAGCGGTAACCGACATCCACGCGGGCGGAGCCGCGGGCGACCGCTCGTATATAATTATTATAAAAATTACGCATGCAATTTTTGTGCGATTTCTTTAATACCTAATACCACAGGTTACTAATTAGTTACTTCGTTACTTATGGCAGGAACCAAGAGGATATGGGAATCAAGAGTAAGGTTTTTGTGTATAATACGTGTAAAATATAGCAAAAAAAAACACAGATAATTTAGGGCTATAGTGTTAGTATCAGCATCCCACGCGTACGATTAAGTAATATTTAAATAATTATTGTAATTAAGACATCATATTATTTTCACGATATTAGGTCACTACGGAAATATTTCGGCAAAATTGTTTGATAGCTCAGTTTTAGCACAATATCATTGTTATCGTTGATATATTGAACTATCTATTAAGTATTTATCCCTATGTGAGATAAGATAGCAGAAATATGTTGTGAAAAATCCTGTATTGCTTTATACGGTAAGATGGACGACTAATAAAGATAGATAGTGCCAAACAAAAAAGCTCCGATTCAGAAGTCAGCCCAAGTTAAATATAGTACGAAAACCGGCGTGAAACAGCGCTTGCGATGTGTTTCGCCGAGTGAGTGAGTTTACCGGAGATTACCTCTACCCTACCCCTACCCTATTCCCTTCCTCACCCTCTCCTACCCTATTGCCCTGTTCCCTCTTACAAGGCCGGCAAAGCACCTGCATCTCTTTGATGTTGCGAGTGTCCATGGGCGACGGAAGTTGCTTTCCATCAGGTGACCCGTTTGCTCGTTTGCCCCCATTATTTGATAAAAAAAATTAACCTCATACTTAAATACAAAGACCGAGTGGAATAAAAATCCACGGTTTCAGTAATCGGCGGGATCAGCGGCCCAGCAACATGCGGAAATGAGGCACGATGGGTTTTAGTGGGTAAACCATGGTTTTCTTTACCGCAACAACCGGGGAGTCCCACATATGCCGTACGACGTCGTACGGCACCGTGTCGTGGGAATCCACGACGCGCGTCGTAAAAAACCACGACACGGCGCCGTACGGCGTAGTACGACGTCACGTCGTAGAAACTCATCTTGAATTTCTACGTGAGTTTCTACGACGCGACGTCGTACGACGTCGTGCGGCGTGCCGTGTTTTTGTGTCCCGGCCCTTACGCATTTCTCGTATTAAAAAAACGGTTTCAATTTGACGACACGCTGAATAAAGTGTACCTAAGTGTACCTTGTATATATACAAGGTGTAACAAAACTAAGTGGTAATACTTTAAGCTATGTATGTACTATGTGACCCTGCTACTGTATAGAGTTTGTTGTGAAAGTAGCAACGTTGAGAGAATAACTCTTTTTAGCATTTGTATGGGGAAATTCATGAAACTCGGGCGCTTGCCCATACAAATCACAAAAAAAAATTGCTCTTTCAGCGCTGCTACTTTCTCACCGAACTTATATAGGGGATACAAATACACCCTAAAGTATTATCACTTAGTTTTGTTACACCCTATGTACATATATTGATTAGTTTGAAATGGCAAATATTATTTTGCACTCAATGACCAAAGATTTCTCGCTCGATTTCCATTTCAATCTTTATTTGTCTTCCTACGCCCAAAGTAAACTCATAATATAGATTTCTAAAAACAGAAGTCGTTAGCCATATATTTGGTTTATATCCCCCTTATATTATTAGCCAAATATATAAGGGGAATACCAAAAGCAGGGTGACTGACTTACCACAATATATTTTGTGTCTTTTCTCTGCTTCATTGTAATAATATAAGAAAAAGGCACTGCCATATTATGTTTTGCACTTCATTCGACTTGTTTTGGCAATCGTAATACATAGAAAATTAGCAATGGTAGTTTTACTTATCGTGAGTTGAAGATGAAAAGATTATGTCAAGCCGACAAAAGTTGTAAGTTGGAACCATAAAATTAATAGATATTAACTTTATGGTTGGACATTGGAACACAGACACAATCAACCAATTATTATAATATACTCGCCAACTAAATATCATGAAAATCGGTCCGTCAGAGTCCGTATTCAATGCAAATTATTCGTTTTAGACTACAATACAATATTTTATGTTTTTGATGTTTTAGATTCCTTGTTTTCTATGAGAGGCCGGCTCGGCCTCTCGTAGAAAACAAGCAACGGAACAGCAAAAAAATGGAAAGGGCGAAGCGACAAAATGATTTTTGTCGCGTCATTTAAAAACTATAAATACATTTCATATAAGCTATGGGCAAATTAAAGTGTATTGCTTGAACCAATCTATGTACAAATTTTGGAAGCTTAAATCACTCTCCTCTGTTGGTAAAATAGGAATCCCTTTTTAACCGACTTCCAAAAAACGAGGAGGTTATATGTTCGGCTGTGGATATTTTTTTTTTATTTTTTATTTTTGTATGTTCAACGATTACTCCGCCGTTTGTGAACCGATTTTCGAAATTTTTGTTTTGTTGTATTAGGTTTCACTCCAATTTGGTACCATGTTCACAAAAGTGGTGACCTGATGATGGGATCCATGAGTAATCGAGGGAACTCCTCGAAATTTATATGGAAACATATGATGATTTTGGTTTTATGTGAAGTGTACTAAGAATATGCTACCAAAAAGTCAAATATTGGGTCAAAGTATACCATGGTTTCGAAGATGCTGAGAGAACTCCTGACTCCTTATAGATACACGTTCGGGAGTTTCGGCGTTGTTTTAAGAACAGAAAGCATATGCTACTATGCAATTCATATTCATCATCATAATCATCATCATCATCATCATCGTCATCATCATCATTAAGGTCACCAATGTCTCATGGCACAGAATTAATAATAGTACAAGGCATAGGTATGGATATACTAATAATAATTATTATGTACTGTATAACAACACCTGTTTGTTTAATACATGGCGGTCGGCGCCGCAGAGGCGACGGCGTCGCCGCGCCGCGTGGCGCGTGGCGGCAGACAACAGATCGAATACTTTACTAATTACTTTATAAAATTTAAATAGACAAATAGAATTAAAATAAAGTTATTTTAATAAAAAAAGAGCATTTATACAAAACAAAGTCATTAAGTGTCTTTTTAATCAGTTATACTTATTAATCGATAGATGGCGCACTAAGTATCGATTTGAATTCTTGATTAAGCGCTTATTCCACTTACCCTAGCTAGCAAGTGGGCCCCCTGCGAGTTTCTTACGCCGGTTCTTCTCGCCGGGTTAGTTCCCGAACCGGTGGTAGGCATCATGTAGACTTTCAGAAAATATTTGCAAAAATTTATTCTGAATAAAAAAAATTTGAGTTTGAGTTTGAGTTTGAGCAAGTCCTAGCTAGGGTCCTAAAAAAATTAGTCAAGTGGAATAACATTTAGAAGCTAGGATCCTAGCTAGGATCCTAAATCGGAAAAAATTTAGTCAAGTGGAATGACATTTAGAAAGCTAGGATCCTAGCTAGGACTTCCTAGCTAGGATAAGTGGAATAAGCGCTTTACAAGAACAGAGCTGTCAATAATTATGATAATATTAAATATTATGAGTAGCTACGCTACATCCTATGCAAGTTTATACAATTTTTTATCTGATAGATCCTTCGATCGTGGAAAAACGAGACACAATAGCCTTTCTATTGTTATCTCAATCGCCGGTGACCGCTTGGGGCTTGAAGCATTAAAATTGTTAAATTACTTAGCACAATATGTTCACTTCACTGATAATATATGATTTTGTGAGTGTGAGTTGTGACTCTTGACAAATTGTAATAAGATACGTAAAATATACGCGAAGGTTTACCTACTAGTGTAACTAAAAAGAGTGAAATTATTATTATTTTTAACAAAAAATTAAAACCGACTTCCAAGGTAAAAACAATAATAACATTAATATGAACTAAAAAGTATTAAATAATTTTTACTATCTAATGGTGCCTTTTTCCGAATTCGGCTAAAACTCAACTATTTCTGTATTCAATCTTCATAATTTTGAAGTCGGTGCCAGTTCCAAAAGTTTGAAATATTCTGTCAGAGGACTGAAGATTCAGCTATCTGGTACCGACTTCAAAATAATGAAAATTGAATACAGAAATAGTTGAGTTTTAGCCGAATTCGGAAAAAGGCACCATTAGATAGTAAAAATTATTTAATACTTTTTAGTTCATATTAATGTTATTATTGTTTTTACCTTGGAAGTCGGTTTTAATTTTTTGTTAAAAATAATAATTATTCTGTGTTATAAAAGTTGACCAATCGTGTTATACTATGGGTAATTCAAAGATGATGAATACTGACAGAACTTTAATTTCTTAGCTTTAGTAATTTCTGAGAAAAATCGATATCGCTACAGCCAAATTATCAAGGCGTCACCTTAACTAGTCGAGTTTAGTTTATCGTGTGTGGTATTGAAAAGTAGAGCAGATCGGTCTGTCACAGGAAAAATTGCTTGTTAATTCTGTAGCTAATGATTGCAACTGTCAACGCTATGTTGCCCCAAATTCTTGGAAAAATATCAACTTATGCGCATTAAAATTTTTGTTATTAAATGCTACAGTTTTTAAGATTAATGTTTCTGAAATATTCATTCAAAGTTTGGTTTAATAAATCAAAACTAACTATACTGTACTCGGCGAAACATGGCGGTAGCGGTCATTGACTTGTCATTTTCTATTTAAGCCGCGATTGACAATAAAGTGTCAGATGTTGTCAATCGCGGCTATGTATAGAAAATGACAAGTTTTTGACAGAGAGTCCATGACCGCTACCGCCATGTTTCACCGAATACAGTATAACTATAATATTTACTGTAGTGAAGTCAAAAAGTAACAAAAATCCTTAAAAGTTAAATTTCTCATAATTTTCATCTGCGTACGCACTGGTTACGTTTAGGTATACGTATTTTTATATCTAGGTATGATTATTATATTTCTAGAATCTAAATTATTTATACCCACTAATAAACTGAATATTTTTTATTATTTACAATAAACTGAGTCCAAAACTACATTGGAAGTGGTGAAGAATATAAGCTACTTTGTAAGTAAATACTCTTCACATTTTGACATCCTTATGCGCAATTCGCAAACGATATACCACCAGCATTTACATTCAAGTCCATATTTATTATAATACTAAGTTTAGCGAAACAAGTGAGGTTTTTATAACACAATCTATATATACTAGCAATGAGTAGTCATTGAACGCGGTAGCGAAACTACCAACGCTATAGAGTATATAGAATGTCGTATTATGCACTTCCTATCTACTACTACGCACCAGACAATTATATGCAGAATAAAAGTCCCTAGGAGTTTGATGTGCACCAAAACAATAAGATCTTATTAATCCATACTAATATTATTATTGCGAAAGTGTGGCTATCTGTTTGTCTGTTACACCTACTAAATTACTAAACCGATTTTAATGTTTGTTACAGAGACATTTTTAGTCTCGATAAAGGACAAAGGAATGCTTTTACGGATTTGTACGTGCTCTATAAAAATATATTATCAACACCAACGAAAGCTACGTTACCAAAAAATATTTATTAAATACTAAATTATTCCCATAAACTTAGCAGTCAGTACAAGTCTTTTTGGTTTACATTGAGTTCCTTATCTTGTGAGTTCTGAGGAGTATCCGAAAGTTCGTTTTTTGTTTTACATTGGATTTTAAAATCTTAAACTTTGATGAACCTCCCAGTAAGATATTTTTGCTCTACTTCGCAAAATTCCTCAAACAAAGAGGTCCTTACGGTTTCCAGGAACGATAACAGTAGCTTACCCGCTTGAATAATGATCATGATACAAGTGTGTGATACATACAAACACGTATCTTTGCTGTATCAGTTAGCGCGTCGAAGTAAAAAGTACTAATATTTGGCATTGGCAGTCACGAGTTTATTATTTGTGTGTTGTGAATTGGTCTAATGAATAATCTTCAACATTGATGATTGTGATAATCATTTGCAAATTGTTTTTGTGAAGTACGGACTGCACGTACATTGACTCATTGTCTCTTTCGTTCACTCATCCCTAATCACAAAGAAAAGCTTTCTTCTCTATTAGGAGGGCGACCAACTTAAAAAATCAAACATCGTCCTTCTCTCTTTACACTCACACCCGTCTTTCATATGCCAGGTGAAAAAGGACGACGCGGATTCATCGCCAAATTAGTTTCTTCTCAATAACTCGTTAAATATACAACATTTCAAACAATCCGCTAGGTCGGTTTCTCAATGATATAATTTTATACAATGTGTTAAAATTTTTTGTTCAATGCACGGTTATGGCAATACATGAAAAGATCGTGAAAATTAGATGCATCTTTGTGATTTTTTTCTATCGAGAAAATTTTAAGATATCGTGTTTTTGCTCAGATTGAATTCTAGAAATATAATGTAGTAACTTATTTAAAAAAATGAAACAATTCGGGGCTTCTTTTCAAGTATAAGGGTTAGTTGCCCTTCATAAAAATAACCTAACCTAACCTTGTTGCTGTCGTTGTCTCACATGTTAGGAAAGCCATTTAACAGATAAAGATATCTATATGGATTAGTGATTACCTTAAGACTGAAGTAAACATTTTTCTTAATAAAGAGAATCGAATAGTCGAGAGTAGAAAGAGAGAGATAAAAGAAGTAGATATATTATGTATGTATGATAAGCTTTGTCCACACTGTGCCTTTTTCCAACGATATCAAAAAACGTTCTAATTCTATGCCTTTTTCTGTTCGTCAAGGGCATGCGTTATAGCGCAGTCAACAGCGAACGTGAGGCATGTCCGCGATGCATGCCCTCTGACCGTATCCAAAAAACAAAAATGACAATGTTGGCGTTGCGTTCGTTGACGCATTCAATTATTGAATGTGCCAAAACGAAAGAAGATGACGAAAACTGAAGACGAAAGCGCATAGTGTGGACATAGCTATTGTAATGTATTCTGTCTGAATTTATTGCTTTATAAACTTAAACAGGAGTTGTAGTCGTGTTTGGTAGAGGCTAGACTATAACGATTTACAATATTAGGAGTATAGAACAAGATTACGTTATAAATTACTTTATTGCTAAATCTAGCGAGATAGTAAATACGCTTATAAAGTGTGTTTGTGTAAACACCGTTATCCTTGAAACCATCAAAATATGAGCCCGTCAAAATGAACAACTTTTTCTATGATAACAATGCTGGGAACTCAAAAATAAAAGCCGTCTTCATACCCATACGGATGCCCGGATCGGCAATTTGTATGGGTATTAAGGCAGGGATCAGTCTCAATCCAAAACGATAACCTTGCACACAACCAAAGACCAAGCGTATACGCATCGCAATAAGATTCATTTTAGCTTAGCATAAAACTGTAGTTACTAGGGGCGGATCTTCTCTATTTTTCATGTTTTTTTTAAAATATCTTTGGAAATAAATATTAAGAAACAAAATTGTTCTGTTAAAGATATTTTAATATAGATTAACTAACAATTTATTCAAATAAAATATATAATTATCCTAATTAATACTTATATTTCGATGAATTAGATTTTTTTCGGAGGTGAGTTTGTAAATTAATTACAGCCAAAGTATTACGTTTTATAAAAATGTTTATGGTTTAAAGTCTTTTCAATATGTGCTTTATATCTCATATTTTTTTACATTTCGTTATTATATTGGAACTATGTAAACCGGGAGTCACGGAATAACAAATTGGGGTTTATGCCCGCCTTAAGACAGATTTTTTACTTAATTCCCAGCATTGTTCTCCTAGAAAAAGTTGTTCATTTTGACGGGCTCATTTGATGGTTTCAAGGACAAATGTGTATAAGTATTGGACTACATTATTAAGATTGATATTTAAATTGTGCATATTGTAATTTAACAAGTTTAAAAACAAAATTTAAAATGTAAGTTGTAACGTACTATTAGATTGAAGTATGGTACAATATATTTTTATAGTAGGTACAATATGTTGGTATGTACAGGTAGATCCTCTACATAAAATAAAATAATAGATGATCATACATAGATGGTTATGTTTTATAAAGATATAAATTTTTAATGGCTAAAAACGATTACTGCTATTATTTTATATATTTACGATACTTTATGTGAAATATTTATTAAACGGTTTAAAGAAGTTACAAGGTTTAAAGATACAAAGTGTCTAGTCGTCCGATTATTACCGGACGAATAAAATAAATCTTAGTCATCCGATTATTACCAGATGAATAAAATAAATTTTAGTCGTCCGATTATCGGACGATAAGATTATCTTGTAAGGCTGTTGCTAGTCGTCCAGCAAGCGGATGAATAATCGAGGTGTCTAGTCGTCTGATTACCGGATGAATAAAATAAATCTTAGTCGTCTAGTCGTCCGGTAATCGGACGACTAAGATTTATTTTATTCATCCGTTTATCGGACGACTAGCAACAGCTTTAAAGAAAATTGGACTAGTTAAGAACGTAATATTAATATTATACTAGTTACAGCACGTAAGATTAAAGAAATGTAGAGTTTCAGAATTTAGCTTGTTTCTGACTGTGACGTGTTTTCATCTCAAAATACACTTTTATTATATTTGTTAATAAGAATCGCAACATTTTGAATGATCTAAAACTGAAATGCGATGTGAAAATATACTATTTTTTTCGGGAATCATTTTCATATTACTAATTTGATAAGCGATGATTAAAAATAGTCTCGTAACAATTAAAATCATTCAAGCGTGTAGTTTATGTCCGACCACTTATGTAGATATCGCTAATTTGCCACTAATGTTAAACAATCGACATATCACATAGCTAACCTGTCGATACAATATGTGGAAAATTTACATCCAGTATCGCGACGTTTCGAGGGCCCTACGATAAGATAGAGATAACTCACGTTTCGCTCTTGTCGTAGACGGGGAAGGTCTGGTGGGCCAGGTCCTGGAGTGAGGAGCTGGTCTGCGGCTCCGCGGAGATACCCTGGGCTCGCTGCTTGCGCGGCCCGCGGGACCTGGCGTACTGCTGGTACGGGAACACGCTCTGCAGCTTGTCCAACTGCGAGCGCAACTCCGACATCTCCTGGTCGCGCTTCCTCAGCAGAGCCTCCAGCTCCCTGATCCTCTCCACCAGCGGCTGCATGTCGCTCGACACGGCCGCGTTCGCGCAGTTCTCGTCGGTATTAGCACTGGGAGTCCCCATAGTTCCGTTCTCGCGGTACGTTTCATCCAATGCGCGTCTATCACCATTGACAGTTGGGGCCACGGTTAAAGTCTGCACTACGGTCCTGGGTTCATCGTCAGCAGCCGCTCGCTGTGACGATCCGAAGCAGAGGGTGTCGAAGCAGACCCGCATTCACTCGGTTTGGGGGGGAGGGGGGGAACAGTGGTCGCGGTTGTCGTGCGTCGCGGGCGGTGTCGCGCGTGCTACTATCCTGGCCGGCCGCTAGCCCCGCGCGCCGCTCTCGCCACCTGCAACATTATCAATTACTATTTTGGAAATGCTTCATTTGTTTGTTGTGATAACGCGCCGGTGCACGCTCATCAAAGAATTCGTTTGAAAGTTGTGCAAATAACACGCTCAAACTTCTTAATTTATCCGCTACCGGCTACCGTATTGTGTTAGTTTTATTTATGACAGAAGTTTTTTAGAATAAAATATGAGTGCTGTAATCCGTATTAAGTTCGAAAAGCATTATCTATAATTTTTTATACTATCTTAATATTTAATATGAAGGTACAGGTAAGTACTAAAAGTATATGTACATTTTTACTTTGCGTCTTTCGATAACAGAAATTAGGGATGAACATAATATTACTAATTATAATCTAATCACTGCGGATGATACGATTGCTGTAATCGGTCATTTTATCTGCCGAAAGATATAGAATGTCTATTATTGGAAATTAGACCAAAATAATTATTATAAAGTATAATATAGCTGGTGTAAAATATAAAGGAAAAAGTTTTCCTGTAAATAATAAATTCACATCATTTCTAAACATGTCAAATCAAGGCTGTTTTTGCGCGTGGAGCTAAAACGCAGTCAAAATGTCACTTGAACGACAGTAGTTTCCACATTCACGTCAATGTCACTCAAGTTCCATCTTGCATGTGCCAAAACACTGACCTCATTATACAAGTACGCTGGACCTATGGATACCCTTTGAAATGTTAGCTGTTTATTGTGCCTATTTGTAGCGTAATCAGCGCCCCAATGCGGGGGAAGAGCTCCAGTCTGACGTAAACATGAGGTTTAAATGTCTCCATATTGGCGCTGATAGCAGTAGTGGTAGTACTTGGAACTAATACTAGTTTCTACCACCGTAGTGATTATATTCTCTTTAGTTTCTGCAACCAATAGCGATTGAGCGGCCATTTGCAAGTTACGTCAGATTTAGTTCTCTTCCCCCGCATTGGGGGCGCTGATTCCGCTTCAAATAGGCACAAAAACAGCTGGGTATCTTAATATGTCCAGCGTACTTGTATAATAGAGGTCGGTGGGCCAAAATGATTCATTTTCATTGACAGCAGCTTATCATCCATGACAATGTCATTGACATGCCAAAATATTCTTGTAGGTCTAAGTCTCAAGCTTCGTATGCATCATCTAAACATAGAACATAAGTTCATTGGCCTAGTTACCTAATGAAAAGCTTTCATCTCATAATATATTACTCACTTAGTTAAAATTATAGAAAGCAGCAGCTGTCTTTAATAAATAATCTTTCACTGGCAATTAAAAGTTTAAGATATATAAACTTAGAACTTACAAAGTATGATAAAATGAAAAATCGTACAAGTTGCTATGCTATAAGCGTGTTTTTATTAAAAAGAGTCAATATATTTCTAAATTATGGCAGGCCGCAGCCAAACATAATAATATAACCACCTCCATTTTCGTAGTCAGCCTAAAATTAACACCGAGGACATCAAAAATAATTTCAAATACGAGGTCTACCAAAAAGGAATGACGACGATAGTAATTTTACTCACGATAACCATTGCTGGCTTATCAGTTCAATGCTACATCTTCGTTCGACGCGCGTAAGTATCTCAAACGGATCACCTGATCCGCGCACATGACCCCTATCTAATCTAAATACTATCTACTGACGGTACAGGGTATCTTATCAGATTTTTAATATAGAGACGACTTTAAAATAGTTCTGTAATCTTATTTACGTTGGAAATAAAGTTATCTGCTTGCGTAATAACTTCTGAAATCTGTTCAAGGAATTGGAACCAGTTATTCGTTGTGTTTGTTTCAATTTTATCTATCCTAATGTTATACGATTGAAACTTATAGCGATTTTTGGGACTCGTCTTAGTGTTATTACTTATTACTTCTGCTATAACGTCGTCGTTATGTTTATAAACGTTACTATTGCTGTAAAATAACAAACAACGATTAATCTATTTCAAATATAAATTGAGTCGGCTTGCTTTTTCAGCCAACCATCAGGTTGGCTTGACAATGTTACGCCTTCTATTTCCAACTCCATCAAAACAGAGTTTCATAGAGGTATCTGTGATCGTGTTTGTGAATTCACAGATATTGATCAAAATAGGTCTAGATTTAAGTCTAGATTGTTCTTAGCATATTTAATCATTATCATACTCACTTTCTGATTTACCAGTTACCTAGCTTTTTTATTTAGTAGTTGTTTTGTGCTTGAGGTTTAGCTACTCGACAGCAGCATATTCAGGTATTGCCAAAATTTAACACAAATGATTAATTCTTTGAACGACCTAAAGTGCTCCAATTTGGTTTCAGTCAAGTGAACAAATATTCAAGATCAAGATGGTGATTAATTATAATAATCCGGCAACTCGCCAATTACTATTAATAGTTTTCAATTGCGAATTCACTTTTAATAATGTCAAAGAAAGACAATAATATTTCTCCCCTCACTTATAATCAAATTCGGCCTTATTTAATACCTCGATGGGAATCGCGGACACAATAGATTTTAAATTGTTATGCGACAGCCGGGTGCCGCTTGGGGATAGATGGGTTAAACTGCAAACTTTGGTACATTATTGTTTACGATACAAGATAATATTATTACTCGTAATGTCTGCCACGTAAAAATTCAGGCATCTCTCGGTTTTACCAAAATGTAAGGTACATTCCCTTTACCATCTCCTTTACCAGCCGGGCTAGCACGGCTACCAGTAGAAATGCAAAAGTATAGACAAACTGTGGAGATAAACTTAAGGTGAAGTTCCGATCTTTTTTCGTTCCGAAAAATTCAATTAAAATGCCACTTTATGACAGACTATAAGTCCTAAAGATTCAAATAATATCCTACTTTATGACATATTTATTATAGTCTGTCATAAAGTGGCATTTTAATTGAATTTTTGTCGGTCGCGATTAGCCTTGTTAAAGATCGGAACGGACCTTAAGTTTATATCCACAGTTTGTCCATACATTCGCATTTCTACTGGTGGCCGTGCTAGCCCGGCAGGACCATGTAGTATCTCATTACAATTAATTTATTCTACGGCGTAGCCCTCTACGCCAATAGAGACATGAAGTAAGTACTTTGTGAAGAGAGAGCAAGATTCTTTCTATGTACTCGTTTTGACGTCTGCCTTCGCCTACTTTTTACCTTTCGTCTGTTTCCGGTGGGTGTGCATAATATGTCGTATAATATTATGCTACATATGCACACAATTGAAGTTCAGGTTGTCATGGTGATCTGGTTCCTTTATGTAAAAGTACATAAATGTTTTGACAACCGTGAAGACAAATAAGTAATGACGAATAATGTGGTATTTAATAATTTTGAAATCTACATTACGGTAAAAAAATTGAGATTTTTTTTAATTTATTGATTTCTGAACAATACTTTCTAGTTTCTACGAGTAGATCTGAGTAGGTATATTAATAATCGCTGGTTTATTAGTTATAATATATCTAATTTATTATAATAATATTATCAAAATTATAAGAATTTATATAAGTTAAGTAACTTCTCTAAATTGTCTGCAAAACGCGCAAACAAAATGTCTCAATATTAAGATATTTGTCACAGCTGATGGCATTTAACACAATATTTGCATAAAAAATTACTTTAAGAGTGTAGTGTATAATTTTTACTTGACTTTTATAAACATGTTATTACCGAAATTGGCTATCAACAGTTTACGTTAAAATATTCGGAGTGATAAGCGCAGGTGAAACAAACGTCATAATGGGACCACTTTGCAGGTGATAAAATGTGCAAGTATTTTGCGGCATTTTTCAAATTAATTAAATAAGTCTAGATACGTCTCACTTTTTTAAGTTGTTTCTGTTCAAAGTTCAAATGAAATAGTGGGCAAACATAATTTTGATCACTATTAATTCATTTTCTTTGCGGTGACAGATACTTTGTTGACGGCACTATTGCATAATGCATACCCATAAATATTGTCATTCTGTAACATTAACAATGAAAGAATAAATTTGTGTCAAACAAAAAATACTTTCATTAGTCAATCGGTGTTCTCGAGTCGGATACATTAATAATTTATGCAACAAAATTTTAACATGATATTTTATAACGTGTTGATATTAGAGTTCAAATTTAAGCTAAATTATGTTCGTCACCCGAAACTTAGTCGCGCAGAAAATAGTAAATACCATATTATTATATTAATAATAAATACAATAATTATTATACCACAGCGTTATATAGATAGTTTCATAGACTGTGATTATACTAAGTCTCCGTACTTAAAATGTTACGTAAGTATATTATTATGTAATGTGTAGTAAAGTATTGTAGTAGCTACATGGTTTTTCTAAATTAATACTAAATATTATGTTAAAGTTAGAGTTTTGCCAAAGGCAAGATACCGTATTGGATTAGAAATCTCAAGATATGAATTCTGTATACAATTTATCTAGTATTAATTATTTCTGTACATTATATCTCTTACATCTCATATCTGTTACGATACATCATACATGTAACCAATTAAGATGACATTTATTACATGTTTGATGTTATAATTAACAAGAATTTTGTAATTTTGTAACACGTTGTAAATGTCGCATTTTTAAGATTAATTATAATCTTATTTTTTCTGGTGCTAAAACATTAATATTTTAAAAGTTTGCGTAATAAAAATATATAATATAGATTTACAGGCAGGCTCTAAGTCTCAGAGATATATATTCAGAATGGAAATCAGAAATAATATAATATATTTTGTCTATTTAAGATTCTTTTGAAACCCTCTTATGACACGAACAATAATCAAAATAATGATAAATAGAACTATAATTTATTAAATATCACACTTACAATTTATAATGTAACCTAACTTATTATTATATATTATTAATTATTATGATTGTCATCATAATTGCGAAGCTGTTTTTAGCATGTAATATCGAGGAAATTGATTCCTAGGCAGTTGACAGACCAACGTCATTTGGTCGTTCAATGTTAATTATGATCTGGCGGCTGGGTTTGATGTATCGCGACCAAACTTGAAGCTACGTAGGTAGTAGGTAGAGATCAACTACGATAACATGGCGCGACCCTCCAAAATTCAAAGCGTTTGAAGTGCGTTGTCAAAACGTTTGAAGTGCGTTGTCTTGCGCAGTAGGCTAGCTATGATTAGTTGACCAACAAATCTTGGTAATAAGTGACATTAACAGAAATATTACGTGTACTGTGATTGGTTGAATACTTACTACATACAAACTCTTTCATAAGGATGTGACTACACACATTGAAACAGTCATTTGGAGGGGCGCGCCATGTTATCGTAGTTGATCTCTACCCCATCTGCCTAGGAATCAACTTCTCTGATAGTACAATCAACCACAATCACGAGCAATTACGGATGAATATTCGTAATCGCTTGCATTGGTCCATCATCGGCCAACGTGAAGAGGATTCATAATAAAGATCGTCAAACGCCTACAAACTTGAAGATTTAAATAATATTATAGAGTCATCTTCATTAAATTAGGTAACATCTAAATGTTGTATTTCTATTTCTAGCAATACCATAAAGGAAACATCTTTTTAATGCGTTATTTCTGGAAAACTACCTTTTGAAATTTGAAATATAGATGACACTAATAATATAATATAATATTATGTTAAAAAGTTAAATAAAATGAATATTTAATTAATTTTTATTGATATCTTCTCATAAAAAACGTTATTTTTGAAAATGGTACCGTTGAGTTGAATATAACAAATTGCTGGATGTCCCTTTCTTTTACCTGGGGCTTTGTAAATGAGGGTACAAAAACGGGTTTCAGGTCAAAAATATTTTTGGAGA
The DNA here is from genome assembly GCA_905333045.1 of Lysandra bellargus. NCBI lineage: Eukaryota > Metazoa > Arthropoda > Insecta > Lepidoptera > Lycaenidae > Lysandra > Lysandra bellargus. The sequence continues at coordinate 7,806,358 of HG995351.1, read as the reverse complement.
AACATTAATATTTCTACTAGTAAAAGTATTTTTACGGTAAGCTCACCGAGATGCCAGTATTTTTGCAAGCAAAACCTAGTGAACAAAAGGAAATGAAAAATCGGGTTTAAAATGGTTAAAGCCGCATTTTCACTGTGGGACATGTCGCGGAGACAAGTCGTCCGACATTTATGTAATTTGTCCCCGCAACACGTATGACTTGTTCACACAGCACACTATATTAGTGGTGAACAGTATAATGTCACCAGCGACAAGTCCCGCAACCCGTAAATTGTCGCTGCGACATCCGGCGACATGTCGCGGGACACGTACATTTCGTGTTGCGCGATTAGGTCGCGAGACAAATGTCCCCTAGTGAAAATGCGGCTTAAATAAAATTTTACGGCAAAATAATTTTTTTCATCTTCCTGGCAACTCTTTTGCGCGTGTTCAGACCAAACTGACTATACGTCGCCGAATGTGAGTAGGTTCACTGTGAGCCCCAGTGTGAACTTGAAAATCATACAAAATATACGGTGTCGAATGTCCGCGCCTACGCCTAGCGTAATGGCGTATTTAGTGGAGGCAGTGAAGGTTTTCACCTCCGATTTCGTTGAACCTCCATCGATTTTCATGAAAATTGGTAAGTAGGTGGAGGATACCCTAAGAAACAAAAGTGACATAGTGCCAACTTGCGCTTTTGCCCTGGGGATGGATGCCAACCCTTCTCAGGGGGTGAATTTTTTTAAATAAAAATAATCCCAGGAATCAATAGACACACAAATTCTAAGCCAAATTTGTTTTATAAAGTGTTTTGAATAAATCAATACTTTCGGAGTTATTAAAGATCAAAGATCATGTTTTTGCGTGGGAAAAATACTTGTCTTGAAGCGGTTTTTCATAAATAACTAAGAAACTATAGGTTTTTACGAAAAATGTGTTATTACCAAAATTAAAGCCAATAAAAAAACAAACTAATATCTACTCTAAAATGCCTTCCTATATTCATTCAAAGTGAGCTATAGGTGTTGTATATATATATTTTCTTTCGGCGAGTACCTAAGTCTAAGCATTCAAACTTAAATAACGGTAAACCGATGCATTTTATGACATGTACTTCCTGAAAACTTTTTAAAGTGCTTAAAAATACCTTTCTAATAAGCATTGTAAAAAGTTAAAAGCCTCAAAATTGAACAAGTTATGATAAAAATAAGATGACACTTTCAATTTTTTTTGGAAAAATCGAAAAATAAAACGTTGACCATTTCTACAATAACTCAAATTTATGGTTATGTCCAAAGGATTTTCTTTATTTCAGCATAAGTAATGACCTCAAAAATTTTTCTTGGTTTAGAATGCTTAGTTTTGAAAAACAGAATGATTTAGTAAAATCGAAATTATTCAAATTTTCGTAAATATCATTTTGTTTTGAACATAACTTGAAAAATATTGAACCTTCGTAAAAAATATACAGAACGAAATTAGTGTTCACTTTTTAAGAAATCTTTTGATTTTCTTTTGATTTTTATAGGATGAAAAATAACGAAGATAGAGACGTTTAAAGCCTAACTTTTTCTGCAAGAACCATGAAATCGGGACCTTTTAACCCTATTTTTTTTTTAACCAAGAGCTTTAAAAAGTATTGTTCAAGTTGATCTTAAAGCTCTTTAAATTACCTTTAAAATGGTCCATAAATGAACCTGATAACTTAAAAATTAACACAATAGCTGTGATAAAACAAAAATTTTTTTTTTAAACAAAGCAGAGATTTGGGATGCAAATACTGTAGGAAAACCTGTCAATGGTACATCTATACTAATATTATAAATGCTAAAGTGTTGTTGTCTATCTGTTACCTCTTAACACCCAAACAGTTCAACCGATTTTTCTGAAATTTAGTATGAAAATACTTCGAGCCTTGGGAATGGATATGGACATAGGATACTTTATATCCCGAAAAAATGTACGGTTCCAGCGCGATTGCAGGCGTCATATAGCCTTACTAAATATACGTAAATCTTTTCAAGTCTTTCAATATTCAGAAAGTAAACAAAACGGTGAATGTCGACTCGCTTTTTTAACCGACTTCCAAAAAACGAGGAGGTTATATGTTCGGCTGTGGATATTTTTTTTTTTTTTTTTTTTTTTTGTATGTTCAACGATTACTCCGCCGTTTGTGAACCGATTTTCGAAATTTTTGTTTTGTTGTATTAGGTTTCACTCCAATTTGGTACCATGTTCACAAAAGTGGTGACCTGATGATGGGATCCATGAGTAATCGAGGGAACTCCTCGAAATTTATATGGAAACATATGGTGATTTTGGTTTTATGTGAAGTGTACTAAGAATATGCTACCAAAAAGTCAAATATTGGGTCAAAGTATACCATGGTTTCGAAGATGCTGAGAGAACTCCTGACTCCTTATAGATACAAGTTCGGGAGTTTCGGCGTTGTTTTAAGAACAGAAAGCATATGCTACTATGCAATTCATATTCATCATCATAATCATCATCATCATCATCATCGTCATCATCATCATTAAGGTCACCAATGTCTCATGGCACAGAATTAATAATAGTACAAGGCATAGGTATGGATATACTAATAATAATAATTATGTACTGTATAACAACACCTGTTTGTTTAATACATGGCGGTCGGCGCCGCAGAGGCGACGGCGTCGCCGCGCCGCCGCGCCGCGTGGCGCGTGGCGGCAGACAACAGATCGAATACTTTACTAATTACTTTATAAAATTTAAATAGACAAATAGAATTAAAATAAAGTTATTTTAAAAAGAGCATTTACACAAAACAAAGTCATTAAGTGTCTTTTTAATCAGTTATACTTATTAATCGATAGATGGCGCACTAAGTATCGATTTGAATTCTTGATTAAGCGCTTATTCCACTTATCCTAGCTAGGAAGTCCTAGCTAGGGTCCTAAAAAATTTAGTCAAGTGGAATAACATTTAGAAGCTAGGATCCTAGCTAGGATCCTAAATCGGAAAAAATTTAGTCAAGTGGAATGACATTTAGAAAGCTAGGATCCTTGCTAGGACTTCCTAGCTAGGATAAGTGGAATAAGCGCTTTACAAGAACAGAGCTGTCAATAATTATGATAATATTAAATATTATGAGTAGCTACGCTACATCCTATGCAAGTTTATACAATTTTTTATCTGATAGATCCTTCGATCGTGGAAAAACGAGACACAATAGCCTTTCTATTGTTATCTCAATCGCCGGTGACCGCTTGGGGCTTGAAGCATTAAAATTGTTAAATTACTTAGCACAATATGTTCACTTCACTGATAATATATGATTTTGTGAGTGTGAGTTGTGACTCTTGACAAATTGTAATAAGATACGTAAAATATACGCGAAGGTTTACCTACTAGTGTAACTAAAAAGAGTGAAATTATTATTATTTTTAACAAAAAATTAAAACCGACTTCCAAGGTAAAAACAATAATAACATTAATATGAACTAAAAAGTATTAAATAATTTTTACTATCTAATGGTGCCTTTTTCCGAATTCGGCTAAAACTCAACTATTTCTGTATTCAATCTTCATAATTTTGAAGTCGGTGCCAGTTCCAAAAGTTTCAAATATTCTGTCAGAGGACTGAAGATTCAGCTATCTGGTACCGACTTCAAAATAATGAAGATTGAGTACAGAAATAGTTGAGTTTTAGCCGAATTCGGAAAAAGGCACCATTAGATAGTAAAAATTATTTAATACTTTTTAGTTCATATTAATGTTATTATTGTTTTTACCTTGGAAGTCGGTTTTAATTTTTTGTTAAAAATAATATAATGATGTGCCAATGTCTATTAAATATTTCAGTCTAGCAGATTCCGCCTTTGCGTCAATTTTTTGCACAGAGGGTAGTTTGAAATCGTTGTTTGAATATTTTGGACTGAATAATATCAATGTTTGAAATATATTAATAAAATTTATCTTAACTATGAAAAAATATTCGAACTCATTAAAGCTGATAAAAAACTTAAAATAAAAACTTAAAGCTTATTTTTCAGACATTGGGTAGTGAAAAAATTTCGCAAAAAAAAAACTAAATAAGAAATTAATACTAAGTAAATAAACTGAAAAAATTGGGTTCAAAAACATAAACCTATAAAGTTTTTGAATCCAATTTTTACCGTGATTCCGCAATAAAGGGGTACTTTTAGGGGTTTATATTAATTCAGTCTTATCCAAAAAGTATATCATAAACATTAAACAAACTGTTTATACAATGTAAATATGCGATTTTAAAGTTCAGAAATACAAAAAGTGTTTTTTCACGATTAAAGGGATGGTTGCCATAAGAGTTGAAAAATTAATTAAATAATCATAAAATATGAAAAAAAAAACATTAAAACATTTATTTTATCGAATTAAACCCAATTAGTTAAGCCAGAATGGTTAAATTTGCATTTTTTCTATTTTCACTAAAAGGAGTGGATTTCACCCCTAAAATAAAAAAAGCGCAATACGAGCGTATGTCACTTTTAAAGTAGAGGGCTTAATGTACTTAATCCCAAATTTTCATCCAAATTGATGGAGGTTCAACGAAATCGGAGGTTGCACCTGATTTTTGCCTTCATTTACTGTACTAATTATTGTCGGTTAGGTGTGAACGAAATGTATGGAAAAATTGGAAATACAATAACCTGCGTAACGTTCGCTCACATTCGGCGCGGCGGCTCACAGTCGCGTCGGTTTGGTGTGAACACGGCCTTAATCTTTTGGTGCATTATTACTGTTACTAGATTACTCTATTATAGCAACTTTAAATATAGTTATGTTATATGTAATATCATTATTATGAAGGTAGGTATTTGCTTCTAAATATTATTTTTTTAGCTTATTTCTAACGGCATAGTACTTGGTACTACTAATATAATATATTCTGTGATAGTACTAAACTTTGAATCAAATATTATGATAAGAAAAATACTGTTTCGCTGCCTCTGAACTTTTAAACTGCTGAGCCGATTTTAGTGAAATTTATTAAGGAGAAGTTTACAGACAATATTTAGTATGCATAATATTTCAATTTTTACTCATATTATGTTAAACAAGTTAAGTTATTTTACAAAATTCCCAGCAATCTCTGAACTATAATAATTGAACCACATGATATTCTCACATATTATTGGCCAGCATGTTTTAAACTTCTTATCTTTCATCGACTATTTTTAGACCGCTTCAATTAACTTCAATTTAACCCTGCAACAGGCTGTGATATGTCGGTACGGTCAGCACGAACATCGATGAATATGTAGTAAGTAAAGTAATAGTCATGTATCAAACAATAATTTTTTCATGATTTTTTTATGATGTGTAAATCCTAGCGTTAATACAGGTTGTAAAAAGAATTGTTTTATTTCTGAACAACTTTAAAACAAACATTTTCAGAAAGTCTGCATGGTGCCTAGTGCCTACTGCCTACCATCGGTTCGGTAATTGGAGACTAACCCGGCGAGAAGAACCGGCGTACGAAAATCGCGTAACAAAACGGAGTGTTTATAATTTAGTAAACTATTGTACTATCAGAGAAGTAATTTGGTCGCGTTACGTCAAGCCCAGCCGATCGATCACAGCTAACATTGAATTGACATAAGCCGACCACATGACTTAGGTCCGCCATCTACATATAGGAATCAACTTCCCTGATAGTACCATACTATAAATTTTGTACCATATTCTAAACAACTGTATACTTCCTACTCCTTCTATCTTCTTCTGATTAATTTCTTTGCGGGTCCCATGATAGCTTTAGCACGTCCCTCTGGCTCCCTGTCAATCTTGGCGACACAGGAGAATATACAGCGGTGGGAATGTGTGGGTGGGCTTTGGCCCGTCAAAAAAATATTGTAACAAACATTAGCAGCATTTTCTTCACAACAAAATTATTACAAACGTTTTACTGGTGATGCATTTACTTCTAAAAGCGCAACAAAAATACAACTATCATAATGTCACAACAAATGCTGTTGTTTTGCTGTCGCTACAGTAACATTATTCACATGACACGGAGTCGCATGGGCAGTTAAACTGCGTTTATTTAGAGTAAAGTATAATAGATTCTTTATTGGCTGGCGGTTGTGGCAATTATGAGATTAGTTAGACCAACGGACAGACTGGAGACCATTCTATCTAGCAATATTTATCTAGATTCTAGACAGCGAAGAGGAAATGTTAATAAGATGCTTGTCGTATGATACAATTTCTACTATTAGAATGATACGTCACTCCCCCAACAGTCAATATTTTCATTCAGTCTGAAATGGCAACCAAAATATGGTATAAGTTATTACGTTTTTATCCGGGCGAAAAGAAAGACAAATAATAACAAGACATATTAATATGATTATACTTAAAATATAGTCTTTTCACTGTTGCTAGTTGCTGTGAGAGATGATCTGTAAGTAGTTGTCATAACTTGTTCCTGTCAAAAATTCGCTGCTTTTATTTTCGTCCGAAACTGAAATCGCTTTCGGTTTCGGGCTTTCGGCACTATCGCTTAAAATAAGTAAGTCCAGAACTCGTCAGTCCTTATAGAAATTAGTATCAAAATATGTTATATTTAGTACAGCTGGTAGCCCAGACTCAAATAAGCGTCTTCCGTATCCCCGTCATTATGTAATTGAACACAATGACTTCGGTCTAATATTATACGATACCAGAGATTCTGTGGGCGTACTCCGCTTGCGAACTGCTAAATATAAGGGTTTTCTTTTGCCTGCATACTTTCATACTAATGTTATGTGAAAGTGTGTGTGTAGTCTTACTTCTTCACGCTTAAAGGTCAATTCAGACCGCAACGCGACGCGCAGGTGCATTTCTAAAATATGGATTTGATAGATTTGCAAGACATCTCACGCAATTGAAAACTGTCAATTCAGTATAAACTAGCTATTTGACCAAGCTTTGCTCGGTATTCGATAAAACACGAATAAAATGACATTTTCTAAAAATGATTCCTAGCTAGATCGATTTATCGCCCCCGAAACCCCGAAACTAAATTTCATGAAAATCGTTGGAGCCGATTCCGAGATTAAAATTATATAGGTATAATTTATATATATACAACAATTGCTCGTTTAAAGATATAAGATTTAGAAATGTATCTGCGCGTCGCGTTGTGGTCTGAACTTACATTTGGTTTCTGCGCATTATTCGAATTTCGGTTTAAAGAAGTTGAATCACCTGATATGAAATGTTATGAGTATTTAATCCTTACGCACATGTGATTTTCCATATTTTCATCAAGCTGCTCCCTCACCGGGAGCATTCGCTTCTAATGTAACGTTACAGAGTCGAGCATTACTTACATCAGTGATGGAGGGGAGCCGAGCATTACAATGCGCACCTTGTAGTGATACAGCGCGTGATATCTTGATACATCTTGTAATATTAACTAGCTATGGAATGCTTATGAGTCGAATGTTACATTACACGCGAATGCTCGTCAGTCAGGGAGGTAGTACTTATTGTATTGCAATACTCAAAAACGAATGTATATTGTTACACTACACGTGAATGCTCCCGGTGAGGTTAAAAAAGTTGACATGTTATTAGAAAGGTGCTCCCCTTTCTAATAACATGTCAACTTTTCAAAGCGATAGAATAGAGCGTCTTACAGCATTTCATACATTTTCAGTTAATTCACCGTATGTGATCATGTCTTATAAAATACTTAGAGCTCTATAAAATAAATGTGCCATTAAAATGACGCTTTTAAGATTTATAGCTGCAGTGGATCTGTTACTTGTTCTCTATTTAGGGCAATAAGACAATGGAAAATAACACGATATCTGTCAATAGTAAATTACAAAACTCGTGACCAACGAGGTACCGCCGATATCGATAGTGTAGATATAAATGACATGTGCTATATTATGTCTATTTATAGTTGCAGTTAAATATTACAAAAATAAGGGTTATACGACAAAATGTTATGTAACTGAAACGTTAAAATGGCCCCAAACTACGTCCAAGTTTGGCCTTCCTATTATTTAATAGAATATGAATATTTATTCATTTCGATCTAATTGTAAAGAAGGCTATAATGCTGATAAATTAAGTGTTACGTTAACCCATCTCCAAGCGGTATGCTGTGGCTGCCGCATAACAATTGAAAATCTATTGTGTCTGCGATTCCCACGATCGAGGTATTAAATTAGCCATGAATTAAAAAAATACAGTGGTAGGCGAATTTGGTCGAAGTTTATCTTATTGTAGACGTTTAGACCTATTAAACTAACAACTGACTAGTCACTTTATATTATATAAAGTGACTAGTCACTTCATATTATAAACTTCGTACATAAGAAGATCCTTTAAAGTATCCCTAAATTATTATCACTTATTTTTGTTACACACCGTATAATTCCAGTTTAATATACATACTCGTATATCAATCAGTTTCAACTCCCAATTAATCAGTAGTCGCCACCTGTCATACGAGATTAGATTATTCTAAACAGTAAATACTATCACGACGAAGGCTCGAAACTGAAACGACAACAATTTATAGCCCGTAGGCCTATTACGGAGCGATAGAAATAGATGGCTTTTAAGTTTGCATAATTCACAATCCAGTATTGGGGAAATTTAGGGTACCTAATATAATAATGATTTCTATATGTTATATATGTTACCGCTAGAATGCGGAATACGATAATATGCACATTAACGAGGTAAACTGCAGATGTCCATAAACCATACGTTAAAGTGTGAAATTTAAATCAAAAAAGCTTATATTCGCACTTCACCTAGTTAGTTTGCATTGTAACGAATAGTACATTGTTAAATTGCGGAAGACAATTTATGACGGTCGGCCTTTGTGTTGTGGACTAAGTTCTAACCTAACCTAACCTACTGTTGGACTTTCTGGATTGTGTTTGTTTTTGTTTTGGTGGGGGGCTGCGCTTAGGAATTGCACTCTAGAAGTTCAACCTCAGATCTTCAGATCCATCATCAGTCATACCTAGAGACCAATGACCCTGAATATGGCACAACTAGCTTCAATTATCAAATTCAATCGTTAGTTAAAAAATATTATTTAGATTCGCTTTCTAACTGTCAATAGTATTATTAATATGACAATTCAGTCATCACAAATTACGTCAATTATCCTTCTCCTTTTTATTTTTATTTTTACTCACACAATATTGTATGTTCAGTAGATTATTATGAATAAGTATAGAATATTTATTAGTTTATAACATTTTAGTTATTATTTGTGTATTAGAATGTAAATGGCATATATATATTAGAATATATAAATTAGGTATAATATATTAGAATATAATTTAGTTGTTAAGTTTCATTACTTTTAGATTTTAGTGCACAGTATACCCTACATTAATTGTTATTGTACTCCTATACCAAAGGTTGCTTGGTAGAAATTGCTCAATAGCAATAAAGCCGCCTTTGTGTTCATATGTCCTGGTGAATGTATATTTAATTATTTGTTGTACTACAACTTTTTGAACGCAATAAAGTATATTCTATTCTATTCTATTCTATTCTATCAGTTGACGGAGCCCCGCTAGGCGGGGCTCCTATTTCTGTGTGTTGTGGTCTAAGTTCCAACCTAACCTAACCTACTTTTGGACTTTCTGGATTGTGTTTGTTTTTGTTGCTGCCGGCGCCTATTTGACAAACGATGTTTGCCAAATAGGCACCGGCAGCAATTTCGGCAACCGGCGCCGAAAATAATTCCATACAACTAAATATTTATTCAAACAAGAACAGGTTTTATGCAATTTACCGCATGCATGGTTGTTAGTCCGCAGATTACCTAGGTATTCTGTAGATTATCTCGATAATGTAAGAAGAGAATAAACTTTTTGCACTTTAACTGACTCACCCAGATAATCAGCAGAATACCTTGTTAATCTGCAGTCTAACTGGTTTACACACATTAGTGGTAACATATATATAAAACTTAAAGGTGACTGACTTACTGATTGACACAGTGATCTATCAACGCACAGCCCAAACCACTGGACGGATCGGGCTGAAATTTGGCATGCAGGTAGATGTTATGACGTACCTAGGCATCCGCTAAGAAAGGATTTTGAAAAATTCCAACCCCAAGGGGTTAAAATAGGGGATGAAAGTTTGTATATAATAATACTTCTTAACGAAACCGCAGGCAAAATATCGTTTCTAATAAAAACCTTCCGTTTAGTATTTGACAGTCCGTATTTTTAATTCAGACTTAGTTTAACGGCTTTGCTGATTGGTTAACTTTTTAACGTCAGACAATCAAAAACGCTATATATGATTAATTAATTAAATCTAGAAACTGGGCACTTAAATGAAGTAAATTAACACGTAGAGTAAGGTATTGTATTATTTATAGGTACAATATAAGTAAATATTACATTGATTTCGTAATGTGTCATAAAATCTCATAACTGTACCGAACACACTTTATTTATCGTTTTACAGTGCATCATAAACCATTAAAAGGTAATAAGTACAACTCGAAATTCATACCAGAGCGGGGCAGTACAATAAATTATTTATCAGAACGCGAATTCGCGACCAACATATGAGATTTCTTAATTATTCTTATCGAAGGTGCACCATTTTCTTAATTAAATTGATACATAAATAACAATATGTAACACCTATACGATTTTTGGGGATTTATTTTCAACCATCGTATATTAAGCAATAAGTTTATTTTTAAAAGGAACGAAAATTTAAAGACCACGTAGAGGCGAGCTACGAAAAAGCAAAAAATAAAAATTTTAATACCGACTTCCATGAAGGAGGTTCTACTTTTTAACCGACTTCCAAAAAACGAGGAGGTTATATGTTCGGCTGTGGATATTTTTATTTTATTTTTTTATTTTTGTATGTTCAACGATTACTCCGCCGTTTGTGAACCGATTTTCGAAATTTTTGTTTTGTTGTATTAGGTTTCACTCCAATTTGGTACCATGTTCACAAAAGTGGTGACCTGATGATGGGATCTATGAGTAATCGAGGGAACTCCTCGAAATTTATATGGAAACATATGGTGATTTTGGTTTTATGAGAAGCATCCTAAGCATATGCTACCAAAACGCAAGACCAAGGTATACTATGGTTCCGAAGATACTAAGAGAACTTCGGATTCCTTATAGATACAAGCTTGGGGGTTTAGGCGTTGTTTTAAGAACTGAAAGCATATGCTACTATACAAATTACATTCATCATCATCAACATTACCACGTCAGTGTCACCAATGTCACCAAAATTGAACATTACAAAATATTCGACCTTATCTCCAGAGCGTGAGGCACACATTTGACATTACTTCTTAGAAGTAAGTTGCCTCGATAATACAAGTAACATGCTAGAGTGCACGGCTGTCACACTTACCAATCGCGGCCACGGGCGGCCGTAGACTTCTCAAGCGATACTGTGTATTACAATAATAAAGATAAAGTTTAAAATCATATGACACTGAAAGCCTCGCCGCTGCTAAAATTCCGGTTTGGCGCGGCCCTACCACGTGTCCACTTCGATTTTTTTTTAAATGTATTGTTTGAAACTATCTGCAGCTGATATTATATTTTGTAAGTGTGACTGTTAACAAATTGTAATAAGATACGTAGAATAGTATACACTATACAGGTGTATTAGGGCCGATTCACACCGGAATGGCGGAGGCGAGGCGAGCAGTTTCAGTGTCATAATATGATTTTATACTTTATCTTCATTGTTGTAATACACATTATCGCTTGAGAAATCTACGGCCGCCCGTGGACGTTCGTGGCCTATTGCGGCCGCCGGCGGCGTCGATTTCTCAAGCGATACTATGTATTACAATAATGAAGATAAAGTTCAAAATCATATGACACTGAAACTGCTCGCCTCGCCTCTGCCATTCGGTGTGAATCGGCCATAATCTACGTATAGTACGCGATTATTTTACTAGGTAACTAAAAAGAGTGAAATTATTATTTTTAACAAAAAATTAAAACTGACTTCCAAGGTAAAAACAATAATAACATCCTTATAATTTGAACTAAAAAGTATTAAATAATTTTTCCTATCTTATGGTGCCTTTTTCCGAATTCAACTAAAACTCAACTATTTCTGTACTCAATCTTCATAATTTTGAAGTCGGTGCTAGTTACAAATGTTTCAAATATTCTGGCATCTGGATTCAGCTATATCTGGAACCGACTTCAAAATTATGAAGATTGAGTACAGAAATAGTTGAGTTTTAGCCGAATTCGGAAAAAGGCACCATAAGATAGAAAAAATTATTTAATACTTTTTAGTTCAAATTATAAGGATGTTATTATTGTTTTTACCTTGGAAGTCGGTTTTAATTTTTTGTTAAAAATAATAGTGACTGTAAATAGTTTTTTTAATTACCTTCTTAATATACAAATATTAAAGTTAAGTTTAAAAGGCTGCCAACTACCAAGCCTACCAACTTGCGCAAGTATATACAATAAAATCATACAATTTATCTTGCCTATAAATACTGCTTTATCGAAAAGACATTTAATCTAAATTGTAATTTCTTATTTATGTATTAACCGCCTCAAGACGTCAGCGGTTAAGAAGTTATATGTGATAAAGTTTATGTAAAGTAAATGGAAATCGAAGAATAAATCCGTTCGAATCCGTGTAAAGTGTACAATTAATTGCTCCCGTGGTCTTGCTCTGCGCTAAACTTGAATTAATAATGTAAGGTCGACAGGCAATTTTGTGCAATAATTTACTTTTAATACGCCTTCGCTGGTGTTTTGACGCGAGGCGTGGCTTGAGCCTTAATTGCGTACACACTTACCGCCAAACATATAGAAGCTACTAACATTTTAACCGATGCAAGCTGTCATGTAATTAATTTTGCGTTGTGACCAAGGCATCCAGCCTTCTCTAAACTCTAAAGGGTATACCTGCGCTGTACAATAGACAGAGTTTAAGAATTAATTATGAAAGTCTGGTAAAATAAACCGAAAAAAATAGATTTGAAGAAATCCTAACTGCTGACGTTTAGGTTAGGTCAAGCCGCAATTTTTATTTTAGTTTTTTTTTATTCAATAGCGTTTTATCACTTATCAACTCTTTGGGTGAAGTTTAAAATATTATTATAACGGTACTGTAAAAATACAAGAGAAACAAGAGGAAAATGAACACCCATCTTATTATATGATAAACTTATGAAAGATCGTCAAGTTTCAATCCTTTTCCACGGAATGCCGTCCCATAGTATGTACGCACATTAATTACTACAAAACCACACAAAACAAAGTATTAAGAGACATATAAAGGTAGTCGATTATACATCTGTCATATCGGAATATCTCAATGCGCCCCTTAGGCCTTATATGACAATAATGAGCTATGGATTTTTTGTTAATGGAATCGATTCCGAGAAAATAATTTTACGGTCCGAAACCGAAACGGGAATTAAGGAAATTGCTGAAAGTTTGTCTACTTTAGTAGTAAATGTTATAAAGTTTTTCCCTAAACTCCCAAGCGGCACCCGGCCTCATAACAATTGAAAATCTGTTGTGTCTGGCATTCCCACGATCGAAGTATAATAATAACCACAATTACAATTAAATTTTATTAGTCTCTTTATAACTCGTGAACGGCTGGACCGATTTGACTAACTTTAGTCTTGAAATGTTTGTGGTAGTCCAGGGTAGGATTTCTATTAGGAGGAAAGCGATACGAAGTTCACCGGATCATCTAGTAAACAAGAAAATAATAATAATAATATCATATTAGAAATACATTGTATTGGAAAAGACGCTTAAGACAAAGATTTAGGGCCTGTTTCACCGCTTCCTGATAAGGCTATCCACCACTTAACTTGACACATAGAGTATGGAGAATCTGTCAAATAAGCCTATCGGGCACCTTATCAGCGGTGAAACAGGCCCTAAACATTGTATAGCGTATTCATTGTGTAACTAGTATTTTACGAAGAAATTTTGGACAGCCTCACTCGCGTTGAACTTTTTTACTTACAAACTTTCAACACCCGTTTCATCCCTTCCAGAGTCTAACATTTTATACTTACTTTTAAATTTCGTAGTTCTTCATGATATTAAAACTTTAATTATTTTTAACAAAAAATTAAAACCGACTTCCAAGGTAAAAACAATATTAGTAGCATCCTTATGATATGAACTAAAAAGTATTAAATAATTTTTCCTATCTAATATGTAGTGCCTTTTCCCGAATTCGGCTAAACCTCAACTATTTCTGTACTCAATCTTCATAATTTTGAAGTCGGTACCAGATATAGCTGAATCTTTATTTCTTTGACAGGTTTCTGGCACCGACTTCAAAATTATGAAGATTGAGTACAGAAATAGTTGAGGTTGAGCCGAATTCGGGAAAAGGCACTACATATTAGATAGGAAAAATTATTTAATACTTTTTAGTTAATATTATAAGGATGCTATTAATATTGTTTTTACCTTGGAAGTCGGTTTTAATTTTTTGTTAAAAATAATAATTTCACTCTTTTTAGTTACCTAGTAGGTAAACTGTTAGTGCCAATTCAAATTGTATAAAAAAATAGTTTCATATTGTCTTCACTAGATGTCACTGAGGCGCTCCTGTGTCGCGCTATCGCTTGTACGTAGAAGTTTTATAAAGGTAGTTGTAACTTGTAACAGATTTCTGTTGTGTTGTTGAAAGTTTGTAAGCAACTGACAACTCAACAGTGAGCTTGCCGCTTGGTGTGAGCAGTGAGCATTGAATTGACAACATAAATCATAATATGATGAGTGGTAATTGATCTCGTATAATTGTTATTAAGTTGACCTCCGTCATAGTCCGCGAATTTATAAGTGGTCGTCGGTGGTACTGCGTATATTCTACGTATCATATTACAATTTGTTAAGACTGTTAAGAGCCATACGGCATACCCCAAGGCCCAAATATCAGGTAGATAGATACATTTAAACAATACATTTTAAAAAATCTAAGTGAACACGTGCTGAAAAATGCTCACAGCGCGGCATGCCGCATACCCTGACATTCCGGTTAGAACTTGAATACGACGACGTTGCCTCTGCGGCGCCGACCGCCGTGTATATTAAACAGCCTATAATTGGTGTTGTTATGTATATAATTATTATTATTGTATCCATACCTATGCCTTGTACTATTATCTATTTTGTGCCATGAGACATTGCAGGTGACCTTAACACGACGTGGTAATGATGATGATGACGATGATGATGATGATGAATTTGAATTGCATGGTAGCATATGCTTTCTGTTCTTAAAACAACGCCGAAACTCCCAAACGTGTATCTATAAAGAGTCAGGAGTTCTCTCAGCATCTTCGAAACCATGGTATACCTTGACCCAATATTTGATTTTTTGGTAGCATAATCTTAGTACACTTCACATAAAACCAAAATCACCATATGTTTCCATATAAATTTCGAGGAGTCCCCTCGATCACTCCTGGATCCCATCATCAGGTCACCACTTTTGTGAACATGGTACCAAATTGGAGTGAAACCTAATACAACAAAACAAAAATTTCGAAAATCGGTTCACAAACGGCGGAGTAATCGTTGAACATACAAAAATAAAAAAATAAAATAAAAATATCCACAGCCGAACATATAACCTCCTCGTTTTTTGGAAGTCGGTTAAAAACAGAAATCTCTCTGTTAGCTCTATCGTTTAACAATATCTTATCTTTTACGTTACATTTAAAGCATAATATTTTCCTCTTGTAACATAAAATAAACGTTCCAATAAACGATATAACAGCTGATATAAATCGCCATTTGTAATATTGTATTGTAATTTTATACACCGTTTCAGATATCTGCGTTACCACAAACATAAAATTCTAATATATTATGTTCGCTAGCCTACTTTTAGTTTATTATTATACCCCTATTTATAGCTGGTTTATTAATAAAATAATATTTATAGTTCTATTCGCATTGCGTTCAAGTTAATTATAAATTTTATTACATGTTCGCTTATGAATAGTTTTGTGGTTCACGTTTTCTTACATATGAATATTCTTGCTACTGTATTAAAGTGTATAGTGTTAAGCGTCAGGGTTTCTCAAACTTTCGGATCCACGAACCCCTGTTACAATTTCCAGGTAACAGCGAACCCCCTACTAACTAATGAAAACACATAAAGTGCCAAAAGAGTGCCGCGCGTACCTGCTAGTTAACAAGCCAACATTACGTGAATCTTGTCGCGAACCCCCTGCCGTCGAATGGCGAACCCCACTTTGAGAAACCTTGGTGTATACTGTATACTGATAACCACACATATTTCTGAGTACTTTCTCAGATAAGTGAGTAGGAGTATTTGATAGCTACGTCCTTTTAACGTATATCCGATCTACAGCCTTGCTTCTCTGTTTTTAAAAAGCATCTCTTCTGAAAAAATGTTTTAACGCTTGTATAAACTACGAGTATATCCGTCATATGGATTTAGGTGCTATAATATGTTGTAAAGCTAAATAACCGGTAGCGGATGATTACATTTAGGATACAGTTAAATATATTTTAGTTTAAGTGAGAGTATAGTTGTTTTAGGTTTAAGTGTTAACTAGACCACCGGGGATGCGTAAAAGCATTTCCCCTAAGTAAGGTATTAAGTAAGAGACTGTTACTCAATGGCTTACGGTTATTGATAAACATTCTCCTAATGTTATTTATTTATTTATTAATAAAGTACAACCACATCGCATACATTTTTTACATAAAACTAAAATAACAATTTGTATTATATCTAATGCATACGACAACTACGGTGTACATAGCATTAATAACAATAGGACGCAATAATGTTAGGACGCAGTAGGTGAAAACACATATCGCTTTTCATCCTAGGCCTAGTAGAAATTAAAAGGTATTTGTGATAATTTATAAGGGCTATACTTAAGCACTTTATTGATAAGTATCATAGCGTTGTAATTAGTGTAATAACGCTATCAACGTGTCCAACATTGTATAGAACAAGGTCTAGATAACAGTCGTTGTATACAATTTATCGAAGCTTTTAGCCGCTCCCTTAGGTTTAGCAATATTATGTAGTCATTTATATGTAACTCTTGTAAACTAGTTTGTCTTTATCATCCCTTCTAATAAAGTATTAAGTAGTAAAGACTTAAGTACGAGTATCTAACCATACGCAAAAAGAGTTCAACTGAAAAAAGATTAATATCGAAATCAGATGTTCCGGCAATATTATCTACACCCCTTTCTGCCATAGTTATTTCAAAATACTTTTAGTTCACTTTAGCCAGTATAATGATAAAAATTATAACATCACAATAACAATATTAATTATTGATATAAATTATAACAAAAATAGCAACATAAATACATCGACACTGATAGAAACAAACAAGCCCAATAACATATAGTATATAGGTATAGTCGCATATACAGCATACCATATGTACGTCTTAATCATAAAGTTAATTTACCTATCGGAATATAATATTATATAATAATATAATAATATAATTATATAATAATATAATATAATATTCCGATAGGTATATTACCTTTATGGTCTTAATACACTCACAGCCAAATTAGAAAGTTGCGCACTAAAGGTGCGCTCCAAAAACCTGACACATTTTTTGGTTACTTGTTAGTAGGTTTTACCCCTCGGATTTTTCTCATACCGGGCGCCTTATATATGAAAATCGATTCTTAAGGAGTAAACTCCAAAAATATAAAAAAGATAACACACAGTCATTTGTAACTAGTTAGACTAGCTGATGCCCTCTACTCAGATGCGAAGAAGTTTGTATATCGCGTGGGAACCGTACACTTTTAAACAGAAACTATCCTACATATGGGGCCAGGATTTAAGGTATTATTCTAAATATCAATTTTCACCTAAATTTGTTCAACGGTTTAAGTAACAGGCAAAAGACATAAATTACTTCAGACTTATAAAATTAGTGTTCAAAATAAATAAGGTACTATAGTACTGTGAAATTGATACTAAGCTATAAAACAGTTTTTACTACACTACAAGCTTTTTGGCACAAGAAGGATGTGCACTTCGCGATATGACCACCCGAAATACCCATTAAAATCAGATTTTTCAAGCAAAATCGTAAATTTTCTAAGTTAGGGTGTCTTTTCATACTTTATTATGCAATCAATTACAATAATTTACACTTTTTTAGTAACTGGATCGCAAAATCTTTAGCACATTACTTTGTTGTTACCGTCATAGTTATGAGGACTAGAAACTTTGTTTAATAAAAATATAATATTTATTTGTCCTTACGTAAATGAAAGAGTATCATAGATCAGAACACGATGCAGACAGATCTGGATGAAACACAGTTCATAGTAGACTACGCCAGTGTTAATAAAAAATCAGCTTCTAAGCTGATAACAGACGAGGTACGGAACCCTTAAAAAAGAGTTTCATTCACACAAAATAATAGGTTCTTTCTGGAGAAAATGTGCTATTCTGTGATGAGCGTTTATTTAAACCAGGCTAAAGCTGGATTTGTATGCAGCGGCAAAAACGCGCGGTTTGGCTCTATTTCAATAAATTACATGTATTTGTGATCTCGTTGTGCAGCGGCGAAACCGCGCGTTCACGCGGACGTTGTTTACTCCAGTCAACGATAAAATTATTATAGGGTCTTAACTTCTGCTGAGACCTGATGAATATCTTGAAAAAAAATATTTTTTTATTCAAGTCAAATAAATTACTCTTGTGCCAAATATGCCCGTAGTTTCTGTGTTATTTTTACAGTCGTTTATCTACAAGCACTTCGATTAGCGTCAAAAATTTAACCAACCGACATTGAAGAGATAAACTCTTGTCAAAGAACCGCAGAAATTGGGCACCAACCACGGAATGGAAGGTATAAGGAAAATCATCTAATTTTGACAGTCAACCACTAAGGATTTCTACGGGCAACCACTAACTACTAAGTATTTTCACAAGCCGCTAACAACATACGGAACCTGCGGAAAGTAATGATGGATGTTGCGAGCGAGCGTTTAGTCGAGGGGCGATAATTGGCACCGCGTGACGACTACAATGTGTGACATCAGTGTAATTATATGTCTTTGTTCAGCATGTGTCGTGTGACGTCACAGGTCATGTTGCCATATATACGACATGATCCGTACTGATAATATAATATGTACAGTTAGTTTTATATGGGTCCGCGCAACAGAGCGGTTTGGACGCTACAAAATGAGATTATAAGCGTAAAGCGACTTTTTTAAGGGCGAGGCGGCCAATTTTTGCTGATTTTGCAATTATTTTTCTCCGCCCTTTGTATTTAAAAAAAAAGTGTGTCAGCTCCGACGCACGACTGGAATTTACTTCTTAAGTACGAGTATCTAACCATACGCAAAAAGAGTTTATTCAACTGAAAAAAGATTAATATCATATGAAATCAGATGTTCCGGCAATATTATCTACACCCCTTTCTGCCATAGTTATTTCAAAATACTTTTAGTTTACTTTAGCCAGTATGATGATAAAAATTATAACTTCACAATAACAATATTAATTATTGATATTTATAACAAAAATAGCAATATAAATACATCGACACTGATAGAAACAAACAAGCCCAATAACATATAGTATATAGGTATAGTCGCCTATACAGCATACATTTTTTATTTTATTTTAATATTATTATTAAATATTAAAGTACACATAATATTATGACAAAAGACTGACAAAAATTCAACGAAAAACCAATTTTCTTTCTCTCGCAAAATTCTTTTGCATCATATCAGCAAAATTGGCGGCCTCACCCAAATACAGTTTTTCATACAATAATTGTGATTTCGTTGTGTAGCGCCTAAACCGCTCTGTATGTCGCGCGGACGCGTACAAATCGACCCTGAAAGTGTGACTGTTTTGACACAGTCATAGATGCGAGTATCGTACGTTTTAAGATAATCTACGTAGTAATCGGAATAAGAGTTCTATCCACAGACATACTATGATCTATGTCTGTGGTTCTGTCACAGTACCGTACTTCCCGCCATAAATGCACCTATAGGTCTACCAGAATCTGATGGCAAAAAGTGAGAAAATAAATTGACTCTAGCATTACCGGGGTAAAAGGAATAAAACATTTTCAACCTTTTTTATTCCTTTAGCGACTTATTTTGTGTGTGAAACATAAAATTATAAAAATTTATCCAATGATCAAGGATATTTTTTGAAAATCTGCTGTCAAAAATTGCCATCGGATTCTTGTAGACCTATACTGTACCTATTGGAACGAAATAAATATGAAAATCGATCTTGGAGCCTATTAAAATATAATGTTGTGTGTGAATAAATGTAATGTTATATAATTACTAGCTAACGCCCGCAACTCCGCTGCAACAAAATTCTTTTATCACGCGGGTAATATAAATACAGTTTTCCCGGATAAAAAGTTGTTTGGGCGTGAAAAAGAAACAATGTCACACTTTTGCATTTATAATATTAGTATATTATGTATTGATCTTTCTATTAATAACGATAACACCTTACCACGTAAAATAATTCAAGACGTGAGTGAAAGAATAAGGTAAGTAACATGAAAAAACTTCCCGTTTTTTTGCTTAAATGGAGGCTTTCGGGCCAAAAAAAATATTTGAAATAGAAAAACTATGAATTATATGTGTACATTACATATGTACATTAGCTAGGTTATGAAGTAGATAAGTTACTCTAAAGTAAAACGACCGTGTGGAGTTTTGACAGAGAACTACTTTATTGAAAAGAATAGTATCACAGATTATGACCACAAATAACGACATGACTACAGATAATCCAAAAGTTCACAGATAATGGCACACAGTAAATGACACTGACAATAAGTGATAATAATTATTATTTAAGATCAATTCAACAGTTACATGTTTTATTAAAACAATTAGGGGAAAAAATCGTTATTGTCCGAATGTTATGAAATGTTACTTGTTCGATTCTTCCACTCACGTCTTCAATTTAAGTTTAACTCGGGAACTACGAAGTTAAATCTCTTCGAGGTATCGCATGTAGAGTAATAGCTCTACATAGGATTCTAAACGTTTTTCGTTTACTATAAAAGCTTACTTTTGAATGTTTTTAATCGCACCCACTATCTATATTATATACAAATAATAAAATCGGCCAAGTGCGAGTTAGACTCGTGCACGAAGGGTTCCGTGCCATTATAGAGCAAAAATATTGTGTTTTTTGTATCTTATTCTTTTTTAAATTTTTAATTATTTTTAAAGTATAAGTACAATTGCGTATATTGGTATCGTTTCAAGTGTCTACCTTGCCATTATTGATATCGACCAATAAAGGCCAAAAAATATGTTAGGATTTGTGTACTAAATATTTAGTACTAATTACTTAATATTTAATAATTAAATAATAAATTAACCTTACCTTATAATAATTAACTACACAAACAAAACACTTGAACAAATCGACACAGATATTGTCTTTCCACTGCCCAACGCGATATCACGAGACGCGCGACTGACAAAACAGACACTAATATACTGACATGTACGATGTCGTGATGAGACGGAGTGACATGGGATGAAGTGACATAAGCATTGACATGGACATGACACGGGAAGATCAGTAGTGACGTAGTGAAGTAGACAAATCACAAAGGTTTTCATTAAATCATGTCATCCTTTGACCTTTCATTTTAAGAATTAATCATACAAACAAAAATAGTCCGATGTGCTAAATTAATATTATGATTTTACAGTCATTAATCTCATGCTTTAATCATTATAACCTGACGAATTATTGAACAATCAAAATTAGCTTTAAAACTTCAAGACACAAAAAAATCTCGCTCTAGCTTTTTATAGTATTTCTTACGATATCAGTTGATAATGGTTGGCAGTTCTATAGTTGTCGTATCAACTGCATTCAAACTGCACTTAAACTGCAATTTGCGGTTGGATTGCAGTTCGTCTGTATAGACCCTTAGGACCTACACAGACGGACCGCATTTCAACTGCAATCCAACCGCAAATTGCAGTTTAAATGCAGTTGACACGACTGCAATAGAACTGCAAACTAAACAGTTCACACGATTGCAAGCCGACTGCAACTGAACTGCAATCCGTCTGCGCGTTTGGTTTGCAGTTCTATTGCAGTCGTGTCAACTGCATTCAAACTGCAATTTGCAGTTGGATTGCAGTTGAAATGCGGTCCGTCTGTGTAGACCCTTAATGATCCGCGCTTTCCGATTGTTACAAATGGTGCATTGAAACGAGAATTGATGGATATCGTGTTTCTGACTACTGCCCATCGGCGGTGAACACAAAGTAATGATTGATGGTTGCCGATAAGGTCGAGCTACTGTTGCTGATTGTCACAATGATAAGCCACATCTGAAATTAATTGTTGTTAAATATGACTGCGAGTTTGTTTTATTATGTTTAAGGTGGTTCGTTTCCCATACAAAAAAAACAATCGACATTCATTAGCTAATTTCATACTATTACTGCATAAATTTATATGCAGTATGCACATCTATTTATTTTGCAATACCATTCCCGCGAAATATATTTAAAATAGATACTTTATTTCACACAGAAGTCACATTTTTATTGATTTTTTTTATAAAAAGTGATATTTGTGGCTTATGTCATATAACGAACCTTAATGACTTTGTTATAAAGTTACATTCGTTTATCGCATGCATCGTTACGGGAACGGGATAAAAAGTATCCTATGTCCTTTTCCGGGACTCAAAGTATCTTTATGGCAAAATCGATTCAGCGGTTTGGGCGTGAAGAGGTAACAGACAAACAGACACACTTTCGCATTTATAATATTAGTATGGATTAAAGTTATTACTTTTTACTTGTATTGCATACATAAGAAATACCAAAAGTCTGCTTACACGGCTAAGCTAAATAGGATGAAAATCGGTAAAACGTTAGATCTCCTTATCAATTTTCATCTTATTATCGCTCTAGCGGAACATTTTTGTCTTTTCTTTTCTTCCCGCAAAAATGCACTGTCTCCGCGAATTTATTGTCACATTAATCACATTTGTGAAGATGCGAGGATGACAATTGAAATTAATGGATGTAAGTATTCTACGAATATGAAACTTTATATTCGTAGAATACATGTCATTCTATTAAAGTTCTAATTATTGAGATGGTGCATTAATCTCACGCCTAAAGCCTCACAAGACATCAGCCATTTTTATCTCGAAAAAATATAAGATTTTCCCGTGTTTTCAAGTTTCTGCGCGGTCGAAGTTACAGTAAGTTAAGACTGTTCATTTTAGTAATTATTTAGTTTTAATTCGCCCCTAATTGCTGTTGTATGTTTAAATTGTATCATTTGACCTATACGTACCGCCGCTGACAACAAGAAATTATCATTAATTACTCTGTTGACATATTGATTAATGATTATTATTATCATTAAAATCATACAACGTTGAACGTTGTAGCGTAAATTTTTTGCAAAATTTCTAATTTCCTTAAATTTTCTCGTGTACGCTATTTTTTAAAAAGTTAGTCTCCAAAACATCTTCAAAGAATTAAAGTTTAGACTGTACGTTCGTCTTTTAACTAAAGGTATTTCTTCCACGAACTCCTTAGCAGTGAGTAAAACCTCATTGCGTTAGACCGAGGCCACTAACACCTCAGCTGTGCCCTGAAGGTCGGCCCTACAACGCTCGATCGAGCATGACTCCTTCCTATCGTGTTCAGGTATTTCAATGTCTAAAAAAAATTATAGGAAACGTTTTTCATCGCTTCATTGATGTTATATCTGTACTGCTACACTCGCGACGTTGCAGAGTCATCTAGCGGGAAGTAGCGAAACTGAAGCTTGCGTGCTAATACATAGATGTCGCTTTTACGTCTCAATTTTTTTTATTTAATATTTCAAAAGAATAAACAAATATAAATGAGAAAAATATTATGTAAGAAATAAAGAATCCTGACAACATATTAAACTTTATTCACAGCTTCTAAAATCTACAAAAAAAAAATTCTATGGAAGACCCATTTCGTCAATATATAATTTACGAAATGACTTTATTAAGATAAATTTTAATTATTAATCTTTATGTTAATAAAATAGATAAATAATAATTTTTCTTTCTCAAAAACCGTTATTTCATACACTAGAAAAAAGTTAAGGTGCCTTTGCTGATTTATATGAAACAACACATTTTTATAGCAGCTTTTCCCAAGTTTTAGCGTCAAGACTTAAAAAAAAAAATTATTTGTTTATATACAAGGTGTAACTAAACAAAGTACACTCTGAAACTAGCAGCGCTGAAAGGGCAAATTTATATTTTTAACTAGGTACTTATTGTATGGGATAACGCATCGCGCCGCTGTGGCGATTGCCCATACAAATATAATATGGCCACATGCGGCCCGCCGTCTGTTACCTTGTGGCCCGCGGAGCCGAGCACATTTTTTTGAAGTAAAAAAAGTTAATACTAAAATTACTTTATCATACTCGTACCTACTATAAAAAGCAAACAAACACTTTTCTTTTACTTTTAAAATAAAAGCTCTAACTAAGTTCTAATAGGAAAAATTAGTATCCGATTTTGACTGTGCGCAGACTTATCTGGCGCGCACTACGAGTATAGTTACATAACGGTGCGTCCACATTTGTATCATTTGCGCGATCAGATCACCGATCAGATCTCCGTCGCGATCATCGCGCCGTACCAAGTATGCGTGTCATAGTGTGGACGCCTATTAGATCATTCTGCCGATCATGCGAGTATTTGATACGGCATGTATTAGATACGTGGTTAATAGCGATCGGGGCGTATCACGATACGCGTATCATTTTGACA
The DNA here is from genome assembly GCA_905333045.1 of Lysandra bellargus. Lineage (NCBI taxonomy): Eukaryota > Metazoa > Arthropoda > Insecta > Lepidoptera > Lycaenidae > Lysandra > Lysandra bellargus. The sequence goes on along the minus strand of HG995351.1, from coordinate 7,781,544 downwards.
CGCTTCGATGATACGCGACGGAGATCTGATCGGGGATCTGATCGCGCAAATGATACAAATGTGGACGCACCCTTAAATTTGGTAATGGAGCCCGGGCCGCGGGGGTAAAATAATTCTATAGTCTGTCAAGAAAGTCATGACAGGCGGGAAAATTTTAAAATTAAATAAAAAATATGAGAACTTTATTAATTCGAGATAAAAATGTGCAAGGTGACAATATTTAAAATGCAATAAGCGTTCTCTGTGAAAATACAAAGAAAAAAATACACCTTATAAGCGTGATTACGTTTAGAAAATTATTTTCCCACCTGTCATGACTTTCTTGACGGACTATACTTACGAATTTTGGCCCAAGTTGGCCACCCTTGCCCTAAAGTATTATCATTTAGTTTTGTTACACCTTGTAGATAGAAGATATTCGTAGATAGTCTATACCTACTCTATACAGTCTAAATCATTAAATAGTATAGATAATACTATTTAATGATTCTCCCTCGTGTCCTGAGCATAACGGATCAATATTATACTCGTAATAATAATTAACAAACAACGAAATATAGGTCATCGCTATATTAGTGCAGATATTAACGTAATTATGTACAATTTTGCATTCACATACCTAAAGTATATAATATTAAGTATAGTATTATTTAATTGTAAATTATAATCCATACTGAACTAAGTACTAATATTGTTATGCGAATTAAGTGTGTCTATCAGTCTGTACCTCTTCACGGCTCACGCCCAAACCAATCAAACGATTTTGTTGAAATTTGGTATGGAGATATTTTAAATACCTAATACTTACATATCCCGGAAAGATGATCGGTTCCCGCACGATATGAATTTTGGCGCGATGGAGTTGCGGGCGTCATCCAAAACTTCCAAAAGTCATTTCAACCCGCCTATTTATAGAACAACAAGTTTAATTTTGCACATAAATTACCTGGTTGTCAAGTGTTATGCTAACAGTATTGTCTGTATTTACCGATCAGCCTACCAGATTACTCGTACCACTTGGTACAACTAATATATATTCTGTGGTACCACTATAAGGCTGCGTTTCCACCAGAACTGAGCGGAGCTGTGTTGCGAGGAATGTGATTTTGAAAACCAATAGAATTACATCATTGACATCACTTTGCACTGACATCGCTCAGCGCGGCGATGCTATTGGAAACGCAGCCTAATACTGCTTTCTTTCCACAAAAAAATATATCAAAATATGTGTAATATTGAGGTGTAACAAGTAATTAAAATAATACTCGTTTAGCATATTACAATATTCTTTTGTGAACAAAACAAAATAATAATTATTTGGTACATCAAACCAGGAGGAAAACCATTTAATTTATATCATGGTTTTATACTAGTACCTATTATAGAGCGGAAATGTTTGCAAGTTAGCTCAAATTAGACGCAGATAATGTAGAAACAATGGGGAAGGACAGCACTACTGAATGAGGTTTCCTTGGGATTTTATTTTTATAAGCAGTTATCATTTTATCCATACTTACTTACTTACTAATATTATAAATGCAAAAGTGTGTCTGTCTGTCTGTCCGTCTGTCTGTCTGTCTGTCTGTTACCTCTTCACGCCCAAACCGCTGAACCGATTTTGCTAAAATTTGGCATAGAGATACTTTGAGTCCCGGGAAAGGATATAGGATACTTTTTGTCCCGGAAAAATTTACGGTTCCAGCGCGATAAACGAGTTTTGGCGCAACGGAGTTGCGGGCGTCATCTAGTACACTATAAAATTACTTTCATTTAGAGAAAAAAAATAGTAGTACCTATGGTAGTACTTACTAAGTAATAATAACGTACCGTACATTTTAATTTCTATGAGACTACCATTTTACAGTTTTATTAAACTGGCACTGAGACAATATCGAAATTAATATAGCACACTCAAGGTACTGGGTGTACACGTTGATCTAAAATCTAAATTCGAATGGACTTGAATGGACTTAGATCAATGGAATGGAAATGGAAATAGAAACGATTTTGGGAACCGGTCCTGGCTTGAAATACGCCGAGTACGTTGGATCCACAGATCAAGATAGATACCGCATGTCGCTCCATTTGTATGAAAACGAGCGTGCCACTTTTTTCCTACCTACCGTGACGTACCGATGATAAGAAACGTACCCATTACCTAGCCAAACGTTTCTGTTTGAATTTATACAGCTCAATGCGTCATTTTTAGGCATTTAGGCATTTTTAAAATTCCGATTGACGTCCGATTCCGATAGCAGACTAAAGAACAGACTTTCGAAAGACGAGCATTGCTCGTCGCTTGGGAACGCGATATGACACGCGAAGTACATACACATGCGGTATTTATCTTGATCTATGTACGTGGTTGGCGCTATAATATCAAAGTAATAATTTTAATAATATGTACTAGATTAATTATTCGTTAATCGCGAGGGATTAATTAGTTAATCGCGCGGGAACCATAAATTTTCCCGGGATAAAAAGTATCCTAGGTACTTTCCCGGAACTGAATGTATCTCCATGCCAAATTTCAGCAAAATGGGTTTAGTGGTTTGGTCGTGAAGAGTCAACAGACAGACATACAGACACACTTTCACATTTATAATATTACTAGTATGGATTGCCACATTCAATCATATTTTTAGGCACTGCACACAAAATATTAGGCCATTAATACACCTTTACGAAAAACGTGTCACATTGAACTTTTGTTTCGGATACGGTTTCGGATAATATGCTTGTATTACATTAAAATATTTTTTCGGCGTTGTCTTTAAAACTGTTGTAGAAAGTAAGAGGTAACTAAATTGACGTACTACATAATACATTATTCCAAATAAAACTCCTAATATAAAAGAATTTTGTAGAAAATCAAATGCAAAGTAACTTTTCAATTAGTTTTTTCCCACACTAATTAGGCATGGGACAGGATATGAAACTAGTAATGAATACCGGTAATAAAATAGGGTGTAAGTGCCAAAATTTTCGAAACGTATTTTTACCGGAAATGTATTATATGTGCCATCGCCAATAATCTAAAATAAGCATTAAGTGACTAGCATACTTTTTGCTTGGTTTTTACATCTTTTAATAAAGGCGGAGGAGCGGGACGCATAGCACATTGTTATATAAAAGGGTTTAAGTCCCTGCCAACGTGCCGCCAATGTTGTGAAAATGGTGGACATAGCACCTGTTGTTGTTACCGGCGGCAAACCGGGAAGAGAAAGGCGTTAACGGAGCTATTTTAAATAGAATAGTATAAATAACGTTTTATTGCTTTCATTATTTTTACTTGATATTTTAATATGTTGACTCAAAAAATTGGTAACTTTGTTGTTTTTGGTTATTTACTTATGTAATATCACGTCACTATAGTCTTTGTGTGTCTAAAACTTTAAATGTCCAAAGTGCCAATTTACCGAAACAAACATTAGAACTTAGATCTCTATTTAAAACATAATGCATGGCACTTAGAGCCTTATTTAAGTTAGTTAGAATTGGAGTTAGGGTTTTCTATATATTGTCAATTAAAATGTAATTTTGTTGTAGTAATTGATAAGTAAAATACTTTGTTTTTTCTACACAAAGAGATTTTATCGTAGTATAAGTATTTCCCTCAAAAAAATAAACAAAATTTATTCCGAAGATGAGCCACTATTTTGATCAACAATTCCTCCACGTTTTGTTTTTGGCACTTACACCTTATTTTATTTCCGGTATTCTTTATTGTTTGTTCAAAATAATTAGTATCAAACATTTTAAAACTAAAAATCTGGGGGCACAGTAGTGCCCCAGCCAAGCTTTTTAGCAAAGGCACGGCCGTACCATACTTTTCTCGAAGCGGTTCGCAGCTATTTCACACCCCCTTTATCTTCGATGTTAACAAAGGTAGGGACTCAGAGTTTTGGTCACTAGGAGCAAGTATTAAAACTAGCTTAACCTCTAAATGATATGAAATTTCGATAAATAGTTTGATAGTTACGGATGTTCAAAGTTACTACATTTTGTCACTCACTGACTTATAGATCATCAAAATTCTAAGGTACTGTCGTGACCACCGCCGCTGTAAAGCAGCCGAAACGTCGGGTTTAATAAAAGTGCTCCGCGACAAAATCCGTAAGTGTTTAAACTTATAATATCATTATTTTTAACAAAAAAATAAAACCGACTCCCAATGTAAAAACAATCGTAATATGAACTAAAAAGTATTAAATAACTCTTACTCTTTAACAGTGCCTTTTTCAGAATTTGTCTAAATCTCAACTATTTCTGTACATACTACAGTCTTCATTATTTTGAAGTCGGTACCAGCTAATTTAATCGTGAGTTCAGTAATGTCAGAATATCTGAAACTTTTGGGACTGGTACCGACTTCAAAGTAATGAAGACTATGCAGTTATCTAAAGCCGCCTCCCCATATAGACGAACGCACTGCCAACGCGTTGGCCAACGCAAACGGCGGTGCGTTTGCAACGACGCTTGTGAGTAATCCACACATTGGAAAGTCATTCAGTATGCTTTGGATCGCGCCAATGTGCGGACGGATTCGAAATGGATGCTGAGTCACTAACAGCTGCAGCTGTATATTTATTCACAGCTTATAATTACATTATAATAATAATTATTACCTTATAATTATAATTATTATGATTAATATATACTTATTTATTTTTTATTAAATATTTAATTTATTTTGTTTTTAGTATATTAATTGTTAATAGCGACAACAGATATATAAGTACTTACACAATCTGTGAAAATTTCAGAAATCTAGCTGTAGCGGTTCTTGAGATACAGCCTGGAGACAGACAGACAGACAGATAGACAAACAGACAGACAGACGGACGGACAAAAAGGCAGACAGATATTGAAGTCTTAGGGATAGGGTCCCGTTTTTACCCTTTGGGTACGGAACCCTAAAAAACATCGTGAGTAAAATAGCATGTCCAAGAACCATATTTTTTAGCACTTTTGATATGATTTTTTTGTTCCACAGGAAGATTTACTCTGATAGTTAACTCAATAAATTTAAATGTTTACTCGATACTTATATTATTCGCTATTTCGTCAAGTTAGATGTTAATTCGCCACAAGAAGGAAACGTGCACTCTTCAGCGTTGCTCCGGGCGAACTGATCGCGCGGCCTATGTGTGGATGGAACGCAAGCCTTGCGACAAATTTCCTTTGATCATTCCGACACCGCGCGGCAAGCTCGCAAACGCGTTGGCCAACGTCTAAATACCTACCGCGAACTCGCGAACGCCTGTTCTACACATTGGACCGACGCGTTGGCCAACGCGTTCGCCTATTTGTAGTGCCGACATAAGTGATGCTGCGATTCCCAAGCTTTTATCTTTAAAGGTTCAGGAGTTCTGTTCAGTGCCTTTGGACCAAGAGACACCTTTGTATGAAATTTTTCTTATTCGTAATATATGTTTAACTTACTAGAAACAACATTTTAACCACTATGAGCGTTTTGATAAATTTCAAGGATTTCCCTTGATTGCTCATAGATCCCATCATCAGCTCACCACTTTCGTAATTGTTATACAAAATTAAGATTATATCCTATACAACAACACAAAAATTTCGAAAATCGGTCCACAAACAGTGAAATCATCGTCAAAAACATCTGCTTCGATGCAAAATATCACGAAAAGTACCAATAACCGGATCATAGTGTGATGATCATGGTATAATTATAGTTGTGATGATTATTACTTATGCTTTCAGTTGTTTAAACAACGCCAAAATCCCCGAACATGTACCTATAAGCATTCAAAAGTTCTGTTCGGCACCTTCGGATCCAGGGTATAACCTGGTGCGAAGTCTTACTTTTTGGTAGCATTTACCTCGAATGCTTCAGAAAAAAATGAAATGACTATATGTTTCCATACAAATTTCAAGGAGTCCCCTCGATTCCTCAAGGATCCCATCATCAGATCACCACTTTTGTGAACATGGTACCAAATTCGAGTTAAACCCTATACAAAACCAAAAGAATTTTGAAAATCGGACCACAAACGGCTGAGTAATCGAGGAACATACAAAAAAAAAAAAAAAGATACATACAGCCGAACGTATCACCTCCTCCTTTTTGGAAGTCGGTCAAAAATATATGAATATTAGTAATCGACTCAGAACTAACGAAGCCTCAAAAATAGTATAAAGAAGATAGAGAATGAGAACCAAACTAAGTACAGAAAAGTTATAACGTGACCTGAAAAGAAAAGAAACAAAAACCTTAAAAAAAGAAATGAAATCCCACCAAAACATGAAACGTAAAAGGAGCCAAGCAAAATATTGCATAGCTGTAGCCTGTAATACTTCTGTCGTAAAAAGTTTTCATATCACATTCAAGCCAAGCCTTCAACTTATTTTGTAATTTAAATCAACATTTAGTAAATGTATCAATAGATTTCTTTATTTTATAATTCTTATAGTGGCTTGGCAATGAGCACAAGAGAAACAAATGAAATATAAAACTGCATATTTGAAGGAGTTCATTTTACACAGACGGCAAGCATAGTGTTTTAGTATGTAACGACGCATGTGGCCGATGGTACCCAATATTACCCAATATATTATATTATTTCTCTAATGCTCATTGCCAAGCCACTATAATAATTATAAAATAAAGAAATCTATTGATACATTTACTAAATGTTGATTTAAATTACAAATTAAGTTGAAGGCTTGGCTTGAATGTGATCTGAAAACTTTTTACGACAGAAGTATTACAGGCTACACCTATGCAATATTTTGCTTGGCTCCTTTTACATTTCATGTTTTGGTGGGATAGAACTTCCCCAGGATTAAAGGGGCCATACACAAAACGTCTAGGTACTTAGGGTGGGTTGCGCCAGAGGCGTCATTAAAGTTAAAGTTATGGTCAAAGTTATGGTTATATGTATAAGGCTAATTTATCTTTAACCTTAACTTTGACCATGTCTGTTGCATTTTTTTTTTTGTTAAAGCTACAGTTAGGTACAGTATAAAATATGAATTATCCGTAAAATCGACAGGAAAAATATTTGTAATAACAACACTGTGTCCATTGTAAATTTTCACGAAAAACGGTTATGATTATCGTTAAATATGGCCAACCTTATCCAAAGATTTGACATTTTGCACAGTAGTTATAGTTAAAGTTACAGTTATAGTTAAAGTAAGTTGGTGCAAACCAACCCTCAGAAATGCTGCAATCTAACTCTAAGCACCTCAAATAAATCTGAATTTTTTTTTCACTTTCTATATTAAATTGACAGCATTTTTATCATTTACTTTTACAACAAATACTTACTAAAATTAATTACTTAAATAAACTATTTTGGACTGCAAAATACTGGTGTTTGGCTTTAGAATTTATTTTAGTATTTTATAGTAAAGTGTCTTTTACTTTAAGATTCCTATGTACGACGAATCGAAACAATCTATCACGTGAGGGGCCACCCTAAGTGCTTGTTAATACTTATATTTACATTGCTCATATTTTATACAGTAAGTAAAATAACGTTAAAACTTTTACGGATATTAACAGTTTTACATTTGCATTAACATGTCCAAACGACTTGCGCTAAGTGCATTGCGTAGTTAAAGTCATTACTAAATACTAGTATAGGTTTATCTGCAAAGTATGTTATAGCTTAAGTAAATGTTACTTTAAGCTTTAAGTAGCTGATATTTTTGTAAGCATTTGGAGACCTTTTTCCATTTCATAATTTTAAATATTATTATTAGCAATAGATTTCTTTAATGAGCATTATCTGTTATCTAACACAAGGCAATGAGTCTTCAGTATTTATCTCTTATCAACCAAGAGTTCCTTATCATTTCTACAACCCAAATTTTGGACAACCAAATAATTATCATAACACTAGTTTCATAACCTAAATCTTAATGCTTATTATTAAGTAAGACAAGATATTATCCCCGTAAACCAAGTATTTTTAAGTTATAAATTATGATTTATCTGTCGTACTATTAACCGAGTTCAACTCGATCTGTTAGGTAGTTGTTGTGTATTTTACGTTTCAAATTTAATATTATGTTTACCGCAGTAAGTACACTGCAAGTAACTTTCTTATGTTCAAGAGTTATTTCACAACACCATGCGAAGTAATAAAATTCTAATTCAACTAAGGAGTGCCTCCTTTTATGGCGTGCTCGAGTGTAAGCTAACACCTAAGTTATGATCATCGGCACATATTCTAGATTAACCAATAAGTTTATGAGGCAATATTTAAAATAAATAAAATAGAAAATTCAACTGAAATATAGGTACGGTTGTAAGTATTGTGTCTACTTTTATTGTGAATATACAATGCATAAGGTGATTGCAAATAATAATGCAGAAAATAGTGTATATGCATTCTATTGCTGTGCAAAATAGACGGAGTAAAATTATAAGGGTAGAAGTATCTCAAAATGTTTAATGAAATATACAAAACCGGCCAAGTGCGAGTTGGACTCGCCACTGAAGGGTTCCGCAGCAGAAATAAGATTTATTTCTATAAAATGAAAAGGTTTTTGATTTATTAGTTGATTTAATGAAAGTTAAATTAAGGTTTACCATTTATGACGTATAAAAAAAACTACTTGATAGATCTCGATCAAACCAATTTTCGTTGGTAGTTTTTATAGTAATGTACATCATATATTTTTTTTAGAATTATCGTGCCCCTACTTTAGAAGTTAGAGGGGGGACACACATTTTACAACTTTGGAAGAGTCTCTCTCGCAAACTATTCAGATTAGAAAAAAATGATATTAAAAACCTCAATATGATTTTTGAAGACCTATCCATAGATACCCCATATGCGTAGGTTAGACGAAAAAAAAATTTTTTTTGTTTCAGTTGAACCATACAATTTTTGTATCAAAATCATTTTTGTATCAAAATCTTAATGCGGTTCACAGACTACATCTACTCACCAAGTTTCAATAGTGTAGCTCTTATAGTTTCGGAGACAAGTGGCTGTGACATACGGACGGACAGACAGACAGACATGACGAATCTATAAGGGTTCCGTTTTTTGCCATTTTGGCTACGGAACCCTAAAAAAGAACGGTGATTGTGTTTAAAAGCATTCTGTAATCTTTCGGCGGCTTATTATGTCTATTTATACTCGGGTATAAATAGGTCTTTCGCGTTATAGGACTTGCTTACGAGCTAAGACTAAAGTTTAAACTAACTAACATGCGTATTATTTATTATTATTACATATAAATGTCAGTGTAAGTGTGTTTTGTATATTTCATGAATATTTTAGTACTAAGCATCGCTACTGATTCCTATATAACTAAATACACAATTATTACACATTGCATTGTATTAACTGTTTTGTTATTTTATTCAAATTTTATTGTTAGCCTTACCAATTACAATAAAATTTGAGGATATTTAAATTTAAAAAAACCTGTCATTTTTATTCTCATTAATAATATCATGTGCATTTTCCTATACTAAGTTGTGTAAGTCTTTAATATTTTCTATATTACAATATGGCATTGTGTATAAAATCGATTGTTTCTTTCTATAAACGAAATACGCCATTGTGTTCGATATAGGGATATCACTATAGTCTTGATTTCTTAACTATTTCGGATACGGCAATTTGCTAAGATAAGAAATGTAGTAATTTCCGAATGAAAGAGACAACTGTACATAACAATTTAAGGATACGAATTGTTCCCATTTCGTTCTACAATTTCACAGAAGTGTTGTGTAAACATCACCCGCATTTTATGAGAGATCGATGAGAAATGTATGCAGTAGATGCAGGTAAATAATCAATTTTATTGTAGGTCGAACAGCCGGCAATTACTAAGAAATAATTATAATAATTAATTATAATAAATAATTATAATAAATAATTATAATAAATAAGAAATAATTAATTTTGTAAAGACATACATTCTAAGAATAATTTAATTATTTAATTAATTAAAATTTAATACTTACGAATTATGATCTCAGCTGGGTAATGGGTTTACTAAAATTATTTTAATTAGGGTATTAGGGTATTTATGGGCCACTTTTATAGAGTTCGCTGTGAAAGAAGTAAGACTTTTGGTGATTCGTGTATAATTTTGCAATGTTAATATTAGTAGAAGAACGTCTATTACATTACTAATTACTATTTACCTAATACGTATTAAATAATAGCTATTATTACTATTATTAATACAAATACAGCATATTTATTGCCGACTTACGTGCTAAACGCGCTCGCAGTAATTAGCGATTAGAACCGTGTCATATTAATCTCTTAAGCCATTGTTTTATTACCTTGTACAGTTGACTATATTATTATGTTTCAATTATCGTATTTAATTTTAATATGAAAATTTTGCGTACCACAAAATTATATACCTTCGAAAACAAAATTTTCGAGAAGCCATGACCTAAACTCTAAAGTATAGTAAAATATTTCATATGCATCCGAAATATGTCCGAAATCCGATTTCGAATTGAAGCTCTAAGAAGAAATGAAGAAGTAAATATCGATTTTCTTTTTAATTTAGTTTGTTATCATTTTAAGCAATATTCCGCGAAATAAACCTCAACCTTTAAGTAAATGAGTGAGTGTACGCATAGGCATGCGTACAGCACCTCCCTCATCCCCCCCCATGCAAGAACCTGCAAACACCACCACCTCACAAGCATTATGTTGGAAAATCCGTGCAAGGTCCCTCACCACCATGCAGGTTGAAAACCTCTTTTTTATACGCGCGTTTCGCCCCAACACCGGAGTCCGGAGCATCCTTAGGATGTGAACTGAGTACTCTACAAACAACGTCCGTCAAGTGCTGCCACCGGCCAAGTAACCGCCTTTTATTTTCATTTTTTTTAATTTTTTAAACATAGGTATACGGTGTAAAAAAAGTAATAGAAACTTTCTATTACTTTTATGTTGAAGTTTTTTACACCGATTTTCCAGAATTCTGTAACATTTACCAGTCCTTTTCCTTTTATTCCTTTGATTCCTGCTATCCCACGGTAACCTATATACCAGCGATTTCTCCACTTAACTGTACGCATGTAAATGTGCGTATGACTAACAAGTTCTATAAATAGCTTCCCAGGGATGGTCAACGAGATAACACGTTAACTCGACTGTACAGTCAGAAAAATTACAACAAAAGAACTACATATTTCCAATTTTGAATAGTCTCTGAAAATAGCTACCACCTTTATTATACTACTAATAAACAAGAAATTTAAATTTAGAATAGAATAATAATTGACGGAAGATGGAACAAAATAAAAATGAATTAAAAAAAAAACAAATGAGAAGAAACACGTAATCAGAAATGATAAAAGTACGTAAGGCACATGATTTTTTTGCTGACTATATCTTTGTATGATATGTTACAAATATAGACTGCAGGGCAATCGCGCTAAATGTTTTCAACTGAACCGCAAATGAAACTCGGACGTTGATCGACTTTTGGAACGATTCGGTATCGCGCTAACGTTTTGACAGCCAGTTGAGACGTTACTGAACCTCAGCCCAATCGCAAACGCTGTCAAAACAAAAAGTTGGTACAAAGCTACTTCTACTCGCACGTTTCTGAAACGTTTCTTATTTTGGTGTGTTAAATTAACGAAAATCGATGGAAAAATATAACATAAGCTATAATCAAATTATAATATACGCTTATGTTTTACTTCAAAGCTCTTCAAAGGATTATTTGAGTTTGTTAAAAAGTGAATTGAACTTTGACATTACTTACATACTTCTTTACGTAAATGTTTTCTATGCCACAAAAAACTTTTGTCACAACTTCACAAGTCACTTCTCAACACGGCTTTTGTAAAATAAAGTAAAACAATATGAATACGTAAATTATAAACTCCAAGTAATAATCATCCACAAATCACAATAACTACTTGAAACAACTTCACTCGTGTCATATTCATTCGTAAATAAACAATTTGTCAATTGACCAATTAACGCATCGGAAAAAATGTGTTCATATTTAAACCAATCAAGATTAAATCAGAAGGGCGCTGATTGGTCCGCTGCAATGTCTGTCTAAAGGTCAAACGTTGCGAGTTCCATCTAAGGTTGAGTTACGGTTGGAAGTTGGAACGTTAGCACGATACTGAAAATTGTTCAGACGCAGCGGAACCGAACCGTAACTGAACCACAACCAAAGCAGATGTGAATCTGAATTGAAACGTTTAAAAATTACGCGATTGCCCTGAGGACGACAAAGTACCCGAGATTATTCACATCCGTCGATACTTCGGTTATTTTTAAAAATGCTTGTTTAACTATGAGATAATACAAGCCAGTAAGAAAATAAAAATAAGAGCTAGGAGCTACCTAAAAGATCATATTATTACTACGATAATTCCAATTTCATCTCAAAACCGTGGGAAAGTCAAGACGAACTAAAGTTTCTAAGATCTCAAAGAAAACGAGCGTTATAGCGAGCTGATTAGGTGTTGATCGGATTTTAATACTGAAGACAGCTTATCGGTACAGGTTATTGAGAAACTAGCCCAGCAAGTTAATGATAACAAGTTTGACTGGAGAAGCCTGGACTTATTTTTTTATCTAATTATAGAATTGAAAGTTTGTATTTATAAGCATTTCGTTCAGATTTAGAAACTGTATTTTTTTTATAATACCGTAGAAGTAAATTTTTATAATACCGTAATTGTAATTTTTTATAATACCGTAATTGTATTTTTTTTATAATACCGTAATTCAAACTGTATTTTTTTATAATAACCGCCCGTGGACATTCTCGACATCAGAAGAGTTAAGTTTTAGTTAAAAAACTTGCTAAAAATGAACAAGAAAAGTATGTCTAAATTAAATTCTAATAAAATACTAATTTTTAAACAGATTTTTTTTCTCCAATTGCAAATTTAATAAAATTCTAATGTATTTAAGCAAATACAATCATGTTTTTTTATAACAAAAAAATTAACAGGTGGCACTTGGCAAAGCCCGTCCTTATACCTAAGTACTATCAAGCCTTATATTATAATGTGTTATCTCAAAATCCCATTCGAGGAAAACGCAAGAGAACGTGTAAGATAAGCTATGGAACCAAACCTAAGGATTTGAGGAAATTAAGGTGTACCAAAAAAAGTTGATCCTAGACATAATGCTATAAAAGTATCTAGATAAGGTAATTTCATGGTAAGCGTGATATTACAAACCCGTAAGCCGAGCTAGCCCACGCATACCATTGATGAATAGGTTGCATTATAAGGCGCGTTTGGAATACACAATCACTTGCAAACAAATGCATCGAAGGTCATTTGTATACAGATATAAGCGTATTTATAGGCGAGTTATCTATAAATACAAAAGGTTAAGAGTTTAACGGAGTAACTGAATTAATATATGTATTAGTTATGCAGTATGCTGTTTGTAACGGTGTAATCTGATTTTAAGTGAATAAAATTCATTTTGACATTTTGTAACGGTACGTTTCAGTCGTTTCGGATACGGATAATACTGCTATCGCAATAGAAAGGAAATATCCCAATTAGAGGACTCATATTATACATCCCAAGTATTAGATATATCACTTTGTTTTGTTACATCCTGTATACCTTTACATCTATGCTTATCGAAACCATTGGATTAGTAGACCCAATGCAAATAAATCAATAATCAAACCTTTTCTTTTCATGATTTAAGCATAGAAGTATAAAAAAGGAGTACACTTTAATGATAGTACTAGTAGCTACTGGCTTACACAGCGTGTACCAGAAAAATATCGGTCTCCCAGGTACTAAGTAATATGTAAATATACCGCGTGCAACAGGTTTTGAACAGGTCTATGAACTGTTACTGCAGTTTTCTATGTATCGCCATCGTGAGATTGAATCTAACACTAGTTAGTTTAATATAAATATTAAATATAAAGTCAGTAAAACAATAAAAAAAAGATATGAAGCACGGTACAATTTCTGTGTAGTACCTACTCTATATCATCTAATAAGTATACGCGGTATGTTGTATGCTAAATTTATGAATCATCATCCCTAGGTTCTCGCATATATAACTGCGTATAATGGAAAACTTCTTTCCTACACGGGTTAAAGGTCTAATTATAAACTGTTTAATTTTAGTACACCTATTACAAACATTTAAATGTAACATTTACATTAAACATACATCTGTAAATTACATATTTAGCATCAAAGAACTATATAAACTAAACACGAGGAGTTTATCTTTTGAGATCAAATACATTTTGCATCTACTACTGATCAAATCACGAGTATTTATAAACAAATCTACCTTATAGTGTTAAAGTAGTTACCATATTATAGGTAGTATACCTAATACTAGCCCTGCGCACTTCCGTGCGCTTTGATAATAGAGTTCACTGTGAAAGTAGCAGCACTGTAAGAGTTACTTTTTATATTTTTGTATGGGGAAATTTACTGAACAAATTTGAAATTCCCCTTTTGGGTACGGAACCCTAAAAATGGGAAAAGACACTGATGATAATATATAATATATTAATTATATATTCGTATTTGAATACTATCCTTTTTTCGTATCCGAAAACAAGGATTGTTCATCAAGTCGAAATGGCAATTGGCATCGTTTTTTTTTTAATTTCGGATCCGGATCGCATTTTTTTTTCAATCACAAGTTGTCCATGTCTAAACTCTATTAATGAAAGTATATTTTTATTATTTGCAGCAGAGACGAAATATTTAGCCTATATAGTCACAAATGAAAATTAATAATAGTATTTTAAAAAGATAAAACCGACTTCAATATTGTACGTAAGTTGAGAATTAAAATTCCATATCTCAAAAAATACTGCACCGATTTTGATTAAACTTGCACTACTCCCTAAGTTGAACAATACCTAACAAAAAATAATTAAGTACTTAAATCGGACTTGTAGTTCCAGAGATATTTTTTTTTAACGGGCTTTGGCCCACCACACATTCCCACCATTGTATCTCCTGTGTCGCCAGGATCGACAGCGGTATCCAACCACGAAAACCCTTTGATATGATCTCAGGGAGCCCGAGGGACATGCTAAAACTGTTGGGACCCGCAACGAAATTAATCAGAAGAAAATAGGAGGAGTAGGAAGATTCCAATTTCCCTCCCCATAAAAGCGGGAGACAGCACAAAGTTGCAATGACCGAAAGTCAAAGAACTTAAGGGGGAGCACCACGGAAATAAGGTTAATAATTGTGACTCCTAAGCTAAAGCTAAGTTAATATTGGAGTTTATTGTGTTTGACTGTTGCCAATAATAATTGTGACAAAAACGCTTGAAGGCACGGAAGTTCCTAGCGCTGTCCACGAGATCACCGTAGTATGCGACTCCAGATGTACAGAATAGGTTGTTTAGCATAGTAGTTCTTTCGTCCTGCCAGAGACTGCACTCCCAGAGAACATGATGCGCGGTTTGTTCAAACATGTTGCCTTCGGTCGAGCACTCGCACATGGGTGATGCTACTAGTTTAAATCCGTAAAGTTTGGCCTTAAAATTTTCATGACCGGTCAGGAATTGAGAAACGCAGTGATCAATATCCATCCAATGTTTGGATAGCCGTTCACGAATATTAGGGAAAAAATTATAAAGGTGTCGCCCTTTGGTGGAACAGTCCCATCGTGACTGCCATTCGGAGATTAAGCTTTGCACAGAGTTTTCTAAAGGTTCACACAATCTTGCTATTTTAATTTTATCGCGAGCGCTTAAAAAGAACGGGTTGTCAATGTTTTTGTTATGATAGTACATTGTCGCACGACGCTGAATCTCAAGGTCAACGGGTAAAACTCCGGCTAACACAGGTAAGGCTTCGGTGCTTGTGGTCCTGTAAGCTTTGCATAAGAGTAGTTCCAGAGATATGCGACCACAAACATAAAAACATACATTACATACACTTTTGAAATATGGCACATTTGCTCATATTATGTAGACTAACCTAACATATACGAAAACTGGACAGTTCTGGGAATATTACATACATACGCGTCGAATTGATAACCTCCTTTTTTGAAGTCGGTTAAAAAAATTGAAACATAACACTTGTAAATAATGCATATTATGTCGCAGCCAACTGCTTTAAATAGCCGTTTAATCAAACAGCTAGCCCTTTGACTGAACAACGCCATTCAGTCACACCACACACGTCTAGCTTTTTCAAACGTTTAACACTACAGCAGATTCAAAAGCCGCCGTTAAATTTAATTACTTCAGCGCTCACCACCGCGGCGCTAGGTGCGTTTTGTTTACAATATTATAGCGTCAACTCGGTGGTTTGTGGTCAAGTATTAAGATATTTTTCGTAAATATACGTTACAAGAATTATTATTAAAGATACAGAAATTATGGGGGCACTTAATATGAGTGAATCAAAATTTAAACTAATATTCGAGGAGAAATTACGGGATTATGAAATGCATCACTAAGGTATTTTTATTGCAATTGTGTTCAAAATGAGTTGGAATACAATTAATCTGCTTGTTATCATTACGCTTGTGTAATAATAGCACTAAATTAATGGTCACCTTAGTTAATTTACCATTTAACCAGTTGACTAAGCGTCATCTAGATGTAGTGTTGAATGTTGCAGTCAACAAGTCGGCTCAACGACGTGTAGCCGTGTGATTGAATGGCGTTGTTCAGTCAAAGGGATAGCTGTTTGATCGAATGGCTTTTTTTACCAGTCGACTGCGACACATATAAGGACACTTTGTATACCAATTTTATAGTATAAACTTAGTAGCATACTGATGATTTATCAGTAATGATGCCAAAATAATAAATATAAGTGATTATTGGCTATATGCCCACATTTCCAGGTGGATTTAGCGCCGAAATAAATTATACCGTTGGTTTAAATTACGTATTTTGGTATCGGATACATAAAACGTAAGTGTAATTAAAATCAATTTGACGCGCATCCGAAATGGATTCTGTTTGCTTTGCGGTAAATTTCGAGCAAATGTTTTGAGAATTTCGAGATTATGTTAATGGGAAGCTTTTAATATATTTTAATTTATTAGTTTTTTATAGTAAACATTTTAGTTTGAACATTAATATTTGATAGTGAGAAAAGCTTAAGAAGCTTATTAAAAACCAGTTTTTCTTTAAATAAAAAATGTAAAGTATATTTTATAGGACTTCTCTGTGAAATTTTACGCAATTTCTTCTTTTTGTTCAAGATTACACATCGATCTTGCGAGGAAAGTCTTAGTGCCGTAACATTAGAACTTTGCGAATATTTGCGATTCATTACACATTTTCACAGAACCATCACGCGTACTTTCGTAACGTTCCGTTTTTTGCCAACGAGCAATGTTACACAAGACATTAATATTAATGGAGGTATGTGTGCGATAGTAATTCTACATGTTAAACGACAATTCGCATTTAGCGCAGTCCAAATGTGCTTACCTGAATTACAATTGTTTGACAAGGTACACGAATGCAAAAGTATTGTAAATTGGCATGTTTTCGCTATGAGTTATTGCTGTCTCCAACTTTGTTCGCGTGTATCGTGCGATCATAACAGACGCAGTTTTTTTATTTTACCAGTTAACATTTTTATATTTTTCTTCAAAACCTTCCACTTCAACGAGTGTTTCAAGACTAAAACTAGTGAAATCGGTTCAGAACTTCAGCCATTCTTGAGTATTAGAGAGACTAACAAAATTATTGAGAATTCATTTTTAATTATATTAGAAGACTAGAACGCCCGCAACTCCGTTGCGCCAAAAAAGTCGTTTATAGCGCGGGAACCGTACATTTTTTCGGGATAAATAATATCCTAAGTCCTTCCCGGGACTCAAAATATATCCATGTACCAAACCTTATCAAAGTCGGTTTAGCGGTTTAAGCCTGAATAAGTAACAGAGTAGCATGGCTCTCCCACGTACATAGGTACGTGGGAGAGCCATGCTTCGGCACGAATGCCACGTTCTCAGAGAAAACCGGCGTGAAACAGCGCTTGCGCTGTGTTTCGCTGAGTGAGTGAGTTTACCGGAGGCCCAACCCCTACCCTATTCACTTCCCTTCCCTTCCCATCCTTACCCTCCCCTATTACCCTATTCCCTCATAAAAGGCCGGCAACGCACTTGCAGCTCTTCTGATGCTGCGAGTGTCCATGGGCGACGGAAGCTGCTTTCCATCAGGTGACCCGTTTGTTCGTTTGCCCCCTTATTTCATAAAAAAAAGACAGACAGATACACTTTCGCATTTATAATATTAGTATGGAAGTATGGATTTATATAAGTCGGTCTACTATCATTCATCCAGCATGACTGTATTGGGATGGCAACACGGTATTTTCAGCTCAAAATTAACGGTAACAGTTTCATTCGGTAAGCGAGACAAAGTAAAGCAGAGTAAGTCATTAATTAAAAATAACGGTTACTGCTATTTGTTGTTCTATTTATAGAAACTGTTTACAATTCATATACATAGTACGAAAGATAACATTGTTCACGGAAGTTTAAACGTGTCGTTTTAAAATGTACTCCAGCGGCGGTATTCTCTATATAAAGTTTTCTAAAGCTTTACTTATTCAATTTTATAAAAAATATGTTTAATTTTTGTCTTTTACATTTTTTCTTCCAATAATAGCTTATCTTCTGCAGTAAAAAAAACGTTTTATACATTTCAGTAGTTTTGTGTGCTATGACAGTCATACATACTAATTTACAATTTTAACATAACATAACACAATTATTGTATTACATATTATGTTAAAATTATACACGGCTAAAACAATATTTCTAACACGCTATACAATTACAGTTTTTTTTTCGATAAACGTCTATTTTCATAGTTTCAGGATAGGTTTCATTATGTTTCATTATGTACGGTTAGTATGAATGCATGAATGAATTATGAATGCGCTAGTCATTCAATCGAATCGCAGATTGAACCAGATGACTGCGACATTTATATCTTAACAACACATTGGGTGAGTCTTATACGCGATGTCTTATTTATGTACTCTTTGTTCCTACGTAAGTAACATTTCACTATAAATAACTACTAAAATACTCATAAATATCTGCAGTATACATTGTGTTGGCCATACAATTGAATGTTTTCAATCTTTATTTACTAAACTATAAAAGACGCATTTTACAACAAAAAACGCATTTTAAATGTATTTTATAAGATTTCTACCTTTATTATTCGGTTTATATTAAAATATATAACGTTTTATAAACATTGAAGGTAAATATAAAATTAGAGTTTTTCCTCAACAGACTAAGGTCTACACTCTTTTAATATACTTAATTTATGTTCTAGGAAAATCTATAAAACTAAAAACTGAACTAAAACAAAAGCATAGTAGAGTCTTAGTAGAGTCTACAATTTATGTGTTTATAAAAATAATAAACAACATTCAGAACGTAGAGCGTCATAATTTAAAATTTTCATGACATTTTTGAACTTTGTTGTGTCGTACACGAGTACGAATGACAAAGCATCAACAGGCATCAAATTATTACATAAATCAATTTATTACATAAAAGTTCATATTAAATTTCTGCTATGAGCTATGACCATCTAATGTCATAAAAATTTAAATTGTCCTCGTTTCGAGGGCACATCTTTAACCATCTCCCCTAGCATTGAGATACTTGGCGTCAACATATCGAGCGAAGTCCAGTTCCGATATCATCTAGAGGGTAAGGCCAAATTAGCCTCGAAGAAGCTTGGTGTTCTTAACAGAGCGAGACAGTACTTCAGTCCGGACCAACGCCTACAACTCTACAAGGCGCAGGTTCGACCTCATATGGAATATTGTTCTCATCTCTGGGCAGGGGCGCCAAAATACCAACTGCTCCCTCTGGATCGTATCTAACGAAGGGCCGCTCGAATTGTTGACTGCCATAGTGTGTCAAACAGCTTGGACCCCTTGGAATTGCGCCGAGATGTAGCTTCACTCTGCATCCTCTATCGGTTGTATCACGGGGAGTGCTCTGAGGAATTGTTCGGAATCATACCACCTGCAACTTTTCGCCATCGTCCCACACGAAAAACATACCATCCTCATCACCTTGATGAGTGGCAGTCTTCCACGGTGCGTTTTTCGCGTAACTTTTTGCCGCGCACTGTAAAACTCTGAAATGAACTGTCACCAGCAGTTTTTCCGGACCTATACGACCTGCAAACCTTCAAGAAGAGAGCGTATTCCCTCTTAAAAGGCCGGCAACGCACCTGCAGCTCTTCTGATGTTGCGAGTGTCCATGGGCGACGGTAGTTGCTTACCATCAGGTGACCCGTTTGCTCGTTTGCCCCCTTATTTAATAAAAAAAATGGGTTTATTAATAGAACTGCCCTTGAATTCGTAATAAGCTGTATAATTTTTCCTTATTATAACGATACAAAATGTTATACATCACTTGAATCTTGATGCTGCTCGCAACTTTGTTGCTATTTATCGTGAAAATAGCACATTTCTCCGCATTAAAATAATCCTAGGTACTTTTATAGAACAGAAAATATCACCCTTTTTTTAAAAAACATGCTTTACCCCACCACACATTCCCACCGCTGTATCTCCTGTGTCGCCAGGACCGACAGCGGTATCCAACCACGAAAACCCTTTGATATGATCTCAGGGAGCCCGAGGGACAAGCTAAATCTGTCTTGGGACTTTGCAAATCCATTTCGCAAATCCGCATCCATCCAATTTTATATTTAAAACTAGCTGTCCCGGCAAACTTTGTTTTGCCATAATATAAAGTATTTCGCCCATATAATTTTATTAAAGTGACTAAATAAGTATGTCGCCATGGCAACGTCGATCGCTATCCCGTCGCAAAAAACAATGGTCGCCGTCAGTCTCAGGTTGTAATAATTTACTATTATTTATTCAACAAAATATGCACTTATCAATATATAAAGTACCCAGTAGCCGAATCTCAGACCTACTGAATATGCATATAAAATTTGGTAAAAATCAGTAAAGCCGTTTCGGAGGAGTTCGGGGACTAACATTGTGACACGAGAATTTTATATATAAGATAAAATATGATGGGTTAGAATTATTAAAATTTTCCTTCCCCATACGAAGCGGGAGACTGCACAAAGCTGCAATGACCGAAAGTCAAAGAACTAAAGGGGAAACACTACGGGAATAAATGTTGTCCATTCTATAATTATGTACATAATAATAATAATAAAACTGTGGAAATCAAAATTCTGCACATTATAGATATTGAAAAAAAATGACACCCCCCACTACATCGCTATAGAACCTGGAATTCGGAAATGCGGTTAGTTTTTTTGTCTGTCTGTCTGTCTGTCTGTCTATCTGTCTGTCGATATGTTTGTTCCAGCATCACACAAAAACGATTGATCCGATTTGAATGCGGTTTTTAACCGACTTCCAAAAAACGAGGAGGTTATATGTTCGGCTGTGGATATATATTTTTTTAATTTTTTTATTTTTGTATGTTCAACGATTACTCCGCCGTTTGTGAACCGATTTTCGAAATGTTTGTTTCGTTGTATTAGGTTTCACTCCAATTAGGTACCATGTTCACAAAAGTGGTGACCTGATGATGGGATCCATGAGTAATCGAGGGAACTCCTCGAAATTTATATGGAAACATATGGTGATTTTGGTTTTATGAGATTCTCAAGCGATACTATCTATTACAACAATGAAGGTAAAGTTTAAAATCATATGACACTGAAACTGCTCGCCTCACCTCTGCCATTCGGTGTAAATCGGCCCTAATCTACGTATAGTACGCGATGATTTTACTAGGTAACTAAAAAGAGTAAAATTATTATTTTTAACAAAAAATTAAAACCGACTTTCAAGGTAAAAACAATAATAACATCCTTAGAATATGAACTAAAAAGTATTAAATAATTTTTCCTATCTCATGGTGTCTTTTTCAGGATTCGGCTAAAACTCAACTATTTCTGTACTCAATCTTCATAATTTTGAAGTCGGTACCAGATATAGCTGAATCCAGATGCCAGAATATTTTAAACATTTGTAACTGGCACCGACTTCAAAATTATGAAGATTGAGTACAGAAATATTTGAGTTTTAGCCGAATTCGGAAAAAGGCACCATGAGATAGGAAAAATTATTTAATACTTTTTAGTTCATATTATAAGGATGTTATTATTGTTTTTACCTTGGAAGTCGGTTTTAATTTTTTGTTAAAAATAATCGCAGATATATTTGTGATACTTCCCACACTAATTAGCCCAAATGTTAATCTTCGATCTATTCTCGCTGGTCTATAGATCTCTATTAGCAGCTATAACCTAAATATGCATTGATACGTAACCTGTGTGGTTTGATTGTGTCTGACTAGACCGTATTACGTAAGCGCTCGAGAATGTATTTTATATTATTCATTAGTGAGTTATTATAGTGTATAAATTACATTTATTATGGTTGCAGGCTGCAGTTCTATAAAGGCTGCGTAAGATATTAAGATTGCTAAGCAATCCGAAGTGTTCGATTTTTAGATCTCTTTCGCGGGACGGGTCTGCACGGAGACAAGCTACTGGTAGATTTAAAGACAGTGCGTTATTGGTAGTTAACAAAATTGCACTAACCGTATAGTATCTCTTAACGTATAATTATTATAGTACATAGATAGATTTCGGAAGGAATAAAAGCAAAAATATTTTATTTCGAATATACTCTTTTCGGAACCTCGAAACTATCTAAGGCAGGGGTTCCCAAACTTTTTCAGCCTGCGGCGCACATACAAGTCAATATTTTGTACGCGGCGCGGCGCCCTACTTTACCTAGCTATTACAAAAATATACATTTATACTATACACCTTTAATGCTCTCTAATAATCTGCCTGCTTTGTATAATTCATAAGTACTATAATTTCATTTTATAGTGGTTATATGGATAATGATGGAGGATCGACTCACGTCGCGGCGCCCCTCTTGCCTTTCCGCGGCGCACCGCGCCGGGGCGCCGCGGCGCACAGTTTGGGAACCCCTGATCTAAGGTAATAATGGTCATTCTTTTATTGTGTCTGACAATTATTACTGTAACGCCACAGGGCCCACAGGCTGTGGCTGCTGCGTCCCACAAGTCACAACTCCTGTAACTTGCCTTCGACCGAATAATGTGTTCAAATTGCGTACAAATAAATTGCTTTGATATTTAATTAAAACAAACATAATAGTGAGCCCTAGAACATTTTTTTTTGTGATTAGTAACAAGCTAATTTTTTTCTAAGTAGCTTAATTTTGATAAGACAAATTACTTTTTTATCTGCGAAAAATCTTGAAAGTGGTAGGCTCTAACAGATTTCATACTTTGATTTGATGGTCCTAAAATATGGATTGTTCTATTTGTAGGACAATGTTACTCTTAAATTATTTAACTATTAACCTACCAATAAGTATACAAAAAATATGCTGGTCTGGATTCCGTTTTAGGGTTCTGTAATCAACAAAACTTGGTTGCCTACGGTACCCTAAAACGAAACCCCTTTTTTGTGCAGGGGAAACCCGTCATGGGTCCCCCGGGTTGGGGATGTGCCTCAGTTAGCTGAAGCGCCCCGGGGGTATGTGGGACTCTTATCTACTAAAATCACCTGCGCTTTGCTTTCAGCCGTATACGGAGGGATGTCCTGGATACAGATCCAAGCGTGGAGGGAATAGGACGCAGGACTCTTCCCTCCACGACTGGCCGGTCTACCTCAAAAGGGACCGGACTTCCACCAAAGTAAGGGAACGCTCCGGCAAACTGAAACGTTCCCCTCGGCGCCGGGACTAGCTAAGCCGGGCAGGTTCCCATCCTTGCCCGGAGCCCCGGATTAGACAGAAGTTTGGAGGTTCGCGTAACGACGCCTCCGCACTTCCGTCCTACGCCGGCGGAGCGGAACAGAGGATGGGTCATCCTCTCTGTCCGGCTCCGCGGCCTCTTTCTGCGAAAGGACGGTTTCGCAGAAAGAGACCGCCGCCTGCCATGCCTCATCGCTCGAGAGGTCCCAAGCACTGCCATGAGATCATGGCGCTGCACGGCCCAACGATCACACACCTCGAGGGTGTGCTGGGCCGTGTCCTCCGCAGCGCCGCACTCATGGCAGGCTGGCGTAGCCCTCCTGGCGACCTTACACAAGTACACACCGAAACATCCGTGTCCGGTGAGTACCTGTGTAAGGCGGAAGGTGAGGGGTTTTCTCTTGCGACGCATCCACGCCGCAAGAACTGGACGCAGAGCCTGAGCAGTACGTTGACCGTACTGGGCCTGCGCCAGGTCCTCACCCCACCTCCTCAACAGCCACTGCTCTCCTAGCCTTCGGACCCGCCGGAGCTCCTCCCATTGCACCCTAAAACGGAACCCTAACCAGCTAGTAGCATGGGTCCCCCGTCTGACTATAAATCAATTTCTTTAATAGTACCTACCTACTTAAATACATACAAAATTGCAAGCATGTATCCGCTATATACATAAATTCGGTGGGTATGTAATATGTATGCGTTACACGTGGCGTTATCTAACGTAACATACATTATTATTGTTATTCGATACGCGAATGGAGCTTGTGATCACTGATCACGTGGTCAACGAATATTTTGCATAACTGCATAATAATTACTCATGGTCATGATTTGGGTTACAATTTACAATACTTACAAATTACAATGCAAACGATTCTTTTTTTGATTCGATTAAAAGCTGTTAGGTTAAAAATGGTGATTTGTGAGAGACGAAGATTTACTTTAAATCATATTAAATCGATTTTATGTAATACTAGATGACGCCCACAAGTCCGTTGCACCAATTTTTTTTTTAATTAAATAAGCGGGCAAACGAGCAAACGGGTCACCTGATGGAAAGGAATTTCCGTCGCCCATGGACACTCGCAGCATCAGAAGACCTGCAGGTGCGTTGCCGGCCTTTTAAGAGGGAATAGGGGAGGGTTGGGATGGGAAGGGAATAGGGTAGGGAAGAAAAGGGAATAGGGTAGGCGATTGGGCCTCCGGGTGTTTATAGCGCGGAAACCGTAATTTTTTCCGGGGTATAAATTATTATCCTTTGTCCTTTCTCGGGACTCAAAAGTACATATTATCTCCAAACTAAATTTCAGCAAAAACCTTTGAAATCGTTTATAGTTTCGTGTTTCGTTTGTGTGTACACAGCTGTGATAATTTTGCATGATTTCTGAGTGGCATTTTAGTTTTCAAACTTCAAAGGGAGCCAAATATAAAATATTGTACTTACTCTTCAAAGAACGCATCAATTTTCTCCGTAGAAAGTAGAGACAAAACACATGCAACACACGGGCTCATAGAAAACATTGATTAAAAATGTAACAAATTATGAAAGCGGCTTTATCTTAATGAAAAACAAAATGAAAAGTTTAGGTAAGTATAGAAAAAAGAACAATAATAATCTTTTATTATATGGCAGTCACTTGCTACTTACATTGTTTCGAGATAGAGTTCACTGAAAGTAGCAGTACTGAAGGACGCATTTTTTTTCACTTTTGTATGGGCAAGGGCCCGAGCGTCACGAATTTCCCCATACAAAAGTGAAAAAAAATTTGATCTTTCAGCGCTGCTACTTTCACAGTGAACTCTCTACAAGGAACAGGTACACACCCTAAAGTATTATCACTTATTTTTATTACACCCTGTAGATACAATCTTATATCTTTAAACAGGCAATTCTTGTATATATATATGGAATCTCGGAATCTCGGAATCGGCTGCAACGATTTTCATGAAATTTAGTATATAGGGGGTTTCGGGGGCGATAAATCGATCTAGCTAGGAATCATTTTCATAAAATGTCATTTTATGTGTGTTTTTTGAATTTTTTGAATACCGAGCGAAGCTCGGTCATATAGCTAGTTACCTTGGATGTGACATACACAAATTATTATTGTTGTTACAAACCTCAGCCTTTGAAAACATTATTGTTAATTTTATAATTAAATATTTTGGCTTTGGCCTTAGTCCTTAGTCCTTACTAAATGTTGTATATTGTGTTATCTGTACTAGCTTCTAGTAAGTTTAGAATATATAACTGTTCTAGGTTACTAGTATACTAGCTCCTAGTAAGTTAGATACTGTCTTAGGTTACTACTATCTTTATTCTTGGCAGGCTACCAATAGGCTATCTTATACTTTTATAGGCAGGCTATCTACTATTCCAACTGGCATGTAAACTAGAAAATTAAAATGAAAAATTAGCCGCGGTACTATCCATAAATGTAGTAACAAGCCCGCTTCCTTTATAGGTAAATAGGTCGACCTCATTTAAACCAACTCGTATTTAAAACACGTTATGTAGAACATCATAGTTAAATAAACAATATAAGTACCAAATGTCACGGTTCTATAAATAGAATATTGATTGCCAAGTCGTTATCTTCGTCGGCCGAAAAGTTTGATGATACTCGTATTTTGTTTGACGTAATATTTTAATACATGAGTAATGTAATTCAAGACTTGGCGAAACCGCTGCTGCTATGAAACAAAATTGTTTCTAAATAAGACCAGAATTTAAGGCTTTCAAGAAGTTTCAGACCTCACTTCTATACTTTGACATCAGCCCCCCTAGCATACGCCAACGAGATATCTCGTGGATATCTCACTCTTGTGTGTAGTTATATTGTCGATAACTTCATAATGTCAAAATCATTTTTTGACATTATGTCGATAGATTTTGACGACAGAGAAAAAATGTATGTCATGTTAGGGTTAATAGAGATGAAGAGATAAGCCAGTTAACATCGAGAAAACGTGTAGACAAAATTTTCTCGTTGGCGTATGCTAGCACGGCTTAACGTAATGTAACCTAACCTAACCTTCATAACTCTAATATACAGAACCTACTTTTAATTAAGCTTTAGTTCACACTGAAACGAAATGAAACGGGGCACGACTAGGCAAAACATATTATTATTAAATGGAATGCACTATTGAAAATATGTCAAACAACGTTAACGACGCCAAGCGTAGTAACTGTCAAGTGTCAACAATTACAACGTTAGTAAATAATGCCAATATTTATTCTTTTTCGTTATAAGTTATAACTTATAAGGCATCGTAGCGTCACAACTCACATCACGTTATTTTTGCAATGAACCTTAATGTCCTGTAACAGGTAGAAACTGGGAATTAGTTAAATTCAATTGAAATTACCTAAATAATTACAGGCAGAGACTAGCTTACAGGTGTTTAAAAACGTCACTACAAAATTAATCATTTTAATACATAGCTTTCCGGTACCTACTTAGTTTTGTTTTGGCAGAATTCTTTCAATTATATTATGTATATATTTTAATACACTTTGCGAATAGTAAGACGTTCCGTTTTGCGATGTAGTACCCAATAAACATAAACATCTATCACTACGTGATCATAAGCTTTTAGTGTTAATATCGCGGCACTAAAAGCGCTTAGTGATGTATCGTTGTAATCTAAGTACTAAACATAAGTGCTCATGTGAGCTAGCACCAAAATTGTGTTGTTATCTATACTTATAACTTATCTATGCTAATATTATAAAGCGGAAGAGTTTGTTTGTTTGAACGCGCTAATCTCAGGAAATACTGGTCCGATTTGAAAAATTATTTCAGTGTTAGATAACCCATTTATCGAGGAAGGCTATATTTTAGACTAATATTCAGAGCAAAGAAATAGAGGAAAATGTGGAAAAAATGGGGAAAATTATATGAAATTGCTTATTATTTTAAGAACTACTAGATAATTTTTTAAGTTATTAACTACAAAATATTTAAATACTAAAAAAAAATTGAAGTTGAAATATTTTGTAGTAAATTTACTATTTATTAATATATTTTTTAGTGTTTTACTCTATTTTTTAGTGTTTAAATATTTAGTAGTAAATTTAGTTAAAAAAATTTATACACAAAAAAACTTTCTTTAGTGTTTAATTATTTTGAAGTTAATTTTTGTGCAGGAACCTAGGTAATTTCTATTTTAAGCTGAAAAATAATTCAAACATGTTAAATATTATCGTATGAGAAAATGGTATTACGTATGTATGAGAATTTCGAGGGTAGACCGGCCTCTTAAAGCCTTGTCGAGCTCTATAGTTACCGTTAAATAAGGCGTCCATTATTGACTACAATTTGTTCTCAACGTGGGCAAAATAAGTTTGGGAACCCCTGAACTAGACTCTAGGTTACTATTTAAGTTGAACCTATTAAAATAGCCAAGACCTAAAGAGCCTGTACAATGTACATGACGTCATACAGTAGGTTTCTAGGTAGGCTATCGATCAAGTATGTATAATAATTAATAATAATTATTGTATGTAACAAGGTGTAACAAAACTAAGTGATAAAACTTTAGGATTTGTATGAGACATGAGTCCCCCTGCACTGTACAGAGTTCGCTGTGAAAGTAGAAACGGCGAAAGAGTAACTTTTTAGGGTTCCGTACCCAAAGGGTAAAAACGGGACCCTATTACTGAGACTTCGATGTCTGTCCGTCTGTCTGTCTGTCTGTCTGTCTCCAGGCTGTATCTCAAGAACCGCTATAGCTAAACTTCTGAAATTTTCACAGATTGTATATTATCTGTTGCCGCTGTAACAAAATATAATAAAAATAAAATTAAGTTTATATTTAAGGGGGGCTCCCATACAAGGAACGTGGTTTTCTTGGCCTTTTTTGCTCGTAATCATTAATGATAACAGCTAGGCACTTGAAATTTTCACAAAATCCTTTATTATATTTGTGCTTGAATAATTAATAATAAAATTATAACAAAGTAAATATTTAAGGGGGGCTCTCATACAAAAAACACAATTTTTTGTCCACTTTCGCTCTATACCGGTACGGAACCCTTCGTGCGCGAGTCCGACATGCACTTGGCCGGTTTTTTATTTTTCTATGTGAAAATGCATCCTGTAGATAGCAATAATAATACAACAAAAACTTCCATTGTACCATAAAGCTCATCACAGTTATCTTAATTATGTTGTGAATGTCCAGCTACTTTCGATAATAATTTGTTAGATAATACAATATCCTAATCACCGAATTTGTTCGTTTCTCTCTCTCTCTCTGGGGGGTTATTATGACCTCTTATTTCCACCCAGTTTACGCCCTTAAAGTAGCTGGCTGTCCTTTTGGTATTATGATCTTTATTTTCCAGTCATTTTCCAGCCAGCCAGCGGTCACGTGACACAAAACGAGCACAAAACCATAGACAAAACACACTGCTCCATTGTGAACTGAGTAGTATTTTTCGTATTATGACCAATTATGAGTACCACAGAGTAATAACAACATTATCTGACATAAGTTAGCTTGCTCTTACGTCAAAAATAGCAATTCAATAAACGCCAAACAATATTAGCTTTTACTGAATGGTTTACAGTTTAGTAATTTTTTTAAGTGAAAACTTCTTTAGCGGCGTTGAGCACTTTTGTGGGATGGGTAAAAACTGTGAAACTCGCGTCAGATTTTCGTGTTGATCGAAAAACCATAGAAAAAGCGTAAGACGGTTGGAGAGTAGTGTTTTGTGTCGAACTCGAACGAAATGTACAGTCGGGGAAATAAGTTGTTTAGCAGAAATGTACAGTCGGGGAAAATTGTGCTAAGCAGAAATGTACAGTCGGGGAAATGAGTTGTTTAGCGGAAATGTACAGTCGGGGAAATGAGTTGTTTAGCAGAAATGTACAGTCGGAGAAATGCGTTGCTTAGCAGAAATGTACAGTCGGGGAAATGAGTTTTTTAGCAGAAATGTGCAGTCGGAGAAATGCGCTGTTTAGCAGAAATGTACAATCGGGGAAATGAGTTGTTTAGCAGAAATCGACTGTCGGGGAAATGAGTTGCTTAGCCGACCGTAGATTTCTGCTTACGGTATACCGTGTAATGGATGCCTATGGCCTATGATATTATATTATATTATAAAAAAGGCCATTGGACGGTAGGTTTTGCTGTCAGTTTTACCACAGTCATGACTGTGACTGATGGATAACCTACCGTGTGAGAGCGTGACTGACGGTTGCATGAAGCTGATTGATGAAAATCTGAATATTTTATTTGAAATTAGAAACGTATACCTTTGAACATTTTGGCTTTGACTGAAACTGAAGAGAATTGAGTGACCGTCTACTAATACCATTCGTTAGTCCATCAATCACCATCAGTCAAACATAATTCATGACTGACGGAATTGACTGACGCTTGCATGCCCGCGTAATGGATGCCTTATGGATGACACCCGTGATCGCGATAACACTATAATAACAATAGATTTCCAATAATCCACGATCGAATGATTAAAATGACTAAGAGCGTCTTATTAGCGGCAACTGACAAGTTAAGCGTGAGTAATCTGTCCCGAGTCCCAAAATATTATTGTTTTAAATACTATATAGTCTCACAAAAATTAAAAATACAAAATTATCATACGTAAAGTAGTACTTATAGGTTACTAGATGACGCACGCAACTCCGTTGCGCCAAAATTCGTTTATTGCGCAGGAACCGTAATTTTTCCGGGATAAAAAGTATTCTATGTCCTTTCCCGGGACTCAAGGTATCCCTATACCAAATTTCAGCAAAATCGGTTCAGCGGTTTGGGCGTGAAGAGGTAACAGACAGACAGACACACTTTCGCATTTATAATATTAGTATAAATATAAAGTATAATATAAAGTATAAAAAGTATATAAGTATAAGGTATATTAATATGGAAGTATGGATAACAATGTACGTAATGTAAAAATATAGCGGTTACTGGCCAATGGCCCTTCCATGCTAACGCGAACGGCCTGACTCAGAGATTAATTAATGATAACTTATTACTTCAATTTAATGAAGATTCTGACGTTAAAAGTAACTATGTTTATCATTAAATCTTCATTTAATTAATCCCTCGATCGCGGATTCTTGGAAATCTATTGTTTTTCTATTATTATCGTGGTCGGATTCGACCGCTTGGGGCTGACGGGTTAAAGTAGAGAATTAAAAAATGTATCTGAGTGGGGCCGTAATAGTTCAGCAAAAAGTATAATCGCGTTAAAAAGTGTTACAGTTTTGACAACAAAAATTTTTCATTTAAAATAGTTTGAATGATTTTTATACTAGCATACCAAGATTATAAAAAGGCGAAAAGACACTTCCAAAAATATTTTAATAGAAAAAAAAAACAAAAATGAAAAATACTGAGCTTTTTTTATGGTACGGTATTCTGTTTGTACTTTGTAGCACGGAATACGGATTTAAATATCAGTGGTTATAGCACAGAATATAATATATTGGTAGTACCAAGTTATAGTAGTGTCATGTGTCACACATTTAATATGTATAATAATCAGCGTTTCGATGATATTATTCATTAAAATTTGTAAGTGTAACATTTGTGGTCTGTAGCCTTTGTGGGTTTAGTTTAGTATTTTATATGTACATTTGAAAATATTCACGACCTTCAACTAAATCTTGATATAATTCGAGATTAAAGTTGGGTCTGTGCAAAGCGAATTGTGCGAGTAATATTAATGCTATGTGGTATGTACTTATGTTTTAAAATTATAATTTACAATACATATTTAATTTATTAGCATAATGTCTTTCTAAGAATTATGAGTAAGGCCACAAGACGGTAGCGGTAAGAACTAGTTTTAGTATGTTTGAGCAAACAAAGATATTATTTTTGTGAGGTGGAAAATGGAAATATACAATAATTGTTTTTCCAATTCACAGTTTTGCGCAATGACATGCAGACATCATGAATATGAATGCGGCACATATCTGGGACTCGGTGTAGGTATAATATCATTTGAGTTTAAAATGCTGATTATGCTGCCGTCGTATCTACTCAGCTATTTTTAGATTCTGCAATGTGATCACGACTTTGTTGCTAATGTAAATGACTATCAAGTCGGCGCTTACGCAGCATCACCGGCGTTCAAAACATTCACGCCATAACCTAAAAACTGTACAATCACCACTCACCGTGATCACACAGAAGAGTATAACGCGTATTCCGACACATTTTGATCACCTTGGTCCATAATTCACTAGTACTTTGCGATTGTTTGTAAAAACTTGTCACATTTTGACAGGTGACATGCGACGTCAACGCCACCTGCCCGCGTGGCCGGGGTCGACCGTCGATCCCGGTTGATGATGATTCGAGTTACGAGTATCACCACGGAACAGGGATAGCGGCGAACGCGGCTGGCATCGCGGCCAACGAACGGCTCCGGCCGTCAAGGTCACTGGAAGCTGCCCAGCGGTGCGCGACGGTGTGGACTAAAGGGCGCGCGCGGACGAGCGCCTGCCTCGCCGCCCGTATGGCAACTAAACTGTGCGCCGTGATGCGCCCAGCGCCGATAAGCGGTTTAAGATATAAATAAAAACTTCGCTTTGTGAATATGAATGAATGCGCAACTGCGTATTGTATCTTACTCGATATAAAACCAATTGAATCACCAAAATTACTTAATCTTTATCATAGCTTCGATACATTATAAATAAATAGAAACTGGTGCAGAAAAGTTTCCGAACTTTATAAAAGTTTGAAAACTTCACAAAAAGGATAATATTAGCATTTAGTCAGCACGAACAAAGGTTTAAAAAAATGCAGAAATATCGTTTTCTACTACTAGCAATAGCAGTTCTAGAGATAAAATCTAATCTAAAATGATATATGTAATTATATGTACTTTCATTAAATTAACTAGCCCAGGATTTGACCCCAAAAGGTGGTTTTAAAATTTAAAGCAAAATCAAAATTAGTTTACCTTTACACCATCTATAAAGCATAAAAAAATCCATCCCTAACTACTGTATTCTTTAAAAAACCTACATGTGAAGTTTTATGTTAATAATAATAATAATAATAAAAATATCTATGGACGCTTCACACCACGTCAGTCTGGCCCTGTGCTAAGTACCTGATGGACTTGTGTTACAGGTACCAGACAACGGAAATATATTTAATACTTTTATACTATACATATATTTAAGATTTTTATTATATGATACACATATTTAATACTCATCCATGACCCAGGAGCTTTATAAACTTTTTGTTCCATCGGCGGGACTCGAACCCGCGACCTCCGGCTTGAGCTTCTAACGCGCTCACCACTGCGCGGCGCCACGGAGGTCGTCGTCGTCGTCGTTGTTCGTAGCTGTTACAATTTCTGAACCTTTACATAATTACCTACATATTTGTCGTTGTAATATTCCGAAGGTAAAATCTTAAAAACATAATATGTAGGTACATATGTTATTATTTATAATATTAAATATATATAATTTTTATAAAAAATGATGTTTTTTTTCACCTTCCTAATTTTAAAAACTTGTTTTTCTACTTTCATGTAGGTAGCTGATGTACTTACCTATTAATTATTCTTAATATTACGCTACCAAAATTTCCGCTAATTATGATCAAAATTAGGTCATAATAATTCGCAATGAAATGTTGAAAAAAATTATTATAATTATTTATCTTATTATTTATCCGAAAATCACCTGCCTACCTTTGTAATACCTCGTCGTTTGTTTATTTTGGCTCCTACTATGCTGTGTGTTGTAACTTGTAAGTTGTTCCGCGTTATATTTATAGCGGGTGTTCAGTAAACAATATACCTAATAATTCTTACGAATAGAAGTAGCTGTTGGGTTGAAAATAAGATCTAGAAACAATTTAAAAAAACATTTATTGCCTATCATAAAACCTTACTTTTTCCAGTGGCTTAACTAATCAGCAATAGTTAAAATTGCAATATTAGCAAAAAAGACGGGAGCTATCACTGACATAGTATGTACTAGGAGCTATTGTTAAAATTAAACAATGCACACAAAAATAACAGTTCTTTGTTCTTTTTCGCACAAAAGCAAGTGTGAGTAGCTGTAAATTTGAAATATATTTTAGTCATAAAATAAAATAAAAATACATAATATTATAACATTATAATGTTCATTTCTAAAATTCCGCAAATATCAAATATGTAAGTACAATTAAAAGTAAAAAAAGGATAATATTTATTTTCTATTTTTGGAAAGTAATTTTTCTTTAGCTTAAAATGCTGTTTCTGCAGAGGGTAGGTGCTGATGTGCCTGTCAGCCCTCAAGCCGTGGCCGTGAGGATTTGAAAATTGGAATACGGAATAGGTAACATAAGACCCAGCACGGGAAGAGAAAGAAACTGGGGCATAAGCAGTGGGACAGTATTGGCTAGTGCTAATAAAAAAGTGAAATAAGTTATAAATAAAATATATTGACGAATGAGTCCACGCGAAATTATCCGTGCGCAAAAGCTTGGGCAGTGACTAGTGAGGTTATATCAATATTGACATATTTTATTAATATAAATAAATATTAACAAAAGAGCATAAAAGAGGAAATAAGTACAGCGTAGTACAAAGATTATAGATTAGAAATGAAATGTAACGTAAAAAAGGTTAGTAAAGTTTACGTGACTGATGGTGACTGTAAGATTTTATTGCATGGAAATATCCCAAATTTTATATTTTCAATTATCAAAATTTTAATATAAATAACAAAATATATTTGAATAGAATGTATGTACATTATTGCTTCTGTTTATTTTTAAGACGTCCTTTATTTCCAAAAAGCACTTTCGTGCACGCTTGTACCGCATGTCATAATATTATTTTGTAGACATCGACTACGATAACATGGCGCGCCCATCCAAAATTCAAAACGTTTGAAGTGCGTTGTCAAAACGTTTAAAGTGCGTTATCTTGCGCGGTCGGCTAGTTATGATTAGTTGATCAACAAATCTTGGTAATAAGTGACATTAACTGAAATATTACGTGTACTGTGATTGGTTAAATATTTACTACATACAAACTCTTTCATATGGATGTGACTACACACATTGAAACAGTCATTTGGAGGGGCGCGCCATGTTATCGTAGTTGATCTCTATTCTAATGCATTTATTTAATTTGTATTTTTTAAATAAGTTGTAATCTATGCAGGGACATTTATTTAAATTATACTATTTTGTTTTGTAAGTACGCGAATGATTTATAATTTTTAATAAATATTTTTTTCTTTAGAATATTGGCGAATAATAGAAACTTATTATTCGGGACTTAACGCGACTTATTCCCTTATTACTCGACGTTTTGGCCGTGTTGCAACGGCCGTGGTCACGAGTCACGACTCACGAGAGTCCCGAATAATAAGTTTCAATTATAATGCAATGCG
Organism: Lysandra bellargus; assembly: GCA_905333045.1. NCBI lineage: Eukaryota > Metazoa > Arthropoda > Insecta > Lepidoptera > Lycaenidae > Lysandra > Lysandra bellargus. The sequence continues at coordinate 7,746,388 of HG995351.1, read as the reverse complement.
AAAGTTTAAAAGTTCAATGGCGAATAATAATTAATAATAGTGGCGCAGGAGCGAGAACAGTGGAAGACTTCAGATGTAGACAGTGGATCCCAGCAGTGGGACACTATAGGCTAATTTAAAAAAAAAAACTAGAATATTACCCATCTTATAACGGGGCTTTTGCCAAGTATTTTGTAAACAAAATCGTTTAGATAAGTTATTTTTACCACTTTTTTAATATTCCTGTCTTTAAAAATGGTCTACTATCGAGTATCGACCTACCTGAGGCCGTAGAGTCTTGTTATTTTTATTTATTAAAGACGGACGGCGTCATCTAGTCTTTAAATAAAAATATCAGGACTTCACTTTACGACCTCAGGTTGACGCCCGCATTTCCGTTGCGCCAAAATTCGTTTATCGTGCGGAAACCGTACATTTTTCCGGGATGAAAAGTACCCTATGTCCTTCCCGGGACTCAAAGTACATCCATGCCAAATTTCAGCAGAATTGGTTCAGCGGTTCGAGCGTGAAGAGGTAACAGACAGATGGACAGACAGACAGACACACTTTCGCATTTGTATGGCGTATGGATAGTTTCCATTGTTTTGGGAAAAATAAATAAACTTACGAAGTGGTTTCAAAATTAAAATAATTCAATAATTGTATTTAAAATATAATACAATATTTTCCGCCGCTTTGTTTGGGGAAAAGAAAATCTTTGAAATAAGGTAACCTTCGATAAGGGTACACGAAGATATAGTTTTAAATTCTAATAGTTTATTGATGTCATGATGTGTATTAAATTAAGCCAGTGGTCCCCAACCTGTTTTTGTTTTTGAAACCAAGTTCCCTAATTTTTTTTATTTTTCATGCGGGCCGCAAACATTTTTGGTCTTGGTGTCGCGGGCCGCAACAAACATTTTTAGGTTTAAAAAATAACGTAATTTAAAATTAACGATTTACAAGTGAAAAGAGACTTTCACGTTGACTGTATAATATTTTGCCCGTGGGCGTGAATTTCAAAATGATTTAACATCACGCGGGCTACAAATAAAGTCCCAGTAGCCCGCATGCGGCCCGCGGACAAACAAATAAACAATCTAGATTGGCAGGTGCTTTATTATAATTTATTGCTTTCCGATTCAGATTTTTTACTATTAGAATATCATATAAATTACACCAATAAAATTAAATTCATATTTGGAAAGTTACAAAAAATACATCATCATCATCATCATATCAGCCTATATTCGTCCACTGACCACTGCTGGTGGACAAATATAGGCTATTTTATATTTAGATATTATTATCATTCACCGATTTTTTGTTAATATTTATTTAACATGAAAATTATTTCACACGTTACATTTTGAATAAGACGTACGTACCTATTAAGTATGTTTCTAGGAGAAATCGCCAATACCTTACCTATTTACCTACCCCTTTCATAATTAACTCCACAGTTTACCAATTAAAAAAAAACCTTTCATGCGACAAAGAAACAAGCGATACACCCTAAACTTTAGGGCCTAAAGTATTAAGGCGAAGTCAGCTGCCAATTCGACATCTTTGTGCAGTTTTCTAGGCGGCGGATGTATTTCATTGATTGGCACAAAAAATATATGTGATTTTTTATTATATTTGGAAAAGCTTGTCTAATTTATATACTAAAATAATGTACTCCTATCAGGTATAGTTCCTGAAAGATGCGACTTTCCAGCTGCCTGATTCACGATCGTCGGAAAGTTCTCACGTGAAAAGATCTCATATTCTGTCAGTATTACAGCGATTCACAAACTTTCCGCCGCGGGAATGAATCCGAAACCAAAGAGAATAATTGACACTAGTTTTTTTTTTGACAATAAGTGCTACGGCATATATAGCTACTCATTAAAAAAATACAAAACACTACTTACATTCGTGAAATCCAGTTAAAAAAACTTCGAAAAAAGTACACGTTATAGCAACACACACTAAATAACGCACAATAGCCGAAAACATACTAATCGCCCATAGTCTATATTGTAGTATTTTTCATTCAGAATGTAGCCAATATATCAAGGATCGTACGTCTAATGAAACTTCTTTATTCTCAGTATATAATTATACTGTATTATCTATGTTCTTTATTCCGTCAAGCCACATAAGGACACAGGTGACCGCGACAACAATAGTATACAAAAGCATTTCCAAGAATCCCCGATGGAAGGATTATACAATAGTAGTCTGTAAGTCAGCGAAAATATATGTTACATAATTGAATAAAAGAGCGCGGTAACCGGCTGCCTGCCGCTTGGGGCTTGAGTCTTGAGTGAATGGCGTACCGCGCAGTACAAAGTACAAATAGCGTGGCTGCCGACTGCCGCTTGGGGCTTGAGTGGAATTAAAACAAAAAATATTGTTTATGTGCCGACTGCCGAGTGACAATGACAATCTGTCAAATCTGTAAATCGTGTGTTAAGTTCCGATAAATCACAGAGTACTTTAATAAATTTATAAATCGGTAAATCTTGTTGTGTGAGAATACCTTTTATTTACGTGTAAAACAAACTTATTAATTTACTTTAAATTTTATATGAGTTTCTTTTGTTTTAAATTTGTTTTTCATTTAATATTAGTTTTTATTAGATATACTATGGAAGTTCCAGTGCAGTGGTGAGTATGACCTTGGAATTATAATGATATTATATACTTAAATAACTATTTAAAATTATTGTAAAAGCACAATAATGGTTTAACATAATACATAAGTATTAATCCTTCAAGCCCCATAAGGACACCGGTGACCGCGACAACAATTGAATACAATATCATTTCCAAGAATCCCCGATTGAAGGATTAATACAAAATTTAAAATTTATCATACTTATTTCTAAATCTTTAAGTACCGAATATTAATACATGTACCTACTGCATTTATGAATAAAAATATTTATTGTTCAATGAACACTTCCTAAAGATTTAACACATAATTATTACAGTACGACATTTATTTAATATTTTAAACAAGACACGACTAACTAAGTATTAATAATTGCTTTGTTTTATTCTTATCATTAAATTATTTCATCTAACAATATCCGCCATGACACGGTTCTCGAAGTGAAAAGATTTCACGAGTCTCGGAGGTGGCGGGAATATTCCGCGAAAACGACTCTAATCCTCGGATAATTTCCCGCCGTCGGATGTCAAACTCCCATCCGCGGTGAGATCTTTTCGAATCCGTGGCGGAAACTATTTCACTCATACAAAAGAAATGTCACTACTGTCAAAATGACAGCAAAATCGGAAAGTATTCACTTGTCATTTGCTTGAAAGTGAAATAGTTTCCGCCAGCGGGAAGATTCCACGCGGAATCGCTTAGTGCATCACCCCGCTGAAAGTCGCATCTTTCAGGAACTATATATATATATATATATATATATATATATATATATATATATATATATATATAATATATATACAGTTGTAATATCCAGCTTTATTAGTAGATAATATCAGCATAGTACGTTATAATTTGATTTTAGAGTAGGGCACACTTTTTTTAAATAAGTACCCTGCACTTCACACTTGCAGTTTGACACAGTTTGACATTTTTGACTCATGAAGGACACGCGTGTAACAAGGGCGGCGGATGCGGTCACATTGCCTTAGCAATGAGTATGATTCAGTGATTCGTTACAAGAATTACCTTTTTTTTCTTGAATATAGCGTCTACACTAAGCGATTCTTGTTTTTTTTATATCTAAAATTAGAGGGCAAATAAGCAAATCATTAAAAAGAATATACCGTCCCTCATGGGCACAGGCGGACACCAAAGACTTCTATTTAAACTCACGGATTTAAAAAAATACGGATGGAGCATTACACTATAAAGAGGTGAAGCATGAAAGGTACGACAATTTGGTCACAATTTCGTTTATTGTACACGTGACCGACACTCACACACGCAACTAGGTACTACAACCCGCTGTCATTGTACATAGAGTGACGGCGCCAATGACACGCACACATCCTACACGGGCGACCATTACTGTGCTTCACTCGGGATTAGACAAGGTTACATCCGTATTTTTTTAAATCCGTGTTTAAACTGAGGCTTAAATGGAAGTCTTTGGCGGACAAAGGCAACATCAGAAGAATTGCAAATCCGTTGCCGGCCTTTTAAGAGGGAATACACTCTCTTCTTGAAGGTTTACACTTTGTAGGTCGTAATATATTAAATAATAATGGTCCGGACTCCGGAGTTCATTTCAGAGTTTTGTTGTTTCCTCTTTTCAGAGTTCTACTTTAATTTGATCGTGGGAGAGGCATGCTTCGGCACGAATGGTCCGGCTCGACCGGAAAAATACCACGTTTTCACAGAAAACCGGCGTAAAACAGCGCTTGCGCTGTGTTTTGCCGAGTGAGTGAGCTTACCGGAGGCCCAATTCCTTACCCTATTCCCTTCCCTTCCCATCCCTACCCAGCCCTATTACCCTATTCCCTAGTAAAAGGCCGGCAACGCACCTGCAGCTCTTCTGATGCTGCGAGTGTCCATGGGCGACGGAAGTTGCTTTCCATCAGGTGACCCGTTTGCTCGTTTGCCCCCTTTTTTAATTAAAAAAAAAATCTAAGTTGTAATAACTGTAAACTCTACTAAAGTTATGTGTTTGTTGTATTCCTATAATACGTGGTTTACCGACTGTTCCTAGGTAGACTATCGTAAGCCACAAAATGGCAAATTTCGTTTTATTGCGAAAATGCATATGTATAATTATGTTAGATCTTTTAGGATCTTCAAGAAAAAATATTAAATTCTAAGTATAGTGTCTAAGTGCCTTTTTCGAAACGTAAACTGTAGTATGTTTTAAACACCTCCGACGTTATTTATTGTAAGTCTCTTAGCGATAGTCTACGCGGAATAATAGGGGAGCAGATGCCCGAATTCACAGATCGTATGTATCAGTTGCGATTGTCTACGTCGGATAAAGATTAACGTAAACTATAGTTTGTATTACTTACAATAGTTTACATTGGAACTTCTATTGAAAAATATATTGCAAGTGTAACTTACGATTTTGTTCGTTGGAATTTAAGTTATGATAAATATTTTATGTTAATTATACAATATTCTACTACGGAAACTATTATTTTTTATTTACGGTTTAGGCGTGAGGAGGCAATATGCCCAATATCCATTGACAAATAAACAAACACACTTTTGAATTTATGCAAATGTATGGATATATCGCCGCCCCCACCGAATAGTATCGTAAATGACTATTACTATAGAAGTGCTTTTATAACGGATTATTGCTTTTGAAGGCCTGGAATTGGCCTTGTGAATTTTTTTCATAGCGGTCGGACTGATAGTTTTTGAGATAGATATTTTGTAATAAGCATACATGTATTATTCGCCTACGCATACGCAACAAACTTTACGACGAACACTATAATAATAAAATATTACTAATTTCTAAATGACCAAACTAATATGGCAAACTGATATCGCGATCTTATTCCGGTACCAAAAAACAAAAGGCGGCTAAAACAGATGTCAGTCAGGACATTACCATATTATTCTGGTAAAAAGTACATTTCATATTTTTAGTAATTATATATTGCGATTTTATGTTCTAAAAGTAATAATGGTTATATTGTAGAATACTGTCTAAAGTGGACCTACATAAATGTAGTAATGCATCTCACGATAGTACTTTGCGTACATTGCGACAAGTGTTTACAGGTTGCGACAATTTGCTAATGCTTACATTAAAAAACCGGCCAAGTGCGAGTTGGACTCGCCCATGAATGGTTCCGCAGCAGCAATAAGAATTATTTCTATGAAATTATAAGGTTTTTGATTTATTTTAATATTTCATTTTTGATATAATGAAAGTTAAATTAAGGTTTATCAATTATGACGTATAAAAAAAACTAGTGGCTAGATCTCGTTCAAACGAATTTTCCTTGGTAGTTTTTATAGTAATGTACATCATATATATTTTTTAGAATTATCATGCCCCTACTTTAGAAGTAAGAGGGGGGGGGACACACATTTTGCCACTTTGGAAGAGTATCTCTCGCAAACTATTCAGGTTAGAAAAAAATGATATTAGAAACCTCAATATGATTTTTGAAGACCTATCCATAGATATCCCACACGCATAGGCCAGATGAAAAAAAAAAATTTTATTTCAGTTTTATCTACGGGGACCCCTAAAATTTTTAATAATTTTCAATTTTTGTATCAAAATCTTAATGAGGTTCACAGACTACATCTACTTACCAAGTTTCAATGGTATATAGCTCTCATAGTTTCGGATAAAAGTGACTGTGACATACGGACGGACAGACAGACAGACAGACAGACATGACGAATTTATAAGGGTTCCGTTTTTTGCCATTTTGGCTACGGAACCCTAAAAAGTACTATACATTGCTCTCGCTTTGTCGGCATATAAAAGAAAGTGATAGCCTTAACCTCGCTACGTGTTTCGAAGGTCAAGAAATAATAATTGTTTACATTATCTTTATTTGTGATTTTGTTTACGAAAGTGCGTAGCGTGCTTAGTAGTAGAGGAGGGGAAGAGGGGATTTGCAATGATAGAAATGGTAAGTTTTATATGAGAGAATGAGAATGAGGAATACATTGACTTAGATACTGATTCTGACGGCAACAAATCAAAACTGGGCGGCGCCCAAAAAATTTGGCACCTAATTCTTTAATTAGCGTGTATCTGGTTCACAGGAGCCATTGTTCGTATTAGTGGACCCATGTTATAGCGATAAAGAAATATAATTGATAACAGGCTTTAACAAAAATCAGCGACATGAAATTAATATACCTAGCGGTGTTTAAGATATTTTAGTTGATGCCCACAACTCCGTGGAGAAAAAAAATCGTTTGTCTCGTGGGGATCGGATAATAAAAGACGTAGGATTCTTCCTATCCCAGTATAAAAATGTCCTTTCCCAGGACTCCTAGTATCTTCATACCAAATGTCACGAAAATTGTTTGAGTGTAAAGAGGTAACGAACAGAGTTATATTTTTTATGAACAGAGATTATATATTGTGATAAATAATCTTAAGAGCCCGGGTTACAATCGAAATTCTCATACATACGTAATACCAAAATCATTTTGTCATACGAAAATATTTAACATGTTTGAGTTATTTTTCAGCTTAAAATGGTAATTACCTAGGTTCCTGAACAAAAATTAACTTCAAAATATTTAAATTCTGATTTTGGTATTACGTATGTATGAGAATTTCGAGGGTAACCCGGGCTCTTAAGTTATAAAGCTTGTCATATGAATTTTTTAAGAAGGTTACAAAATACTATTTATAATAAAATTCTCGGTACTGATGATACTTTGCTAGCCAATTAAGTTGATTACTTACTATATTTTAGCACTTTTTTGCACATTAACGGTATAAATCATGTCAACTAACAACCTACTTCTAAAATTTATAAAACAATTTTTAAAGGAATTTCACACTTTTTCAGAAAAGATAATTAATTGATAATTGATAATTATTTTCTCAAACATACTATAAATTCTGATTAGGCAATCCCCCTGTAAACTATGATATGTCTTACATACCATAAAAAACGTTAAAGTCCCCCGTATAGTATAGTAAGTAAACGTTACAATATTTTAAAAATGAGAAATTTCAACTGTGGTAAGTGTTAGTTACAATAATTTTCGTTATAGGTTTTCCAAAGAATAATATCGCAACAACAATTTCAGCTAAACCAAGCTAATAATATAGTATTTTATTGCATAAGTTAATACCTAACATTATTGTTGTTGCTCATGTCAAATTTTATAACAATCGGTTATAAACTGCGTGTGTACGGTAAATTATACGGCTATTGCTGAACCAAAGATTTCCTTTGGTAGGATTGGTCCTTATGGCCCAAGGATGGATTTAAGATGTAGAGCCACCGCGATTTTTGATGTTATTTTTTTTTAATTTTAGCAGCTTCTGCTCTGGAGGAAAATAGAGTATCAATCTGTATAGAGGCATTAATAATTATGGTACTATTCCAAGTTCGGTACCATATTCGGATGACTTAAGAATGCTTAATTCATTTTAGGACTCATATTTGCACGATAAAGATGTTAAACAACGTAAAAAGAAGAAGAAGAAGCATCATTTAAACGCGCTAATCTTAGTATGAGTCAGTAATTACTGGTCCGATTTGAAAAATTCTTACAGTGTTAGATAGCCCATTTATCAAGGAAGGCTATATTTTATTACGCTGAGACTAATATAAGCTAAGAAATAGAGGAAAATGTGGAAAAAATGGGGGAAATTATTTGAAAGGGCTTATTTTACAAACTACTGGAGTAATTTTTCTGTTATTTGGCACAGATAAAAAGTAGGAACGTGAAGGATCATAGGCTATTTATTGTGGACTAATTTGTCTGTGAAATATCTAATTTACGCGGGCGAAGCATCGCGGAACTTCTAGTAATATTATAAAGCTGAAGAGTTTGTTCGTTTGAACGCACTAATCTCAGGAGCTACTCATCCGATTTGAAAGAATCTTTCAGTGTTTGATAGCCTAATTATCGAGAAAGGCTATAGCTTATATTTTATCACGCTAAGACCAATAGGAGCAAAGATATAGAGGAAAATGTGAAAATAAATCTGAAGAGTTTGTTGGTTAGTTTGTTTGTTTGAACTCGCTAATCTCACGAACTACTGGCCCGATTTGAAAGAGTCTTTCAGTGTTTGATAGCCTATTTATTGAAGAAGGCTATAAGCTATATTTTATCACGCTAAGACCAATAAGAGCAAAGATACAGAGGAAAATAAAAAAAAAACGGGGAATATTATTTGAAAGGGCTAATATCTCACAGACTACTGGAGCAATTTTTATGTTATTTGACACGAATATAGAGGAAACTACGTGAGACATGAGTTATTTATTTGTGAAAAATATACGGTTTCCGTGAAATTTCAGATTTACGCGGACGAAGCCGCGCGGAACGTCTAGTATTATTAATACGTTTATTGCTCCATTTATGTCACCATGTCTTTGGCATGCAGAATAATGCGGCTATCAGCCTCCTTTTATTAATTAAGCCCTGTCAACAGCGTTTTCGTTGGTTGAAAATCACATATTCAAAATTTTTTATTTTATTTTTACTATGTTTTATCTAAATATTATTCCAAAATTGGCATTCAAACATTCGATTCAATCGAAAATGATACCAAACTCGACTATATACCTAAATCCCACGCAGTTATTGACCTCATACCTTGTTAAAGCTAAAAATCCCCCCCTCCCCCACCTGCATGAAATATTCAGGTGGCTCCACATCGTAAACCCATCTTAGGCATATAAAGATCAATCCTACCAAAGGAAATCTTTGGTTCAGCAAAAGCCGTATTCCTCGTTTTTTTGTCTTGTATGCACACGACTATTAAAAAGTGAAGTCGTGGTTCAAATTTGCAACTTCAAATGCTCCTCCTGTAAAGTTGTTTTTTTGATGTTACGATAGTCTACCTAGGAGCAGTCGACCTATACGTAATGTAAAATTGCTAGTATTATAATAATTTATAGCTGACATACCTAACTTCATTATCTATATCTATACATATTATAAAACAAAGTCGATTTTTTTTCCCTCATGTCCCTTTGTTCCCTTTAATCTTTAAAACTACGCAACGGATTTTGATGATTGTTTCAGTGTTAGATAGCCAATAATTTATCGAGGAAGGTTATAGACTATATTTTATCACGCTAAGACTAATAGGAGCGAAGAAATAGATGAAAATGGAGAAAAAACGGGGAAAATTATTTGAAAGGGCTAACTTGAACGCGCTAATCTCAGGAACTACTGGTCCGATTTGAAAAATTATTTTAGTGTTAGATAGCCCATTTATTGAGGAAGTCTATAGGCAATATTTTATCACGCTAAGACTAATAGGAGAATGTGAAAAAAACGGGGGAAATTATTTGAAAGGGCTTATCTCGCGAACTACTGGAGCAATTTTTATGTTATTTAGCACAGATAAGAAGTAGACCACGTGAAGGATCATAGGCTATCCATTTTAATCATTTTTTCAGTGGCTATATATTTTATACCCGTGCGACGCCAGGGCGGGTCGCTAGTAAGTTATGACATGAAGAAGTTGAAACTTGAAACCAGAAGAAACGGAGTATATTTAAGTAAACGCTTTAATACAATTTTATTACAGTCTGTTTATTTTCCAATTTAAGTCTAAAAATAAAGATTACAATTTTATTCCACGGTTTTAGTAACTTGGCAATCTGACTTATAAATTATAACTTTGCCAAAGTTAAAACCTAAGTTTTGGTATGAAGTTGAAGGTTTAAATCAAACAAAACTAAGCTTTTCAATTTTATTAAAAAATAAATTATTGTTGTACAACTTGCACCAATAACAACATAATTTTGGTTTTCAATCGTAACCGTAACTCGAAGCTTAGCTTAACAATATAAAATTATCTACAGGTGCAGATAGGCTACATTAAAATTAAAATACGTAGTGTATTTTGATATACAATAAAAACTAGATCAACAAAAGTATATTTATTGTAAGTATTGTAGAATTTTATTGTTTATCAAAATGGAACATTTCATCCACTCTAAAAGAGATTCATGCTTTGTACCGAACCCATATTGTGACCGTAGTTCACTCAAAGTAAATTCTATAGCATAAGCAAACTTATTGCAATATCAGATATTTTTATTTTGTTGTCATTGTATAAAAAATGTTTTGATCTTGATTCAAAAATTGTACAAAACGATAATGGAGTAAGTAGCCTATAAAGACGCGTTTACTCACGAATTTTTTGCAATGTTGCAGTTTAATGAAAAAAAAATACATTTTTCTATTTTACAATACTGAAAATAAAACACATCTATCTAAAACTGTATGATGGCAGGAATAAATTCTATTTTATAGGCGAGAAGGAAAATGAGTCTTATTTAAAATGTGCCAAACAAAATAACAAGATTTTTACAAATTGATAATGATCGCATGATTTTAAATCTATTTAATAAATACAATACGATTAATAATCTAATAGTGAGAATTATAATTAAGTTAACTTCCTCGTGTCGAAATTTGCCCGAAAATTTTAACGACTTCTGACACGTGACTCGCTACGTAAATATTCACCTATAAGCGCGTAACATTCCAATTAATGTAACGTAAAAAAACCTTTAAAGCAATTCACTATAATATTAATAGCATTTTCTACATTTTACTTAATAAATTCATATATTTTTAAATTATTTAAATTATGATATTACTCGCGCATGCCAAGAAAATATTTCCAAATAACTGTATTTATGTCGCTCACACATACGACGTAAGAAAGTGATAGCAACTCTTATTAATTTCATTTGTTTTAGGGTCGATTCAGACCGCAACGCGACGCGTAGATGCATTTCAAAAATTGGATGGATTTGACAGATTTGCAAGACGTTACACGCAATTGAAGTCTGAAGTCCATTTAGAAATGCATTTACACGTGGCGTTGCGGTCTGAACTGACCCTTACTCTACGTTATTTGCAAATTGTTTCTTTATCTGCACGTTCAATTTGTCATGATAATAACCAACGTAAGTTGTCAGTTGTAAGTTTTATATCAGTACATTTTGCTACCTATTTTTATATTACTTTGATGTCACATGTCAAACGATATAACTGACAGCGCTGTTTATCGCTTATGATAAAATCAACAAAATATCAAATCCCTATCAATAACAATATAAGTACGTCTAAGTTATTATCAATAGTTTAATTGACTACAAAAGAAACGCCAGTTTCTTTATTTATTGCGATTTTGATGCCTTACAGTAGATACCAGTATTTATAGTACAACCATAGTCAATTTTGTAATTTATTCTGTCATTTAAGTTTAGCTACAGTCAAGCTATTGAAACCATTATATACCTTGTTAAAACTATATAACGACAAACTAAATCTTTTATTTAATACTAAACCAGATGAAACAAGGAATCCGTGAATAAGGCGGCGAGGCATTATTTTTTCAATTGAAACAAAGTGGCTGATATTATACTATTACCTATAGTTATATCTAGTGCAAATTATAATAAACTGTTTTTGTTAACAATCACACACATTTAGACCGGACATTTCAAGTTGCCACTTTTTCATTAAGCCAGTCGAAAAAATAATCGTACTGCAGAATAAATGTAACTTTGTGTACAAGCCCTTACTGAAAATTCAGTTCAGCTTTCTATAGTTTTTTTTTTAATTTTTGAATACCAGTTTGTAGGCAGGTAAATGGCCAATCCAGGCGAGGATTTCGACCAAATAATAGTTCAAGTTTTCCTTAATTATTTGACTTGACAAATAATTGCAATAATTTTTGTTACGAGAAAAAACTAACGCCATCTATGTTTGGTCTAGTGAACTTCTGAGTGGCAGAAAAGACTGCCAATCTAAATTTGAAATTCCCTGCCCAAAAAGCATGTAAAGGTTTACAAATTCGCACAAACACGTGGACTTACAAATAATATTTACATGTGTTAGTGTTATTCTAATTGCTTGTACATGTCCTCGATTTGGGGCTTAAAATAGCTTCGTATTTCCGGCCGTTTCGCCTTCATCGTTGGTGTCAGGAGGCCGTTTTGTACTGAGAAGGGATCGGGGTGTAGGTAGATGTCTTTAACCTGAAAATGTAAAATTAGTAGTAGTTAGTAAGTTATATTCTTCTTCTTTTTAGGTACCATAATTCAGAAATAGTTTGGACCTACTGCTACAGTGAAGCTAGTAGTTGTCTTACAGCTGCTACTGTAAGCTGTCACTGGTCGACATCCAGAATCCGAAATAGATCAGTAAGGAGCATTTATTCTTAACTAGACATTGATTGCTACATCAAAAGATTTTTCGAGCTGATATAAAAGATCCTATGTCCGTTTCTGGACAGACAGACACACTTTTGCATTTATATGTTAATACGGAAGCGATCTCTAGAGCAGTTCCCAGTAACAATCTCACTAAAACCACATATTACAAAAAGTTACTAAGTATAACTTGCTTTTACTTTAATATCTTTTTTTACAGTAGGAAATGCGTTAAGCGTAAGCATTCTCGGCAGCCCAGGGGTAAAGGCCGCTGAGATATGTGGGACTCCCTAGGCGCTACGGTAAGAAAGAGCATCGGTTTACCTAGTAACTAAGGGCTCCCATCGCATCGCATCGTAATGTCATTATCATTATGAATTTGTCGCAAATATTTGCGATTCGCAGTTAAAACCCACCGGTGCTCCTTATTGCTGGGCTACCGGACCCGCCTGAGGTAAAACTGCAGCGGCCCAGTTAACTTTAATACCTGTTCAAAAGTCTTCAAGCCCGCGTTCCGTCCCCACTGCAGCATGTCCTCCATGATGACCTTCTTGACCTGCGGGTTCTCGCACAGCGCCGACAGTGTGCCCTTAATGCCTTTCTCCAGCGCCCAGCACTTGATCACGTCCACGTCCGGCACCACCACTGCCACTACACACGACTGAGAAAAAAAATTACGCATATAATATGCTATTTTGACAAAAATGTCACAAAACACTTCCTGATAACAAAAATGCATATTCTACATACAGTAGTTCTTGTAATCGGTTTCTAGAGCCACATAAAAATATGCTCAAGATTAAAGAACAAGAAGAAAAAGAAATAGGAGCTTTTATTACCTTTAAAGATTCGCCATGTACGAAGACCTGATCAACGTACTGACTCCTTATGTAAATGTTCTCAATTTTCTCCGGAACTATGTACTCTCCTTGTGACAGCTTGAAGATGTGTTTTCTCCTGTCAATAATCTTCAGTGTACCATTCTGAAAACACAAACAATTGCTTGTTTAGTAAAAGTTTTTTTGACTTCATAATCATCTTTTAATTTAATTCGTTACCCAAAAAAATATCAACAAAATTGTTTTTATATCATTTTAATAAGACTTCTCAATTACGGTAGTGAATATATGATTTTCAAGCACTTATTCCACTTTATAAATTTATTTTATAATTTTAATGTTTTACACGACCGACCGGTTTCGACAAAATCATCATCAAACCTATATATTTATTACCGTGAAACATGAATTTCTATCAAGAAGTTAGACATAAGTTACAGTACATTCAATATCATTTATACTTTTCAATTAGCCTTTTATATTATAATATATTTTATCATCTTATTTCTTACACTACCTATCAGATCTTTCAGCTCTTTCCATAGCTTACTTAAAATTTCAACTGTTTCCACTACTTACCGGCAGCCACTTCCCCACGTCTCCCGTGTGGTGCCATCCATCCTGGTCTATCACCTCCCTCGTCTTCTCCATCTCTTTGAAGTACCCCTTGAACACATTGGCTCCCTGCACGCACACCTCCCCCTGGTTCTGTGCCGCATAATACTCCATTTCTGGAACGTCTACAAGCTGAAAACAGTGAAGGAAAATGTTTGAGATATTGTGATTTGCATCATTAATTCTTCGGCATTTATCTCTGTTTTAATAATATTTTATGTCACACATTTTCCAAAAACTCTAATGATAGAATTAATAATTCTTAGACCACTTCAACCATCCTATTTTGTCACATTTCTTGCGCTTTCTCCAATATGTTTTGCATAGTCAATAGTTGCTTCATGTTCTGTGGGTTTTGTCAGTATTTCCATTTATCGAAGTCTAGAACTATTATTGATTATGCTTCAAGATAAATTCAACCATCGTACTTGTCTTTTTCAGTCGTTGAAACCTGTATTGTATTCTTTATTTATAATTATTTAATCATACCTTCACTTTACAACAAGCGACGGGAGGCCCAACGTGTTCTGGCACGTGATCGCCCTGCACCGTCAGCGTCACCGGCGCCGTGCACTCTGTCTGACCGTAACCCTCCACGATCTGAAGAGGAAAATGAAGATCTAAATATATTTAACCCGCTATGAGGTTGAGTACTATAAGAGAAGTTGATTTATAGGCAGATACCGGACCTGTAGCCTATAGAGCTATTTTAGATGTCTAAAGTGTCAAAAATCTGATATATCAGATTGATATCGGGGATAACAATTGGTCGCGTTGGTCTGTCAACTGCCAATGAATCAATTTCTTCGATGGTACATGAGCGTTTCTCAAATGTACTAATTTTTTTAGAAAATATTATAAAATAAAAAATTGTTTGAATATTACTGATTTTTTTTTATTTTAAGATATGGGTAAATGTCTATAAAATTTGAAATAGTTTTCAGAAATAAAATGTTTATAAATAGCAAAATCTATTATTAACTATTATACTATTTCCTATTTTGTTACCTTTACTAGATTACGTAAAAGATGAAAATAGCTTATTTTCGTAGCTCTCCCCAATATTGCCCGATTAGAATGTCACACGTGTGACTTTAGGGGAGGGGGACAGGCTTGCCCCTCATTGCTTATCTCCAAACCAACTAGCAACAGACTAGTTATAGCCACGATTAAACTACCATGCTTAGACCCTTTCGAAAAAAAAAAATGTTGAATTGTGTTATTAGAAATTTTATTTGATTAAATGGGATAGTAAAACAAAATTTAGTTTGTTTTTAAAATATACGTTACCACTCAGAAGTAACAAAAAAGGAAGTAACAAAAAAAGTTAAATAAACTTTTCAACTTGTATACGCCTACAACTAAAACTAATACTCGTTTATGATATGACGATTATTGACTCACAAAATAAAAATTGGGAGCTTTAATAGATAGAAAGGCGAAATAATAATATTATGAGAGCTTACCTGCGTTTCTTGGGTAACAAAGACTGGATTTTTTTTGGACCACTACGCTAATAGACAACCTTCTGTTCACGCACGTGGAACGTAAAAGAAATATCAAAACGTAAATAAGATGGATACCAAGCTTAACAATTTTGCTACAATACTAAAACATATTTATACCAAAATAGACTCCAAAATTTTAAAATCTATGGTCACAAAAAAGGAATTTCAAAGAGGAACTTTTTCCGCGATACAATAAAAACATTATTTATTAAATAAATTTGTTCTAATACGACCAAATATTCTTTTTAAATGATTTACGGTCTTGCAGCCCTAAATAAATACATAAGTTGTTTCAAAAATTTCCGCAAGGCCTTACAAATACAATCAATTGTTTGGGAAGCTATGAAATTGGGACACTTCACTTTTCATACAACTAGATTAGACCGATTTTCAAAATATTTTTATAGTCAATAATTTATTAATATAATTCTAATTTGTAGATGTTTTTTAGTGAATTTATTTAACTTACTACGTATATAATTTAATAGAAATGGGTAATGGTCTATGTTATTTATAGAAAAAAATATTTTAAAATGTGGGACAAAGATTTAGATAGAAAGTACAAATTTTTTGAGAAACGTTCACATCCTTATTTATCTGTGAATCTGAAATCAAACGTTTATTTTCGTCATGGGTTTAATAAAATTTGAACGGAGTAGGCAGTTTTTTCATATAAAATGGGAAGTGTAGACGTAAAGAGAAAAAGAAAATAATTAGCTGCTAATGCTTAGTAGCTAAACATTACTGTAATAAAAGTCTCAATAATATTTCTTAGTTCCTCTAAAGATTAACCTTATTATTCATACTCCTAAGCCACACTGAAACAATTCATCTGTTCTTAGAAGAGGTAACCATGAGGCATAGCATATAAATCATATTATTATGAGCCATGAAAACAAACAACGGCCAAGCGTTTTGTCAGTTATTATTATCTTTGTACAAATAAATCTTACATCCAAAATAAACAGTGAACCGCTGACGAAATTCAATGATAATGTAGGAATATTACGCGCGACGGTAGTAAAATATATTTAAAGGAAATGGCTGTCATATTTTGTCAGTCTTTCCGACTTTTGGGGAAAACATGAACTATTTGGAATAAACGCACACAATAATTATGCATTTTTTAGTAAAATTAAGTGCAAAAGGCTTCCTACTCTGCTTACATAATAATAAATAAAATAATATCTATGGACACTTCACACCACGTCAGTCTGGCCCTGTGGTAAGTACCTAAAGGACTTGTGTTACAGGTACCAGACAACGGAAATTATGATACACATATTTAATACTTCAGTCGGAATTTCCAGGAATTGCTATTGTATTCTATTGTTGTCGCGATCACCGGTGCTCGCGCGGGGCCTGAAGGATTAATACACATCCATGACCCAGGAACTTCAAAAACTTTTTGTTCCGTCGCGTCGGCGGGATTCGAACCCGCAACCTCCGGCTTGAGCTACCAACGCGCTCACCACTGAGCCACTGAGGTTGTCAAATAATTATAAAATAATTATAAAATATTATGTAGATTGGCTTTGTTAAAAGCAGAGTTTCTTGATTCTAACAAAGGGTCTGATTATACCAGCGAAGAAATTGATTTATAGGACCCACGTCATTTGGCCGGGTTATATCAATTTAATATTTAATTTAATTTTTATAATATTAGTCGTAGCTCGTAAATCGTGATCTGTTGAATGCCGAATCAACTTTTCTGACAGTACACAGACCGTATCACGCAGTTAAAGGTATCTTTGTGGTAGGGTTGCCAACCGTACTGTTTTCCCAGGACATGTCCTAGTTTTCTTACTGTCCTGGGACGTCCTGGACAGTTTTTAGGTAGCGTCCTGGGTTCACTAAAATTATCCAAGTTTAAAATTTTGTTGTAAACAAAATTGTTTGTTTTATATTATGATAAATAGTTTTAACTATATTGTTTTATTGATAAGACATTATTATTTTAATTTCCTAAACCTTAGTGTCCTTTGTCACTAGATAATTCTACTATTCAGTAATCAGTATTCTACTATTTCGAGTCTTGTGACCTGTTTTTGTGCGAAATTGTCCTAGTTTTTGTAACATGGTTTTGAAATTTTTGATTGGCAACCCTACTTTATGGGATGCTTTTGCCCAGTGCCGGTTAAGCACTTCCGGCGCCCTGGGCGAGATTTCTTCGGCGCCCAGGGTGCAGGTAGTGCTAAAAAATTTGGTGCCCCTTTTGTTTGCCTTGAGCGTCCCTTTTTATCCGGCACCCTGGACGGTCACCCAGCATCACCCCCCAACGCCTTTACCTGCTGCTTTTGCCAATACTCGTTAAAAGGAAACCAAAGAACATACCAAGCAACCAAGAGCGCAGCGTGCGAAGGTCAGCACGTTGCCGGCGAGCGGCGCGGAGCCGACCACCATGATGCGCAAGCGACCGCCCATGCCCTCGCGCACCTTGCGGAACACCAGCTTGTCCCACATCGAGTCGCCGCGGATTATGCCTCTGTAAATAGTGAACAAACTTATATCAGCATTGTTTTATTTAAATGACTGCTTTTTACTGAAACAACCAGAACCTAACACCTGATGGCAATCGAGGTCTACCCTACCGAGGTATACTCACAAAACAAAAGAAGTTACAAGTGTCTAGAGTTGCGAATTGCGTTCCTGATTTTTAAAAGCCCTGTCCCCATTAGGGTTCCGGTTATTCCACTCACTCGGCGTTTCGGCGAAACACAGCATAATATGCTTAATTTGACACTTATTTTCTTTAACGCCTAGGTATTGATGACTCAGCCATTCCATACGGAAAGTTTTTTATTTTTCTGGTCATGCTTTATAATCATCTAGAAGTCGACACTCACCTTTTCAATTCAGATTCCTTTGCCGATAAAGCCATGTTGAAGAGCAATTTCTTGATTCTCGAGTTAGATATTTCGCTCTGAGCTTTGTCGTATAGTCTGTTCAGGAGGCGCGGTACCGCTGGCATTATTGTAGGTCTTAGCGCGGTCAGGTCGTCGCCTATTCTCCTGATGTCTCCACCGTAGAAACCCACGGCACCACCCACCATGTATACCGCATTCTGTAATTGAAATGTTGGTACAGTTAATATTTTATTGTTTCTCTTTCTTGAGTTCAAAATCGTCCATTAGGTGGTAAACATTTTTTAACCGACTTCCAAAAAAACGAGGAGGTTATATGTTCGACTGTGGATATATTTTTTTTTTGTATGTTCAACGATTACTCCGCCGTTTGTGAACCGATTTTCGAAATTTTTGTTGTGTTGTATTAGGTTTCACTCCAATTTGGTACCATGTTCACAAAAGTGGTGACCTGATGATGGGATCCATGAGTAATCGAGGGAACTCCTCGAAATTTATATGGAAACATATGGTGATTTTGGTTTTATGAGAAGTATCCTAAGCATATGCTACCAAAACGCAAGATTTTGCACCGAGGTAATAGGTATACTATGGTTCCGAAGAGAACTCTGGATTCCTTATAGATACAAGTTTGGGAGTTTAGGCGTTGTTTTAAGAACTGAAAGCATATGCTACTATGCAAATTACATTCATCATCATCATCATCATTACCATGTCAGGGTCACCAATGTCACCAAATTCAACCTTATCTCCAGAGCATAAGGCACACATTTGACATTACTTCTAAGAAGTTAAAGCTGCTTCGATAGTGTAACATTCTGTCTCACTTCGCCGAGATATTCTGGAAAACAACCTAATTTCAACCTTTTGTATTGCGTTTAGCGTTCATAATACAATAACACTCTCCGCAGTCTCACTTCAATCTGCCAGGGCCGCAGGGCTGTCAAGCGGGCGCGGGCGGCGCGGCGGCGCGGGTCGGATAGGGACTATGTGCGCTGCGTCCGCGTCACGTGCGACAAGTCGAGCGAGTGCCAGTACTATTGAAAGTTGAAACTAGTCCGGTGACCGGCTACTTAGCACGTCACGTCACGTGTTCACTTCGATTTTTTAAAAATGTATTGTTTAAAATTATCCGCAGGCTGCAGCTGATATTATATTTTGTAAGTGTGACTGTAATAAGATACGCAGAATAATATTATACAGGTGTATTATTCTACTTATAGTACGCGATGGTTTACTCTGGTAACTAAAAAGAGTGAAATTATTATTTTTAACAAAAAATTAAAACCGACTTCCAAGGTAAAACAATAATAACATCCTTATAATATGAACTAAAAAGTATTAAATAATTATTCCTATCTAATAGTGCCTTTTTCCGAATTCGGCTAAAACTCAACTATTTCTGTACTCTATCTTCATAATTTTGAAGTCGGTGCCAGTTCCAAAAGTTTCAAATATTCTGTCAGAGAACAGAAGATTCATCTGGTACCGACTTCAAAATGATGAAGATTGAGTACAGAAATAGTTGAGTTTTAGCCGAATTCGGAAAAAGGCACTATTAGATAGGAATAATTATTTAATACTTTTTAGTTCATATTATAAGGATGTTATTATTGTTTTACCTTGGAAGTCGGTTTTAATTTTTTGTTAAAAATAATTTAGTACAGCTAATAATTGGAACATTACTACTAAACTTATTTATTCATTTCCTATCAAAATAGTAAACATTGCGCAAGCGGAATTCCGTAATAATTATATTCAAATAGAAATAAATCAAATAAATAGACTTCAAAAAGACAAAATTAGTACAAAGGACGAGGAATTCTGAAGAATGGCCATCCAAATGGACGTAGATAGAATGCGAAATGGGAGATTAGCCAAACTATGACAGGTCAATTAGATAGCGAGTAAATTATTTCTTCGCGTTACGGTGTGCCCTGAATATGATTGTAGATACGGAACTGTCTACGAATATGATGTATAATGTCGGCTGTACATAGCGTAGTATATGTATACTATTGTATACAGTATAGCGAGGCGGCCCGAGTGCGAGAGTGTAAATGGGTGCGCTCGCCTCGTCTCGCCTGTCTCGGACCCTCTCGATCCGCTGTCGGTATTTAGCGCCCGAGTCAAAGGGTCTTGCGAGGAAAGCGAGCACATTACTGTACACTCTCGTGTTTTTTACTACTAGTCGCGCCGCTAGACAGTGCAGAACAGAAAAATAATAAACGTCATTAGCAGTCATTATCTGTGAGAAATAAAATTAAATATGATTAAAGGTCTTTGGATTGCCATGATCGCTTTCGATGCACGGTGAATGGTGATCATCCAGCATCTACGTTTTCACCATTTTTTATTTTTGTATTTTTAATGTGTAAATATTTCGTAAATATTTATAATAATAGGTCATAGCACAGAGAGCTACGGCAGCTGCAAGAGAAGCGTTTTCGTCCATCTCATAGAGAAAAATAATGGTCCATCTTCTCTGAGTTCATAACTGCAATTATTGAACTAAGCGAGAATGTACATGATCGCACTCGAGCAAGGGGCTGTCGCACGAGACTCTCGTCCGAGGTCTCTCGGCGAGAGTTTACAGCCGACATAAGATAATAACTGAAATGCAAATATGCGAACATACATTTTAGCACTTATAATGCATACAGAATAAAGGGCAAAGAAAACTCAAATCTTGAATTTGCTAATTTGTTTTTTTGTGATATTAATATGTTCAATTGATTGATTTAACAGGAATTTATAGCTATTTCTATTTTACTTGTAGGTAGTTAACATTAATTCGCTGATGCAATTACTAATTTTCTCCAGCATTGGCCAATTTTGAGATTTACACTGACTCAACAGCAGCAGCTAATGGATAAGTCGATTACTATTTCGCAAACCTGATTCTGTTTTCCACTCCAGTCCAAATCCATCTAGCATACTGGCATACCAATATCATAATCATAAATAACAGTATCTATGCAGGTTCATATTCTGACGTCAGTGTGAATCATCAATACATTTGAAATGTTTATTTCTGCACCTGCCATTTTTATTATAATCTCCGTTTGCGTAGTCCATTTTATATCTAAGCCATTATGTTGTACGAAAAGCTTTTATCGAATTTTTATGCGCGGTTTTCTACATCCTTTATGTCTAGTTTTATATCTTGCATCTATTTTATATGTTCAAAAAGAGATATTTGAAGTGATATCATTTATAACAGTTCGTTATTTTGAAGATGTAAATTATTAAGTACCTATATAGATCAATATAAAACTATTGCTGCATTTTGATGCTTCCTTTGTGATATGACAATGATTATATTTAACTAAACTATCTTATTCCTTAAGTATAAATAATTGTAGCTTGATTGAAACAAACAAGACTAGTCAGTAAAACGTCAGCGCATGATTTTGATGCTATTTTCAAATGTCAACTTAAAATAAACGGATACAATATTAGCACTCACAAAACTAAAACTAACACTAAAATTATAGTACATTTGGAATTCAACATCAAAGGTAATATTAATTTTGTGGGTAATAAAATCGACATTAAAGTCATTCAGTTATCGTACGAGTCAATAAAACTACATTCGGTGCGTGTACATTACTAACAATTTTGGCAGATGCCGCAGTACCACTGTAACTCCACGTCGAATAGTAAATTGTATAAATATCTGTTTCCCTGTCTATTTTGGTTCAATGTATATTTAGGTTCGGTTACGACATTTCAATTCATTATATTTCTGGTTACGTTTTGTGTTGTGGTTAATATTCATAATTTATCTCAAAACTTGTATGATGATTGATGACTATACGTTTTGAGATAAATTGTGTATATTGCATTTGAATCTTAGTTACTTTGTTCTTAGGACAACCTATTTTAGTAACTTAATTATTTCATATTTATTTTTCTAACAATCATTAATCAATGACAAAAAGTCATGTGATCAAGAGAACAAAACATTTCTACTCACTCAGCGCGTTATTTTATCATTCATTGCTTTTTCAACCTTTAAAATATCATCTTCATGGTCTAAAATTACAATATCATCATCATAGTTTTTTTTTTTGTGAAATAGGGGCCAAACGAGCAAACGGGTCACCTGATGGAAAGCAACTTCCGTCGCCCATGGACATCAGAAGAGCTGCAGGTGCGTTGCCGGCCTTTTAAGAGGGAATCCGGAATAGGCTAATAGGGGAGGGTAGGGATGGCAAGGGAAGGGAATAGGGGAGGGTAGGGAAGGGAATAGGGTAAGGGATTGGGCCTCCGGTAAACTCACTCACTCGGCGAAACACAGCACAAGCGCTGTTTCACGCCGGTTTTCTGTGAGAACGTGGTATTTCTCCGGTCGAGCCGGCCCATCCGTGCCGAAGCATGGCTCTCCCACTTATAAAATATGTTTGTTTGTTATATTATTAAAATATATATTTTTTTCTTATTAATCAATAATTTAATAAGTTATAGAAATAATTTTATAATTTCATTTCTGAGGGTCCATGATTACACAGTCATAGAGCAAAAAAAATAGGTACTTGAAGATAGTGGTGCTAGTTACGACGATGTCCTATCACTGCTGATAAACTATTACCAACCACATTACGTTCCACGTTTTCATCATCAACATAACCATAGTCACCAATATCATCATCATCATCATCAACTCACCTCACAACACCTCTCCAGCATATGCGCAAGAGGCAGGAAAGACAACATGATGTCGTGCTTCGAGGGTCTGTGCTCCCCCAGCTGCATGATGACGCTGCACATTGATGCGACGACGTTCTCGTGAGTCAGCATCACACCCTTGGGCGTGCCGGTCGTGCCTGACGTGTAGCAGATCGTGCAGAGGCTCTCTGGTCTTGGTGGCTGAAAAGGCCGGTTGATGATGCATGTTTGTAAGTTTGTATTTGGATTTTTGCGACGCTTTTAAAAATATTTCATCAAAAACCATACCTCATATCATACCTTTATTCAAATACTGTTAAAAATATTTGATTAAAGGTACGATGCACGATGGAATAATTTGCCTATCCAATGAATTTCTTAATTTAATCGGATGGAGCTTCGGTCAGAATATTGATTGATTTTCTTAATATAATAATTGAATAGTTGGTACATAAATTAGGAACAGCCATCCATTTATCAATATTCAGTTATAACTTGAACATTTTTTAAATTACTTCTCTTGAGTTTTATTTCGTAATGTTAACGGAGGAGGAATCGTGTCGTGTTACATTTTGTCAACAATTTACTGTAAGTATATTGTTGACAAAATGTGAGTTTGGCTTGTGGTCTTGTTAATAGTCTCCAGCGTGACCTTTCGAATGGAAAAACATCACGAGGTAGCAGCTGGACGGATTACGGATAAATTTATCACATAGACGCTTCCTATTATATTATAAATAATACATTTTTCATCCCATATATTGGACCAGTTCCAGATATCTAACAAGATAATGATCGAGAATTTGTCCACGCAAATTAAGTTACGAAAGACACGTTGGTGAAAAATATGATGAACGCTTATTAGATTGGATAAAAAACATGAAAAAAAAACTATAAAAATAATATATAGGTCGGTCAATGTATCTTTAGAAAATTTTATTCTACAAACGTTGTGAGTGGAAATAGGTACGAGGCGAAAAACTACCATTCGACATTGATTACGATTAGAAAATTTAGTTCAGCGTCTACTCTTTTTTGACAGATTGTACTACCAATTTATAGTATAGGAGCCAACTTCTGAAAAATACCAGTACAAAATTAAAAGAGCTAAAGAAACTTACAACGCAAGGGTGATCCTTCTGCGCCCCCTGGATCTCCACATCACCGAACCTCACGATTTCAACGCCCCGGCTGCGCGCTCTCTGGTGAGTGGACGGGGAGATCTCCTTTATTGTGATCAGTTTGCGAAGACACCGGGGCGATTGGTCCAGCAGGAGATTCGCTTTCTTGTCGTCCTCGCATACTACTATTGACATTTCAGCTGGAAGAAAAATGTTGAGTTTAGTTGTTGTGGAATATTGTGTATATTTGTTATCCCTTCAACTTCTACTGAATGTATTTAGATAACAATCAGCATAGTGATACTAGTGTCTAAACACGCTAGGCTGAATAACGCCGACGTAAATTCCGCCGCGCTTACGCCGCGTATCAAACGTATACAAAATACGGACGGAAAGTGACAGACGACACACTATGCCGAAATTCCGTCGCGAGCCGAATTTCCGTCGAGCCGAGTCGAGCGTAAAGTTCGGCAGCGATTCGGCGGTAATGTTTTGTATAGCAACATACTAAAACCGAACATAGCAAATCCAACCTTAACTCCAAAGCGTTAACGCACACATTACATCAGAGAATTTTAAATACTTACTTACGCGCGCATTCCGCAACGGAAATTACGCCGCGAATTTTCGGCTCTTCGCGTAATTTATAGTGTGTCGCATCAGACGTAAGCGGCTGAACGTAATTTCGGCCACGTAAATTACGCCGGCGTAATTCAGCCTTGTGTGCTTAGACCCTTAGATTCTCGGAAAGGACATGGAGTAGTTTTGGTCCCGAAAAAATGTGCGTCTTACACGCGATAAACCAATTTCATCGTAACGTAGTTGCGGGCTTCATCTAGTGCCAAATATAGCTTAAAAGAATGTGGCGAATTTTAGCAATAAAGTATAGTTTTCACAGAGCCAGTACTGGCTGCCAGTAAGACTGGCAGCCAGTATTGACTTGGTATATGCCGCGTGTGAACAGTTTTTCAAGCCAGGCCAAACTGTTCACACGCGGCATATACCAAGCCAATACTGGCTGCCAGTCTTATTGGCAGCCAGTACTGTCTCTGTGTAAATTATACTTAACAGAATGATTGCTCAAATGAAAAGGAATGCAATCTCAAACATTTTAGTCAAAGAGCCTGTAGTTATCTATTGAAATCGTTTGAAGTTTTCATTAAGGAAAATTAAAAGTCTTAAAATCAATAAACAACGGATCTAATGTTGTTCATTATCTTTTGTATTTCGCACTGACGCCATTATCGCTTGTTTTTAGTGAAGACAATTTATTTTTAAGCTGTTGCGCTTAGCAACAGCCAGGCGTTAGTATTAGAGTCACATTTAGCTTCTTAGCTTATTGTTACAAAATCATTCGATTTGTGAATTGCTTTATTCTTTTATTTGCGTAGACATCAAATTATGTAGTTTGAAATAAGAAAATTGTCTTGTGAATTACATGACTTTCACTTAAGTCTGAAAGAATTTACGCTACTTCCTAAAAAAAACATGCGTACCCTTAAAATCTAAAGTACCCTGTAAACGATGAAATTGCTTGTCAAACTTTACGTGTTTGTTAAACAATTTGATAGTGTACAGCTTTGTTTGAAGCGTTTGTCAAACAATCTACGTGTTTGAGCTGTTTGAAGAAAATTTGGATTGGCATAGCGTTTGACTAACGTGTTTGAACGTGTTCCGCTGTATTTGCCAAACAAGATCTCATGATCTCAAACTGATTCTAGCTAATTGTTTGACAAACTTGTATGATTCACGTTTGTTCGTCTGCGCTGCTGTTTGATGAAAACGTAAATTTCATCAAACAAGTTTGTCAAACAAAGATAGTTTACAGGGTACAGTAACACTCTCAATGCATAGACAAGTTTTACACGCGTGCGACGTGACTAGTGTCACGTTACATTTACTTTCTTAAGTTATGACATCACGTCATGTGCACGTGCGCGGATTCGAGGATGAAGAATAAAGATGCTCTACTCTACTGTATAATTTTGGTACTGTGATGATTAGACATCAGATTACAAAATGCATTTCAGCATAAATTGCATAATAGGAATACTTCTGTTTTTGTGGCATTTTTGGCACATTTTCATTTAGAATGTGTATCACCGTTTAATGTTTATATTTATATTTCAGACATATATTGCATATTTACTTGCATATTTCGGTACTTTTAAATGCATATGATCCGATGTCAAGTGGTGATACTTACTTTGATTAATAATAAAGGCACATGCGTTGGCTCCTAGTGTGTCGTACAGCGGCACTATGACCATGGAGTAGCAGTAGGCGGCCTGCTCCGCCATCACCCATTCCGGGCAGTTCTGGGCGTAGATACCTGGAATATACACCACGTTAGAGCAGTCCTGGTAGGAACAGGTGGAACCGACCGAGCGTACAGAGGCCCTAGCCAAAGTCCCTTTCGTTAAAAACGATGCGAAATTCGTAACCAAAATTTATGCGGTTTGAAATTGTCATCGCAAAATGACATTTCACTTGCGAAGACTAATGTCAAATCCCATACATTTTAATAACGAAGTTCGTGATCGCCTCGAAAAGAATGTTGGCTAGGGCCTTAGGAAATAGGTAGATAGCATCACCGTATGAATTTCTAATTCCTTCGTGACTGGATTAGCAATTTTTGTTGGGTGCTTTTCAGTGCTTAAGTCCGGAAACGTAGTACATATTTTACACAGCGAAGTTAGTACCATCAAAGAAGTTGATTCAATCATAAGTTGAAGTACAAAATGCCCGCTTGGTTATTTGTAAAAATCATTTACTAACAACATCCCTCTGTTTGTAAACCCAAAAAATACTAAGGGCCTGTCTCACCACGTACTGATAAATGCCGTATAGGCTATCCACAACTTAATAGAATTATAGAGTATACTCTATCTGTCATATAAGTTGTGGGAAGCCTACCCGGCACTTATCAGAAAGTGTTGAAATAGGCCCTTTAGAAAATAAAATGTTCTCACCAACGAAGGTATTCTGTCCCGGCGCCAGGCCCTGAGCTATTAGCCCGGAGCCGAAGTTCTTGGCCCTGAGTAGTGTCTCGTTGTAGTTCTGCCACACGTACGGCCGGTTTGGTCCCTCTCTCCAGCCCAGACAGTTGCCATTATCTGGAAGAAAACACTTGTTATACAGGCTGTCATTGAATAAAAAAAGAATTTTGAAGATCGGTCCACAAACGGTGGAGTTATCCGCAAACAAACAAAAAAAAGAACAATTTCTATACTGTTGAATTAAGAAACCTCCTCCTTTTTGGAAGTCGGTTAAAAATTAAAAAGGGCATAATATCACACAATAAGCTTAAGTCACACTGGCACAGAGTTGAAAAATGGCAAAATATCTCTCATCGACTGATGACTTCACTCATCACTCTGCGCCAATGTAAGTTGAGACTAACTTATTTCAAATATTATAGTTTATAAATTAATAGTCTAGCCACCACTATTCATAGGGCTGTTATACGCTGAAAGAGTTTCCGCCTGCAGAAAGACTTATTATATGTAGTACAAGTTGATTGGAAACAGGATGATTGTTACTTTAATTAAAGTAAGTTTAAGGTTTTTAGAGACTTTTTTTTCTATAAACTTGAAGAAATTTTGATAGTGTAATAAAATCATCGTCTCCAATTTTTAAAACAACACTCAAACCACTATACTAGAAGATTGCCTAACTACCACACTTTCTTGCATATTAAGAAATGTTCTTCGTTGTGTCGAATTATATAAGAAATACGGAAATTTTATGTAACGTTTTTCTTAGCCTCTGCTAAAGATTTCGTTTAATATCACTGAAATGTGTCAAGCAAGACGAAATAGGTCAAAATATGCACACGCTGTTTCAATGCGGGCAATCTTAAAACCTTTATGTAGACGTCTTTTGAATTTAGAACACTCTGAAAAAAACATATTAAGGCGTGTTTCAAAACTAACAGTTGACCTGTGCGATTTAAGGCGCTATATCGAAAGTAATTTTACCGCAAGGGATTCTATGAGAAAGTAAACCTTGAAATTTAGGAACAAATTTTCTTCTAGTTGTTTTTATGCTATAAATTATTATATTTTGATACAAAATACTTCGAATATCACGGTAACATAATAATTATTAGAATATTTTGATTTTTTAAATTTTTTATATACTCGCAAACATAGACTTAGATCGAACTTTACGTAATTATGCGAAAAATTGTTTCAATTTTATTATTAATTATCAACGTATAAATACGACTAAGTATTTTGTCAACATTTCAAGTGCCTACCCATTGCCATTATGTGATATGTTTGTTGTATGGGAAAATATTTAAGTTATTTTGTTTTTAGTATTTGTTGTTATAGCGGCAACAGATATACACAATCTGTGAAAATTTCAGAAGTCTATAGCTATAGCCGTTCTTGAGATACAGCCTGGTGACAGACAGACCGGCAGACAGACAAACGGACAGACAGAGGGACAGACAGACATCGAAGTCTTAGTAATAGGGTCCCGTTTTTACCCTTTGGGCACGGAACCCTAAAAAGCTTATAAGGCGCGTATTTTGCCTAATAAGTCGTACGTGTCCCACCGGTGACATTGTTAGTCCCACCCGTGACACTCTTTATTTAATTTTTGTAAAATATGTTTTAATAATAGGGCATTGTCTTTTATTGAAATGTTACGTTCAGTTTATTGTTTCAAACAAATATTGTAGTTTGCATTAAAAAGTTTAATAAGAAAGCAGAGTTTTGTTGAATATGATTCATGTGTAACAAGTATGTCCATTTTTTGTCCCACCCGTGGCAAACATTTACTGTCATTTTGATTTCATTTTACACGGTGTTAGCCCCGCCTCCAATGTAATTATGAAAGTATATAAAATATTCTGTTATCTATAATAATATTATAAATGCGAAAGTATCTCTGTCTGTCTGTCTCGCTTTCACGCCAAAACTACTGAACCGATTGTAATGAAATTTTGTACACAGATAGTCTAAAGTCTGAGAAAGGACATAGGCTACTTTTTAACTGTACAAATGGGGTTGTAAGGGGGTGAAAATGCGTAAATTTGTTCAAATTAAGTTAATTCCAAAAATTCATAATAGATGGCGCTGTGCGTCTTCTACATCGCGCTATTGCTTACACATACGTCTTTCTATAAGAGGTGGTATCATTTTTTAGCAAATTTTCGAAACTTTTGTCAAAATGAATAGTTTAATTTAAAAAAAATGAAATAAGTTATGTGCACACTGCACAGCTGTTTTTGGGTGTTTTGATTTAAGGGGTACCAGGGATTTTTTTAAAAAAGCTTTTGACACCAATGTTGTTGACATCGCGCGCTATTATAAATTGAAGTCCACGCGGACTAAGTCGCGGGCAACAGCTAGTTCTTTATATAAACCAATTTGATATCATTGATACAATTCGCATAAATTAGTCACACATACTGAAATTAAGGTATAAGTACCCGTGGCGATAGAATCCCCCCAAGGGCAATTTTATACTTAATTTGTATAACATAGTCGTCAATACGCTGCGGCCAGAAGCTATCGGCTCGCTCGGAAAACATGCGAAAAAACGTAATTATAATTATTTGAAAAATAACTAGGAGCATTTAAGCAAAATGCTTCTATACGATTTTGAGTTGCAAAGGTGTCTATCAATTAGACTAATTTCCTACAATACATCTATTTTCGTTTAAAAATAATCAAATTTCGTATTTTTAAGAGGTCATTTCGAAAATTAAATGTATCGAGGCAAAATACATTAATCGTGTTTCTAGTTCTTTTCAAACCTAGATAAGGCTATGAAGATATGTATATCTCATTACCAGATTTGTAACATTTCTGAGGGTCCTATAAAGTATTAAGTACATCAAAAAAGACAGTTTTTTCAATATAGCGCCTTAACGAGATATTGATTGGGATTTGGGCACCCGTTAGTGTACTGATACAAGCTTAAGAACACTGAACACGCCTTAATATTAATAGTAAGTAAATATAGAAATAGTATTTTCAAAAAATAACTTCTGTAGAAGACAATGAAAGCCTGAATAACAAACCTGTTTTGAATTGTCCTAAGCTAAAAATAGAATAAAAAAATACACAACAAAAAGTGAAGAGTTGGGAAGAAGAAAAATTAATTAACTATTTAACAATTATTAACCTTCAACGTACTGATGATCATTAATTTTGATTCGTCTGCCTGTAAAAGATTGCCAATTAAATAGGTCAAATTAACTACCAGAAAATACATTAAGGGTGGGTTGCACCAACTTACTTTAACTATAACTGTAATTTTAACTATAACTTTAACTATGACTACAGGACAAAATGTCAAATCTTTGGTTAAGGACGCCATATTTTAACGGTAACCATAACCGCTCTTACCTACTTATATCGAAATTTTTTCGTGAAAATTTACTGTGTTGTCATAAGAAATATATTAAAAAAAATAAACGCAACAGACATCTATCAATTTCTGTGGTCAAAGTTAAGGTTAAAGTTAAGTTAGCCTTAACTATAAGTTATAACCACTTTAACTAAACTTTAACTTTACCCACGCCTCTGGTGCAACCTACCCTAATAAATACTATTTAATAAAGTATAACATCACAATAATAAACAAAAATAAGAATTGTTATTAAAATACAACTCCCGATGTCTTAATTTCTCATTTTGAGATTTGATTTATCTGAGCAACATACAACAGTTTAGTTTAACCCTAGAAAAAGGGAATAAGAGCGGTATACAAGAGAATTATTAAACTAGCCTTACTAAGGGTCGATACCTGAAGAAAATTGTTTCGACTGGCCAATTCCATAAACTCTATTCCAGCATAAAATAAAATTCCCATTATATTTTTCCTAAGCGTTGCTTTTAGGTAGTTGTTACATACAACGGATCAGATTAAATGCAATACCCAGAAATCCTCAAACGAACTCCATTTACAACAAAATATACAGCTTTGTAGTTTGAAGGTTTTAGTTATTGCCAAATCGTATTTAATTTTATTGTATTTTCATACTATTCTGTAATAATAATAATTATAGTAGGGGAGGCCAGAAGGCAATTTTGTATTTACTTGAGCGCCTTCGAGACCTAGTAGGTTTTGTATCAACCAAAGCTTGTAACACATAAAGTTATTTACTATATTATTTGAAGCCCTACGACAAGCGATGAAAGAACTATTTTACCGCTATTTCTAGTTAGACATTATAATATGTCATTATCCTAGTGCAGTCAGGTTAAAAAGAGTAGGGGCGATTACATACAAATTACTAACTGTTATACCAGTTCATAAGCACAGTAACATTATCAACGGAAAGAGTTCCATTTGCGTTGTTTTTTTACCTATCAGCGAACCGCTACAAAGCAGTAAACTAGAAGTTTTTAAATTTTTTATAATTTTTATAATAATATATAAATGGTGAGATTTTTTAAATAACAATAAAATCAAAAGTGTAGGCGCGGGCGTCCCTCAAAGGAGAATCATAGCCCATGATTGTGAAGATCACTATAATATAGCATGCATTTTTTTTTTAACGGGCTTTGGCCCACCACACATTCCCACCACTGTATCTCCTGTGTCGCCAGGATCGACAGCGGTATCCAACCACGAAAACCCTTTGATATGATCTCAGGGAGCCCGAGGGACATGCTAAAACTGTCTTGGGACCCGCAACGAAATTAATCAGAAGAAAATAGGAGGAGTAGGAAGATTCCAATTTCCCTCCCCATAAAAGCGGGAGACAGCACAAAGTTGCAATGACCGAAAGTCAAAGAACTTAAGGGGGAGCACCACGGAAATAAGGTTAATAATTGTGACTCCTAAGCTAAAGCTAAGTTAATATTGGAGTTTATTGTGTTTGACTGTTGCCAATAATAATTGTGACAAAAACGCTTGAAGGCACGGAAGTTTCTAGGGCTGTCCACGAGATCACCGTAGTATGCGACTCCAGATGTACAGAATAGGTTGTTTAGCATAGTAGTTCTTTCGTCCTGCCAGAGACTGCACTCCCAGAGAACATGATGCGCGGTTTGTTCAAACATGTTGCCTTCCGTCGAGCACTCGCACATGGGTGATGCTACTAGTTTAAATCCGTAAAGTTTGGCCTTAAAATTTCCATGACCGGTCAGGAATTGAGAAACGCAGTGATCAATATCCATCCAATGTTTGGATAGCCGTTCACGAATATTAGGGAAAAAATTATAAAGGTGTCGCCCTTTGGTGGAACAGTCCCATCGTAGCATGCATGCTACTAGCTTTGTCCACACTGTGCCTTTTTCTGTTCGTCAAGGGCATGCGTTATAGCGCAGTCAACAGAGAACGTGAGGCATGCCCGCGACGCATGCCCTCTGACCGTCCAAAACTTTCGCTTTGTTATTAACCCGGCGTTTGGTACAACTAATATATATTCTGTGCCGGCGTGAATGAGGTGAAATTTTTTTACACCACCAGTGGGTATGACATATCCGAATATTGAAGTGTCGATTTTGATAACCTTAGATCATTGATGTAGAATAATGCTTATCACTGTGATAATTAATTAACATGAAACTAATAAATTAATACAATAAAACAACCACGTCCAATTATTAAATTATTGTTTTTAACAAAAAATTAAAACCGACTTCCAAGGTAAAAACAATAATAACATTAATATGAACTAAAAAGTATTAAATAATTTTTACTATCTAATGGTGCCTTTTTCCGAATTCGGCTAAACCTCAACTATTTCTGTATTCAATCTTCATTATTTTGAAGTCGGTACCAGATAGCTGAATCTTCAGTCCTCTGACAGAATATTTGAAACTTTTGGAACTGGCACCGACTTCAAAATTATGAAGATTGAATACAGAAATAGTTGAGGTTTAGCCGAATTCGGAAAAAGGCACCATTAGATAGTAAAAATTATTTAATACTTTTTAGTTCATATTAATGTTATTATTGTTTTTACCTTGGAAGTCGGTTTTAATTTTTTGTTAAAAACAATAATAATTTCACTCTTTTTAGTTACACTAGTAGGTAAACCTTCGCGTATATTTTACGTATCTTATTACAATTTGTCAAGAGTCACAACTCACACTCACAAAATCATATATTATCAGTGAAGTGAACATATTGTGCTAAGTAATTTAACAATTTTAATGCTTCAAGCCCCAAGCGGTCACCGGCGATTGAGATAACAATAGAAAGGCTATTGTGTCTCGTTTTTCCACGATCGAAGGATCTATCAGATAAAAAATTGTATAAACTTGCATAGGATGTAGCGTAGCTACTCATAATATTTAATATTATCATAATTATTGACAGCTCTGTTCTTGTAAAGCGCTTATTCCACTTATCCTAGCTAGGAAGTCCTAGCTAGGATCCTAGCTTTCTAAATGTCATTCCACTTGACTAAATTTTTTCCGATTTAGGATCCTAGCTAGGATCCTAGCTTCTAAATGTTATTCCACTTGACTAAATTTTTTAGGACCCTAGCTAGGACTTCCTAGCTAGGATAAGTGGAATAAGCGCTTAATCAAGAATTCAAATCGATACTTAGTGCGCCATCTATCGATTAATAAGTATAACTGATTAAAAAGACACTTAATGACTTTGTTTTGTGTAAATGCTCTTTTTAAAATAACTTTATTTTAATTCTATTTGTCTATTTAAATTTTATAAAGTAATTAGTAAAGTATTCGATCTGTTGTCTGCCGCCACGCGCCACGCGGCGCGGCGGCGCGGCGACGCCGTCGCCTCTGCGGCGCCGACCGCCATGTATTAAACAAACAGGTGTTGTTATACAGTACATAATTATTATTATTAGTATATCCATACCTATGCCTTGTACTATTATTAATTCTGTGCCATGAGACATTGGTGACCTTAATGATGATGATGACGATGATGATGATGATGATGATGATGATTATGATGATGAATATGAATTGCATAGTAGCATATGCTTTCTGTTCTTAAAACAACGCCGAAACTCCCGAACGTGTATCTATAAGGAGTCAGGAGTTCTCTCAGCATCTTCGAAACCATGGTATACTTTGACCCAATATTTGACTTTTTGGTAGCACATTCTTAGTACACTTCACATAAAACCAAAATCACCATATGTTTCCATATAAATTTCGAGGAGTTCCCTCGATTACTCATGGATCCCATCATCAGGTCACCACTTTTATGAACATGGTACCAAATTGGAGTGAAACCTAATACAACAAAACAAAAATTTCGAAAATCGGTTCACAAACGGCGGAGTAATCGTTGAACATACAAAAATAAAAAAAAAAAAAAAAAAATATCCACAGCCGAACATATAACCTCCTCGTTTTTTGGAAGTCGGTTAAAAAGTAGCTTTGTTGCTATTAGTACAAAGTAGTATTTTTTACGCACCAATCAACTACAATTTAGGCACTTAGATTGAAAATATAAAAATTGACAAATTGAAATCAACATTGTAATTAAAATTAAACAATAAATTTATCTCTTACTCATACTAATCTTGCAAATGCAAAAGTGCCTGTCAGTTTGTCGGTCTATCTGTTACCTCTTCACGCCCATACTACTGAACTTAATTTCAGCAAAACCTGCTGAAATTTGATACGGAGATACTTTGTACCCCAGGAAGGGACATATGATAGTTTTCATCCTAGAAATAGGTACGGTTCCCGCACTATAAACGAATTTTGGCGCAACGGACTTGCAGGCGTCATCTATTGGAGGGAGTGGAGGAGTGGAGGCAATATGCCTTAACTGGATGTAATATCAATTAACATGACAAAGGATACGCCTAATTGACAAACGATATGATATTGTAGAATTTACAAACCAAAAAATAAAAAAAACTTTGTTATTAAATGTATAAAATCAAAAAATAACCGAAACACAAAATAGTGACACCGACTATGAGGTCGGGTATCACATACCCGCAATGCGTTTGCGGACTTGTAGCTTGCATCGCCAACGGTGCAATGTTGTCATTGACGCTTAAAATCGCTCCTCGTACCACCCCCTCCAGCTACTGAGCCAACCAAGTTTCAAATATCGCACAGTTGCGAAATATAAGTGTTTTATAAACCGCCGGGTATGACATACCCGACCTCATTCACGCTGGGTTAAAAATGGGTTGCGTTCTTTGACGCATTCAATTATTGAATGTGCCAAAACGAAAGTTGAATGAAAGAAGATGACAAAAATTGAAGACGAAAGCGCATAATGTGGACATATAGCTATAGAGTATTGAGGGCTTCGGAGCATATTATGCGCATTGTACAAATCACAGACGAACATGCTCCTAATGTTCGTAAACGTGAAGTGGCCATAGAAATTATGTCAATCTTGAGTCTTGACCCTCTATTTGACATAATGACAAATGACCAGTTTTGGCTGGACATCTTAATTTTCACCCCATTAATTACAAAAGCTATTAGAGATTTCCCGAAAACTGTCAGTGTCATATCAGTTTAAATAGAGATTACGTAGCCTTCCGAAATCCAACATTTTCATCCGGGATCGTAACGTATTTATAATATCCTACTTACTATACTTATAAATATAATATAATAGTATAATTACGTGAGGTGAGGTGTTTAGGGAGAAGGTCGATCATCTAGTCTTACGTCGATTATCTAATCGTAATCGTAACACGATTAAGATCATTCACTAATTTGTTAGAAAAAAAATAATAATTTCATTCATATTTCGACGTTACATCTACTGTCTGGACTGTCGAACAATCCAACGCGTTTACGTAAGAAACCCACATTTTGAAAAATCTCACGTGAGATTGGTGGGTGGGGGAGGGGGTTGAATAAAATCTCACAAAATCACACCAAGGAGGGCCAGAAAAAAAAAAAAAAAAAAAACACTTCACGTAATTTGTGTCTAGAATTGACTTAATATACTCAGTTTCTGAAGTTTATTGAGAGAGGTTATCTTTAACGTTGTTGATTGGAGTTAACCAAGCAATAACGTTTGACGTTAGCCAAATGAATGCACTAGTTGAAAAGTCCTGTCAAAAACCTCTAGAAACCGAACATTATTTTTAATTTACTTGTGAATTGCAATTAATAATATAATTGGTAACTTTTGCAAAATAATATTTTTTTGATCGGTAGTATTTGCATTGCATAATTAATTTTGATATAAACTGCATACATTTTCAGTCAAACTTTTCAATCAATAATTAAAGTTACCGTACATAGTTCTCTCTGAGTGCGGCCGTTAGACCGTTTTTATATAAAAAAACGTTAACGGCCGCACTCAAAATTTTCATTGAATAACGAATCCGAACTAAGTCGGTAATCAGTAGGTCTCCATTCTGGATATAAATGTGAAGAACTCACTTGATTCCTTGACTCCTCTTCGGAACGTTTCGTATAGTGTACGCGTATCGTCGTGCAGGTACCGTAGGAACTTTCCATTTTTGGCCTCCTTGTAGAACTTCGACACTCGTACCATTTCAG
This sequence comes from Lysandra bellargus, assembly GCA_905333045.1. NCBI lineage: Eukaryota > Metazoa > Arthropoda > Insecta > Lepidoptera > Lycaenidae > Lysandra > Lysandra bellargus. The sequence continues at coordinate 7,709,502 of HG995351.1, read as the reverse complement.
GTCCCTGTGAAAAAACATTTGAGGTTATTTTTTTGAAAATGGTAACATTATACTTAATGGTGATTTTTTAATCGATTAGACTTATGGAAAACTTTAAAATACCTTACAACAGCTGAAGTCATTGCTTAAGAGAAAGCTGAGACTATCATATAGCTAACTAACAATTACATGCAAACATTTTACAAAAAAGTGGGAACATATTCTTCGAAACAACATTATAGTATATAAAATAGATTTTTTTGTTGAATGTGGTATACAAAAAGTCTAAAAAAGGGTAGAAAGGAACAATTTAAAAATTCATACTGATCCAATATTCCGCCAATAATTTTCAAACACTAATACAAGTATATTACACATTACGAAGTTTTTATAGATGCGGCAAAACGACAATGTAGCGAAAGTACTACAACGCTAGTACTATAGAGTACAAATTACAATAAATCATATTCACTTTAATACAATGAACTACTGAATGAATGAAAAATAAACAACAATAAATCTGTTCTTCAATTCATCAACTTTATTACTCGGAAGCCGTAAAAGACACTAGTAATCCAGTTACAAAACGTCCGACATAATGCTAAACCAGACAATACACATACGCCACGTTCGTATAGATAGAGCATAGACATTCAATACGTAGGCTGTATTGAATTGGAATTGAAAAGCTATTGAAGCGTTGGAACTCTACCAATTAAAATTGTTACACAAACAAATAAAGAATCCACATGAAATAACAAATAAAAAGTTACTTTTTCTGTGCTGCGGACGTTTTTAGTTTATTAAATATTAAGAAGCATTTCTTTACTTTACCGTACTTATTTTATTCTTATAGCCAGAGCCGTGACTATTTTGTAACAAAAATACTTTCGATACCTGTATCGATTTTGATGATAGTTACTGCATTCCATTGACATGAGAAACGCATAGAGGTTGTCTAACATTCATAAACAAGTTTGGAGTGAGTCACTAAAGTCTTATGCAAATATAACTCAATGAATATTTGACCCACTAACTTCGCTTACGGTATTTTGTTTTCAAGTTATAGTACCAAATTGGTCCCAAATGGGAACAGCCAACGGATAAGTTAAGTGCATAAAATGATTGTCTGTCAGTTAAATGAGATCTCACATATCTTGAAGTGTCATAAAATAAAAATACGGTAGAGCATGGCTATGAGTTTATTAGGAATAACAACTTAGTAAAAAGATAGAGAAAAAGGACCGACAGAAATTGAAGGAAAATGGGACCCTGCTACATAACAGTGTGTGAAAATTCACACTCTTGTAGATAAGGTAAACGTAAGCTTTAATATATTCTTTTCCTATAGAAGAATAGTGTAAAACAACAAAATACTCTATATTTTCATACAACTATTAGCTTACGAGAAAATTACGTTAATATAATATGGATATGGGTTACCTAAATGTCTTTTTGTTGTTATTAGTAAATAGTCAGTAAACAGGTATAGGTATAGAGAACAAGAAACATTTTTGATATTATACCCCGAATCAAATTAATATAAGGACATAAAAACTAAAGTAATGTAAATAAGACTCTCCAATTTCTTTTGTTTCCTAAAAATTGAATTTATCGAAACTACGGAAACTTAGACACACTTATTCCGACGAATTGCTTAAAAATTCGACGTAATGACATTCGACGAAGGTCAAGATTTAGAGAGACGACGAGACAGTTGCGGTCAGCGGTTGCGGGTATTTTCGTCACATGGTGACATAACGCACACGTTGGCCCCGATATTTCGGGACGGCATATAAAAGTGACACCTTTGCACTCGTCGGCATATTGTTTTGACCACAAAAAATATTTTTAAATCGAGTGGGCTACGATCTAATTAAAAAGAAAAATTTAAAAGTTCTAAATCTGGCACAGCCAATTTGTTAGTAATAATTGATGGCTGAAATAAAACTGCGGTGTGAAGATGAAATTATTTTCACGTTTCAGTCGCTGCCATTCAAAAGATTCGTAGCAATAAAATTCAAGATCAAAGAGCAATAAAATTGAAGGTTAAAAAGATGGATTAGCAATTTTTTTCTTAAAAATAATAGTTATTTCTATAAAGTATATGACATTGGCTCAGTCGGCGCCAAACTTCCGGGTTGAGAAATCTCCAGATATTTATCGCAAAAACAAGAGTAAGTTTTAAACAAAGGGCACTAACATTTTGACGAGCGAGCATAAATCAAAATCATTTACTTTAATTACACATAATTCGCTGTAGAATGCAGAAAATCACTGCTTGCAAAGGTCAACGACTTATGTTTATAGCTACATAGATATATCTCTGAGATTATACCCAGGTAGCATAATGTAGAAGACTTTGTAAAACAATTGACTTAAGAGGCTCTTTTAGCCGGTTTTCTGGCTTCTCGTTACGTGCGAGTTAAAAAGGTCTTAAGAAAATATTCTGAAAAACGAATAAACGATACCGACCAAACAGATTATTATCTATGCTTATTATAAAACAAAGTCGCTTTTTTCCTTCATGTCCCTTTGTTCCCTTTAATCTTTAAAACTACGCAACGGATTTTGATGATTCTTTCAGTGTTAGATAGCCCATTTATCGAGGAAGGCTATAGGCTATATTTTATCACGCTAAGACTAACAGGAGCGAAGAAATAGAGGAAAATGTGAAAAAAACGGGGAAAATTATTTGAAAGGGCTAACTTGAACGCGCTAATCTCAGGAACTACTGGACCGATTTCAAAAATTTTGACAGTGCTAACATTAAATGGACTATCTAAATAGTCCATTTATTGAGGAAGGCTATAGGATATATTTTATTACGCTAAGACTAATAGGAGAATGTGGAAAAAAACGGGGGAAATTATTGGAAAGGGCTTATCTCGCAAACTACTGGAGCAATTTTTATGTTATTTGGCACAGAATATAAGAAGTAGACCACGTGAAGGATCATAGGCTATCGATTTTAATCATTTATTCAGTGGCTATATATTTTATACCCGTGCGACGCCGGGGCGGGTCGCTAGTTATTATTAAAATGGTAACCAAATTATTTTTTATAAAATTATTATATTATAAATATTAATAATTTTTTCAGAATTACTACCGTTTCCTGAACTATTTAACATTCAAACCTTTAGTGCCATTTTTCCACTTTTATAAAATGCACAGATTCTGGCATAGTGAGAGAGCATAATATAAATCATAATCTAGTAACATAATCATAACTCATAAGATTCAATCGATAACTCAGAACACCGCCGGAAATTTTCAGTGACTCAAAATTTACAGATGTTGTTTTTCAGTATGACTTCCGGGTGTTCTGGATGTTAACGCTCAAAATCTTTTCAATGAATCACTTAGGTATTTCCTCCAAAATAATGCAGCAAATATTTATTTGTCATTAAAATACAGTCATAATATTTTCATCCGGTACGGTCTAGTGGTAAATATATTCATTGCTTTTTCCTTATATTTACCTGCTCAAAAAAATCACGTTATTGAATCGGTAGTATGAATAAATAGCCTGCCTTTTATATCTACCTTTAACTTACTTCTGCACACTGTGTGGTGTGTTATGTTTTAGTGGAATGAATTTTTCCTACTGCCTACTTACCTATCTCTCTCCCGTCTTTACCTATCTCTCTTTTTACGTGGGAGAGCCATGCTTCGGGCTCACAGAAAACCGGCGTGAAACAGCGATTGCGCTGTTTGCCGAGAGAGTGCGTTTACCGGAGGCCTAATCCCCTATCCTTTTCGCTTCCCTACCGTCCCCTATTTCCTTCCCTACCCTCCCCTATTCCCTTCCCTACCCTCCCCTATTACCCTATTCCCTCTTAAAAGGCTGGCAACGCACCTGCAACTCTTCTGATGCTGCGAGTGTCCATGGGCGACGGAAGTTGCTTTCCATCAGGTGACCGTTTGCTCGTTGCCCCCTTATTTCATAAAAAAGTAAACTACAAAGAACCAACATTAATGTTCTATAATCTATGCTATACATTTCTCGTGTAAAGTACTAATTTATACTCATCGTATTCTAGTATTATATTGTTGCCGAGTTTTACATTTTAAGTTTCACTACTATTACTACGCGGTCTACGAAAGAAAAATTACTCATAGTTCCGAGTTCGTGCATGTGACAAAAAAAGCTTTCATCAATTTCGTCAATTTTGTCTGATGACTCAGCCTCGTGACTTCAAGACTTTTGCCAAATTTTTTCAAGAATTTAAACAATTTGCCGGTATATTTAGGAATCATAATTTCGTAAAACATTAAAAAACACGTTAATTTCCTGACTTTCCTGCAACATATTTCGGAAATCAAAACAATATTCCAATTGTTTTCCGTGTTCGAACTATTATATATAAAAGGAATATTTCATATTTTTAATAGAATTTGGTCTTGCAGCGCTGCTACTTTCACAGTGAACTCATTATAATAAGGAACACATACACACACTAAAGTATTATCACTTAGTTTTTTTACAACTTGTATAGAAGGAAAAATAAAATTATTCAGTAAAACATGTTTTTGTCTACGACTTTTTCCTAACATGAAACATCCTCGCAAACTCTTGAGATAATTATTTGCCTTAAAACATTAAAGATACAACTCATGTTACACGGTTTGTCCGCCTTTACATAATCTTTTAACTATGAGGAGTACTTTTTTATCTCATTCAGGATCAATCAAATTACACCCAGGTACATTGAATTTAAACTTAAAGCACAAATTACTAAATAGTTACTACGTAACTTAACGGTTCTATTCCTAGTTAAAACAAATTATTTAAAAGAATTACATAAAATATAAGAGTTTAAAGTAAGTTACAATTTTACGTTCTTTTCAACGAAATCTGTTTTTTACACTTACGAGTCTTACGACACTAGAAGTAGTAGATAAAATTTACTACAAGCTGTAAAAGCGCTTTCAACGAACAGTTTAACTACTTCGTAGTTTGATTTTATGTCTAACGAATTGAATATATTATGTGTTTACTTTTATGAATGCAGAGAAGGATTTTGTTAAGTTAATAAACAGTTATTTTTACAAAGTCCATACACTGTCCATACCATGGTGACTGATGGGCTGACGAATGTATCCAGATTTTCGTCAATCACCGTCAGTCACGCTCTTACACGCTAGGTTACCCATCAGTCACAGTCATGACTGTGGTAAAACTGACAGCAAAACCTACCGTCTAATGGATGCCTTGTTTGTTGAAAACTAAAAGGCAGTAGCAGTCCTAGTTGATATGAAAAAAATAAGTTCTATCGAGAAGCGCCCATTGTTTGATTCTAAATAAAATCCACATAATATAAAGACAATAATATCAAAACAGCGAAACATTTAAAAGGTTATATAATTTTTACTAGAAAATTCTATTTAAATTCATACTGTAGTATAAATGGCCTCGTATCTATGCTGATCTGAATTAAAGTGATACGAAACAACTGCCAACAATTGATAAATCAACAAAGTCACATCCGTAGAGGATCGTCAGATAACTATTTTACGCACATGATCCAAATAGGTGCTATATTCTAGATCACAAGATTTTATATGACATTGGCATCAAAATAAAGATGGAACCTTGAAATTTGGTCGGCCAAAGGGCTCACGCGAATTTCATTTTTCATTTGACAAAAATAAATTCAAATGTTTTCCACGTTAACACTTCGAAAATGGGTGTGGTAGATAGCGTGTCTGTTTTAATTAATATTCCTAATTTAATTGAACATAATATTCCTAATTTAATTATACATAATATCTAGATGACACTCGCAACTCTGTTGCGCCAAAATTCGTTTATCGCGCGGGAACGGTACATTTTTTCGAGATAAAAAGTATTCAATATCCTTTCCGGGGACTCAGCGTAACTCCATACCAAATTTTAGCAATATCGGATCAGCGGTTTCGCGAAGAGGAAACAGACACACTTTAACAAGTATGGATAAGTATCATGGATGTAAGAATGGATTTAGGTTCTTCATCGCTTACTTTGATCGAATCCGATTGGTCGCTCAGACTGATCGGCGGGCGAATGGGGGCCACCCCGATGCAACAATTGCAGCACGACATAGTTAGTTGACACTTCACAGTTTGCAATTAGATTCCGATTTTAATTACTCGCTCATTGCGCAACCGAAATCATCCGCGTTCGACATAACTCGCGAAGCAACAGGTCCGTTAACGAACTTTTCACAACACTATTGTCCGAATCGTCGGTAAATATTTTGGCGAAAATTGAGGTCTTCAGTCACTTTCGCTTGAGACTTGGTACTGACATGGGAGCAGCGAGCTGGGCAGCTCTTGGCACAATGAGTTAAAAATATCGCTCGAAGATGCGCTCTGCCAAATCGGAGATTTCGTTCTCGGGAATCTTGAGCCCTGGTGCCTTGGGATAAGGGAGTTCCTTTATCAGTTCTGGTGTTATGTGGAAACCGTCACGTTAATAGCGTCCCCATAAATATGGGCAGTAAAAGCTTTTAATGACCGATGACACTATAAGAGCTAAAAAATTTAATAGATCTATAAGAGGATTATTAAGATCAGCACGCGTAAAATTTAGATCATTATTATCATTAACGTCCACGTGTTTATTGACGTTAAACTTTTATCGTCATTTTTGTTTGGATCATTAAGGTGGATGACATTCATAATTTTTAATATCTAACTCTATCATGATAAGTCAGCATTCATCAGTGATTATTATACGTATAATGTACATTGTAAGTATCATAATATAATAACTAATAAGCCATAAACCTAATACAAGCTATACAAATGCCGAAGTTTGATGTTTCTATTCATCAACACTTTAATATTAAAATTTTCCTATGCCAAGATACAAAATTAGCATAATATAAATTTCAAGATGATGTTTATGTACCCTATATTCGATATTTTATGTCATATCCAAAATACAACATTATCGGTCATTGACCTCGACCCAAATGTTGACAACACGCGAATATAAAGATAAACCGCTTTTGATAGACTGATTTATTGGAAGTCTGAACGATAATATTAATCCGTAGATTATGTCTTGCTTTGTGGCATTTTTAAGATAGACGATTCGAGTTTCTTGACGAAGAAGATACAATACATGCTAGTACAGAAGTAACGACAAAAATCACTAATTAGTAAATGTAGGCTTTGGAATATCTTCTTAAAAACTATATGAAAAATAGAAACGTGATTCACGCTTCTACTAGTATAAAATTAATGTCTTTTGACGGTCCTATTCCCATCATCTCTCAATAATCTCTATTCTTAGATTCTTTAACAGTCAATTTCGCATCTATAATTTTTCTGTGTAAGCTATTGATCATGTTACCTACAATTCAAATGATAAGTAGTATTTATCTATGTTTGCCTTTAAAGTTCAGCCTATCCATAATCACAAGTAATGGCATAGCAATTTATCGCAATAAGATGAATGGTAACTGTTTCACAGGCACACCGATTGTATGTAATAGACGCACCTTTACTAATAGTGCGGCTACTCCATTTATTTTGATCATTATGTAAGAGTAAACTTTAACTTGGTTTCTAAGTTAATTTGACAGGAGTTTATATATTGTATGCTCAAAGTCTCTTGCATCAAAACGATAACCAATCAACATTGGCCTATTGGCATTAAATTTTAAAACATTAACTCCACTTAAAAACATAAGAAATCTAGCATTGCAGCAAAACTTTACGTAAAAGACCGTAGTATGAGATTCACGGTGAAAAACGGTGAAAAATTGAATAACCACGCATACTACAAAATATTTTTTATTTTACTAAATCACTGCATAACGTGTTTATCATTATTATTTATAAAATATCCATAGTTTTACACTATCTATACTAATAATTATTATCAATGTCTGTCTCTCTGTCTGTCTGGCGCAACGTAGTAGCGGATAATTAAAATAAAACTATATTTTTATTATTTATTGAGATCAGATTACTTTACTTATACAAATATTTTAAAAAAACAACAACACGTTGCGCCAGACAGACAGACAGATAATATACGGATAGTATGGAACTATGGATATTAATTTAATTCAAGGTAATTCAAATATAATCTTCCATACCTATGGATGATTAATCAATCAAGAACAAATCAAGAAAAATGAATAGCATATCAGCCACGACACAAATTTCGCGTTATGGCCTTTTTGTGATTGCCAGGACGCGTCGTAGCCGTTTTCATTAGAGCCACGACGCGAAATTCGTTTCACTGTGTGCACAAAGCGTCGTGAGCTATTTTTTCGCTCACTGAGCGATTTCGGTCTTTGAGCGTAACATATAATATAATAATGCCAGTAATACGACTTTCTGTAGTATGAAATCTTACAGTTTTAACTCGGTGTTATTTATTCGATTATGAAATTAAAAACATTAAAAACAATTAAAAACCTAATAAAAATTGTTAAAAACTAAGCCAAAACGCCAATCCTGCCAAGTTCTGCACATTTTTCACAGTGAATCTCTTACTACGGCCTTTTACGTAGAGTTTTGCTGCAATGCTAGATTTCTTATGTTTTAAATGGAGTTAATGTTTTAAAATTTTTGCCAATAGGCCAATGTTGATTGGTTAACGTTTTGACGTAAGAGACTTTGAGAATACAATATATAAACTCCTGTCAAATTAACTTAGAAACCATGTTAAAATTTACTCTTACATAATGATCAAAATAAATGGAATAGCCGCACTATTAGTAAAGGTGCGTCTATTACATACAATCGGTGTGCCTGTGAAACAGTTACCATTTATCTTATTGCGATAAATTGCTATGCCATTACTTGTGATTATGGATAGGCTGAACTTTAAAGGCAAACATAGATAAAGACTACTTATCATTTGAATTGTAGGTAACATGATCAATAAGCTATTAACAGCATAACACAGAAAATTATAGATGCCAAATTGACTGTTAAAGAATCTAAGAATAGAGATTATTGAGAGATGATGGAACCGTCAAAGGACATTAATTTTATAGTAGTAGAAGCGAGAATCATGTTTCTTTTTTTCATATAGTTTTTAAGAAGATATTTCAATGCCTACATTTACTGATTAGTGATTTTTTATCGTTAATTCTGTACCAGCATGTATTGTATCTTCTTCGTCAAGAAACTAGAATCGTCTATCGTAAAAATGCCACAAAGTGTAACATAATATACACAAATTACTTATAATACAAACAAAATTTAAGGTGCCAAACGAAGACTGCAAATTTAATAGGGTCATTTAAACTTTGCTTTTGAATTTGGAATTAGGCGCCATTTTGTCAATTCAACTCACCGGTTCCAGTAGGCTCTGCTCGTGCAGCGTGACCAGTGGTTTCTCGGGCTTCGGTCTCGTGCTGAGGTAGTAGGCCGACGCCGCCGCCACGCCGGTCAGGGCAAGCGCCCCGGCAGAGCCTCCGACCATCCATAAATACTGATCTATTTCACTTACTGAAACAAAAAAAAAAAAAAACAATATTAGTTATAGCTGAGCGCTGAACTTACGTGGTTAATGTATTAAGTATATTCTGTGGCTTAAAACTTAAACATACCTAATATGTGACGCCTCTGTCCTATCACGGACAGAGGCGTCACATATTAGTCATCCGTGGCCTATTCGGTAGACCTTTGGTTCGCACTCGCAAATGGTGCAGGTTTGATCCCGGGTGGAGGCGTGTACCAATGAGACATTTTCAGATCTCAAGTACACAATACGGACGCTCATACGGTGAAGGAAAACATCGTGAGGAAATTCCCAGACGTATTGACTAGTTCTTTCCTCTGGACTAGGCCGACTATGTTGCGAGAATGCCGTATGCGCTTGGGCAACCATACGGACATTTGAAAATCTTGTCCCAGGCACTACAGTATTTGAAGAGTGGTTACTTCGCTCTGGAAATGCTGTATACTGTATAAATCATCCACAATGGATGCAAAGGCCTAGATTTTTCAGAGAAGTTCACCCAATATTGCCCGATTAGAATGTCACACGTGTGACTTTAGGGGAGGGGGCCAGGCCCCCTCATTGTTTATCTCCAAACCAACTAGCAACAGACTAGTTATAGCCACGATTAAACTACCATGGTCTTAACCAGACCAGTAGCTTAGACCCTTTCGAAAAAAAAAAAAAAAAAAAAAGAGAAGTTTATTCATAGGCAGATGGCGGACCATGCCAAACCAAGATGACAGATCACGACATACATTGAATTGACAAAACCCGACCAAACGACGTAGATTCGCCATCTGCCCTTGTATCAATTTCTTCGATGGACGTACGTAAGTTACAATTTGTAACTAAAATTTAAGGGTCAGTACTCAGTATAGCTATTAAAAGACTTTGTAATCGGGCGTAGCGGAATTCCATAACAGCCCATTACCAAAACCGGATCGGTTTGCGATATTTTGATTAAATTACCTGGATAAACAACAGTTCGTGACTTTACATAAAAAGGTTTTCCAAATGTTATGAAATTTCAGGATATCTGGGAAAGATTCCGGAAATTCGGAAATAGCGCGGCCTTAAGGTGACGCCGCGTTAAAGTAAGAAACCGTGTTGGATATGTTTTAGATTGCTTGTTTTCTATGAGAGGCCAGGCCGGCCTCTCATAGAAAACAAGCAATGGAACAGCAAAAAATGGAAAGGGCTAAGTGACAAAATGGTTTTTGTCGCGTAATTTAAAAACCATAAATACATTTCATAAAAGCTATGCACATATTAAAGTGTATGCTTCAACCAATTTATGTACAAATTTTGGAACCTTAAATCACTGTCCTCTCTTGGAAAAATAGGAATCCCTTTTTTTACAGAGGTCTTTTCGATTGATAATTCTGTGTTATAAAAGTTGTCCAATCGTGTTATGCTATGGGCAATTCAAAGACAAAGACATGATGAATACTGACAACGAACTTTAGTTTCCTAGCTTTAGTCATTGCTGAGAAAAATCGGCATCGCTACAGCCAAATTATCAAGGCGTCGCCTTAATTCATGTATTCTTGTATTTACGTATGTGTAAAAAATAAAAATATAGATGACATTTAAGCGTGTTTTGTCGATTCATCAATCTGATATGTCGAAACCAAAAATGGATCGACAGTGACAGAATCCATTAAAGCCTATGCGAAGAGAAAAGTAATTTAATGTAAGAGAACAAGGCTCTTCCTGTCAATGCTTAAAAAGACAACAAATGTTAATTAATTTATGTAGATACATGCAGGTACAACACGCGATGCTCGACATCACTTGCCTTATTATTTTATACCACAGAAATAAAGTAACAAAATATAAAAAAGACTAATTATTAGTAGAATCATGTTAATATTAATGCTATACCTAGATTGGATAAAACAAATAAATATTATGAGATAAAATGCTAAAGGGTGCATGTATTTCTGTAAATATTAATATAGCACTTAAAACGATAATAGTATATATTATGGATCTCTTCTCTTTGGATAAATCAGTATAACAGTGGTGTTATACTGATTTATCCAAAAAATTAGTCCCAGGAAAGGACAAATCACATTTCATTATTAAAGTTTTCATTATGGATAAATTTAAGGTGTCACCCGGTTTGTTAAAAGCGCATGTCACCTTACAACCCACAACCAACTTCCGGGAAACATTCTCATAGTTCATATCGTCTAATTACTTACATTAAAAGAGGTTCAAAAAGGCTTCACAAAAGGGGTTCAACATACTTCGTCCCTATAGCTTATTCAATTCTAAAAATTTACCATACTTTAAATGGCCACAATAATTCAAAATAATTTGCAACAAAAGAGCATGGCTATCAACAAGGAAATATCGAACAACTTTCGAGTGGTGAGACTAGTTCCTGATCTATAAACTGCAGCTGGTTTAGAAAGTGGACACTGGAGTGCAAGCGACATCACATTAACGCTGATTTCACGGGATTCTCTCGTACTTTCCACTGACATACTTTTGCGATGCGTTAGAATTGTTCGAAGAAAATTGTGCTGTGAATTTTCTTTGTGTCATACTTTTCCTTTTTCTAAATCACATGTTTCATTTTAGGGTTCCGTAGTCAACAAGGAACCCTTATAGTTTCGGTCTGTCGGTCCGTCTGTCCGTCTGTCTGTCTGTTTGTCCGCGGTTTTACTCAGAGACTATAGGACCTACAAAGCTGTAATTTGGCATGAATACGAGTACACATTTTAATGATGGCAACAAAATGGTACATGAAATCGTTATTTTTTATTTTATGGTACCTCCCCTACACATCAAGCGGGGATGAATACTTTTTTCGCGCCCACCCCATCGTGTGGGGTGTCGTTGAATAGGTTTTTAAAAATATTGCAAGTATTCTTAGATCATTTTCCGATTTAGGGATCCGTTTGTGAAATATTAAGTTTTAAAGTGCCCCCCGCCTTCTAGCAGCTAAACGGTTGGTTCTGGAAATGTGAAAAAATTCACGGGAGTAGGAAATATGCTGAATTTTAAAGGAAAACTATCACGGCTTAGAAGACTTCATATTTCATAAGTTATTGAGTAATAGTCGATCAACTAAAAAAAATGTATTCGGCGAAGTATAAAGGAACTTTTCGTTCAAATTCCTTTGAAAGTAACAGAGATGATGTTGTTAGTAGTGTAAAACACGCTATAAATGTGCGTTTATTGATCATAAAAAAATTAGTGTCAAAAACTAGCGGTACTACGGAACCCTATATTGCGCGTGTCCCGACACGCACTTGGCCGGTTTTTAGTTTTACTATAGATCCCTATAAAAAGAATATTATAGTATTCGTCTTATAAAACCAATAAATTTAAATCATTAACAATATCAAAGGCACAACAATTAATTCAAAGGGCCCTAAAGTATTGCAAATCATTTACACAATTAATCTTTTTAGGTCACGTATGGGCGTATCGAGGTCAGAATACGCAACGCAAAGGATTAGGGCCTCTTACAAGAGTAATGTCAAAATCAGCATTTCGCTCAATAGAAGGGCTAAGGCAGCAACTGAAGGTCTGTCTGGCCTCGATCACATATCTTTGGATACCCGGAGGTGATGGCCGATTTCAAAAGTTAAAACCTTGGTGCTCTAATTTCCCCTTGTTGTGATTCAATGAGCGTAACGAGCTTGACGGCGGCCCTTCAAGGGCTATGATATCGAGCAAGTAACCTTTTATTTTTAACGGCAATGATTGTATAAAATGTGACAAAACCGCATCCACTTTAAGTGGGAACTGTACGGATAATATGTTTTAAATTGCCCTGTTAAACGTTTCTTTTTCCCTTTATTTACATACGTGATCTGTTAATTGCTTAATGTTAAAGGTTGGACTGAAAACATGCATGTTTAAGTTCAACATTATCCTACGGTTAAAATTATTATCACTACTTTGTTTTTTTTTTAATTCTATCAAATTACAAGAACCAGTCTGTTTGCGGGACATTTCTTATTTTTCCTAATTTTCAAATACCTGTAATTCACCCCTTTTTCCTTTTTTTATTTATAATGTACAAAAATACTTACAACTGCTGCACTGATTCCACCAGATCGTCTTCTCTTTCGTTTCGATAATCTCAGTCTTTTTCTTCTCAGTCTTCATTAGCTTCTTCTTCAACTTGCGATACATCTCCTTAACACTAAACTCAGTCTTATTAGCCTCTTTTAAGTTCGCACTATCCATTTCACTCTCCATTTTGTTTTTTTTAAATCACTGGTTCTCGAGACACATTTTGCTATGAGGTTCTCAGCTGTTCAATCAGCATGTTCCATTTCCGCATACAGCACGACTATCATAAAATTCGATTGGATTTTGTAGCGGAATGATTCGAAATCCATAATACTAAAAGGTTTTTATAGTTGGTAAATGGTAGCGTAGGCCTTGTGGGGGTCATTAACATCAGTGTCGATATCAGGCAGTAATCTCACTACTGATTTCAACGACCGCTTTCTTATCATTGTAAATAGAAACAATTGTTTCATAACTTGACACCTGCCTTTTTGTTCCCTAATTAGAACTAGAGATCAACTACGATAATATGGCGCGCCCCTCCAAAATTTAAAACGTTTGAAGTGCGTTGTCAAAACGTTCGAAGTGCGTTGTCTTGCGCGGTAGGCTAGTAAATTTATGATTAGTTGACCAACAAATCTTTTTAAAAAGTGACATTAACTGAAATATTACGTGTACTGTGATTGGTTGAACACTTACTACATACAAACTCTTTCATAAGGATGTGACTACACACATTGAAACAGTCATTTGGAGGGACGCGCCATGTTATCGTAGTTGATCTCTACTTGTTAAATTTTTGACTATAGATATCTAAAACAATATAATCTATCTCTTTCTGCGTTAAATAAATATTTCTACTCTATTTAAATATGCCATTAAAACTAAAGCTATAGAATATCAATGGCTGTTTAACAGCTCATTATGAGGCGAATGCTATTCGAGTGTGTTTTGAGTTGTTGATAAACAGTAGTCAATAATCCCACTGCCTTATGCATTGCGCCGTGTGACCTAATATTTCGAAAGTACCGTAGTGGGTGTAAATATACAACAATATAAAGCCCAGTCGACGAGTTAAGCGAAAGCGGATTAATTATAGCGGAAGAGGAAATACAATACTGTGATTACTGATTAGTTATTTCTAAAATTTTATAAAATATTTCAATTTTTAGGGTTCCGTACCCAAAGGGTAAAAACGGGACCGTATTACTGAGACTTCGATATCTGTCCGTCTGTCTTCAGGCTGTAACTCAAGAACAGTAATAGCTAGAGAGTTGAAATTTTCACAGATTATATATTTCTGTTGCTGCTATAACAACAAATACGGAAAACAAAATAAATTAAATATTTAAGGGTATACAACAATACAACAAACGTGATTTTTCAAACATTTTTGCTTGGTATCAATGATGACAACAGGTGGGTACTTGAAATTTTCACAAAAGCCTTAATTATATGTGTACTTTAATAATTAATAATAATATTCAAATTAAAATAAAAATTTAAGGGGGGCTCCCATACAAAAAACACAATTTTTGGCCTATTTTTGCTCTATAATAGTACGGAACCCTTCATGCGCGAGTTCGATTCGCACTTGGCCGATTATTTACGGTACTTATTTGTATCGTATCCTATCATATTCGCGTAGCTAAGTTTTCATGTTCTTTGAAAGGAGGTTGTATGCGATCAAATTGCTGTATAAGAAAAGCGTTTTTCTACGTTTTCGATAGATTTAGATTATAAGACAAGTTTCATCGTGTGTTTTACAAGCTAATCAACAAAATGATACGTCTTGTCAAACTTCTGTCATAAGTCTTAACTTTATTTTAGCGTGAAAACCAGTAGGTACGGAAAACGCTACCGCTACCGCTACCGCTCGCGGTCATCAGCAAGTCCGAGGCCCTAACTGCGGTAGGAACAAATGCTTAGAGTATTAATCGTCGTTGAATAACGTCCGGTTCTAACCTATAACTCGACAAATCACAACAGAAGCCGTATACTGCTGAGTTTATTAAGGTGCAATTTCTCAATATAAATTGGTTGCGAAATTATAATAGAAACGAAGAAATAATATATTTGTTCCAAAAATATACATTTTAAATATCGTACTACTTTTTGTGTTGAATTTTCTTATAATGTTTTTTCTTCATCATCTTTTCTTATTTTAACAAAAAAGTTTCCAATGTTAGAGTGTAGATACTGTAAAAAGTATTAAATCGACGGTTGTGACTAAAATCATATTAGGTCCAAATAAACTATAAACGCAAAGTATACATAATCAAGAGATTATCAAAGTAAAATCTATTTAACTGTCAAAAAAGAAATACAGTATAGATTGGATAGCCAAATCCAGTCCAAACACAACAAATCCAAATTCCGTAAACAGTAGAGCTAATAAACATAAAACAAATTAATTTGTCGCCTAAACATTCCCGGGTTTGGTCAAAGCCTATTTGGCCAATGCGAACATAAATTATTATGTAAACTGCCAACTGTCACCATTATATCCTTATGTAAGTTTACTATCAACTACCCGCGACATCGCGCGTGCAAATGATATATATCCCGCTAGCACCGTCAATTTTTACGCATTAAACGTTTCCTGGTAGTTTTTAGATATGCATTTAAATTCCCATAGTAGCCCAGTAGGGTTAGTTCAGCCCTGTATGGGAAGTTGAAATTAATTATAGTCAGAATTTTTTACACCTGTGTTTAGGGGGGGGTCATGAATAGCTTAACCCATTAAACCCCGTAAGGCCCATTATTTTGATTATTATAGATTAAATTCAAAAACTCGACCAACCCCGACGTGTGCGTTATATTGGTTTGAAGATCAAATCTTTTTTTAGACGTATCTCCTTTATTTTTTATTTTTTTACGAAAGTGATGAGAACTAAATTTGTTGTAAATTTAATTTTCTACATTTTGAGTTCTTATTATTTTCATTATAAAATCAATATTTACGGAGATAAATGCAAAAAACAAGTCAAAGTATAATTTCGCTTGTATGTCAATTATTATCGAATTTAGCGAAAATAATTGTAGAAACAAAGTTGTAGGTGATAGATCAATAAATTTCCTACAAATTTGATTCTTATAAATTTTTTTTGAAATCAATATTTAAGCTCCTACACCTATGGTAAATATACCGGGACCCAAGCGACTGATAAAACTGAATATTTCTGATCATGAATTAGACCTTTTAACAATTACGGCACAACCTACACCTGAATAATTATTTAAAAAATGGCCAAGTGCGAGTCGGACTCGCTCATGAGGGTTCCGTACCATTATAAGGCAAAGATAGACAAACATTTTTGCTTTTTGTATGAGAGCCCCCCTTAAATATTTATTTTATTTGAATTTTATTATTAATTATTAAAGTACAAATACAATTGTATATTCTATGCATATTTTAACTGTTTTCGTGCTGCTATTTTTGATAAAGAGCAAAAAGGCCACTAAAATCCTGTTTTTTATACGGGAGCTCCATCAAATATTAAATATAATATGTTTTTTAGTATTTGCTGTTATAGAGAAAAATAAAATACATAATATCTGAAAATTTCAAGTAGAGATTTGAAATTCCAGGCTTCAAGAACGGTGATAGGTAGAGACCTATCACCGTTCTTGAAGCCTGGAGACAGACAGACGGACAGACAGCGAAGTCTTAATTTTAATTGTGGTTAGTTAAAGAGCTACAAATTTATTTATGTTTTTTTTCTGTATATTTGACAATAATCGCGATACAAGTCGAACATGTCGAAATTATACTTTGACTTGTTTTTTGCAGTTATTTCCGTAAATATTGATTTTACAATAAAAATTATAATAACTAAAGTTGTAGAAAATTAAATTTCCGACAAATTTGATCCTTATCATTTTCTTAAAAAAACAAAAAATAAAGGAGATATAGCTAAAAAAAGATTGAACCTTCAAACTAATATGGCGGCTAACGCACACGTCGTGGTTGGTCGAGTTTTCGAATTTAAGCTACTTGTGACCTCCTCTAAACACTGGTGCAAAAAAATTTCTGACTATAATTAATTAAAAAAAAAATCTAACCCTACTGGGGTATAGTACCTATGTCTAAACTAAATTTCATCGACTGGTGCATTCAGAGATTTTATTGCAAACAATTAATCCACTTCAAAAACCACTAGATTCTAGAAGTTGCTTGCGACTACTTAATCGCGAAAATAATCTTATGTTCTACCCTACATTCACTCTACATCTTTTCATAATTTTATCAAAATCCATCCAAACAAACAGTCAAATCTCCCAACATTATTCATGTTAACTAGTCCGGTTGGAACCACGTGGTAGTGAATTGAACACCGTTAGTCCGATCTGGTTCACGGGTCCATAAAAGCACCCAATCATTGTCTTTAATGGTGTACCGTATTGTTTGGCATTGTGGGGAACGAGGTAAATCGGTTTACTGTTATTGTCATTATCATTACCGTCAATATCATTATCGTCCTTATCATTACCATTTTCGTCCTTATTATCCTGTCGATAAAAGCTAAATTATCTTAATTTGTACTTATCCTTTATGACCAACTGCTGTAAGTTTCACAAGTTTCAGACGCACTAACTTTTATGGGTGGTCAAATAGGATTGAACAGTATACCTACAGTATAACTTTCTAAATACGTAAAACCAAGTTTTTAATTACTATCTTTCGCAATCATAAAAAACCATGTATAATAAACCATGTTGCAAAAGTTTAATTTCATACGTTAACAAAGCTTGTGAAATTAAAATAATAAATCTAATTACGATGCTGAAACTCTTGTTACACAATCAGCCAAAATATTTGGAAACAATTGGAGACGTAGGGTTGACAAAATTTTGATTTAAGTTTTAGCCAATATTTCGCAATCATTAATGCCCACAGAAATTCTTCTATTCACTAGACTGTAGAGCTTTTGGTGGGCTAACTTCAAAACATTAACAAACAACATTATCACTGTGGAATAAATAAAAAGCTTTCAAAAACCCTTAGAAACTAGTCATCAAACAAAAGCCTAAATGGAAGTAGGAATAAATTGATAATAAGTTTATTTACTATCAAGAAAAAAACATTGTGCCCCATAATTATATACATCTTGATTTCAGAAACTTCTCTTAACTTTTTGAATAAATTCAAGAATTTACTAGTAAAGTAAACATGAATGCATCATGTTTACTTTTACAAGTAAATTGTCTTTATATAGACACAAGCTTGATATGCTAATCTGTAATCAAACTGGGCAATAAAAGGCTAAACTTGCTCTGCGCCTAGGCTAAACATTAACACCCCTATACGAGGTTAACGGACTTATAATTTTGCTTGGAAACTTGGATTTTAGAACTCAATTTACTTTTACGACTTGAAAGCGAACTGCAATTATTTTTCCCTATTGAAGAAACGATTTGTGCATTTTATAGTATGTTGGTTCGTGATACATTTCGTTATTGGTAGTTCACAAATACGAAACTTATTTAAATCACTTAGACTGGGTTGCACCAACTAACTTTAACTTTAACTGTAACTTTAACTTTGACTACAGTGCAAAATGTCAAATCTCTGGTTAAAGTTAAATATGGATTATGGCGTCCAAACACCCCATATGCTCATACGACATCTGTCAATTTTTCCGGTTAAAGTTAAGGTTAAAGTTAAAGCTAAAGGACGCCATATTTAACTTTAACCATAACTTTAACCTTAACTTTAACTTTAACCACGCCTCTGGTGCAACGCAACCTTAAGTATGATCTTTGCTACGATTTTAAGTCCGTTGATGTTCTTTCCATCATATTTTTTCCAATTGCAGGCTGCACGCGATTATTGACCATCCTTGCAGTCTACTAATAAATTCAAACTAATATTATAAATGTGAAAGTGTGTCTATCTGTTACCTCTTCACACCCAAACCGCCGGACCGATTTTGCTGTTTGGCATGGAGATATTTGGAGTCCCGGGAAATGACATGGAATACTTTTAATGCCGAAAAAATGTACGATTCCTGCGCGGTAAACGAATTTTATAGCAAAGGAGATGCGGGCGTTCTCCAGTAGTTAAATAAATCTATGAGCTTAGAATAAAATAGAAAACTCATTTACTTTGCAAACTAAAATTTACACTTAACATTATTGATTGCCAATAAAAACTTCACTAATAAGTGTTCTTACACTGCATACAGCTATATCTTCCAGACAACCTAGTCTACAATAAAAAATTAATGTCGAATTGATGAAGAAATGGTCTATTTGGCGCTTACGTGAAAAATAGGCAAACTTTACTCTAGCAGCCCTGAGATCAACGAACCGAAAGTGGCATCTCCACAATTCGACACCTGCCACTTTTTGAGCGGTTACGGTTGTGATGCGTACCGTTTTAATTACTTTATAGTCACGACGTAGTAAATATACCGTTGATAGAAAGTGATATTGATAAAGAAACTTGCGCGATGTTGCCATGCGAAAAATGTTCCGCGAGTATTTCACGATTGTGCTAAGGTTGCCTCGCAAAGAAAATTAAGAATATTATCATATTATTTAAATGCAAAAGTTTGTCTGTTTCTTCTCTATGCCTAAACAGAAACAAATTTAGCTGAAATTCAATATTATGATTTATGAATAATTATGATTATGATAATATATATTATGAATAATTAGAAAACTTTTTATTCCGGAAAAATATATAGGCTCATTTTAGCGCAACCTAGTAGTGAGAAAAATCTAATATTTTTTTATTTCTAATAACCACATAGCCTAGTTATAAATAATTATTAAATATATATTAATATAACAAAAATCTTATATCTTTAATATACTACATTATTGAGGAATAAAATACTCATAAGTCAACAAGAATTAAAATTACTCTATCTTTTCAATACTATCAGTTCCGTCAAGCTTATTAATAATCTCAATGACCAATGACTGATAGTAGCTTCTTCAGTAAAGTGTTGTAATATTGCTATTATTGACACTAACTATATGTCTATATAGTATATACTAAGACAATACTTCATATTGCCTACGACTTTGTACGCGAAAGAAAGTGAGATGCAAAAATACACACACGTATATTTCTTTAGCAATAAAATGAATAGTTCCCATTTGAATAAACGTAGACTTTATATTAGAATACTATGCTGGAAAAACCTTTTGAAAGAAAATGATAGCCAGATTTTACTACAAGCTGTGTTTCAACTTTAAATTCGATCTTAAAAGACCACTGCATGCACTGTGGTGCGGTTGAACTTCAAATTCATTCAATATTATTTGCATTTATTCACCTCAACTTGCATTGCTGTTAATCTTATAAATAAAATTCTCGTGTCACAATGTTAGGCCGCGTACTCCTCCGAAACGGTTTTACTGATTTTAACCAAACTTTATATGCATATTCAGTCGGTCTGAGAATCGGCTTCTATCGGGTACTTTTTATATTGATAAGTACATTTGTTGAATAAATAATAGTAAAGTATTACAACTCAAGACTGACGGCGACCATTGGTTGTTTGTGGACGGGACGGGACGTTACCATGGTAACATACTTATTTAGTCACTTCAATAAATAATAATATGCTCGAAATACTTTATATTATTACGGCAAAGCAACGTTTGCCGGGAGAGCTAGTATAAATATAATATTCTTAAAATTATTATTTTTAACAAAAAATTAAAACCGACTTCCAAGGTAAAAACAATAAGTATTAATATGAACTAAAAAGTATTAAATAATTCTTACTCTTTAATAGTGCTTCTTTGAGAATTCGTCTAAATCTCAACTACTTCTGTACATACTATAGCTTCATTATTTTGAAGTCCTTACCAGCTGTTTAATCGTGAGTTAATCAGTCAATGTCAGAATATACGAAACTTTTGGGACTGGTACTGACTTCAAAGTAATGAAGCTATAGTATGTACATAAGTAGTTGAGATTTAGACGAATTCTGAAAGAGGCACTATTAAAGAGTAAGAATTATTTAATATTTTTTAATTCATATTAATACTTATTGTTTTTACCTTGGAAGTCGGTTTTAATTTTTTGTTGAAAATAATAATTTCACTCTTTTTAGTTATTTATCGGTAAACATAAGCTGTCAGTTGTAGATATATAGGATTTAGGTATGAAACTATCACAACTACTACAGTCAGGCAGTTTTCAAAGAAGTTTTATGCTATGTCTCAAAAGCCATGAGCCATACCCTAATATAAATATACAGACCTGTCATGAAATGGCTACTATAACACGTCATTATTTATTACTTATTTACAATAAGTAATATTATTACTGAATTATCATGAATAGAATTTGCATAATAGCATACTTTCAGTTCTTAAAACAACGATGAAACCCCCAAACTCTCATATGAAAACTTATTATCTGAGTTCACTACCACTTTAGAATTTCTTAAAGAACTCCAAGCATATATCCCTGTGCTAAGTACTCACATACAGTTTTGCTCGATAGTTTTACTCGACGTCGAGCAAAAACAACTGTGTGGACCGCAAAACTCACATCTCGGAGGCTCGCATCGAGCCAGTTTGAAGGCTCGAATCGAGCCAGCTTGACAAATTTTTGACACTAGTTTTTATTATTCGTAGAGCCTAATTTCCTTCGAATTGGAGTAAAACTATCGAGCAATGCTGAATGTGTGGACGTAAGCCCGAGCCGTGGTTTTTACTCTACGTGATTGCTCGACCCAGCAAAACCGTATGTGAGTACTTACACGAGTTTATCAAGCAATGCTGAAATGTTCAAACGCCTATCTCTGAAGGCTCTAGACCAGTGGTCCGAAACCTTTTTTTCATGCGGGCCACAAACATGTTTTGGTCTTGGTGTCGCGGGCCGCAATAAAAAAATTTTAGGGTCAAAAAATAACATTCTTCAAAATTAACGATTTAAAAGTGGAAAAATTTTAACGACTATCACGTACACTTTACGTTATTTAGCCAGTGGGCGTGAATTTCAAAATTGTTTAACATCACGCGGGCCACAAATAAAGTCCCGGCGGGCCGCAAGCGGCCCGCGGGCCGCGGGTTGGGGATAGCGGCTCTAGACTCTAGAGTTCTTGTTCAGTGACTTTCGTTGTATGGGTCTACACACACTAGGCTAAATTACGCCGGCGTAAATTCCGCCGCGTTTAAATTGCATACAAAATACGGGCCGAACGCGAGGGGTGACACACTACGAGTATTATGTCGTATTTTGTATGCGTTTAACATTTGCGGCGGAAACTACGCCGGCGTAATTCAGCCTAGTAAACTTCTGCATATAAACTCATCAGCTTAACATAATAAAATATTATGCTTTAACGACTTTAAGCTACAATAATATAACTATATATTTTGTCCCAATCAAGGAGTTTCCTAGATCAAATTACCAACTTGGTAACCACAACAACAAGTTTAAATCATTTACTTTAATAATAATAAAGATAGATATTATTATTTACTTTGTAACAACATTGATACAATTTTCAAAATCACTCGACAAACTCGAGTCTCGATCGAAAATACTATGAAAAGTACCAATAATAGGGTCGTAACCCATAACGATGCATCGTGTGATGGTACTGATAATTATGATGATGATGATGATGATGAATGTAATTTGCATAGTAGCATATGCTTTCAGTTCTTAAAACATCGCTGAAAGTCCCAAACTTGTATCTATAAGGAATCCGGAGTTCTCTTAGTATCTTCGGAACCATAGCATGTCTTGGTGTAAAATCTTACTTTTTGGTAGCATATGCTTAGGATCCTTCACATAAAATCAAAATCACTATATGTTTCCATATAAATTTTGAGGAGTTCCCTCGATTACTCATGGATCCCATCATCAGGTCACCACTTTTGTGAACATGGTACCAAATTGGAGTTGAACCCTATACAACAAAAGAAAAAAATTGAAAATCGGTTCACAAACGGCGGAGTAATTGTTGAACATACACAAATAAAAATTAAAAAAAAAACCACAGCCGAACATATAACCTCCTCCTTTTTTTTGGAAGTCGGTTAATGATTGTTATCTATCGCAATCATAACATTAAGGGCCTCAAGTCTTTTTCAGTCCGGACTCCGGTGAGACCTCTTAAAGTACTTTACACTGGTCGATGAAATAACAAGGATCATTGTTGACCCCGTTTCTTTATTCTTGAACTTCTTAATTCTTTTGTTTGACGACCCTAGTGAATATTTTATAATCTGAAAATTACAAATTGTACATCTTGACGTAAGATTTTGAATATTATAAAAATTTAAGGACAATATAATAATATAATTGTTAAAATATTTGAATACTTGCTTTGCAATCACTAACCAGCCCAAGCAATATTCGAATTTCGTCTCAACATGGCCTAATACGTAGGTCACACTATAAGTTTTGCGTAACTTGAAAAAACGACATGTTATAACCAAAATTTTATGTTTATTGCTTTTCAAAATACTCTCCTTTACATTCTAAACATTCTTTTATGCGATCGAACCATTTTTTTAAACAGGAGTATCACAGATCTGAAGGCATGTTTTCTATGCGCTGATTGAATGCTATCACTGCCTCTTCGGAGTTGGTAAAAGTGAAACCTCTCATTAAATTTTTAATTTAGGAAAAAATACAGAAATCACAAGCTGCTAGGTCTGGGCTAAACGCAGCATGGGTCACGAGTTGTGCTTTTTGGGAAGTTAAAAATGACTTTGTTTTGTTGGCCGTGTGCGAAGAGGCGTTGTCATGATGTAGGAGAATGCGGCTTCTTGGTCGTCTTTCGCGAACCTTTTCTAATTTCCTGGGTAAACAAATAGTGGAATACCACTCAGCATTCCATTCCATTCCATTGTGGAATATCACTCTTTTGATCTCCAAGTAGAATTATACAGATGGGATCCGTAGCTCAGAAAAAAAAACGCGATCATTTTCTTACCAACGTTTCTCGCTTGCCTCACTTTTATTGGCCTGTTCTCATTTTCAAACACCCACTCACAAGATTGCTGTTTTTTATCGGGTTCAAAACAACAAATCCACGTTTCGTCTTCTGTGACAATGTCATAAACAGCATTAGAATGTCCATGGTCGTGCTTCAGTAGCATATGTGAGTATCATTCCACGCAAGCCTGCTTCTGCCCCGCTGTCGGTTCATGAAGGATCCAACGACAAGAAAGTCTCTGAACTTACAATTCTTCGTGTAATTTTTTTAAAATTTGGCTCATACCAATCCCCAATAGTCCTCAAATCGTCTCATGGGCAATCCGCGGGTTTTCTTCAATTAGCCGCTTAACAGTAGCCACATTATTTTCGTTAACGGCAGTTGAAGGCCGCCCTTCACGAAATTCGTCATGTAAAGAAACTCGACTTCCTTCGAATTCAGCATACCATCTCCTCACGGTGCTCAAACAAGGTGCTTCTCTCCCAAAAGCATTTTGAAGACGAGCAGCACAGTCTTACGGAGAGAGAGAACTTTTAAAATCATAAAAAATCTTCGCTCTAAAATATTTTAGACTTAATTCCAATGTGTGATAAAAAATAATGGACAAATGATTTCCCGCCAATTTTTTTTTTATATTGCTAAGAAGGTTGCAGCGTTTAAAAAAATAAAACATTCATAACTTAAATAGTTCCGATTAGCTAGAAGTGCAAAACTTTTAGTGTGCCCCATGTATATTATATTCTGTGACATGGCAGGTAGTGTGACTAGCTGAAGTGTGACTATTATATTATTATATCGTGTTATGACTGTATTTTATTATATAAAAACAATAATATTATAAAATAATACTGGAAAAGTAGGAAGGAAAATCACACTAAGTACTTGGAAATTGGAACATAAGTGACACTCAAGATAAATATTTTAAGTACGTAAACAAAGTGAAGTTCTACCGTACCGATTTATCATTAACTACTAATGATTATTACTTACTATAATTGTACTTGGATATTCAACATTATCATCATGAATCATCATCGCCGTTGACCGCCGCCGCCATACAACAGGGGCTCCCAATCTTTTTCAACTTGCGGCGCACATACAAGTCAATATTTTGTCACGGCGCCCTACTTTACCTAGCTATTACAAAAATATACATAAATTGAAACATTTTTAATGATTATAGTCAGGTAAAGCAAGTAATTATTTACTTTTCAGATGATTAAATCGCCCATTCTCAGGAGAGCAAAATTTACGTGTCCCGGGCTTGTATACTCTGTAATATTATCTTATTCAAGTATGTAATATTTTTAAACGGTAGATAGGATCAGTATCTAGCTACAAACTTAAACACAGGCTTCTAATTTAAGTAATTCAGACTAAATTAATTGAAGTCGTGTTCAAAAACCATATTTTTCTAACTACCGTAACGTGTCCCCACGCCAACTTGATCTCGAAACTTGCTTGTAATTTTTATAACGTACCTATTTAATTTAATCTATACATGGTTTTAAACGCCTATAAACATTGGTTATCGCATTGCAAAATATCGACTCAATAGGCCCAGCCTATAAATAGTTATCATGAAATAATCGCTTGTCCGATCAAAAGTCCTAATTACCGTAACACCTGCTGTTTTTGGATGCCCATCCAAAAATATCAGGATTTGGCACATTACGAGTGCATGGGTTGCTTCTCCTTAGTGTGTGCCATGGCCCATCAGCGGTCCCACGTCGCTAATGTTAGTGTGCCGCCGATAAAGCACATACGTATCTAATTACCGTAGCTTTGGTTACAAACTTGTCTAATTACCGTAATCATTACTTTTCAATTATGTTTAAATTAGATTTTTATTATGTATTTTATGTTTATGTTACATGATTTGGATTTACGTTGCCCTAAGCTCGTTTTTGTCAATTGTGTCGTTGTATCGTTATGTAAAACACTACATTTGTCTAATTACCGTACCCATAAATTTTTAAGACTCATTATCCAAAAAACTTTAAGTAACTGTTTCACGCCACATTTATTATTGTGTTCGTATCTTTCATTTCCTTAATATTTTAATATGACTAAGTCAAATCGACGAAGAAAAAAAATGGTTACGGTAATGAGGCAAATAATGCCAAACCGGAGAATGGCCGAAATATTTGTTTATTGTATTTAATATTTACAATATTATATACAATATTGTATATAATATTGTATTTATTGTATAAAATAAGTAACCTACCTACTTTGCATAATTCATATTATAATTTTATTTTATAATAATATTTGTAGTTATGGATAATGATGGAGGATCGACTCACGTCGCCTCTTACCTTTCCACGGCGCACCAGGGCGCCGCGCAAGAAATAGAGGAAAATGTGGAAAAAACGGGGGAAATTATTTGAAATTGCTTATTATCTTAAGAACTATAGGAGCAATTTTTATGTTATACGGCACACATGAAGAATAGACCACCTGAAGGGACATAGGCCATTTCTCGCGGACGTTTCACGAGAAAACTCGACTGTCTCCAAATCACGTAATCTTGTATTATTTCTGTACCTAAACTTCTGTCACAATCACAAAAGCAAAAAAGTGGTTTCGACTTTACAGCGTTTTGTTCAATTTTATCACATACCCTAGACTTGTCTCTAAAAGATATAAGCCGTCACCACAGTATAAATAAGTTACAGTAGCATAACTCTGCCCACTCCTTGACATCAAAGTAACAAGCTAAGCTCTATAAAAACGAGATTTTTTAGTGTGCGCGTGCGCCGTTCTTGCGGTCTAGTGCGGTTTACTGCATTTTATTTATATTCTCAAGTGAATATCCTTTTATTTTCAAAGTCCTTTTAATAAAGTGGTTTCAGGGCGGTTGTCGTGATGGTAATCAGCAATTTTTCAATGCCTTTTACCATTTTTATACCATTATCTTTGAATATCACAGGGCTTGTGTCCGACTGGAATATAATTGCAGTCGCAGAAAAGGTAAAAAAGGTGGCCGCATACTCGCTTAGCGATCGATTAAGATAGTATTATTGTAAATATTTTGCAGTAAAATGGTATGGTTAGAACGTTCAATAGAACTTTTAGATTTACTTTACATCAAGTCGACTGGAACTAGGAACTTAGTCTACTATATACCACATATTATATTATGCTTGTAAAGGTGTTGAAACTAAGGGTTTTTAAATATTTTTCTATTTTTATCCCTATTCCTGTCACCTAGCAATGAATTTACTCTCCGTTTCTTCAAACTATAGCTACAAAGAAGTAATTGTAAGTTCTAGGTACGTACAATAATTATATTGTTCCGTAGGACGTCAGTCCTTTAATCGTTTTTAAAGATCCGCAGTTGGTAAGTAAAACCATGAACTATTAAATATATTATTATATCCACAGACAACAACGTACAGTAAACTTAGGGCCCTTCCACACGACGTATTTTCTGACGACGCGCGTTTTTGATGGGCTCGTCTTCTGCGCGTTTTCATTGCGTTTTTTCAGATATAAAGCTTAAAACGTGTCGGCTTCCTCGCGTTTGCTGAGCGTTCAACTTGCGTTTGTATCGATACAAACGAGCGTAAATCAACGTCGTGTGGAAGGGTCCTTACACATCAAAAAATAAAATGACTGTTGTAACTACTCTACTGGCGCCCGAGATAGTGCTAATAGTTTGACAAAATATTGTCACGATTTCTCTTTTATAAGTGCTATAATTATGTATGTCTGTCTGCTACCTCATCATGCTCAAACCTCTGAACCGACTTTGATTGAATTTGGAATGTAGATACTTTGAGTCCCGGGACAGTTTTTATCTAATATAGTATAAAGTAATATAGTATATAGAATAGTTTTTATCTCGGAAAAATGTACAGTTTTCGCGCGATAAACGTATTTTGGGGCAACGAAGTTGCGGTCGTCATCAAGTTTGAAATAATCACAAGCTAAATAATTATTATGTGACATAAAACTTGTATATTTTGCAAAAACATTACATAAGTTTCTCACTTGACTGATTTTTATTCACACACAGTGCAACAAACCCTCGCATCTGCATTACAATAAAAATAATAGGCCTGGAGATACTGACATAAAATTCTTGGTGATTTGTTCCAGTATGGCGGTTTTACAGGGGTATAATTACGTAAAGGCGAAAAGGAAAATGATGGTCATAGCGCTCGCACTGGCAGCCCAAACGCGTGGGCGTTAATCAAACGTGTCGGATAAATAACGAGTGTCGAACGATTTGTTCCACAAAAATGCTTGTATTTTCAGATAGTCGAAAAAAAATAAGTAGGCGAAAGCATAATGCCATACTTGTCGGGTGCGGCTTACGCCGCCATACCGACGCGAATACGTTAATTTTAATAAAAAAAATTGAACCATTTGTACCAGGCTAATTTTTGCATAGCTAATCATCGTCGAGTAGCCATTCACGAAAATCACCTTGCCATACTTTTCCGACAGCGCCCAATGGCCGCCATACCACTGCAAAGGTGTAAGATTTTTTTTTCGCCAAACGATTTGTGCCAGTATGGCATTTAAATTTTTGGAAAGTATTTGACAAAATATGACCGTTATTATTTTTCCCATACTTCTAGTAGGGGGAAAAAGTGCTGCCATACTTGAAATACTTATTTATTTGACACGTTTTAAAAATACGACTATAAGATACGTAAAATCATTTTTTACATCATGGCATCATTGTAGTCTCGTCATTTGACAATTGTACCAAAAAAAAATTGTTACAGATTGTAACCAAGGGGCGGGATGATTATCGGACTTGAGCAAAAAAGTGATGAAAATTGGACGATTTGTACCAGTATGGCATTTGGATTTTTGGAAATTATACGATACAATGTGACCATTATTATATTTGCCATACTTGTAGTAGACGGAAAAAGTGGCACCATACTTGAAAAACCGTTTGAGTTACGTATGAAATCTTAGGGTTTTGAAAAAAATATTATTCACATTCGCTGCCTCCCACAGGTATGGCATTATCAGACTCCTATTTATGATCATACAGGGAACTGTTAAAAAAAGTTTCAGGGTGGTATAAATCGTTTGGCGAAAAAAAAAAAAAAAAAACTTACACCTTTGCAGTGGTATGGCGGCTATTGGGACCTGTCGGAAAAGTATGGCAAGGTGATTTTCGTGAATGGCTACTCGACGATGATTAGCTATGCAAAAATTAGCCTGGTACAAATGGTTCAATTTTTTTTATTAAAATTAACGTATTCGGGTCGGTATGGCGGGCTGTAAGCCGCACCCGTACCCGTACCCGTACCCGCACACGTACGACAAGTATGGCATTATGCTTTCGCCTACTTATTTTTTTTCGACTATCTGAAAATACAAGCATTTTTGTGGAACAAATCGTTCGACACTCGTATTTATCCGACACGTTTGATTAACGCCCACGCGTTTGGGCTGCCAGTGCGAGCGCTATGACCATCATTTTCCTTTTCGCCTTTGTGTAATTATACCCCTGTAAAACCGCCATACTGGAACAAATCACCAAAAATTTTGTGTCACTATCTCCAGGCCTATAACAAGTTATACCTCCAACATCACCTTTATACCAACGACATAAGAACCATTATTAAAACGAGATAAATTACTATGAATGGACAGTAATCTACCCAGGTGCATGTCAATGTTATCTTGTATCGACAATTATACTTTTGATATTGGATAAACCCCTATAGTCCACACGCCGAGACCAGGCACACAATTTCATTCTATCAAAAATTTTGTGACTCATGGATGGAACAAAAACTGCTAAAAAAAGGAACCTCCTTTTAAAGGTTCTATGATCGTTTTCCTTCTAAGTTCTAAGAAATCAGTTCTGCACTGAAGCAACTTTAAAAATATATTATCGTACTTTTGGGGTATATTATAACTTAGTAGTTTACTTCAAAATATATGATTTTAATAACATATTAAATTATTAAAATATGCTGTTAAAAAGTTTTCAAATTGTCACATAATTCTATATTTTACGTTGATGAAATAATTACCTCTATACTGTACTCAGCGAAACATGTCGGTAGCGGTCATTGACTCCGTGCCAAAAACTTATCATCCATACTTAATATTATAAATGCGAAAGTGTGTCTGTCTGTTACCTCTTCATGCCCAATTCTCGAACCGCTGAACCGATTTTGCTGAAATTTGGTACGGACTTAATCCCGGGAAACGACATAGGATACTTTTATCCCTGAAAAATGTACGGTTCTCGCGCGATAAACGAATTTTGGCGCAACGGAGTTGCGGACAACATCTAGTTTTCTATATAAACCGTAATTGAGAATGAAGTGTCAGATATTGTCAATCGCGGCTTTGTATAGAAAATGACAAGTTTTTGACAGGGAGTCAATGACTGCTACCGCCATGTTTCGCCAAGTACAGTATAATCATATTGATTTAAGCAGCTTAACATTTCCTTAGCAAATTGTTGCTCGCGTTTTTGTAAATCTTGCTAATTAAAACACCAACATCCAACAATGTAATAGTGCAGGTTTTATTTACAGGCTTATTACGAGGTCTTCGAACTTCATAACCTTCAATTAAAAGAATGCTAATAATAATAATTTACTATCCAACATACGTTTAATTATGAGAATGTTAAAACTATGTAAGTGGATATTAATTTTAAAAATACACATTCATTTACATCTCATCTATTTAACGATCACTTATTGAGATCAAAGATAAATGCATTCAACATGTAATTATAAAATATATTGAAAATGTAACAAATTTTGAAACAAAAAATGCAGCGCTTATTTTGACACACCAAACTGAAACAGATGCGTCACAAAATGAAAATTAATAAAATCGTGTGATTAAAAATCATCAGGAAATGAGTTCTAGGGTCACTAAGTAAACGTTATCAAAATAATCAAAATGGACGTAAAACTGGCTAAGCTATAAAGGACTGTAAAGGTAAAATAATAATTTATACCAACTCCCTTGTGGTAAAACACCCCGATAAAAGTAGGAATTCCCAAAGGGAAAATTGGGGTCAATGCTCTACTCATTAAATAACAAATAATGTTTACTTTATAGGGTAAAGGTGCCATAACTTCCCCTAGTGAGCTTGTGTTGGTAATGTCAATTGTTTATATCTTAATGTTTATATCTTAATAGTCAATCAGATAGCAGTATCGTCACGTGAAAGTAAACAATATTTCGTTGGGCAAGTCGCCACGAATCGTTTTGCCAAAAAAACTGATTCAAAACATCGAGACAGTAAAAGTAACTATAACTAAGCAAACAAGTTGCTCAATAATCATTCCTGAAAAATATTTAGATAGAAAGTCTAGCAGTCTTTGTTTTTATTTCCGTTTTCAATTCCTAGATTTTGAACTTTCAACTGCATTAATAAGGGTAAAAAATCAAGTGTTTTATCATGGAATATTTATATTCCAACAACATGATATACGTTTAGAAAAAGATCAATGCACAATGACGTCACCTCCGTAACGGTTGGATAAGAATGCACTTTATCAAAGAGCAACAGGCGAATCGTGTTTCAAGGTTAAGTTCGTATTGTAAGAGGGACAGGTTTTAAAAAGAGGGTTACTCTGGACACATGTTTTGTATGAAATTACTTAACAGCCGTTTCGTAACGATTTGGGAAGTGGGATCTCTTTTCATATGCATCATTCTGTAGCATATTTCTTAAGTCCTTTGTATTTAACAATGGCACATTAAAATAGGTTTTTCATTTACCGTAGTTTAGATTATACATGATATTGAATATTAGAACCATGTTTAATCATGGGATCCGTAATATGCCGGTACTAATATAAATAATGAAAAATTTAGGCCTTAAAACTGTACCTTGTGGCACACTTTTCCTAAATAAGAGGTAATTGAACCGTAAATATAAATATGAGGAAAAGAATTATTATACGAAAGGTGTCGAATTTTTTATTCACTAATTAATAAAGCAATGAACTTACAGACATAATCATTTAAATATTAAAATACTTCCCGTTTATTTCGTCATAAAACAAAATTTAATAAAATACTGTTAGGAGCTACGTAATTTTACGCTATCTTAGTACAGTTAAACCGTTTCTTGCAGTTTTTATTGCTTATTTTGGACAAAATTGTTACGTTTGTTGGGAGTTTCTATAGCTGTTAACATAATTTAATGTGATACATAATAATTTCGTATTTTAAGTACCGTTGTTCCGTCCTATTTATTTTTATAATACTTTAGGCGTATAACAAAACAGGGATATCCTTAGTAATTTTCGGAAGATAGGGCTTCCGAAAATTCCTACCAAAGTTCCTTTTGAATTCAGAGGAAAATATACTTCTAAGTGTATACAAGTCCTAATAGATGATCCATTCATGCGAAAAATAAAGCGACCGCGTTCATAGAGCGAATACAACGAGTCCTTACATACACGTTTTGACCCACAAACATGGAGATCGAATTTCAGCGAGAATCGTGACCGCCTAAGGCCGTAAACTCGACTTATTAATACACCCTTACCATCTCAAATATTGTGACATGAGATACATTAACTCACGTACATACTAATCCTTTTAGTATTATGGATGTCGAACTTAATAAAAATATGCGAGATGAAATCAATGATCACAGAAACACGGTACACCGCGCTACTTACGGAGCCAACACAATCACTTAACGCGGTGCGCGTACGCAGGCGCGCAGTACGAACGCTGGTCGATGCGACAATGATACCGCAAGCCTCCCAGTTGGCCTAGCCACCTCTCTCTTTTGGTTGACAGGCTATAGCTATTCCCCATTATTTTTTATGCATAATGTCACTATTTCAGAAATAAATTGTTAATTACAGCTGCTTCTTTTATGTAATGCTTAAATTAATAACAAAAGTTTTACACAAGTCAACTTTCTCGTTAGAGGAAAAAGTTACATATTTTTATTTTGATTATAAGATTCCTATGACAAAGGAGTTTATAGTTCCTACTCTACCTTGTTTTTTTAGCGTTTTGTTAACTAGGCATTACAGAGAGAATCATAATATTACATACGAATTGTATAAATTACTCCAATCAAGGATTTACAAAAAGACATAAAAAATATCCTGTATTTTTGTAAGTGCAAAATATGTTTCCAGTAGATAATAAGCTTCTTAATTCTTATGTACAGATTATAAAGCACATCATATTATAAGCACATTATAATATATTTTTCTCACCTGCGGGCGGAAAACGTCAATTTTCTTCCCGCTGCGCTTACCGATCTTGCCGTTTTCCGCCTCCGTCGATGAGAAAAATAGTATATGCACCATGGGCAGTAAATAACAAAGCCTCAGATCACAATATGTAATTGTTTGCCGAGGCGAAGCTAAGACATTTCTTATTTTCCTGCCCTAGGTGCGTAATGTACTATTAATGGCTGTCACCAGCTGCTTTTAAACATATTTTAAATAGTTATATTTCAATCGAAAACAGGTTCGATTATTTTCACATCCTTTCAACACTTAAGTTCATAAGAATTTATGAACTTAAGAACTTATCTCCGAATGGAGATTACTATAATAGTTTTACACACTCAAATTCAAGAGGCCTGCGCATCAGTGAAAACTGATATTATTTAGACTTATGCCAATTATCCATAACACTAGCTCCTATTATAACCAAACTTAAAGAAGACTTTTGAGCCATATAAAAAGTAGAGCAAGTAAGTGGTGATGATGATGATGATAATTTGAAAAGGATATTAATAACAGGATAGAAGCATGCGGGCGCTGTCAGTCACTACTCTACCCGCATACGACTTAGTATAATTGCTTGCTTGAGCTTGGGAAAGAAAGTTATTAATGTTAGTTTTAAGCTTCACGAAGCCTTCCAATAACAAAAACAAAATGGAAGAAAAAGAAGAAGAGACACAAAACAAAATTAAATTTATATTTTATACCAAATGATAGGTTTAATAAATTAATAAAATTTAAAAAAACTAAACTAACGTACTTAACTACCAATAACTTTAAAAACAAAACACAAATTCATACTACTTTCCTTAGTATCTTTAATCTTGGTATAACATCGCGTGATAAGAGGAATATTTAAAGAACAACGTCAAAATTGTATCCTCTAAACAGGAGATGCATAACATTTATCATTCCAAGTTGATTGATGCTAGATACTTAAAGTCCGTTATATTAAAAGCCTTTTAGTGTCATTGCTCTACAAGTTACTACTTACTAGTAACTGACATGACGCGAGACAAATCAGTAATAATATCGTTTATGAAGATTAATTGAACGGTTAAAGTTATAGCCAGATTCTTGTTATAATTGAATTTTGGACATAAAATAAGAAGGGTTTTCTAACAATATTTTTTTTATTTATAATAATCCATACTAAGGCTATTGTATAAATATCATACTTATATAATACTAGCTGTTGCCCGCAACTTCGTCTGCGTGAACGAATGTTATTATAATAGAGATTTAGAAAATTAAATACTCATCTACTACTATTTTATTTGGATCTGTATTACACAGGAAATTTTAAATTTACATCAAAGGCCCAGGAAATTTGAACCACAGACACTTATCGTTCTGAAAAATCCTTTCTTTAAAGACCGTTTGACGTGGACAGGGGATGGGGGCCACAGAACAGAGAAAAAGAATATGTGACGGAGATAGAGGATGGATTACAGAAGACGGGAATTAATGTAGGCATCTATCCCTCTTTAACCTACCTCTTACTCTCAGATTCCTAACCTACAATTAAACCAGAATAAAATAACACTTGAAGATGATTACTTATTTACCCAAAGGGTAATTAATTTCTTTATGGGCGTTGGCCCACCAGCCACCACACATTCCCACCACCGTATCTCCTGTGTCACCAGGATCTCCAGCAGTATCCAACCACGAAAACACGTTGATATGATCTTAGGGTGCCCGAAGGATATAGTCAAACTCGTTTGGGACTCGACGGCTTCACTCGCGTAAATTACATATTTCACAGACAAATAAGTCCACTAAAATAGCCTATGATCCTTTACGTAGTCTACTTCTTATCTGTAACAAACAAAAACAAACACAATCTAGAAAGTCCAAAAGTAGGTTAGGTTAGATCAGAACTTAGACAACAACACAGAGGGAGCTGAGCGAGCGCAGCGAGAGTGCTGCGGCAGCAGCCGGCGAGTATCACAAAATAAAAGGGGGGATCGGGGGGCCCCCCGCTAAAACGAAAACAACCACAATCCAGAAAGTCCAAAAGTAGCTTAGATTAGAACTTAGATCACAACACAGAGGGAGCCGAGCGAGCGCAGCGAGCGTGCTGCGGTAGCAGTCGGCGACCGTAATACAATAACTGACTGACTATTTATACGGGCCTAATATTACGAATGCGAAGGTTTGCCTGTCTGTTACTTCTTGAAGCCCCAACCGCTGAACCGATTTTGCTGGGTTTGAAGTGGGTAGAATATTGAGTCAAGGAAAATAAGGATACTTTTTATACCGGTATGTGCGGTTCCCCGCGATAAACGAATTTTTGGCGCAAGGTAAGTGGGGTTGTGCTTCTTTAAAAAATGTGTAATTATAACTAAAGAAAATGTTTTTATATTTCACCATGTTGTAACAATATTTCAACGTAAGCATTGGTACAAAAAATATTGTGCGCTAGCATACAAACCATAACATGGGATTTCCAATAATACATCATTAAACAAAAATCTATATTGTCCATTTCAAAAGCTATAAACCAATCAACCCTTTAATACCAAGTAACTATCGGTCAGTAAATAAGTGAGTTGTCAGAATCGCATATCACTTCACGGAAATACAAGGTTCCGTACTAAAACTGGTTGTATTTGGTGCGAATGTGCAGCAGGTTACCGGGACACTTGTTAATGAACATTTAATGAGGAATTATTTGACTTATAAGGGTAAAGAAGTACCCATAATGGATCAAGAAGCTAGGAGCAGATTAAGTTTTAAAATGGGTAAGAACAAAGGCAAGCTGTTATGGATCAGCCAATACTAGGAGTAGACGATGAAAAACGCTGAAGGTGATATATCAAGTCGTGTAAAGGTCTAAACACACTAGGCTGAATTACGCCGGCGTAATTTACGTGTCCGAAATTACATTCAGCCGCTTACGTCTGAGGGTCTAAACACACTAGGCTGAATTGCGCCAGCGTAAATTCCGTCGCGTTTACGCCGCGTTTTAATTGCATACAAAATACGGGCGGAATACTAGAGGCGACACACTAATATTACGTCGCGTTTTGTATACGTTTGACATTTGCGGCGGAAATTACGCCGGCGTAATTCAGCCTAGTGTGTTTAGACACTGATGCGACACACTATAAATTACGCAAAGAGAGGAAATTTCGCGGCGTAATTTCCGTTGCGGAACGCGCGCGTAAGTATTTAAAAATTTAAAATTCTCAGATGTAATGTGTGCGTTAACGCTCTGTAGTTAAGGTTGGTACAACTAATATATATTTTGTGATTAAGGTTGGATTTGCTATGTTCGGTTTTGATAATTCCGTCGCCTATAGTGTGTTGCTATACAAAACATTACCACCGAATCGCTGCCGAACTTTACGCTCGACTCGGCTCGACGGAAATTTGGCCTGCGACAGAATTTCGGCATAGTGTGTCGTCTGTCGTGTTCCGTCCGTATTTTGTATGCGTTTGATACGCGGCGTAAACGCGGCGGAATTTACGTCGGTGTAATTCAGCCTAGTGTGTTTAGACACTTTATGTGATAAGTGATAACTGATAACTCATATTATGTGTAAACTGTTGAACTTTACATGAGAGACAAACTTTTTTTTAATTATACTAATAGTGCTTTTTGCCATCAAAATGTATTGTAATGCTCAAAAAATTAACAGTTTATCACCGGAAAAACTATTTAAAACTTTCTTCATCACAATCTAATTTTACCAAAAAATGTTAGTTACGACTTACGAGTGATCTGTGATCACGTCTAGAACGACGAATTCAGCAAATATACTAGGAGTAAACTAGATCCTTTACCTTTTTGGTACTCGAAAAAAAGAGAAGAAATAAAGTACATAACATTGTCCTGAACCAGCTCCAAAGCTGATGATGATGAGCTGACAGCTTGTCAGCAACAATCTTCTCAAATTGTTGACAACAGTTCGAGAAGATTGCAGCGAACTGACATAAACTGTGGAACTCCAATTCCCAGTAATGTGAGCCACTATACACTTGATATACTGTATTTACGGACGACGCAGTTGACAAACAATTCGCAGTAAATAGTAGAAGACTTAACCCACAAACTACAAAGGTCGTTACTTTAGTGGCGCAAAAATTCACTTAGTGAAAATATTTTTTGTAAAAGTATAACTTGTATAAAATTAATAGCAACATCAGCCAATAATAATTTAATGCGCAGTGTCATTTATGCCAGCCAATCAATTTGTAAACTTTATAGAAAATACAAACTTCTAAATATAACACGAATTGATTAAAATATTATATCCTAGCATTCTACGTTCTTTTTTTTATGAAATAAGGGGACAAACGAGCATACGGGTCACCTGATGGAAAGCAACTTCCGTCGCCCATGGACACTCGCAGCATCAGAAGAGCTGCAGGTGCGTTGCCCGCCTTTTAAGAGGGAATAGGGTAATAGGGGAGGGTAGGGATGGGAAGGGAAGGGAATAAGGGAGGGAAGGGAAGGGAATAGGGTAGGGGATTTGGTCTCCGGTAAACTCACTCACTCGGCGAAACACAGCGCAAGCGCTGTCTCACGTCGGTTTTTTGAGAACGTGGTATTTCTCCGGTCGAGCCGGCCCATTTGTGCCGAAGCATGGCTCTCCCACGCTAATCACTCCCACTCTTCATCGCAAACATCTAGCTAATGCTGAGCTAAATCTCGCAGATCTTAAACAAATGCAACATCCTGAAATAATAATTATGATACCTCGATGTAGCAAACCTTAATAACGCCCACACAAAATGGTGTCCATTTAGTTGCGATCTAAATCGCTTTCGTGAGCATAAAACTTTACGGCGATCGCGGACCGTAATGTGGAATTGTCTTTGAATAAATTGAAAGTTCTATATCACAGACCGGACTGGGAACGAGAGGATATTGAAACCGATTGAGGCAATGCTTCAACTGAACACGAAAATAAAAATATCGGAATTTAGAGACGACAACTCAACTAAAGTAAAAATTGTTTGCCAGCGTCGGTAAAACTTAAATTGTATGCATGCTCACATTAACACGTAATTAGTTTTTTGTTTACTAACGGTAACTTTTTGCATCAATCTACCAATGTTATCTAAAGGTTCAATCACATCTGCAGTCGTGGCTGTCAAATTTTAACAAACAAACGCAAACTTTTGAATAAGTCCAACTTGGTAGCTCATATCCACACTAAATTATTATAAATTCGAAGGTGTGTCTGTCTGTTACCTCTTCACGCTCAAACTGCAGAACCGATTTTGCTGCAAAGGTATGGAGATACTTTGAGTCCCGGAATAGGACATAGGATAGAAATCTTATCCAGGAAAAATGTACGGTACCCGCCAATGAATTTTGACGCATCAAAGTTGCGGGCGTCATATACGATTTAATCCCATAACTGATATTGATATTATGGTAATACAAATTATAGATATAAAATAAGGTAGTAATATTGTTCCCCAGGTACCCCTAACCTAAAGGATATTGGGTACCGTAACTGTACGAACTACGACGATATTATGTAAAGTACCTCCCTAGAGAAATTTAAATCCATATTACATATTAATAAGTAACATGTTAATGCATAATATTATGTAATATCAGTAAAAAAGTGCTAATCAAAAGAAAGGTCATAGGATAGTTTTTATCCCTAAAATATTGCGGTTCGTTTTTTTTCGGGGGAATGGTCGCCGGGGTATACCGTATGTGGGACTCCCCAGGTGCTGCGGTAAGATGGAGTTATCCTCTACTTCAATATCTCTAATAATACCTCTATCAACCGGGGTTATCCTCTAAAACCCACCGGTGCCTCCTTATTCCGCTACGCTGGCCACCGGACCCGCCTACGAGGGCGATATCTGCGGCAGCCCAGAAAATTTTGCGGTTCTTTACATTTAGTTAAAGCTGTATTCAGGGTTGCCAACCTTAGAATTTTTTTCTCAAAGTCTCGTATTTTGGTTTTCAAACCTCGTACATTCAATAAAAGGTTGTAAAACCGAAATCATCTGAATTTAGGTTTTACAACCTTACCGTTTTACAATGAAATATACAGTATATTTCATATTTCAAGCTATCTACTAAATAAAACATCATTTGTAGGTATTAAAAATAATTTGTACTAGGAACCTCGTACGGTTGGCAAACCTGACTGTATTTTGGTGGTTTAGTGCCAGTTAGTTCCAAACTTCAATAGCAAATAGAACTGACCATCATACCTATTGCGATACACTTTGTTTACAGTATAATATGTGGGGTGCGACGATGCACATTCTTATATCAACACTGCGTTCCTCGTTCTGTAAACTGTTGCGAAATTCAAACAAATATTTTGTGTCATCCGTTTGGCGAAATAAATAAATGACCATACACAATACACCAAAACTGAACAAGTTAGAACGAACTGTCGCCAGCAGTAGCTTCGGACTAATACGACCTACAAACCATGTTTTGTTACAATAAGTATCTATCATTGCTTTAGCAAAACAATCGATTGGACAAAGTACATTCCATACGGGAATCCCTACTTTGAGGACCCACTGGAGGTAATTCACACAGTATCAAATACGTTGTCTAATTAGATCATCTTGTTCAACGGTTCGAATAAGGGACTGCAGAAATCGATGAAGATATGTGGAGACAAATTAATGATAGGTTATTGAGGAAATTATGGATTTCTGTTAACTGGTAAAAACTGAGACAACCGTCACTTTCACGCTGAAGTATAAAGTGGCTACTGCGCTGGGTATATCATTTAAAGATCTTGGCAATAACATCAGTAACAACATGCTGTCAGTAGCTGACCAGAGCCAAGACAGCAGTTCTAGGCACCAGATACTTCCGTCTAGTCCAGAACGTCAGTTCAGGTTAATTCTGATCCACAAGGAAATCATTTAGAAGAACTGAAGGAATCGCTTCTAGTAGTCCACTAATTTAGTCCCCAAGCAGAAAGGAGACACCAAAAAACAGATTAAGTACTTATTTTAAAAAATATCCTCAAGAAACTTCCGAACTTTTATTGGAATTCTTTTAAAAACGAAAGAATGTAATTTCTACTTGTCGTGAACTTGCTGGAAAAAAACATGTTAAAATTTGTTTTGTAAGATTGTTTTAATTGTTTTAATTAGATTTTCATAGTGTGTAATGTGCTTACTCCTTTAGATAATACTCACAGTTCACAAGGTCATCGAACTAGAACGTCCAAATTGGCAAAGATGCACTTTATTTTATTTACATAGTAATAAACAATAACAAGAAATATTAAGTATATTATGCTTAACATAATTTTTGTGCTTTTTGGAATATGCTATTACAAAACAGCAATATTATTACAAATTACCATAAATCCTAATTACAAAATAATAATATTTACAGTCGAACATTAAATCGAACCTCATATTTTTTGGAATCAGATAAAAATACAGAAATAATAATATAATTAGTAATTATTAACGATAATATTAGGGATATATAACTCGTACTAGTTACGTCGTAGCTTGGTACAACTTGTAGTTTATTCTAATAATATATATATATATATATATATATATATATATATATATATATATATATATATATATATTTCATTTATTCAACTACTAGCTGTTGCCCGCGACTTTGTCCGCGTAGACTTCAGTTTATAGTTATTGGATTCATTTTCATTTTATGACGTTCCACGCGGCTTCGCCCGCGTAAATTAGATATTTCACAGACAAATTAGTCTACAAAAAATAGCCTATGATCCTTCACGTGCTCTTTTTCCTATCTGACCCAAATAACAGAAAAATCGCTCTAGTAGTTCGTAAGATAAGCCCTTTCAAATAATTTCCCTCGTTTTTTCTACTAGTGCTAGTTAGTTAGTTTAACATGCTAAGACTAATAGGCTCCTATTAGTCTTAGCATGTTAAAATATAGCCTATAGCCTTTATCGATAAATGGGCTATCTAACAGTGAAATAATTTTTCAAATCGGACCAGTAGTTCCTGAGATTAGTGCGTTCAAATAAGCTCTTTCAAATAATTTCCCCCGTTTTTTCCACGTTTTCCTCTATTTCTTCGCTCTTATCAGTCTTAGTATGATAAAATATAACCTATAGCCTTTCTCGATAAATAGGCTATCTAACACTGAAAGAATTTTTCAAATCGGACTAGTAGTTCCTGAGATTAGCGCGTTCAAATAAGCCCTTTCAAATAATTTCCCCCGTTTTTTCCTCATTTTTCTCTATTTCTTTGCTTCTATTAGTTTTAGCGTGATAAAATATAGCTTATAGACTTCTTCGATTAATGGGCTATCTAACACTGCAAGAATTTTTTAAATCGGATCAGTAGTTCCTGAGATTAGTGCGTTCAAATAAGCCCTTTCAAATTATTTTACCCCGTTTTTTCCACATTTTCCTCTATTTCTTCGCTTCTATTAGTCTTAGCGTGATAAAATATAGCCTATAGCCTTCCTCGATAAATGGACTATCTAACACTGACAGAATTTTTCAAATCGGACCAGTAGTTCCTGAGATTAGCGCGTTCAAACAAACAAACAAACTAACAAACTCTTCCGCTTTATAATATTAGTATAGATTTAGCAATATGTGATACTAGGTATAAATTGTATTTCTAATTAACTCTAGCTTCATACCTGTGACGAAATAATCATATCGATTGATAGATATTAATTCGAACATCAACGATTGCCAAACAGGTAACAAATTGATTTTAGGGTTCGCTAAATATAATCTGTTTCTTTAAAGCCCTCTTCAGCATTCGGTTGAAAACAAAAATCAATACATAAATATGTGAACGAGTGTTGGTCTGTCTGTATGGTACCTCTTCGCGCTTTGGGTGGAAACCGAAGATTTTAATTGAGAATTTTTGTGCTAAGAGACAAGGATTTTTTATCGCTAAGAAATGTACGCTTCCGACGCGGTAAATAGGACGACGAAGTTGCGGGAAACATATTGTCTATAATCCTGCAAGATTTACGTTATGGGAACCGTAAACATAGCTACTCCACCTCTTTCTGTAAATATCTCTACCTTATTATTAGCTTTAGATTTATCATTCGACACCGGCGCTCGGACTATAATTTCAAAATAATTAATATGTCAAATGAATTTACTTGCTGGAAACGAGTTACAAGCACTTAGGGCTTTATTCTCAAAATGGACCACTTAACGATGTCAGTATAATAATACCACTCGGTTGGTAGGAGCTTTGTTGTTTTATCACGAATTCGAACCCCTTTCGTGTCTCTAAAATTAGGCGCCTTTTGCTAGGCTGTAAGCTTTGTTATAAGTGATTTCTGGTTTGGTACGTTTTATGGTCAGCGCACACCGAAACGCGAAATATTGTTTGCGAGAGTATCCAGAGTCTTAGCGTAATGTGCAGAATAGAAAGGGTTGCTCTTACAATTAAAAATATCTTCGTATTGTGTAGTAAATAAGGATCAAATTTATACTACCTTGCAAATCTTCTTATATACTTATAAAATTACATGTCCTGACTGACTGACTGATTCATCATCGCTGAGCAAAAACTGTTAGAGCTACAACCACGAAATTTGGTGAGTAGGGTTGTTTTATTATGTAGACAGCTGAAAAGGAATCTTGAACATTTTAACCCGAAGGGTTGAAAGTTTGTATGAAAGTCCGTCATTTCTTTAGTTAGAAACATGAAACTTTATTTTTGGGCTACTGAATAAAAATAAATAGATACGTGTTTAAGTGTTTTTGGAAATTCTACCCCCAAAGGGGTGAAATTGGTGTTGAAAGTTTGAATGAAAGTCCGTCATTTCTTGAGTTAGAAACATGAAACTTTATTTTTAGGCTACTGATTAAAAATAAATAGATACGTATTTAAGTGTTAATGGAAATTCTACCCCCAAGGGGGTGAAATTGGGGTTGTAAGTTTGAATGAAAGTCCGTCATTTATTAAGTTAGAAACATGAAACTTTATTTTTGGGCTACTGATTAAAAATAAA
Organism: Lysandra bellargus; assembly: GCA_905333045.1. NCBI lineage: Eukaryota > Metazoa > Arthropoda > Insecta > Lepidoptera > Lycaenidae > Lysandra > Lysandra bellargus. The sequence continues at coordinate 7,665,951 of HG995351.1, read as the reverse complement.
TAGATACGTCTTTAAGCGTTTTTGGAAATTCTACCCCCAAAGGGGTGAAATAGGGGTTAAAAGTTTGTATGAAACTTTGTCAATTTCAAACCGATCGGTCTGAAACTTTGCATGCATAAAGTTACTGTAACGTAGGCGTTTCCTAAAAAAGGATTTTAAAAATTTTCACCACTAAGGGATTAAAATAAGAGATGGAATTTTGCATGAAACTTTGTCAATTTTAAGCCGATCGGGCTAAGACTGTGTATGTATAAAGTTACTATGACGTAGAGATCCCCTCAGAAAGGAATTTCATAAATTCCGTCCCTAAGGGGATGAAATAAGAGATGAAAGTTTTTTTTTATGAAATAAGGGGGCAAACGAGCAAACGGGTCACCTGCTGGAAAGCAACTTCCGTCGCCTATGGACACTCGCAGCATCAGAAGAGCTGCAGGTGCGTTGCCGGCCTTTTAAGGGATAATAGGGGAGGGTAGGGAAGGAAATAGGGTAGGGTAGGGAAGGGAAAAGGGTAGGGGATTGGGCCTCCGATAAACTCACTCACTCGGCAAAACAAGGACGTGGTATTTCTCCGGTCGAGCCGGCCCATTCGTGCCGAAGCATGGCTCTCCCACGTCAAAAATTTTTCACGTTTTTAGACATTTTCTTAGACTTTCGACTGATTGAACTGAAATTATTAAAGATATATATTCTATGATGAAAACGTGCACTTTAAGAGGATATTGGTAAATTCAACCCCCATGAGGATAAAATAAGAGATGATGGAGGGCGTAATTGTATTACTTTGAACCTATTGGAACGAATAAATTAAGACGAACAAATAATTGAGTATTTTGCAGTCATATATTAGTGTTAAGTTTCTATAATTCTCTATGTTTAGAAACAAAGTTATAAATTAAAAGTGAAATTATTGTAACCTTAACAAAACATACGGTTTTCGAGTGACATCTGATTAATATGCACTTGCCATATGTCAACTGTCAAGTGCGGTTCTTGAGGTACAGCCTGGATATGGACAGACGGGCAGGCTGATATTTTATCTTTGTGAATGGGCCCCGTTTTTACCCTTTGATTAAGGGACCTTATAAAGGAGAAAATTATCCATCTCCGTTATTAACTGCTAACGCGGACAAAGTCGCGGGCAACAGCTTTTTGGGCTAATGATTAAAAATGAATGGATACGTATTTAAGTGTTTCTGGAAATTCTACCCCCAAGGGGTGAAATTATGGTTGAAAGTTTGAACGAAAGTCCGTCATTACTTAAGTTAGAAACATGAAAGTTTATTGACGTTTGCGTTTGACGTTTGCTTAAATAGGGTCCCGTTTTTACCCCTTGTATAAGGATCCACAAAAAGGGGAGAACTATCCATCTTTGTTATTATACTATGTTAACGCGGACGAAGTCGCGGGCAACAGCTAGTGTTATAATATAAATTAACCACTATCGTCAAAACTCAAATCAATAAGCTAAACGAAACTAAAAAAATATTATACGGAACCAGTTTTAATACTCTTAAAATTAATAACTAATAAGTATCCAATCATTACTTTTGCACGTATTCAAAAACTGTGACATATGACATCTATTAAGATTATTTATGTGCATATATAGGTGAACTGTGTAAATGTACAATTGTGCCAATAAGAGAATTGGCAGACATACGATGTCTGGCAGATACCTGCAATGCGTTGCCCAACGAGAGACGTGTCTGCCGAAATGATTCACTCGCAGCGAATTCGCAGATAGGGCTAGTTAAGACAGTTTGGGCCCTACAAAAATGGCCTCAAAACAATAAGCAAAGGAAACAGTTTGGTTTTGAACCAAATAACTTGGGCCTTACACAAAATGGCCTTAAAGCAGTAGGCAAAAAAAAAGTGGTAGTCTCAAGCCACAAAACTAAAAGCTATGGGAGCAAAGGCAGCTTGGGCCCTAGTTCCTACATAAAGAATGGTCTCAAAGCAATAAGCAAAGAAAATAGTTTCGTCTTGAACCACAAGACTTGGACCCTACACAAAATGACCTTAAAGCAATAAGCAAAAGAAGAAGTGGTAGTCTCGAAGTTCGAACCACAAAACGGAAGAAGCTTTTGCTAGCTTGGAGGCTGCGGCATGAAAATGTTTGGTTTTAAAACCCGCAAAGCAAAGAAGTGCACTTTTACACAACTTAATCTCAATCAATAGTGGTTGGTGACTGCTGGACGTTCTGATTATAAGAGCAATAGTGGTGGAGAAAATATTCAAAATACAGTGTACTAAAATCTTGTTTATTATCATGGTTTAATGATTTCTGGCACGAACGCCCATGATTGGTATCGAGCTATGCGACGTATGCATGTCACATGCTTGTCCATGCAAGCAACATGCGGTCGTTAGAATCCATTAGTGATATCAAATCTAGGTTTTTACACGCTTTCTAAAATTTTATCGAAAGTGATTTTATTAATGTTTTTGGCTGATTTTGACGATGTCGGATGTATGCACTATGCAACATAGAATGTTTGTATGGTGGTTGTATGTATGAAAGTTCCACTGCACCGTAGCGCCTCAATGTGTACTAGAACTACTAGTACTACTAGAACTACTAGTACTACTAGAACTACTAGAACAAATTTTTTTGTGATTACTAACAACCTAATTTTTTTTGAGTAGCTACATTTTGATAAGACGAACAACATTTTTATTTTCGAAAAATCTCGAAAGTGGTAGCTAACAGAGATAGAAAGGATTTCATACTTTGACATGATGGTCCTAAAATATGGATTGTTTTATTTGTAGAACAAGGTTACTCTTGAATTATATAACTATTAACCTATAAATGTACAAAAAATCAGCTGGTTAGGTTTCCGTTTTAGGGTTCCGTAATCAACAAAACATGGTCAACTACTGTATCCTAATGTAATTACAAAAAAAATTGTTCTAGTAGTTCTAGTAGTTCTAGTAATATTTCTTACTTTAACCTTTTAACACGTATGGCTAGACAATATAATAAGTTAGCAAAAGACTGCTCAAATTTGGATATTTTTGAACACAACTGTAAAAAATATATTAAAATCGTCAAAGACATCCTCCATAGCATATAAATTACCTCAACAAGTTATGAGTGAAATAAGTAACGTCCAGAATATGCACTGAGTTAACTTTTAAACCAAAAAATTGTGTTAGTTTAATGTATTTTTATTGTTTTTAATTCTAATGTGTGCACATATTTGTTACGTTACGATCTAGATCTTACATTTTAATACTTATTATATTTGTGTTTAGTTGGGATTGTATTGTGTTTTGTGCATTTAAATAAATAAATAAATAAAAATAAAAAAGTAGTACTATTAGTAGTCAGGCACTAGTAGGCACTAGTAGGCATGTCAAAAAAAATCTAAAGATTTCATCATCAACTTTTTTCTGCATAAAACGAGATATGGAATTAACAAAGAGACATTTAATAAGACTTACTTTCAAGATAAAACCTTTCTTGATCTGGTTTGTAAGGTCATTTCCTCGTCAAATTCATGAAGCACACCGACAGACGTGTCTTTCGCCACGCAAACGTCGCTTACTCGGCTACTCAACTTTGAGTGCTAATTTGGGAACTACTCTACAAAATTAAGTGCTAATATTATATTAAAGCTGAAATACCAATTTTTTCACTTTTGTATGGGCTAGTGACCCAGCTTCACGAGTGTTCCCATACAAAAGTAAAAAAAAATTGTCTTTCAGCGCTGCTACATTCACAGTGAACTACACGGACGGAATATACACTACACAATACACATCCTGCTGCCTGATTCACGATTGTCGGAAAGTTTTCACGTGAAAAGATCTCATATTCTGTCAGTATAGTACTATCACTTAGTTTTGTTACACCCTATGTATCTAGATTCTGGAGCATCCCTGATGCTCAGATTATTATTAATTAAATTACCGACTGTTGGTTCCTGCTTTATTAGCATCAGTTATAATATCTATGGACGGTTTACACCACGTCAGTCTGGCCCCGTGCTAAGTACCTGAAGGACTTGTGTTACAGGTATCAGACAACGGAAATATATTTAATACTTTTATACTATACATATGTTTAAGATTTTTATTATATCATACACATATTTAATACACATCCAGACCCGGGAACATTGAAAACTTTTTGTTCCGTCGGTGGGATTCGAACCCGCGACCCCCGGCTTGAGCTGCCACACACTCAACTAATTGAGCCATAGAGGTCGTCGGAGTTCTCTATGAGAGGCCGGGCCGGCCTCTCATAAAAAACAATCAATCTAAAACATATCCAACACGGTTTTTTACTTTAATGCGGCGTCACCTTAAGTATTATCACTTAGTTTTGTTACACATGTATAGCTAAGGCTTCCCTTTATTTGCCAGCATTCGCAACCACAAAATCCGCACACCCGCATTACACTTTTTGGACTCAACCAGAAAAAAGATACCCCGTACTCCGCACAATAGAGTCATTAAGGTCCTTGCCCCGGTGTTAGACAATGGCGGTAGCTGTGAGGAGAATTAATACGTTTGCACATGCAATGGGAAGACTTGACCAGCCTTGAACTTGGCCGGTGCAGTTCCATGCGATAAATGCGAAAGCCGACGCCATTTCTAGCGAGCACGTCATGTACGGAGTTAAGGCGCTTGTACATAAACCTAACTATTAATAAGAAAATTGTGACAACTTTCGTACATTTAACATTTGAAATACTAGAGGTATAAATTTAAATTATAAAGTAGCTGACAGTCTGTAGTGAAAACATAATACATATTATGTTCCTAGTCCCCCCTCTGTTCAGCCCTTTAAAGTTATCTGAAATCAAGGTTATGTATGAGCCTGATTTCAACGGTCTAGTATGAAGATTTATTGCCTACTGTATATTATTTATACTGTGCGCTACCAAAACTCATAGAGATACGAACAGTAACCTTAGAGGTGTTGATTTGTCACATTATTATTTTTTAACAAAAAATTAAAACCGACTTCCAAGGTAAAAACAATAGTAATATGAACTCAAAAGTGTTAAATAACTCTTACTCTTTAATAGCACGCCTTTTTCAGAATTCGTTTAAATATCAACTATTTCTGTACATATACTACAGTCTTCATTATTTTGAAGTCGGTACCAACTAATTTAATCGTGAGTTCAGTAATGTCAGAATATCTGAAACTTTTGGGCCTGGTACCGACTTCAAAGTAATGAAGACTAGTATATGTACAGAAATAGTTGATATTTAAACGAATTCTGAAAAAGGCGTGCTATTAAAGAGTTATTTAACACTTTTGAGTTCATATTACTATTGTTTTTACCTTGGAAGTCGGTTTTAATTTTTTGTTAAAAAATAATAATTTCACTCTTTTTAGTTAAGTATCTATAAAATTAGGCTTTATGCGTAAAACCCCAATACGAATGTTAACTATTCACATTATGTTACTGTAAGCGAAATTGTGGTAAATGCTTGCGATGCTGCAATTTCCAAAATGTTATCTATAAAGGTTCAGGAGTTCTGTTCAGTGCCTTTGCACCAAGAGACACCTTCGTATGAAATTTCTCTTATTCGTAACCTATGTTTAATTTACTAGAAACAACATTCTAACCACTATGAGTTTTGATAAATTTAAAGTATTTCCCTCGATTGCTCATAGGGATCTATGAGCAATCGAGGGAAATCATCAGCTTACCACTTTCGTAATTATTGTTATACAAAATTAAGAATACATCCTATACAACACGATAATTTTGAAAATCTGTCTACAAACAGCGAAATCATCATCAAAAACATCTGCTTCGATGCAAAATATCACGAAAAGTACCAATAATTGGGTCATAGTGTGATGACTCATGGTATAATTATGGTTGTGATGATGATGATTAATCAAATTGATGTATTAGCTTATGCTTTTAGTTGTTTAAGCAACACCGAAATCCCCGAACCTGTACCTATAATTCAAAAGTTCTGTTCGATACCTTCGGATCCAGGGTATAACCTGGTACGAAGTCTTACTATTTGGTAGCATTTACCTCGAGTGCTTCGGAAAAAATTGAAATCACCATATGTTTCCGTACAAATTTCAAGAAGTCCCCTCGATTCCTCAAGGATCCCATCATCAGATCACCACTTTTGTGAACATGGTACCAAATTCGTGTTAAACCCTATACAACACAAAAATAATTTTGAAAATTGGACCACAAACGGCTGAGTAATCGTTGAACATACAAAAAAAAGATACATATAGCCGAACATATTACCTCCTCCACTTTGGAAGTCGGTCAAAAAGATACTAAAGACTAAATACACTATGTATACGGACACAGTCTATCAAGCGACTTTTCTAGCGTATCATACTAGAAGAAAACATTTTGTAATTCGGTAATTACCATCGACCTTTTTGTTAGCAAAGAGGGTAAATTTTAATGCCGGCAGAAGAGTATTTTAGTAACTTCACCGAATAGCGGTATTTATTACAATACCTCGTAAATATTATATTAATAATATATAGTTAATATATAATATATTTCATATTTATAGGACTTGTTATTTATTTTATTTATATTTAGAAATATTTAAATCGAATTGTATGAATTCTTAACCTTTAACACTATATTCTTATTTTCTTACAAAAATGAGCAATTCGAATGTTTTTTTAAAGTTTTATGTTTAGATCCCATTTGGATAATTTTGGTTCGTATTAATAGTACTGATTTATGAAAGGTTTTTAACACTTAATGATTACTATTATGGTCTGACCTACGACGTATGCATATTATGTAGAAAGTAGGAATAGTAACGTTACATACTACTTAGATGACGACGACTCCGTTGCGCCAAAATTTATTCATTACGCAGAAACCGTAAATTTTTCCGGAATAAAAACTATACTATGCTATAACTATGAAGTATCTCCATGAAAAATTTCAGCAAACTCGGTTTAGCGGTTTGAGCGTTAAGAGATAACAGACAGACACACTTCCGCGTTTATAATATTATTGAAACCTGATTAAATTTAAATTCAGTTAATTGAGTGTACAATCCCCCTAACCAGCTAATGTTTTCCAACTATCGTCCGTGTCGCAATGTGACGCTTATGACCGGCCATAGCGATTGCACATGAAAATAAACTGCACATAGAAATCGGACACCGAATACTGACGTTTTGCTATTTATGCACAGGATAAACAGGGACTGATTCCAACCGTTGTTGGCTAGGTAAGCTTAGTACGGATAGAAAGAAGAGAGTGTTTTTTAAGACTTAAAAGAATTAACGCTATTTTATTGATGTTATAAAAATCCAACAAATAAAAACGAATACCTACTAATATTATTTAAAAGCGATGTGAAATGTCTGTTCATAATAATTATGTCGATCTGTCTGTCAGAACGTTACCTCCTTATACTTAAACTTTGAATCCTAGCAAAGGACAAAGGAAACGTTTCATGATATAAGTATCCCAAAAAATGTGTGTATGTTACGAGTTGCGACGTATTATTTCAGTGAAAAAAGGGCAGGGTAGGTGATTTAAATTTCTGACGGATAGTACAAAATATTACCTCAAAATCACTAATCTAATGTAGTCTAAATATTTCTCAAATATTAATGTGCTTTAGAAACCTATAAAAAACCACTAAAATTGTTCTTAATGGAGCCTGACAAAGTATATAATATTATTAATGGACTCAATAGTGATGGCTGATGAATATTTAGATTCTAGCTTAGCGAATAGACAGTAGGTTGTGGGGTCAACGACCTATCAACCGGTTGAGCTTTGTCGAGCGAAAGACCTGACCGAATTTGGCCTACTTTTCAAAATATATAACATTGTTATGTTACGCTTTTATACATATTATAAAACAAAGTCGCTTTTTTCCCTCATGTCCCTTTGTTCCTTTAATCTTTGAAACTACGCAACGGATTTTGATGATTCTTTCAGTGTTAGATAGCCCATTTATAGAGGAAGGCTATATTTTATCACGCTAAGACTAATAGGAGCGAAGAAATAGAGGAAAATGTGGAAAAAACGGGGAGAATTATTTGAAAGGGCTAACTTGAACGCGCTAATCTCAGGAACTACTGGTCCGATTTGAAAAATTATTTCAGTGTTAGATAGCCCATTTATTGAGAAAGGCCATAGGTTATATTTTATCACGCTAAGACAAATTGGAGAATGTGGAAAAAACCGGGGAAATTATTTGAAGGGGTTCTTCTCGCGAACTACTGGTGCAATTTTTATGTTATTTGGCACAGATAAGAAGTAGATCACATGAAGGATCATAGGCTATCGATTTTAAATATTTTTTCAGTGGCTATATATTTTATACCCGTGCGACGCCGGGGCGGTTCGCTAGCATATTATATTTATGTAACGGTAACTAAATTATATAAACTACCTATGACACGATTCCGTGCCATCAGATACACAACGAGAAACCTCCTCCTTTTTTGGAAGTTGGTTAAGATATGACGTCATGAAGACTGTGCCAGTGTAAAGAACAAAAATTTTGAAAGCCAAGTAAGATCTATCTATTCAGTAGAATTAGTAAATATAATTTCACCGCTCCCTGATAAGGTGCCCGATAGGCTTATTTAACAGATTCTCCATACTCTATGTGTCAAGTTAAGTGGTGTATATCCCTATCCGGAAGCGGTGAAACAGGTCCTTGTGATAAAAATCACAGCACTTTGTTCTAGTAGCTTATTATGAATAGTAGTTTGATAGCTGTTGTTTGGTGTATTCGGTGGCTTGGACCGTACATTAATTTTTGATTAATTTATGCTGTAATGTCCCCAACATTACAGCATAAATTAATCAAAAATAAAATGATATCAAAGCTTTAATACTGATAATAGTCAAAACTGTTCAACTGACTATGACGCCGATAGTTTTTCAAGCTTTGCATTTGTAGAGCTTCTACATTTTATTATCTGCAAATACAATCCATTTAGGGTTATTTTACATATAATTTTCTATGAGGATATAATCATTGCGTTGTTGGCAAAGGTTTTTGGGCGTTTAGTCAAAGAAGATTTGACAGCTTAATTTTTTTTTGGGTAATCATTTTTTAGGCGTTTAGTCAAAGAACATTCGACGGTGTTCAAAGACGGTGTTCCCTTATATGGCCTAGTACACCGTAGGAGCCCGAAAGACCCTTATAAAGAGAGGCACATTACTCTCGTTTTGCGGTTACTGTGCCGAGTAACGGGGCTGCCGGCCGCGGCGATGTCATAGAATAAAAACCCGAGGTATGTAGACCGGTCAGTCCGTACACGCGTAGAGAGACTATTTTAAACAACGTTTTACGTTACATTGTACTATCAAAGAAGTTGATTCATAGGCAAATGGCGGAACTACGAATTTTAGTCTCGTTTTGTCAAACCCAGCTGACAGAATAATAATTATGACGACTTACATTAAGTTATGTTAAGGCTCGTCCACATTTGTATCATTTGCGCGATCAAATCTCCGATCAGATCTCCGTCGCGATCATCGCGCCGTATCAAGTATGCGTAATGCGTATCATAGTGTGGACGCCTATTAGATCATTCTGCCGATCACGCGCGTATTTGATACGACACGTATCAGATACGCGTTAATAGCGATCGGGGCGTATCATGATACCCGTATCATTTTGATATACGCTTCGATGATACGCGACGGAGATCATCGCGCAAATGATACAAATGTGGACGAAGCCTTACATAATCCGACCAAATGACGTAGGTCCATCAACTGCCTATGAATTTCTTCGATGGTACAAACATAAAAAAGCTTAATTGTTAATTATCATTAATTGCACAATGTAGCAGAAAGTGGCAAATGTTGATACTATATCCATAATAATATAAATGCGGGTATCTGTCAGTCTGCTACATCTTCACAACTAAATCGCTGAACCGATTATTATGAATTTTGATGTCGGTCGCGGTACCATGTAATTAAAACACCGCGTACGCGGTAATTAAAACAACGTAAGCTTCGATCGATTCAAAATTATAATGAATATTAAAGTCTTTGTATATTGTTGAAAGCTGGTAACAAAATAACAACTTAAATAGAACTACTATATTCGCGACGTTGCTATACGTTTTCCGCGCAGGCGCTGTACTTTTATTCGGAATATACCCTCTGTTTCCTGCTCTATGTCGTCCGTCACAACATAATGAACTTGCGGTGTGTCATAAGCAGTTACACGTAATTCGACGCTCTTGACCTCGATGGACGAAGCCTCCGAATATCCATATATTATAAATACAAAAGTGTGTCTGTCTGTCTGTTACCTCTTCACACCCAAGCCGCCGAACCGATTTTGCTGAAATTTGGTATGGAGATACTATGAGTCCTCGGAAAATTGTACGGTTACCGCGCGATAAACGAATTTAGGCGCAACGGAGTTGCAGGCATCATGTTCTAGTAAGTATCGATATATTTGCATAATAGTTAATAGCATAATCAGTATCACGTTTATAACACGACAAACACGCGATATGAGTAGACTAATCCCTCAATCCTATCCATCAGCCCCCCTAGCATACGCCAACGAGATATCTCGTGGATATCTCACTCTCGTTATATTGTTGATAACGTCATAATGTCAACATCATTTTTTGACATTAAGTCGATATATTTTGACGACAGATCTACACGAGAAAACATGTATGTCATGTTAGGGTTAATAGAGATGAAGAGATAAACCAGTTAACATCGAGAAAACGTGTAGACAAAATTTTCTCGTTGGCGTATGCTAGCACGGCAGGGTGACCCGTTTATTCGTTTGGCTCCGTATATTATAAAAATAAAAGACTTAGACTAGAAGTTTCGTGTTTCTTCATGTCATTTTGTTGCAACTTGCATCTTCATGTTTTGGTCTAAATAGATAAATACAAGGCATTCTTAGGATCAATATTGTTTACTCGGTAGAAGTAGCCAAAATAATACTGTGGTGTCATTCTGACAGCATGAGCACAGAGCAGAGCTTGCAATTTTGATAGCAATTAGCATCTACTTGTATATTACCACAATATTACGTTATTCAAGTCCAAGGTCCATGTAAGTCTGTGTTTATTCAGCTCAATTCAGTTTTTATGTGTCTCAAGTCTACTCAAACATTTGAGCACAGGTGATTTGATTTGCACTTGGCTGCTAATGATTCTAATGATGTATTGAGTACTGCAATAACAATAAGCCATCTCTTAGTACGAATTTCAATTTAAAATAAGTTTTATTCTGAGAAATACCACGAATCGAGTCCACGGGTCAAGCGAATTGGAAGTTTTTATAAAAAATGTACCGTTCCCAGCACCGTTGCCTAGTAACGTATCACGTAATACCGCGTTATGAGGCATCGCCTTGTCAACATTTACTATTTTACCGACCGTGCAAGCAGTAGTTGTGTTTTTCGAGTTTATTGTTTTAGCTCCACAGCATGTTTTTTTTTGGATTAGTGATCTTAGAAGCTTGAAAGGTAGTCGTTTCAAGAGTGATATTAGGAAAAGTTCATTATAATCAAACGGGTTGAATAGTTTAAAATATGAAAAAATATGGAAAAAATAATTTAGAATCTTCCCAAATCTCACAAAAGAAATAAAACAGTGCATTATTCTACAATCTACGTCATCTTACAATTTTTTAACTGATGTACATTGGAACCTATCTACAATTATTCTATGGCTACATGCTATAAGTACCATTGGACGCTCTCTACAGTTATGATTCTATAGATTCATACTGAGCTCAGCTCATGTAATTATTTTTGATATACATAGGCCTAAACAAAAAATAAATCAGAGACAACCTCTTTGTGTCGGATAAAAAATATTTGTACAGTTAGCTATCGAATCATATCAGGCCTTGAGGGTAATTGACCTCGACTCGTTTTCGGCTAGCCGGTTGAGGAATAGACATTTTTGAGGATCCAAAATGGAAAAAATCCTCACCCATTATATTCCACATGCCAGGGTCCCGTGGGCATGCCACAGTCGAAGCTGAGGTATGTGATACAAAACATTTTTAGGGTTCAGTACGATTATAGATACTCCCAAAAATATATATACAGTTCTAAACTTTTATGCAGTTCTAAACTTTAAAACGAATATATTCTCAAGCTTTTAAATAGATTTTGTTTGTTCGTAATTTTATTACATCTAAACTGCATCTAAAAGATATAGAGTCTGTGTTAGTTCTTAAACTATACGTCTTATGCTCTGCTCAATGTCCAACAAACGCCTGATTGGTCAAAACTCAAAACTTCAAAAAGTATGTTTATGGTAACATATACAAGGTGTAACAAAACTAAGTAATAATACTTTAGGGTGTGTATGTGTTTCATTATAGAGAGTTCACTGTGAAAGTGGAAGCGCTAAAAGGCCAATTTTTTCACTTTTGTATGGGGAAAACTCGTGACGCTGTGGCACTTGCCCATACAAAAGTGAAAAAAAAATTTGGTCTTTCAGCGTTGCCACTTTCTCAGTGAACTCTCTACAAGGAACACATACGCACCCTAAATTATAATCACATAGTTTTGTTACACCCTGTATAGACTTTTATGCAATGACTTTAAATAGAAAGTTAAATAATATTATGAGAACGAATGTTCTGATTTGCATGCCATTTCTGAAACAGAAACTACGGAACCTTCTCTTAAAAGTCACAACCACGCTTGGTCTCTTTTTAGTAAACATTGTTTATTTAACATTCATTTAGATTTCTGATAATTATGTCCCCAAACGAGGAGAAATAGCAAAACAACATTCGCAGACTGCTGTTTTTTTTTTAATTTATAGAATCACAAGAATCAAGGTGGTCTTTAAGACATAATAAATCTTAAGATAGAGATCCAAATTTGAACCAAATAAAAATAATTTTCTGTTTAAATAGGCTAAGTTGATTTTGTCTGTATGCTTGTTATTTCTTTGCGCTAAAACTGGACAGATTTTTATAAATATATATTATTTAGCCGCAGCTCTGGATTAACGCATGGGCTCCTAGTTTTCCTAAAAAGTATAGTGTGCTCATTGGAAAATTTTACGGCGAGGTTTCACGTATTAACTATTTAGGTTGGGTTGCACCAACTTACTTTAACTATAACTGTAACTTTAACTACTTATAGCTTTAACTATAATTACAGTGCAAAATGTCAAATCTTTGCACAGTGTTTTAGAAATCCTCAAAATCGGACATGACTAAGTTAATGCAATGAGTCGATGGCGTCTTATATTTCAAATGCAAGAGTAGAACTCCCGTGTGCGCATTTCACTTCGTTTTTGAGAAAATCGATTTTTAAATTGGTCATTTTTTTGACTCCCTTAAAACGAAATTATTTTATTTAAATTAATTACGAGGGTTTGTTAACTTGCTACCCAGCTGATTAGATTAATCATTAAGAGACACAAATTTTGTACTTTATTTCATTCCTACAATTCAAATAGTTCCTGAGATTTTAATGTTTTTAAATATTTAGACTTTATTTTTTTTTTTTCTGCTTTCCTATGTGATTTCCGCACCTTCTGTCAATACTGAATCGCGTCTCATACCAGAGATTTACGAATTCCTAATTTATATTCGCGCCTTAAAAAAATTAATAGCAAAGTTTCATCAAATATATATTTTTTAATAATAATCACTCAAATAATAAAAGATTTACAATTTTAATAATGAGTCAAACAATAATCAGTCAATTAATAAATCAGTCAAATAATAAAACATTTCATTCTTCATCACCTTCCCGTGCTACACGCAACCCTTCATCGAAGTATAGTTAACACATGATATTTTTTTAATACCTCGATGAAACTTTGCTCTTAAAATGTTTAAGGCGCGAAAAAAAATTATAAATTCGTAAATCTCTGGTATGAGACGAAATTTAAAGAAAATTAAAATATTATAGTGTAAATACTATACCAAAGTATTTTTAAGTATGGAGAGAAGATGCGGAAATTACATAGAAAAGCAGAAAAAAATAAAGTCTAAATATTAAAAAACATTAAAATCTCAGGAACTACTTGAATTGTAGGAATGAAATAAAGTACAAAATTTGTGTCTCTTAATGATTAATCTAATCAGCTGGGTAGCAAGTTAACAAACCCTCGTAATTAATTTAAATAAAATAATTTCGTTTTTAGGGAGTCAAAAAATGACCAATTTAAAAATTGATTTTCTCAAAAACGAAGTGAAATGCGCACACGGGAGTTCTACTCTTTCATTTGAAATATAAGACGCCATCGACTCATTGCATTAACTTAATAATGTCCGATTTTGGGGATTTCTAAAACACTGTGTTTTGGTTAAAGTTAAATATAGCATCCAAGGACGCCATATATAACCATAACCGCTCATACGTATATATCTAAATTTTTCGTGAAAATTTACTATGTTTTACAGTGTTATATTTTTCCTGTCGATTTTTACGGATAATTCAATTTTTTATACCCTCAATCCCGTTACCTGTAACTTCTCCGGTAAAAGTTAAGGTTTAAGTTAAAGCTATAGGACGCCATATTTAACTATAACCATAACTTTAACATTAACTTTAACTTTAACCACGCCTTTGGTGCAACCCACCCTTCTACATCTGTAGTTTTTACCGGCTAGTAAAAGCTAGTCACAAGGAATAAATAAAAAACACCTCAGTACCTATCATATTTATTAGATTCGTGAGAAAAACCAATAAATTGTATATTAACTTACTTAACACAAATGGAATTCGAGTTAGTTACACTTTATTGCATAAATTTAAATGTATAGCATTCTGTAATAATGGTTATGTCAACATGATTCTTATTTCTATGCGTTTTTTTCCTAGTTTCGATAAACCTCACTAGAGCGGTAGCACTGGGTATTAGTAGTTAATTTTACTGCTTCATTTAAGGCTTCTTACAGATGAACGTCACTTGTCGACTGCACCCGTCAACTGTCGAACGGCACAAGTGTCGACGGCTACCGTCGACAAGTGCCGTTCGTCTGTAAGCGCTCTAACTTCACGACATCATAGCCTATAATAGCCAGCGACAGCCAGATTTTCGTAATTATACAAGTTAAAAGTTTACTTTTATATGACCCCAATGGAGGTAAAAACGACCAGCAACTATGGAGCTTCGGTCGGGGTTTCTCTAGGACAGTGGTTCTCAACCTGGGGGTAATTACCCCCGCGAGGGTAAAATAGCTATATTCTAAAGTGGTAACAGAGGTGGTACCTAAAATAAATGAATCGGCAGAAAAAATTTATAAGCTGTACATTTTGGAGAAAAACAGCTAAGTACAGAATACCCTATCATTGCAGACAGAGATCTGAAAATGTTGGTACCGTTAGTTACCACTTGTAAATGCGAGAGCGGCCTCTCAACTCTGGTAACATTAAAAAAAAGGCAAGAAACCGTCTAAACGTGGAGCATGATATGAGATGCGCGTTAAGTGTAACTGAAGTCTGAACCTAAATATAATATATAGGGGTAACAGCTCTAAAAGGGTTAGGAACCACTGCTCTAGGAGGTATCTGTTCTGAAGGTCTAACTCAATGTATACAAAATCTATTACTCTGGGGTGTCTGGCAGTGGGAGAGCATTATGCCAGAAAGTTTCACATCCACTGTCCCCCTTCAATATCATCTAAGTATGATCTTGTATATGTTCGAAATTAAACTAAGGCTGGTGTAATAAGTGACAGCCTCACATCCACTTCCATGTCACCCAAGTGCCACAAGATAAGTTGTAAGTCTACAGGGTGTAGCAATTCTAAGGGATAATACTTTAGGGTCTGTATGGGTAAAAAGCACTTACTTTTCTACTTTTGTATGGGAAAATTCATGACGCTCGGGTGCTTGCCCAATGCCCATACAAATCACAAAAAATGTTGCTCATTCAGCGCTGCTACTTTCACAGTGAACTCTATAATATAAGGGACACATACACACCCTAAAGTAATATCATAGTTTTTTTTACACCTTGTATATTATAACTTTGAAAATCACGCGCAAATGCTACTACCTATTATAATTTTTATAAAATGAATTAGCTGCAACGTATCCGTTCAGCTATTTGAGACATTATAAGGCCTCAATTACTACGTCCGGTGATGGCAGATAACACAACGGTTTATTTACTGCTTAACTGTAATAAATACATAAAAGTTAATACTAAGTAGTAAACTGCACTAGGCCTGGGTTATTTAGTAATCTGTGGATTCTGTGGCCTGGGTACAAATATACGTAGTATCCGCTTAGTAGTCTGAGGTACAAACTCCAAACCACGATACGAAGCGCATCCTTACTAATATTATAGCTGATGCGAAAGTGTATAATTATTATTTAAATGATGATAATTTAAGGCCCGGTAAATGATTATATAATTATAATAAAATTTCCTGCTCGTTTACGGTCTTTTTATGAACAAAGGCGTCATTTTATGAGAATATTTGTACCAGGGTCATACATAAGCGGCTAAGATGTTGTTTCCAAGTTCCAATGTCACGGCCCGTCCGCATTGCGTCGAATTTTTGGCAGTTCCTTCTACCCTCCTCGATATTAAGTAAAAGCTTATGTAATTTTCATTAATTCTCATTTATATTAGCGAATGAATAAAATTCTGCCTTCGAATAGCTGCGACTCTGCGAGCGGCCATTTTGGCATTTTCCTCGATTTTCCTTTTCTGATAAAATCATTTGTTTAGCCACTTGCGTGTTTTCTCTAAAGTAATACAAAAAATGTAAGTATGTATTTTTTATACTGAAGCACACAGTAAATATAATTTAGAAAAGAATTAGGGCCTAGCTGTTTCGCCGCTTCCTGATAAGGTGCCCGATAGGCTTATTTGACACATTCTCCATACTCTATGTGTCAAATTAAGTGGTGGATAGCCTTATCAGGAAGCGGTGAAACACGCCCTTATTGTCCTAAAACATAAATTTGACTTTTAAGGCGTTATATCGAAAGTAATTTTACCGCAAGGGCAATTTTATACTTAATTTGAATGACTATAAAGTCGTGAATACGCTGCGGCCAGAAGCTATCGGCTCGCTCAGAAAACATGCGAAAAAACGTAATTATAATCATTTAAAAAATAACTAGGAGCATTTAAGCAAAATGCTTCTATACGATTTTGAGTTGCAAAGGTGTCTATCAATTAGACTAATTTCCTACAATACATCTATTTTCGTTTAAAAATAATCTTCAAATTTCGTATTTTTAAGAGCTCATTTCGAAAATTAAATGTATCGAGGCAAAATACATTAATCGTGTTTCTAGTTCTTCTCGAACCTAGATAAGGCTATGAAGATATGTATATCTCATTACCAGATTTGTAACATTTCTGAGGGTCCTATAGTGTTACGTCAAAAAGGACAGTTTTTTCAATATAGCGCCTTAAATTAATTTTAAAACGCAACTCCAATAATTGAAATTATTATTTTAGGTATCATATTATACTGTACTCGGCGAAACATGGCGGTAGCGGTCATTGATCCCCTGTCAAAAACTTGTAATTTTTATATAAAAATTTATATAAACTATATAAAATAAAGTTTATATAAACCGCGATCACTTAATCTTCATAGAAAAAAAACTTGGGATAGAGCGACGCCATTTTGAAATTTCTGAGAGAAACTGACAGTTTCTCCCGACCCCCCCGGCCCCCGCTCCCGACCTCTTGCGTTGACGTTTTGGTTGACGTTTGCCGACCTGCTTCCGCGGTCCGCCATTACTGTTATTGTGTCGATTGTTATTGTGTGTATTGTTCTGGTACGAAAAAATACGCGAAATTGGACGCTGAATTAGTGTAAGTTAAGTGTGACACTGTTCAAAATGTGCTTTAAGTGTTGTGTTCGTGGTTGTAACATTACGCGAAAGGACGCTACGCTTCACAAGTTCCCAACCGATGAAAAACGCCTGAATAAGTGGTTCGAGTGGTGGTGATTTAATTGGGGGGCGTGGACATTTATAGAATTAAAAACAAGTCGGACCTACCATATTTTCAGAAATTGGCATATGAAAAGTTTTTGAAGAAATTAAAAAATGAATCATTTAATAAATAACATATTCTTTTATTTAATTAAATCAAATCTTCAATGTCAGGTGATAATATTGATGCGTACGTAATACCTTCCAATAAAAAATAAGGTTCTTATTTTGGGGATGCGTAAAGCATTTCCCCACGTTAAAAAAGGGCATAGGACGGTAGACCTTTTTGCCGGATATCTGTCGATTAAAAAAAAGTAATGTCAGTTGACTCCAGAAATCCTATGGTTACAAAAAATGTTCGGCAGTTGGCGGTCTGATACGTAGTATCTCTTCTTAGTCTGTGACCGCGATTGAAAATGAAGTGTCAGTTGTTGTCAATCGCAGCTTTGTAAAGAAAATGACTAGTTTTTGACAGGGAGTCAAATGTCAATGACCGTTACCACTTACCGCCATGTTTACAGTACAGTATAGTAATGCTGAAAATTATATATGTAAATTGTAAAATATGATATATGAACGTAATATTTTCTATTTTTAGAACATTACTACGCTACAACAATTATATTTTACATGACATAAACATATCGCATATTAAGGGCAACATACTGTTTATTACGCAATTAAAATATTATGTTGTAAACAAATTATCTACATATTTCATATTTTGAGTACTGACTACTGAGTCAATGTTATTCTTACGTAGTAACTACTAACTATATTTTAGTTATCTGTGGTACAAACTACAATTATTATGAATGACTAGAATAGTATGCAAATACTCTCCCGCAGTATTTTTTAAGCTGAAACTTTAAGTTACAAGTGCAGTAAGCACATAAAAAAAAGAAGGTCGAACACTAATTGTACCCTGTATACTCTTATTTACATTAAGTGGCATAACTTTTTGGAATGAAAAGTAGCCCACGCGCTAATCCAGAGCCTAAACTATTATATGTGTCAGTTTTTGCGTGAAGTGACAATTTATAATATACAACCACAATCATTTGCCTTTATACCTCATAATAATATATTAGTAAATTATTCGTAGTTAGTATGTGATGTATCGGCCGCGTCCCCATCAGACACGACGCAGCGCCGCCACCGTGTTAGGGCCGGGACACAAAAACACGGCACGGCGCCGTACGGCGCTGTACGGCGTCGTACTACGTCGTGCTGTAGAAACTCACGTAGAAATCCAAGATGAGTTTCTACGGTACGACGTCGTACGACGCCGTACGGCGCCGTGCCGTGGGTTTTTACGACGCGCGTCCGATACGGCGCCGTACGACGCCGTACGACGTCGTGCCGTGTTTTTGTGTCCCGGCCCTGAATTTCTACGTGAGTTTCTACGGCACGACGTCGTACGACGTCTTGAATTTCAACGTGAGTTTCTACGGCGCGACGTCGTACGACGCCGTACGACGTCGTGCCGTGGCTTTTTACGAAGCGCGTCGTGGATTCCCATGACACGCGTGTTTTTGTGTCCCGGCCCTTACGGTACGCGCCGTGTCTGATGGGGACGCAGCCTAAGTACTACTTGCCCACTTCTATGTTTATACTAAGTAGGCAACAATCAATTTTATAAAATATTATACCTAATCTATCACACTAACATTAAAAATGCGAAAGTTTATGAGTATGTATGTTTGTTACTTCTTCACGTCTAAACAGCTGAAGTGATTTTCATGGTCATAGAGTTAACTGATATTCTAGATTAACACACAGCTTAGGCCTTAGGCCAAATTTTATCGAAACATCATACTCATTTTAGCGGGTAGCACCGCGGGGCACAGCTAGTCTGATATATATAAAATTCTCGTGTCACAGCCTTTGTGCGATACGCGAACTCCTCCAAAACGGCTACCACTCTACTTACCGTTTTTAATGAAATTTTGTATGTACTATCAGAAAAGTTGATTCCTATGCAGATGGGGGACCAACGTAGTTTGGTCGCGTTACGTCAAACCCAGCCGACAGATCACAATTAACATTGAATTGATGATCGACCAAATGACGTTGGTCTGTCAACTGCATAGGAATTAGGAATCAATTTCCTCGATGGTACATTCTTTAGGCCTGAGAATAGGTTTTTATCTACTTTTTATACTGATACTAGAAATAATTTATTTGGCAAAACAATATATGCCGGGTCAGATAGTTTATAAAACAAAAGCAACTGTAACACAGCTCCACTTGGGCACTTTTAATGTTATTGTGGATGGTCAATGCACTCGGTTCTCGGTCACTGTGACCACGGGGTTTGTGGGTCACCGCCGAATCCGGTCAGACCGGAGATCAACTGGGTTGCCAGTTACCAGATATACCAATGATTCTCCGGTCTCTCCAATTCTTGGCAAAGAGATTATTTTGGAGAAAAATATTTTTGAGTTAGGTCCCCCTCCATATTTATACTACGGTTAGGTGTTAGATTTTCATAATAATTTCTACATTCGTATTTCGTTAGCTGCCAGTTTGTCATAATAAGCCTCTATATAGGTACAGGGTATAACAGAACTAAACTGTGATAATACTTTAGGGTGTCTACGTGTTCCTTGTAGAGAGTTCACTGTGAAAGTAGCAGCGCTGAAAGACAATTTTTTTATTGTGATTTGTATGGGCAAACGCCCCAGTTTCGCGCGGCGTCACGAGTTTTTCCATACAAAGGTGGAAAAAAATTGCTCTTTCAGCGCTGCTATTTTTACAGTGAACTCTATATATGGGACTCATACACACCCTAAAGTATTATCACTTAGTTTTGTTACACCCTGTATATTATACTACATCACAAACTTTTTTCTTCTCCGTAATGTTGTTTCACAAAATTTCATGAAAAAAGATAACAATATTACAGATTACATACTGAACCCCGAGGCCCAAGTGCTTATACTACAGTATCGGCATTCGTCGTATTATAATTTATACATTCAAATTATATTTTTTTATTCTACAACATAGGCAACGGCCATTGGGCAGGCCGCAGGATATATAAATCCCACCAATAACATTAATGTAAAAATAGACAGCCAAGTTCCATACAAACATTATTACTATCTGTGGACTTCGCCGTAAAAAGGATGGAGATATAAAATTTGAGTGCCAAGTTCTATGGAAAATGGAAATATGTATATGTATATTGTATAGGAACAAAGTAACATTATGAATAAAATATAAGTAATAGAGTATATTTCTTTGCTTTATTGAATATCCATATAACACTTGATGTTATTTAAATAATGTTAGATCTTAACCTAGATTAGATCTAACTTGGCCAATTTTCATTACATCAGTCATTTCATAGAGTTATTCAAAATTTTAATTCTGATGAAAAGTAAGTATAAATCTAGATAGGTAAACTATTAACAAGTCAGTTATTTTGTCAGTTTTTCAAGAAAATACGATCACAAGCATCGAGGTCATTATGATATCTTATCCGTTATCGACTATCGTGATTAAAATCTGATAGATTTAGCCATCTTTTTGTACCTAAGGGCTAAGAAGCGCTCAATTTGTTGGATAATGATATTAAAAAAAACTTAAAACAAAATATTGTATTTACTGCATTATAACAGTGTAGAGATCAACTACGATAACATGGCGCGCCCCTCCAAAATTCATAACGTTTGAAGTGCGTTGTCAAAACATTTGGAGTGCGTTGTCTTGCGCGGTAGGCTAGTTATGATTACCAACAAATCTTTGTAATAAGTAATAAGTGAAATATTACGTGTACTATGATTGGTTGAATATTTACTACAAACTCATTCATAAGGATGTGACTACTGACTACACACATTGAAACAGTCATTTGGAGGGGCGCGCCAAGTTATCGTAGTTGAGCTCTACCTACCTATGTTTGTTCTTTCATTCATTAATGATTAAGCCGTTACCATCCGTTACCAAACTAAAGTATTATAAAGCAAGTTAGGAAAGTCACAGAGAATACAGCGACGTGTTTTTCCCGCGTTTTTAACATATTTTACACAAAAAAATATTAACAACTCTTTAATAGTAACAATAAAAAAAATACTCACATTTAGACATCTTGTGTACAGCCAGCCTTGAACAAAAACACAAAATTAGATGATAATACAATTATATTTAATACTATGTTTACAAGATATACAGACTACGACAACCGCCCATAGCTGTCTGATAAGGAAACAGCAAAGATCAACGCCATTTATGTTTGCTTACATAATAATAAACTATTATTTAGGGTTCCTTCGTCAACACTCAACAAAATTAGGATACATTTAGATCCGTCTGCGATTCAAGTTGCAAGGAATAAATTTGATGAGCAGGGAGGTATGTAACATTATACTGTAGGAAGTGCGAAGTCGAAATACTTTTTAAGAGTTCGTATACGAAATTTTGCCGATTTCGCTCATTTAACAGACGTGATTTAACAGTTAAAATACAGTATTTCTATAAGTTTTAATGCACAACATGTAAGATCATTTCAATTATAATATAGTGTTGGAGCTAGATTTTTTATTTTTTTAAGTATCTTTAAATAATCCAACTCAAACCCGCGACAGTTTTGTGATTTTTGCTGTAAAAGGTTTAGAATATCACCTGTTTATGGATTGTATTGACGTCTTAACGGTATGAAAAAAATACAATTACTGTTGAGAAAGTCGTTTATAAAGTGTTGGAATTACTTTTTACCATTTCAATATAAAAAACTCTCTAAAAACAGAAAACCTCTATCTGCCCGCTAACTTGGCGATCGTCCTTTTTCACCTGGCATATTATGTAAGACGGGCGTGAGTGTGAAGAGAGCAGTAGAAAAGAGAGGACGGGCTCTTAAAACATATTACTTAAAAATAGAAAAACTTTACAGTCTAAGCCGGTATAAAACGTGTTCACAATTTTACAAACCAGTCTTTATAATCAATCTCACGGCTCACCTCTCGACCAATCACTACGAAAATCAATTTAACACTACACTTAAATTTAAATTTGCCGGCTTTAGATAGATAGATACTTTATTGCTCACATTAAATTATGTACCATTAGGTAGTAAATTTATTTAAATTTATTTTATTTTTAGCAAAACGCAGTCTTGTTTACACACAGTTCTGTATAGAAGTAGTATATTAAAATGTTGCGTAAGTACAAAAATGTGATTATAAACACATAACTCATAGGAATAGATAATAGTAGGTATTAAATAATCATAAAATAGTATAGAATGATATTGTATGACCCTGATATGATAGCAATTAGTTCAATTTTTAAACATAATAGTAAAGTTAAAGGTTCCGTAGTCAACTTAGGAATATTATCTAATAGTCAGCAACTATAACGTACGAAAAAAAGGAAATCTATGAGAAACTGTACATTTTGGCCAGATATTATTTTTTTCCTGTGATTTACTCTATACATAATATTATTTATGCGATATCAAAATCGGCCCAGTAGTTTCACAGCTTATTGGATAAAACTTAGTATTGTTTATTAATCTATACTTTCATATTATAAAGCGGAAGAGTTTGTAAGTTTGTTTGTTTGTTTGAACGCGCTAATCTCAGGAACCACTGGTCCGATTAAAAAAAATATTTCAGTGTTAGATAGCCCATTTATCGAGGAAGGCTATAAGCTATATTTTATCACGCTAAGACTAAGAGGAGCGAAGAAATAGAGGAAAGTGTGGAAAAAACGGGGTAAATTGTTTGAAAGGGTTTATTTGAACGTACTAATCTCAGGAACCACTGGTCCGATTTGAAATATCATTTCAATGTTAGATAGTCCATTTATCGATAAAGGTTATAGGCTATATTTTATTAAGTTACGACTAATAGGAACGAAGAAATAGAGAAAAATGTGTATAAATGGGGGAAATTATTTGAAAGGGTTTACCTATCTCACGAACTACTGGAGCAATTTTTCTGTTATTTGGCACAGATAAGAAGTTGACCACGTAAATGATCATAGGCTATTTTTTTGGACTAATGTGTCTGTGAAATATCTAATTTACGCGGGCGAAGCTGCGCGGAACGTCTAGTTACATAGATAACTTGTTATTCAATATGTAATTAGGACAGATACAACCGTTTAATGCAATTGTGTACTCGCAATTCACATATAATATGCTGTTTAAAAACAGATAAAATGTCTGTTGAATAATTCAGTGATACAAACTTTATAGTTTTAAATACTATTTGTCTTGCTGCTACGAATACATGAAAAAAAACAGGTCAATGGTAAATCACTTTATCATAGTTATGATTTACAAAAATGTAAGAATGTACGTCCTTGTTATAAAACTTGAACGCAAAAACTTAATTTATATAGAACCCTATTCGGCCGAACTCAATACACACTTGACTGCTTTTGTTTACATTCTTGATTCTACTGAGGATTCTGATGTTGCTACTTGCAAGCCTACTCCGCTGAAATGTTTACCGCTGAAATGTTTACTGCGTACATTTTACACAAAAGTCTTTTTTCGAGAGTCAAAGTAAAACGAGAGAAAGTTAAGCCCTTTGACTGTGTAATGAAAATTAAATTTTACTTGGGTACCTTCCTCGAGTTCATTTGTAGGCCGCATACTTAATGACTTAAGCATCCACTACACAACACATTTTTAAAGCTTTTTGCAAATACTAAATAGGTAGGTACGTAGAATTCCACATGGATTGGGATTCGGAATATGACTGTAATCTTTCACGTTTTAAAGGTTTTCAGCAAGTAAGTCCTAGTTAAGTATTTTTGGTAGGGTTCAATATGGGGTTCAAGTCATAGTCAGAATTTTCCTTTTGGTCCAGTCCAAAACTCAAACTGCAACGACTGCAGACAGAACTACTAATAAATTTTAACACATAGGTAGGTGGGTATATTGTGTGCGATCACGTGCGCATATAGCGCTGTAGAGCGATTTATTATTTACAGGCTCTGGTCCAGCAGTCGTTTGACCTACAGCAGATACAAAATAATATGATTGTAGGCTAATAGAAAAATATAGACCTCTGTTTTTAAAAACCGGTATAACGCAGCTTACACAAGATTCGTCAAAATTAAAGTGCTAGAAGATGGTCTAAAGATAATAGTAGGGGAGGGAAGGGTGCTAAATTTGTAGTCACTCGAGCGTCATGTCATGGAGACCTAGTCGGTTTTTTACATTAGATAAAACTGATAAAAAATAATATGAGCGTTTTTTATTTTAGCGGTGGGTTCAGAAACTGCAGCCATTTTAAAGTTTTGAAAAGAAAATATATTCAGAAAATTGCTTATTTAAGTCAAGAATATATTTTAGACAACAAGGACTAAATCACTTACTTTAGTGCAAAATAAAATATCTGCGAAGCTTAGTTAGGAAAATATGAACCTTTGCTTTTTTATATTTTTAAAAATCCCTACAGGCTTACCTAACCTTTGAATCGTCACTGCTTTATATGGAAGCTTCCATGGGGTACATACTAAGCATCCCGTATTTTTGTTTTTTTTTTTATTTTTTTTGGCGACGGATATCAAGGTTAAAAAAAAACCAAATGAATAAAAATATATTCTCATATGTTCATTTTCAAAAGATCTAAACATGACATTTTTCAGAATTTTGATTTTTTCATTTGTTCATTCATTATCTTTATATTATTTAATTTTTTATACTATTTAATTAGAATTTTTTTTTCGTTCGTTGGTTTTTTTAACCTTGATATCCGTCGCCAAAAAAAATAAAAAAAACAAAAATACGGATATCTATCAACTCAGTGACAAAATAAAAAAACAAAAAAATATCATGTTTAGAATGTTGACAGGGAATACATGATAAATGTTTTTTTCTTTTTTTACTGATTATTTACAGAGTTATGAGCCCCAGAATGATCAAAATAAAAAATCAAAAAAATAATCGATATCATCTTTAAAGAACCTAAAATTGAGCATATTCACAATTTTTTATAAATTTTCAACAATAGGAAATTGCGTGAGAGCTTCCCAAAAATTTTTTTTGTTTAAATTTTTTTTCGTATGTTGTAAAAAAATATTTATTATCATGTTTAAATAATTTGACAACACACAATTATCACTTTAGTTAACTCTAAAAACTTACGTGGGCTCGCAGATATCCCTATCCAAATATTTTTTTTGTCTGCTGTCTGCTAAGTTCAGGCTCATGAGAAATTTGATTTCTATACTTACCATGATAACTAGACACATGTTGGAAGCCTACACAAGCTTAATCTGACACGCTCGCTGCTCCCGAAATCCCCTCTTTCCCTCCCCAACTATAAGAACGTTAGTATAACGATATAAACTCAAACTGTTGTTTTTTTAAGCAAAACAAGGAAAATTTAATTCATATTAATAATAATTAATATTATAAATTAAAATTACCTATGTAAGATACTACTTACTTAAATACCCATGTCAATACCCATGTTATAACTCGCAAAAATTTTTCCTACAGTAAATTATTATTTTTATGCTAGAAAGTAGATGAATAAAACATGAAAGCTAGGTACTACGTATTGATAAAAATTAATACTTACTTATTAATTCAAAGGTTCATATCACAATAATTCATAAACTACTACTCGACTACGTTTACAAAACTAGGCTTATCACATAGAAAATGTCAGTTTTGTCATGGGTTTTGGATCACAGTATTTTACAAATATTTTGTATAGTCCGCACATTACTGTGCATATTATAACTAGCCGAGGCTCGGTAACACGTCACAACTTTTCCTCCCCTTATTTTTGGCGCGCATGCGTGAATTTTGAGGTTATTTTCCGTCCCTGTCAGCTGCTTACATGAGAAAGGGACGAAGGAGTTTTTGCGTGCGCAGTTGTATCGACAGAACATGCCATGTTGTCGCTTTTGATTACACAAGATACGTATAAAAAGTTTTTAGGTTAAATATTAGGTCTATTTATAGGTCTGAGGGTTGTCTGCACTCAAGGTCACGTAGGGCTCCAATCAAAGCCTTATTGGGACAGGAAAATCTATATTAAATTTCAATGCGTAGTAAATAATATAATAAGTATTAAGTAAGCAGCTATTAGGTATAGCCAGTAGGTAGCCATATTTTCAAGTTACAGCATATTTTGTTTTTATTTTTTATTTTAAGACCTAATATACCTCTTTTAACTCTATAATAATAATGTACCCTCGAGGAAATTGATTCCTAGGCAGTTTTTTTTAATGCAATAGGGGGGCAAACGAGCAAACGGGTCACCTGATGGAAAGCAACTTCCGTCGCCCATGGACACTCGCAGCATCAGAAGAGCTGCAGGTGCGTTGCCGGCCTTTTAAGGGGTAATAGGGAAGGGTAGAGAGGAAATAGGGAAGGGTAGGGAAGGGAAAAGGGTAGGGAAGGGAAAAGGGTAGAGGATTGGGCCTCCGGTAAACTCACTCGGCGAAACATTGCGCAAGCGCTGTTTCACGCCGGTTTTCTGTGAGGACGTGGTATTTCTCCGGTCGAGCCTGCCCATTCGTGCCGAAGCATGGCTCTCCCACGTCTACGGATTGCCGGACATGAGTTGCCGGACCTACGTCATTTGGTCGGCTTATGTCAATTCAGTGTTAGCTGTGATCGATTTGACCAAATTACTTAGGTCCGCACTCCGCCATCTACCTGAATCAACTTCTCTGATAGTACCATCGAGGAAATTGATTCCTAGGCAGTTGACGGACCAACGTCATTTGGTTGGATCATGTCAATTCAATGTTAATTGTGATCTGCCGGCTGGATTTGACGTAACGCGACCAAACTACGTAGACCTCCCCCATCTGCCTAGGAATCAACTTCTCTGATAGTACATATGAGTCAGTTCTATATTAAATACATTGTTAGTAATACGAGTAATTATTATTTTATGTAAAAATTTATTTAGTACTACATATTAATTATAAAAGCCAAAACACATTAATAGTCTAAAATGGTCGCTGATAAGCATTAGTGTCCTAAACTCCTAACCCACAATTTTTTTTTGTTGGTTTTTGAAAGGTCATCTAAAGAACATTTCTGCAATCGTACCTCAATACGTATTTTTTGTGGGTTAGTAGACGAATGCTTAACAGCGTCCAAATATAGATTAAGTTTAAAAAAAATAAACAATCCCTAATAAAGTACCATCTTGAGGTTTTGACCTAAAAATTTAAATTTAAAAAGCGCCATCTATTTACAAATCAGTGCACCTGTGTAACGATGAGATGGTGACAGTTTTATAATGGTTCAGGTCGGGTTGGGGTCCAACTCGATTTCGAATTTCGTTAGTCAGATGTCCTCTACGACCGTGCAGCGAGATATTCTGCACCTGGCTATCTCTTAATCGCCAGCCGTAGTCGAAATTGGGGCATTCAGAAAAGTAGTACCTGTCTTCCGGCTTTAACTTGCTTCGCTCCTTCAAGTAAGCCTCTCTACCGTACTCGGGTTTCGATTTGTAGATGATTTTAGTCACTTTTGGATCAACTGGTCTCATTATTGGGTCGGGAGAAGTGTCTGATTTTAAATTCCTGTCTTCGGAGGCTAGGCCCACATTGTATAAAGTATTCTCATGTCTAAGTTGCTTGATTCCTGGGATGATGTCTACGTCTTTTTTCTGGAGTTTTATCTTGTTTTTGGCGCCACTTTTATGGTCTCTTGATAACGCGGCTAGCCCGCTTTCCATTTTAAAAGCGAGAACATCAGCCTCAGTATAGTTCTTGGGCTCCCTGGACAGAGTGGCCGCTTCGAGCAGTTGTTTTTTGTTCTTTTCGATCCATTTCAATCGCAAGCGATTTTCTTTCTCGTAGTTTTCGATCAAGAAGATTATAATACGAGGATTTGTTATATCATACGGCATTGCTAATAAAACAAAACTATAAAGTGCAAATAAAATAAATATTTGGTGTTTTTGATTATTTGTAACTGTCATAGTATTTTTGTATTATATTTCTCTATGATTTTTAGATCTATAAATTTTGACTTGCGTACATTTTAATCACTGAAGCTATGAAATGAAACAGAGAAGTTTTTAACTGCTAGTTGCTAGTGTTGCTACTCGTACATAGTAAATTTTCATCAGATTTTTGGCAAGAAAAAGGTACACGAACAATAAAACAAAACAGATTTATTCAAAATTTGTTTATTCATAAATAAATAACATTTTTGTTTGAAACAAAACAACCTCCATGATTATTCACACACCATTCACAGTGAATTACATTTCATAATTTTCTAATTACTTTCTAATAATACTTACAGCAATCTTATGTTTACATTGTACATTATATTTACCACAATTGAGATTTTTAATGAAAATATCTAATGCGTATAGAGAGAATTATTTGAAACGTATGCTTGGTCATATTATTTGATAATTTTTCTATATCTATTTTACAAAAAACATATTATCGGAAAGCAGATATTTTTTTCAATTTTATTGATATTTTTAACGTTTTAATTATTTATGGATTTGATCCCCTCTTCCAATCTTTCAAAGGGAATTAATTGAAAATTTTGGTAGTTATAGCTTAGCCTGACGTAGAAAAATTACTAAGGGTGAAGACAAACAAGCGTAATTTGTGAGTTGTGAGTCGCAGAATTTCGGATGGCAGAAATCCTGCTGCATTCAGTTTCATACAAAAGTCCTGTTTGAGTCATGATTTGTATGAAAAGATATTTACGCGACCGAAATTCTGCGACTCACAACTTACAAATTACGCTCGTTTGGCTTCACCCTACTTTCGCGATTTCATCAACTACATTACAAAACCTTTTGCTTGCTACTTTTGAAGATATTTATAAAAGCTAATTTAATTTTTTCTATTAGTCAGATTTTTGCGCCAAGGCTAAGTTAGGGTTTCAGAATTACAATTTAAGTTTAGAGGTATTTCAAAGCGATAACATTAAAATATTTACCTTACTTTACATACGTCGATAACGACTAGCAGATCTGTCGAACGATTAGAGAAGTTTAGAATGCATAACTTCATGATCTTATCTTTATAACAATTCATTACAAAACCTTCGTTTCATAAACATTCGCAAACATCATCTTATTATTTTATTTCAAAGAAATCTGCAATAAATGCTTTAAAATATATATAACTTTCTTATCGTCCGACAGATGGCGCTAGTCAACTACTGATATACAATTTCGAATTAGGAAATGGGATATTACATGTAATTGACATATTTAAGTATACACATGAGTGGAATGAACGAACGGTACCGTAACTGTCTATGTAGCGAGGCTGCGGTTCCTAGGGGTTAAAACAACCTGAAGGTAGTTGGAGAGCGTTAAACAATATTATAATATCACCATATTTACTATACATTAGTAAATAACATGTAACGACCAGCTACATAGTGAGCAATGAGCATAGAGAAAAAATATCTGGTCTCTGATAGTGAGTTTTCAATTTAAATTCACTGCTTCAAGCATACACGGCACACATTCATGTCATCATGAAGTTGTCATGTGCACTGCACATGTATTCTTGTAGCAGTGTCATAAAACTTAATAACTATGTAGCTGTTCTTTAAGGCTCGTCAGATCAGATCTCCGATCAGATCTCTATCGCGATCATCGCGCCGTATCAAGTATGCGTATCATAGTGTGGACGCCTATTAGATCATTCTGCCGATCATGCGCGTATTTAATACGACACGTATCAGACGCTGTTAATAGCGATCGGGGCGTATCATGATACGCGTATCATTTTGGTACGCTTCGATGATACGCGACAGAGATCTGATCGGAGATCTGTTCGAGCAAATGATACAAATGTGGACGAAGCCTAACATATTGTTCTTTATTACTCTATAGTAAACTTGCCCATCTAGCATACGCCAACGAGAAAACTTTGTCTACATGTTTTCTCGATGTTTGATGGCGTTTCTCTTCATCTCTATTGACCCTAACATGACATTTTTTTCGTGTAGATCTGTCGTCAAAATCTATCGACATAATGTCAAATTATTATTTTTAACAAAAAATTAAAACCGACTTCCAAGGTAAAAACAATATTAATAGCATCCTTATAATATGAACTAAAAAGTATTAAATAATTTTTCCTATCTAATATGTAGTGCCTTTTCCCGAATTCGGCTAAACCTCAACTATTTTTGTACTCAATCTTCATGATTTTGAAGTCGGTACCAGATATAGCTGAATCTTTATTTCTTTGGCAGAAAATTTGAAACTTTTGGAACTGGCTCCGACTTCAAAATTATGAAGATTGAGTAAGTACAAAAATAGTTGAGGTTTAGCCGAATTCGGGAAAAGGCACTACATATTAGATAGGAAAAATTATTTAATACTTTTTAGTTCATATTATAAGGATGCTATTAATATTGTTTTTATTTAATACTTTTTAGTTCATATTATAAGGATGCTATTAATATTGTTTTTACCTTAGAAGTCAGTTTTAATTTTTTTTTAAAATAATAATTTCACTCTTTTTAGTTACCTAGTAGGTAAACTGTTAGTGCCAATTCAAATTGTATAAAAAATAGTTTCATATTGTCTTCACTAGATGTCACTGAGGCGCTCCTGTGTCGCGCTATCGCTTGTACGTAGAAGTTTTATATAGGTAGTTGTAACTTGTGACAGATTTTTGTCGTGTTGTTGAAAGTTTGTAAGCAACTGACAACTCAACAGTGAGCTTGCCGCTTAGTGTGAGCAGTGGCCAGTGAGCATTGAATTGACAACATAAATCATAATATTGAGTGGTAATTGATCTCGTATAATTGTTATTAAATTGACCTCCGTCATAATTTATAAGTGGTCGTCGGTGGCACTGCGTATATTTTACGTATCTTATTACAATTTGTTAAGACTGTTAAGAGTCATACGGCATACCCCAAGGCCCAAATATCAGGTAGATAGATACATTTAAACAATACATTTAAAAAATCTAAGTGAACACGTGCTGAAAAATGCTCGCAGCGCGGCATGCCGCATGCCCTGACATTCCGGTTAGAACTTGAATACGATGTTTACGCTCGCGCAGCGCGGCGCGCAGCGACGCCGTTGCCTCTGCGGCGCCGACCGCCGGTATATTAAACAGCCTATAATTGGTGTTGTTATGTATATAATTATTATTATTGTATCCATACCTATGCCTTGTACTATTATCTATTTTGTGCCATGAGACATTGGTGACCTTAACACGACGTGGTAATAATGATGATGACGATGATGATGATGATGATGAATTTGAATTTCATGGTAGCATATGCTTTCTGTTCTTAAAACAACGCCGAAACTCCCAAACGTGTATCTATAAAGAGTCAGGAGTTCTCTCAGCATCTTCGAAACCATGGTATACCTTGACCCAATATTTGACTTTTTGGTAGCATATTCTTAGTACACTTCACATAAAACAAAAATCACCATATGTTTCCATATAAATTTCGAGGAGTCCCCTCGATTACTCCTGGATCCCATCATCAGGTCACCACTTTTGTGAACATGGTACCAAATTGGAGTGAAACCTAATACAACAAAACAAAAATTTCGAAAATCGGTTCACAAACGGCGACGTTATATGTTCGGCTGTGGAGATATATATATATATATATATATATATATATATATATATATATATATATATATATATATATATATATATATATATATATATATATATATATATATATATATATATATATCCACAGCCGAACATATAACCTCCTCGTTTTTTGGAAGTCGGTTAAAAATGATTTTGACATTATGTCGTTATCGACAATATAACTACACACGAGAGTGAGATATCTCGAGATTTTCTCGTTTGCGCATCTTAGGCCGGCATGGTGTTAATATTATATCATTTAGCTAATCTCTTTTCACTACCAATAACGGTGCATTTGAGTCATAAATTTTATTCATACACAGAATTAAGAATCTAGGTATAAAACTTATTCGCCCAAATGCAGTAAGCTCAGATGTACGAAACTAAAAGGTTAGCTGTTAATATGTTATTTACAAGTGTCACTTAAACTAAGTTTACATGTGCATTTTCCTGTTAATTTTATTAAGTAAGTAACTAGATATAAGAATTTTTGGTATCTTGGTCGTAATGACAGTTAGGTCCGGATGCTGGATCACTAGCAACACGAATGTTTAGGAATAGAATGAGGTAAGTTAAGGACATACACACGTTTTGTGACGTATCCCTAGAGCGGCTAGATTCTAGAATATTCTAGAATAAGCAAGATATTCAATTGACCTTTGAAATTTAATTCTCAGGTTTTTTATAAAACAGTCCCTGGGCAGAGTGGCTACGGAAACAGCCGAAGACAACCGAAGCAGAAGAAAGAAAGTATTTCTTGACATTTTGACCACTGCTTGGAAATTGACGTTTACATTCGGTATTTCCGTATTCGCTAAGTTTTAATAATTCTAAAACGGAAACAAGAAAATTTAATACTTTTATTTACCTGCATTTCCGAGTAATAAGCCACTGTTCAGGTTGCTATGCCTTATCTTAAAGGTCAATGTGCAAAACTTAGGGCCAAAAATGTTTTTTTTTTTTGGAAAATCGTAGGATTATTTCAAAATATTTACTCTTTAGTGGGTTTATGTGCTCTGGAATACGTCGCGACTTAATACATTCGTCTTAACTAAAATATCACACTACACACAACACACGCGGTCGACAAA
The DNA here is from genome assembly GCA_905333045.1 of Lysandra bellargus. NCBI lineage: Eukaryota > Metazoa > Arthropoda > Insecta > Lepidoptera > Lycaenidae > Lysandra > Lysandra bellargus. The sequence continues at coordinate 7,632,427 of HG995351.1, read as the reverse complement.
ACGGCTCGAATTCTACGCTAGAAGGAACATTTATGACACGTTATTCACAATATAGCCTGTTCAGGACTATTTTACGTCTGAGAGGATATCTACCACATAAGGATTAAATGTCAAACATCCTACGTTTGATCAGCATAGCTCGTGTAAAACTTTAAAAAAGGGTCGCCAAAGATACTTAAAAACTGCCAGTGTCTCCCTTTAATTTTTGCCTAACTATCCTATTATTGTGAGCAGCCTATATAAAAGTGTTTTACCTCGATAGAGAGATGCTTGTAACAAAGTCTTGTCAGATGTAAAATAACTCTGAACGCACTAGAAACGATTCGAGACCGATTTCATCAAATCATAGACCAAACCTGGACTCTAAGATGATAGTATTTAAAAGTAAAACAATGTAGTACTAACACTTTCTTAACATTTACAGCAATAGTTTTAGTTGGATGATAATGTGGTTTTACTCATAGAATGAGAATGTTAGTATTTTGATATCGTTGGTTTTACTGCGTATTACAAGGATTTAGATACACCCTGTATAAATCCTTTTTTCTACTCTATGGTCCAGGTTTGTTTATGGTCAAAAGTAGCTATAATAGCGACTCTTTATCGGTGGAATACAATGTAAAGATTTATTTTAAATCGAGGCGTCAAAATATATTGTAAAACTAAACCTTCAACTCAAAGTCTGCTTTTGCCTCGGTTATTCGATCCTACATCTAGACAACACCACTCGCCGACTATACAAAATATACTCATTCTTCAGAAATGATTTAATACAATTATAAAAATATTAACCCATTTTATGGGGAATCATATGCCCATGTCACGATATAACGCTTAAAAGCAAAATATAGCGGTAAAGCTTCGAAAAACTATTGCCACCTTACTAAGAAAAATATTTACAAAACGGATGTTTCGGATGGAACGGATCCCTGTCTTAAAAGTTAGAAAACTCATTCGACAGACGCATTGTATAACATATTCATTAAGTTTTTTATTAGTAAGGGGCTTGGTCTATTGGACGCCATCTTGTATTATTCAATTAAGTTCGTTAAGTTGGCAGAACTTGATGTCACGCGACATGAGCGTGGTACTACTGACAAGACCCACTACGGGGTTCTCGAGATTTTCGAATTTGGAATTCTCTGACGACAAGCTGACGGTATTACTGCTGTCTCCCTCGCACGTATTCTCTGTGTCGTCTACGTGAGAGGAGAGGCTATTTCTATCCTTGTCTGCCTCTAAATAGTGCTCTCCGCAGTAGTTGTCGTTGGACAGGTCGATCCAGTGCGCACGGTTGCTTTTCACTCGATCCAGCATCGGTTGGAGTGATGATGATAGGACTGCGAATGCCTGGAAAATGTAACGCAAAAATATTATAAAAACTTTCGTATTTATGCATACAATATTATAAATGCGAGAGTGTAATATTATGTCTGCCTGACTGACTTTTGTTCTGTCTCCGTCAGTTAATTCTTCAAGTTTGAACCACTAATTAAATTTGGTATGGTGATGTTTTTTTTCCTTTGAGTGAGCTCATTATATCGAGTGAGAGAAAAGGACATGGGCTAGTTTTTGTGTAAAAAATTTCTGCATTATTAACGAATTTATGCGCAACTAAGTTGTGGGTACCTAACATTTAGTACTTCTTACATGTGTTTCTAAATAGTATCTTCAGTTCTTACCTCGTATATAGGAAGGCATATCGTGTCAATGAATTTTACTTGCATAGCAGGAAGTTGGTCCTCCTTGTCTCGGTTCATTATGTCCTGGAAACGAAACAATACATATTTTATTCAATTACATCTACGAATAATAAAAACTAAGGAAACGTAACTCCCTATTACCGTTTTAAATTTAGTTCCTTTCGAACTGTCATGTAACGTCAGCCTTTATAATACCAAGGCCACCTAAATATTGCAAATGTATTGAAATGTGTACCTAAGGTATACTTTTTTGACGACCTCCGTGGCGCAGTGGTGAGCGCGTTGAGCTCAAGCCGGAGGTCGCGGGTTCGAGTCCCGCCGACGGAACAAAAAGTTTATAAAGTTCCTGGGTCATGGATGTATATTAAATATGTGTATCATATAATAAAAATCTTAAATATATGTATAGTATAAAAGTATTAAATATATTTTCGTTGTCTGGTACCCGTAACACAAGTCCTTCGGGTACTTAGCACGGGGCCAGACTGACGTGGTGTGAAGCGTCCATAGATATTATTATTATTATATTATAAGTATTTTGGAGCATATTTTTTGACGGAGTTACTCCTCCTTAGTTTTCATTATTCGTAGAATTACATACATAAAAGGTAAAATCAAAAAATGGTAGTGGCGGTCATAAATCCACAGAAAAACGACGTACTGCATAGACAATCACGGGTTTCTATGGATTTCTATGATATCCCCTCATTAGTTTTAAGAAATTTAGAGGTATTATAGCAGTATTCCTTTAATATTATTTTTAAATTTCGTAAGTAATAATAAACATCATCTCTACCTATTTATTTAAACAAAACTGTTTTTGTTCGTGAGCAAAGAAACCTCAAAGTAACACTGCCATAGGAAGGTCACTCAAAATAGGCGTCAGATTTAAATGATTCCAGTGGGGCGATTCACGATGGAATGGACATCGTGAATCGCCCCACTTGGATTCGAAAACTTCACCGTGCGGTCTTTGGTCAATGCCTAGCGCGGCGACCGTTTATTGGAATTTGGATGTCACGCGATGAAGTTTCCGAATCCGAGTCGAATTCGGCATTGTGAATCAGGGCCCAGGTCACCCTGGCGGAAATACTCTTCAGCAACAGTGCCGCAACACGCCACTTCCCGGCCAAATACTTCTTAATATGAGGTCAAGGTCATTTACTTACAATGGGCGTCAGATTAAGTTATGTCGCTCCAGGTCTCCCTGGTGGAAAAACTCTCCAGCGACCAGGACTGCCACCCGTTGCGCCACGGCCAAATACTACTAAATACAATGCCAAGGTCATCAGTTCACTTACAATGGGCGTCAGATTTAGATTAAGCCGTTCCAGGTCGCCCTGACGGAAGAACTCTCCGGCGACCAGGGCTGCCACTCTCCGCTCCACCGGCCAGGGCTTGGTAATGGCGGCCAGGTCGCAGGCCGTCATCAGCATCGCTCGCAGCAGCCCGCGCCGCTCGTCGCAACTCCAGGAAGTGGTTGACCGCTCGGTACTCACGAGGTCGATGAAGTCTTTGCGTTTGCTGGAATTGCAAATAAGTTTGGAATGAGTATCTAGTATCTACCCGTAAATAATAATTAATAAAGGATCATGGACGTATAAAAAAAGGCGGACGGAGTCCCACCATACACAAAACTGTGCCCTTCAGAGTCGGCCAGCTGACTGCATGTACACGGTCCGCACGCACACATTTACGCTAGTCCATACCATTTGACAGGCGTAAGAATGTGTGCGTGGCCGACTCTGAAGACACAGTTCTGTGTATACTAAGGGCCAAACCATACACGTGTAAACCATATACGTATTAAGTAGATAAGTAATTAACTAAATTTTAACTTAATTTTAAGTTGTTAATTGCGTGTAAACACAAAATTTAGTAGCAAGTAGCAAGTTAAAATTTAGTAAGTCCTAAACTAGATGACAATTAGAATTTAGTTACTACTTATCTACTTAATACGTGTAAACCAGCCATAAGATTCCGTCCGCCTTTTTTTTACGTTCATGTAAAGGATGATGAAACATTAATTATGTCCATACTAATATAATAAATGAGAAAGTGTATTTGTATATTTATTTTAAAATAAATATTTTTGATAATTTAAAAATGAATATCCACTAGTATTGTACCTTTTCAAAATCACCATTAAACAGGCAACTTTTTAAGTTTATTGTACAAAACACATACAATTTTTTTTCACTACTGAAAGTTAAAGTTAAGTGATGAAAAATCATTCTGCGAAAATTAGAACAATTAAATAGTATATCCTAAAAAATAAATGTTTTTGATTAAAAAACGACTTATCAATAAGTAGACTAACTGTTCAGGAATAATTTCACGTAAAAAAAATAATAGAAAAGGTTTTTTTTTCTTGGCGATATGCTAATAAATCTGTCTGAAGATAAACATTTATCTATTTTTTTTTAATGTTGTATAACTTTAAATCCGTAACATTTTGCTGAACATAAATTGTGTTTTTTTTTTGGTAGGTAATGATCCCAGCTATCACCCCCTGCAGTATGTCGCACTATTTACTGGACACGCTGTACATATACCGACGCCGGACGCGCTCAGAAAACTTCGATAGCGCAATGCAGGAATGTTAGGTGTATTGTGGGTCGCTGCAGGGTCTACTTTATATCCCGGAAAAATGATCGGTTCTCGCACGATAAATGGCTTTTTGTACAACGGAGTTGCGGGTATCAACTAGTACATATCGACACCGGAAATATCACTTAATGTAAGGGACAAAACACGACTTTTCAGGAGAGCGAAAAAACAACTTATTTTTACAAATTCATCTGTAACTTTTTATCATTTAGTCCGATCTTAAAGATCTTTATGGCAAAGTTTCTTAGAATTTTGTCGGCTATATAACTATAAAAAAAATATTTTCGTAAATTTACGCGTTTAGAAAATAGCATGTCCCTTACATTAAAAAAAATTGCTTATTTGTCCCTTACAGCACTGAATTTTTCAATGTCAACTATGCCATATTAAAGTAAGCACCAAGTTTAATATGAAACTGCGACACAAATCTACTGTAAAGGACATAAAAAAATATACTTTGGAGGAAGTTTGATGTAATATATTAAAATCTAACACGATAAGCCTAAGGGATAGGATTTCCAGCACAATAAGGAACTTCGGCAGACTGAAACGTTTCCCTTGGCATCGGGACTATTCCCATCTACACCCAGAGCCCCTTTAGACAAGATGGAACTTTGCAAAACCACGTCTCTGCTCTGTTGTCTTACCGAAATCTCTTTCCTGAGCCGAATGGAAGATGGATCTTCCTCCTTATTCCGCTCTGCGGCCTCTTTCTGTGAACCTGAACTAGCGATCGCACACCACAAGTCTAAATGTTCGTTCTTGACCTGGCATTAAGCTTCTCATTTCACATTATCAGGAGCTACTGCTCTCTTTTATCGCACCTGCCAGAGCTGCTTCGCCAGTGCCCAGTCATGACCTTCCCCTTCTATGACCTTCCTTTTTATTGTGTTACGCCAGCTATTTCTATTATCGGCCACTCAAAGAGTGTCGCAGACAGTCGACTTAAGTGTGGTACGGATTTGATCAGACCAACGCATGAGACAGCGGCTCCTCGGTCTTTTTGCCCTCAATCTTGCCAATTATCATGAGTTTTCCATACCATGGTTTCAATGTTTGCTCCTTTTTTCTGGTAATGTGTCTGAAATATTCTAAGATGCGTTATTAGACAGATGGTAGAGAACCTTGTTTTTATGTTTAGTTTAGCCAGCATGGATGAGTTGGTTCTGAAAGGAGTTTATGGAATTCAGAGCATTTTCCTCCAGCACCCTTGACGGCGTCGATACGTCTGCGGTCTGCAGACTTCAGAGTCCATGTCTCGGATCCTTCAAGACAGATGCTGTTCTGTCTATGACCATGTTTTGGTTTCCCCTTTATTAATTGAGAGGCCCAAGTTATTGATCATTTGCTTCATTCTCTAAAACAGTTCTTGCATCTCGATTTCATTTGCAGCCAGGAGAGTATTGTCATCCTTAACCAAATCAAATCAAATCATTTATTTCAGGCATCAGAGGCCCATATAACAAATACCTTAATTATATAATTATATAATAAATACCTTAAAACTAACATACATATTTTGTATATACTTAAACTAACACTTTCACGTTTTGCCGGCGACGTGACTCGCTTCGTTCCGGAGTCTCCCCTGGAACCTCCGGTAGACTACATCCATCGGCCAGAACTCCGGTGCCTCGAAAGTCGACAGAAGATTCGTCGGTACTCTCACCACAAAGGAGCTAAAATTGACTTTGTGGCGAGACGCTCGACCCTCAGGCGCAGTGTCGTCTTCTTCTGGATGTAGTCCATGACGTCCTCGACCTCCATGGACCAGTGCAGGCGGGATATGTACAGGGGCGTCGCGGGGACCTCGCTCCGCAGACGCAGCTCAGGTACATATGGTGCGGTGCCGCGAAGGTTGCGGGCGACGGGCTTCTTCCTCCTCTCCACCAGTATGAAGCCCTCCTCATCGCACCTCCTGCTCTCGTCCTTGCCAGGCCGAGAAGACTCCACCTTGCGGCTTTTCGTAGCCTTGCGGCTCTCCTTAGTCTCACGACTCTTCGGAGCCTTGCGGCTCTCATTCTCCCCTTTAGTTTTCAGCCGTGGGGGAGGTGCGGGGCGACCAGCAACAGTCGCGTAGTTTTGCTGAGTCGCCTGTGGACTCGGCGTCGGCGCAACCGGGAGGAAAGCGCGGGCGGGAGCGGCAGCGGCGGTGTTCGTTGACCCGTCCGCGTCCGATAATGTTGACGGGCTAAACGTGGCCGTCTGCGCGCCACGACGAGTGGTGACGTATGCGGCTATATACAATTGACCGCATTACATGTGTGTACCTAAAGGCTAAAGGTTTACCTAAAACACTAAAACTTTATAGAAAACCTTAAACTTTTACGGATAATATAAACTTTTATTTTATAATAAAAACTTTTACGAATACTTTTTGAGTAGGTGCCAAAAACTATCTTCTTACTTGAAAAATGATATTTAAGATTAAGGTAAGGGACAAATTTTGGTGAAGCTATGACAGTTATTATGTATCAATTCTTAACGTAAAGGACATGTTAAGAGAATTGTACTAAGTTAAAGGTTAACGTAAGGGACTGAATTTTATTTTAAAAGCATTTACGTTATTTTTTTAACACGTAAAATATTTACGTCCGATAAATCAATTTTTTTAGGAAAAAACCTGTCTTGACTTTAAAAAATGTGTACTGTAAGGGACATTTTTTTAACGATAGAAGAATTTCGAGTATTCCAAACGATAGAGCTCGAAATTCTGAATCCGATGATATATATAACTCATTTTCGCCAAAATGTCCCTTACGTTAAGTGATATTTCCAGTGTCGATATAATATTTTTTCTACTAGTGGCAAAGACCCTTAACGACTGGTTATTAGATAAATATCTACCTACCTTGTATAACAAGAAAAGCTTACCTAAAATACACCGCCAAATCCGTACTGAGTATGGCGTCTTCGAGCACCTTCACGATCTTCTCGTAGTCATCAGAGGACAGGTTGGCCAGGATCTGGTTTCCGGGGGAGTTGAGGATCATGAGGCACTGATCGAAGTGGTGGTGTTCCATCGTGGATGTGGAGTACAGCTGCGCTAGAGGTGATGATGCTCTGGAAATTAGATATATGTTAATTCTATAGCGTGTCTTGGAACCCGCAACGAAATTAACCAGAAGAAAATAGGAGGAGTAGGAAAAATTCCAATTTCCCTTCCCATACAAAGCGGGAGACAGCGCAAATTGCAATGACCGAAAGTCAAAGAACTTAAGGGGGAATACACGAAAACAAGGTTATTAATAGTGACTATTAGGCTAAAGCCAGTGCTTGATAATTTTATAGAAACACTGTTTTATATAGATCTGAAGACATCATGGCACATACTTGATCTGAAAGGAGTTGTTGGTCCCCCGGTGGTCAAGGTCATGGCACAGGCAGCCGATGATGAGCGCCAGGCATTCCAGCTCACCGAATATCTTCCACCACTGCGTCTCCTGAAACGATACAATAAATACTTTCAAGTATAAGGAACGTGCAGGAACTATAGGTTAAGTAGACAATAAGGTACGATTACAGACGCGAACAGGCAGCTCTTTCATGGCAAAGATCGTGCAGAAACTATAGACAGTCTACAGCAGTGGTTCTTAAACGTTGGTCCGCGGACCACTGGTGGTCCCTGGAGGCATTCCAAGTGGTCCGCGAAGCCATCCTAATAATATTTATTCGTTCAGAAGTTAGTAAATAGTATGCACTATGCAGTCACAACTTGAAACTGTAACTTTTAGATTTTTGCCAAAAAATGAGTGCTACTTTGTTGCACAGTTGTGCTTGTTTTCTTACTCAAACAACCCTTAGTTCAGGTAAACCAACTGGGTGGTCCCCGGCTAGACAAACATTTGGTAAAATGGTCCCTCAAGACTAAAAGGTTAAGAACCACGGGTCTACAGTGTTTGCAAGTTCTTGTTGAGTGATTGCCGACAGCTGTTGAAAGACTTGAAAGTGATTTCTTTACAGTAACTTGTAAGAATGGGGATTGTCCATTTTTTTTTAAATTTTGCTCATTACAAAAACATTTCGAGGAATAAGGTCAGTAATCGTTTTTCTGTATGTAAATGAAAAAAATACCCATTAGTTACTTATATTTTTGAACAAATATGTTTATTGTTTAACCTTAGTTTGACCGATGGCGTTAAATTAGCAATAAATTCGACCAACATTACTTTTCGAGCTTTTGGTAAGCTTCTCGTATCAGCTTTCACATAATGAGCATTTGCATTTGACGAACCCGCCATTATAAATAAGATTGAAAGGAAAAAAAAACATACTGCAGAGGTCAATTGGCCGCCGATGATGACGTCAGGGCGAAACTTTAAAAATTTATTGAGAAAAAAGTAGCCAATGAATTTCAAAATTATTTAATTTGTATTCTTAAAATACCCTATTTTAACGAAAAAATATATAAAAAGTACATGTGATTTTTTTGGATAATGCCCATTCACGTAATTTATAACATTTTGTAATTCGAGTAGACTAAAAATTAAGTAAGGTAGTTTGGAATTTTTTTGTCAGTAGTCCGGTAGTACGGATATTTTGTAGCTGTAAACTTAACTAAAAAACCGGTCTAGTGCGTGCCGTGCAATATAGAGTTCCGTAGTACCGCTAATTTTTAAAATGTTTGTATGGACAATGAATGTACATACATTTATAACGTGTTTTATACTACTAACTACATCATCTTAGTTACTTTCAAAGGAATTTGAACGAAAAGTTCCTTTATACTTCGCCAAATACATTTTTTTTAGTTGATCGACTATTACTCAATAACTTATTAAGTCTTCTTAGCCGTGATAATTTTCCTTTTAAATTCAGCATATTTCCTACTCCCGTTAATTTTTTTACATTTCCAGAAGCAACCGTTTAGCTGGTCCCCCCCACTGGACTCTAACGATTTTTTCACTTTAAAACTTAATATTTCACAAACGGATCCCTAAATCGGAAAATGATCTATGAATACTCATAATATTTTTAAAAACCTATCCAACGACACCCCACACGATAGGGTGAACGCGAAAAAATAATTCATCCCCGCTTGATGTGTAGGGAACTACCATAAAAAAATATATTTTTTAAGATTTCATGTACCGTTTTGTCGTCGTAATTAATATGCGTATTCATGCCAAATTACAGCTTTGTACGTCCTATAGTCTCTGAGCAAAACCGCGGACAGACAGACAGACGGACAGACAGACGGACGGACAGACCGAAACTATAATGTCTATTCGCAATTAACTACTAGCTAGGTAACTACTACATACTTAACTATATTTTATTCATGTGGAAAACCCAACTAAATTCCTAGACACGAAGCTATTACAGAAACATTAAAAATACAAGACGACTTAAATATTAACACTCGGCCTCAATACAAACGGTTAAATTTACCCCGACTTGGATACGTGAAACCTATACTCAGCCTACGCAAAACCTCGCAATACACCCATTTTCCTTCTAAGTTAAGCACCCTTCAGGAATATTTAGTAGGTAATGACTAATGAGGTTTTGTAATTATTTAATGCTGTTTTGAAACGCATATATAATTATATTATGACGGTTGGAAAAAAAGGTAAGTAAAATATGGAACTTGCATAATTCAGTTTAGATAGTTCAACCACGATATAGAAGTACTTTTTAATTTTTCATTAAGTAACTTTAACGATAGTATAGAAAAAGCGATATTCTAGAAATAACGTCTTTAGTAAAACCCAAAGGTGATTGTTCAGTATGTTTGTAATTATTCAAAACTAAACGATGCTGTTCTTTTTCCGGGATAAAAATTATCCTATGTCCTTTCCCGGGACTCAAAGTGAGCGTGAAGAGGTAACAGGCAGACAGACACACTTTCGCATTTATAATATTAGGTAAGCATAAAGTACTTATACAAGGTGTAACAAAAACTAAGGGTGGGTTGCAACAACTTACTTTAAGTATAACTTTAACTATAACAAAATGTCAAATGAACTGTCAAATATCTTGTTAAAGTCAATAATGGACGCCATATTTGACGATAACCTTAATCATAATTACTATAACAACACCTCTAGTGTAACCTACCCTGAGTGATAATGCAAGCGCCTCAGCGTCACGAGTTTCCCCATACAAAAGTGAAAAATTTTTTTGATCTTTCAGCGCTGCTATTTTCACACTGGACTCTCTACAAGGAACACGAACACACCCTAAAGTATGATCACTTAGTTTTGTTACACCCTGTATATGGATTAGTAAATGTTGATGTTGATACTGCCCAAGTTCGTTTCCAAACTCGGGGAAACTGTCACGTATTAACATTTAAATAGGCCAAAAAATTCCGACCGCCAAGATTACGAAATTATGAAAATTCCCGCGAATAAAGAATTCATCATTTTTTAGCGCGGGCCCGGAGTTTTGTTACGACGGATATCACGGGGCCTATTTATAACTCAAGACATGAGAGGACGAAGTGGGTAACTAACATTTTACAAAATAAAAGAAATAATTCATTTTTTTTTCTTATAATTTGAACAAAGCTTGTAACTTATTCACTTTATACTTTATACTTCTAGCTACTAATAAATATGCACATTTTTTGGAACGAAGTTCCTTATCGCGCGTTGCGAAAGGGAGCTAGACGGAAAAAATTAAGACCAAAAAGTTGGCACGACACTTCGCCACAGACATAGAAGATAGATACCGCATGTGTATCTACTTCGCGGGACATATCTATCTTGATCTATGTCTGTGCTTTTTGCTATCTAGTTGTGAGCCGTGCGGTAGCACGTGTTTCTCTCTCTCTTTTGTTTTTTTTTTTTGTTGTTTTTGTTGAGTGTATACAAGTATTTTGTACATAAGATCTAACTTCGTTCCATACGGGTGTCCCTTGACACCTCTCAAGTTTTTTTATTTCAAATAATTTTCCTGGTCCTAAATGCTCCCTTTATGCAAAAAAGCACAGTTGTCAAATTGTTAGTTACCCACATAATCCACTCATGTCTTCAACTCTCGAATACGAAGTACCTATTCATATTTTCTCTTTTTTTTTTTCTTGAAATTATTACACCGAGAGTAATAAGCTTAGATACTTCAGTGTGTACCGTAATCTACTTGGTTTTAGAGACTTTTTACGAGCCCTAAAATCCAGCAACACCTCACATTTCATATCCCAAATCTTATTTATTCATGTAATATAAAGATCGTATACTTTGATAGAAATACTTATTCATCTACTGGATAGCCTGCCACATAACAGATTGCGCTGAAATCTTTTTTCCCAAAAAAAAAAGATTTTTCAAAATTTAACCCCTGATCGAGGGACTGAATTTTGAAAATCCTTGCACCCCCGTAAAGATTTTTTTTCAAAAATCGACGCCAAATAATAGAGAAGTTTACGTACAGTCGCGATCAAAACATAAATATTAAATAGCTTGCGACCCCATATAGAGGATTTTCAAAATTCACCCCCCAAATTCAAACTTACAGATTTTAATCCAACGTTAGAATAACATAGGCCTGGAGATACTGACACAAAATTCTTGGTCATTTGTGCCAGTATGGCGATTTTACACGGGTATAATTACGTAAAGGCAAAAAGGACAATGATGGTCATAGCGCTCGCACTGGCAGCCCAAACGCGTGGGCGTGAGTGTCGAACGATTTGTTCCACAAAAATGCTTGTATTTTCAGATAGTCGAAAAAAAATAAGTAGGCGAAAGCGTAATGCCATACTTGTCGGGTGCGGCTTACAGCCCGCCATACCGACGTGAATACGTAAATTTTAATAAAAAAATTGAACCATTTGTACCAGGCTAATTTTTGCATAGCTAATCATCGTCGAGTAGCCATTCACGAAAATCACCTTGCTATACTTTTCCGACAGCTCCCAATAGCCGCCATACCACTGCAAAGGTGTAAGTTTTTTTTTCGCCAAACGATTTGTACCAATATGGCATTTAAATTTTTGGAAAGTATTTGACAAAATATGACCGTTATTATTTTTCCCATTCCCTTTTTCCCCCTACTAGGGGGAAAAAGTGCTGCCATACTTGAAATACTTATTTATTTGACACGTTTTAAAAATACGACTATAAATCATTTTTTACATCATGCCTCATGGCATCATTGTATTCTCGTCATTTGACAATTGTACCAAAAAAAAAATATTACAGATTGTAACCAAGGGCCGGGATGACTATCGGACTTGAGCAAAAAAGTGATAAAAATTGGACGATTTGTACCAGTATGGCATTTAGATTTTTGGAAATTATACGATGCAATGTGACCATTATTATATTTGCCATACTTGTAGAAGACGGAAAAAGTGGCGCCATACTTGAAAAACCGTTTGAAACTACGAATAAAATCTTAGGATTTTGAAATAATATTGTTCACATTCGCCGCCTCCCACAGGTATGGCATTATCAGACTCCTATTTATGATCATACAGGGAACTGTTAAAAAAAGTTTCAGGGTGGTACAAGTCGTCTGGCGAAAAAAAAAACTTACACCTTTGCAGTGGTATGGCAGCCATTGGGAGCTGTCGGATATGTATGGCAAGGCGATTTTCGTGAATGGCTACTCGACGATGATTAGCTATGCAAAAATTAGCCTGGTACAAATGGTTCAATTTTTTTATTTTAATTAACGTATTCACGTCGGTATGGCGGGCTGTAAGCCGAACTCGACTACTTGTCGGGTTCGGCTTACGCATTACGCCTTCGCGTACTTATTTTTTTTCGACTATCTGAAAATACAAGCATTTTTGTGGAACAAATCGTTCGACACTCGTTATTTATCCGACACGTTCGATTAACGCCCACGTGTTTGGGCTGCCAGTGTGAGCGCTATGACCATCATTTTCCTTTTTGCCTTTACGTAATTATACCCCTGTAAAACCGCCATACTGGCACAAATGACCAAGAATTTTGTGACAATATCTCCAGGCCTAACAGGAGAACCAGGGTACTAAGTAAATGTACAGCCGAAATCTAAATTTAAAAACAAATTCACACTTGTCAGAGTGAATAAGTTTCAACATTAATGTATTCTGTCTGTCTGTACTCCAGGCTCCAGCCCACTCAGGGCGATAAGGGTGACGTCAGTTCATATTCATCAAGCAAATATTTGTATGTGCCGAGATTAAAACTATCTCATATCGCGTCGAGGACCGCCGATATTATAGCTGTTCGAATGGATTTACATGGTCATGCGTAATATGTTGCTGCTAACAGGTAGGTTTACTATAAGGTTTCGTATACTTAATGGAAACTATAAAACTGGCGAAACATACAGTAACAAAAAATATCACTTTTTTGCTTATTATAACTTTTTTAATTTTCAATTTAGGGTAAAAAGTTATAGAAACATATTTGTAGGCAAAATAATTTGCAACAAATTATGATTTCACAATTTTTTTTGTCAGACGTATAGTTTCCGAGGTATCGCGAAAATAGTTGTCAACCCTTTTTTTCCAGATGGCGGCCGGGGGACCAGGGTGGCGACCCCACAAACTTTAGGTTAAGGTTCTATTGATCCCCTCCACATATCCCAAAAATAAAATTGCGTCCTCTAAAAAATGCAAAGCTCATGTAACATTTCAATCAATGAACAAAAACAATTGTGCAAGCTTTTGCACATATTGGCGATGTGTGCACATCTAAAGCATGTATTAAAAAAAACTCACCGTCAATATAGCGAACATCATCTGCGCGACGTTAAAAGCATGCCTCCAGTTGTGGTACGTTACATTGCGGTAATTCTTCTTGACGCTCAACAACCATCGGCAGAGCACGCTGTAGTCGATGTGGAAGCGTTCGACAAAATCCAAGTCAAGGAACATCCTGAGACAAGCCGTTAACGTCTCGTCGTCACTCATCTCAATGTCGTCGAAGTCAAGCTCATGAAGTTTGAAGTGGGCCGACGAAGGGATCCGGAGACTCTGCGAAAAGCAAAGCTGCTCTCAATATAAATTATATTCAGTTCAGTTATAGGGGTGGTTAGTAGTTCCTAAGGCTGCGTTCACACTAAACTTGGTGTGAGATATTAATGCTCGAAAGATAGTAAAGGCATTTATTTAAAGAGGCAGTAAGGCAGCTGACTGTGAGATAATATAGCTCAGAGAATAAGAGGCTGACAGTCAATTTGGTGTGAATGCAGCCTTACATTCTAAGTTATAGCCAGCCCAACTACTTATAAGCTCTCAAGAGACTTGTTAAAGTGAACGATGAGTGAACGTACGTATGTCGTGTAGGTACGCTTCTGCCACAGCATATATAATACACTAGCTGTCCCGGCAAACGTTTCTTTGCCATATTATATTAAGTATATCGCCCGTATTATTTTATTGAATTAGTGACTAAAATATAAGTATATCACCATGGCAACGTCCGTCGCTATCCCGTGACCCGCGTCGCATAAACAATGGTCGCTCTTTATAGACAAATAATTTGCAATAAAATAAAATTGCGACTATAATTTTAGATTTAAACTATCCTATCTCTCAAGTTGGATCGAACTGCACATGGTGTGCGAATTTTATTATAATCGGTTAAGTGGTTTAGGAGTCCATTGAGGACAAACATTGTGACACGAAATTTATATATATTAAGATAGTACACCGCCTCTGCTGAGCCTATTTTTAATTGACGAGATGTAAAAGTAAGAAACGCTATCTGTACAAGTATTTTAATTCTTAAGTGAAGAGCAGCGCAGATTTTTGTTATTTGTATGGGTAGGCGTCACGAGTTTTGCCACGCAAAAGTAAAATAACATTTTTCTCTTTCAGCGATGCTATTTTTCAGTAAACTCTATACATGGCCCACGGGACTCATACACATCCTAAAAGTATTATCACTTACTACTCGACACACACAAATACAAATCATGTCTATTAAACTGTCAAATCATTCTCTCTCGCACTTATGCATTGCTAGCGACGTGCGTAAGTGCGAGAGAGCAAGCTTTGACATTCGTCTACTCGTAGTTGGCTTGGTCGAGTAGTACTTCGTTACACTTTGTATGTGACGGTGTTTTGCATCGCAAGTTGCGCGTACTACATTATATTTTTAATTTTTTGTATACCCAGTAAGTTTAGATATAAAGCTCATGATATTTTCACCCTTATCATAATTAATAATTTTCTGCAACTGCGCATTATCGGCACCTAATGCGAATGACCCTTGACAGTGAGTCACTCTAGTGATACATCTAATAATAATTAAGTTGCATTTGGCACCTAATACTGGGAGTACGAGCCAAATGGGACGTGAACTACTATGCACTAAGAGCCACTATCACTAGTCTATGTTATTAATCGATAAACTATCATGTTCTCTCTTTTATCTATACGAAGAAGGAGCGAGACGAGACGATATATTTTAAACCACGATTAACTGTGGTGTAAGCGACACTCTGTATAAATAAATACTCTACCATTAAAGTAGAGTTACGTGAGCCAAATTCCTATACCTAATATAAAAAACCGGCCAAGTGCGAGTTGGACTCGCCCATAAGGGGTTCCGCAGCAGCAATAAGAATTGTTTCTATGAAATTATAAGGTTTTTGATTTATTTTAATATTTAATTTTTGATATAATGAAAGTTAAATTAAGGTTTATCATTTATGACGTTCTCGTTCAAACTAATTTTCGTTGATAGTTTTTATAGTAATGTACATCATATATTTTTTTTAATTATCATGCCCCTACTTTAGAAGTTAGAGGGGGGGGGGGGGGGGGACACACATTTTGCCACTTTGGAAAAGTGAGAGACTTTTTTCGCAAACTACTCAGGTTAGAAAAAAATGATATTAAAAACCTCAATATGATTTTTGAAGACCTATCCATAGATACCCCACACGCATAGGCCAGATGAAAAAAAAATTTGTTTCAGTTGTACCTATGGGGACCCCTAAATTTTTTAATAATTTTTTCCATTTTTGTATCAAAATCCAGACAGACAGACAGACAGACAGACAGTCATGACGAATCTATAAGGGTTCCGTTTTTTGCCATTTTGGCTACGGAACCCTAAAAAGCGGTGTTATGTAGAGTCTAAAATAAAACGTGAGAATTGGGCTACTTTTAACACTCGATAAGGCCAACTTTTTTCGAACGCCAATGAGCGCTTGGAAATTTCCCCAGCCGTCTTTTTTGACTACTTTACTAACCCTACATCAAAATCGATTTACTCAGTTACCCACAATTTAATAAGCATACAGTAGACAAACAATATTATGACACTCTTTTGTTTTCGACGAGACCAAGGCCGACCGACGTGCGACTTTGAGCATGGTTGTATGAACGCAGGATACAGAAATATGACGTCACAACAATGTTCGAACGTCAATGTATGCACGTAAATGGACGTCAGTCGTGATTGAATAAAGATTTGACGTCACAATTAAAACGTCAATAACAATTGAATTGCGAGAGAAACGTACAATTTATTGCCTCTAACTTTTTTATAGGGGGAAACAATTATCTCGGAGATATTTCACTCGACAAAACGTAAATAAATCAATAAAATTCGATATTCAAAATCCAATTGGGCCATTCTGATTTCTATTAAACGCGTTTGATATATTTCGATGTGTACCTTGATTCTACTTTTATTGCAGCAATGCAGCATCGCCCCTTGTTTGATCTAGTCACTTTCAGATCTGTCAAACTACAAAATTGTATTCTCATGAAATGTCAAACCTAAATATAACATAAGCTGACATTGTACAGAAATATTTTTTGTTAGATGGGAAAAGTTTTCATAATATTGATATTTCATAAAAAAACCACTCTCTGATTTAATTATGTTTAATAGGAAACGGACTTGATCAAACAAATAACAAAGTTTCTTTAATGTTGTATTAAAATACCAGAATTAAGGTACTGTTTGTCGGAAGTCGATATCGACTCCCTGTTACATGTGATCTAATAAATATTCTACGAAGGTCCAATAGGTAAGGACTAAGGCCCCTTGTAATTAAATTCTGTTAGTCTAGTTTTAGACCGTAATAAAACCTGAATATAGGTATATTATTTTAGAAGCCATTATCTCTGTAAACAATAAACATACAATAACTATACCCTGGAGTCTGAAGCGCCTGAATTGTCTAGGACTTGTTGGAACAAAATAATTCCAAAATTCAAAGGTACTTTAGATACTCAAAGGACAATAACTAAAATAGTAACTGAGAGTCAGTTACTATTGTATGTCCTTTAATTCGTACAATAATATTCAAATTCAAAAATTCTATTTAATAATATTTTTAAGTTAAATTACAATTAAACTTAACAATACTCATATGCCAAACGTTTCGGGTATGATAATCAAATCAAATCAATCAAATCAAAATTGTTTTATTTCTGAATAAATTTAAAATATTTTCAGAATGTCCTACATGATGCCTACCACCGGTTCGGGAACTAACCCGGCGAGAAGAACCGGCGTAAGAAACTCGCACGGGGCCCACTTTTTTACCAAAAAAAGCGAGAAAAAATTAATCTTTTAAAATAAAGTTTACAATTTTGTAACTTAATATTATATACAATATCCACATACATAATTGTAAGTCCTATAATAATGTAGAAGTAGCCTTGCAAGAAGCCATCCTACTCCCAAGGTGTGCCATCGTTTATGTAATCATTTACCTGTAGACGTTTAACTAAATTACCAATTTTCAGACCGTTTCAATAAGCACCTAAGACCAATAAAAAAAGAAAGACGGAGTATTTACAGGTAATGGGGTGAAGTCGCTGTCGATCAATGTGTGCGTCACGCCTAGCATAAATACGCTAGGCGTGCGCTTGTGTGCAAAAAAATTATGTTGCCAACTCAGGGTTTCAGATTGTCAAACTCCCATCCTGCTGCAGTCTTATTAAACTACTAAGTAATGACTACAAAAGTTGCTATCAAACTAGATTGTTAATCATCATTCATTAGTAATTGCTGAAAAAAGTAAATACTTAAATAGTTATCTATATTTAATAAATTATGTGTTTCAACTAAGAACAGACAGACAGACAGACAGACAGACATACAGACAAAAATTGTAAAGAATGTTGTTTGGTGTATGCAGTATGTATTGTATACAGATTAATATGCAAATAGTAAAAAAATCTTTCAATACTACAAACAGACACTCCAATTTTATTTATATTAATAGATTTTAAATGAATAACGAATTTTAGGTTAAAAATAAACATTTGTCAGGATAATACAGCACGTAATAATATTTTTCCCCTATTATGGGGAATCTTGCGACCAGCATGCAGCACTGGTTGAGGTTCTGTGTTCCGAGACTCCCGAGACAATTTTTAAAACTAATAAATTAAATTCGTTATTACGGTGGTAATACATAAATATTCAACTAATTACTTGTGAAACGTAATCCCACAAGGTTTCTTTTGAGCACAAGAATTGTTTTTGCACCATTTAACGATGCAGGACGGCATATTTTGATATTTCTTGACACAGATGAAAACGACATGCGCCGTCATTCGTTGAAACCGGAATGGCGGGCGGCCGGCTTCCTATGGCCGTATCGGCTTCCTATTGCCTGCCTCACCGCGTAGCATGGATGGCTCTGTCTATCTTTTTTTTATTGGTCTGAGATAAGCACACAAAATTTCATTAAAATGTCTAGCCGTTCCAAAGGAGTTTGGTAACGAAAAAGCGACATGAATTTAGTACTTATATTGATGATTTTGTTATGATTTATAGTCTGTCAAGAAAGTCATAACAGGCGGGATTTTTTTTAAATGAAATAAAAAATATGAGAACTTTATTAATTCGAGATAAAAATGTGCAAGGTGACAATATTTAAAATGTAATAAGCGTTCTCTGTGAAAATACAAAGAAAAAAATACACCTACTAAGCGTGATTACGTTTAGAAAATTTTCCCGCCTGTCATGACTTTCTTGACAGATTATAACTGTAATAAATCTTTCGCCTATAATTTAAATATTATAAGTTTATGATTTAAAAAAAGGGGAGACATATTCTTGTCTACATTTCATCAAATCCATCACGCTAAAAAAAGGTAACATTCAGTCATTTCAAAAGTATACCATAAAATAAAATATTAATTTTGAAACGTCGGAAAATGTACCGGTATTTGAATAAAGCGTTTTGATTTCTAACAAATTGTAACAGGTTGGAAAAGGCGTCATTTCAAAATGAATGGAATATTTCGCTTACGTTTTATAAACCCATTTTGAATCTTATGTCCAAGTGATAAGGGCTAAAAGTGATACAGCGACAAACGTTAAAATTATGTTTCATTTCAAAAATATTTACAGGTGTAATTTATTAAATAAATATGTAAATAAATTACGTTGATTATTTTCACAATAACGTCAAGGAGTTGGCACGATCGCAGATAATTTAAATTTTCGTCATTCAGTTAGGAAATTGAACTTATCAATATAAGAATTTTCAGAAGCATTTCCTACAGAACGAAAATAACGCTGAAGTGTTTCTTCTTTTACTTCTACTAACTAATATAATATTAATAACTACATTCGCGTATGGAACGCATTTATGCTAAAATGCGATTAAATTGTTCATTGTTACATGTGATAACGGCTACGTGTTTTAACTTTTTAACCGACTTCCAAAAAGGAGGATGTTATATGTTCGGCTGTGGATTTTTATTGACAGTTGCACTGACGATCGACTGTTAATTTAAAGCTAACATACTATAAATGCACTTACTCTTAACCGCTGCGCGTCGTCCAGAGAAGCCGAGGCATGGTAGCTCAAAACCTGAAACATGACGGAGCATTCGTTAACTGAGATTAACATTCGTTAACGAAGATTAATTGTTATTTCGAAAGCTGTTTAATATTTCATTAATAGTCGAGTTTGTGTACCGAGTGTTTGAAATTCAAATTTGTGTAAGCAAATTTCGAATGGCTAAAAACTCCGTTCAGGCCTCATTTTCATGTTTTAAATGTTGGATCGATCGTAAGACGCTTGTAAGGCGTTATCTAAGCAAAGAAATAAAGTACAATATACGCGTACGTGGCCAAAAACGGCACCAATAACTGTGTCGGCCATAATTCTCTACGTTTAGAAGCGTTGTAGAAGCCTTTTTCGTGTCATTTTGCTGGCCATTTGCACCAGTCTACGTTACAATTAATGTTTTTTAAAATTATAAAGGAATATGATCCATGAGTTTTCTAAATGTTTATAAAAGGAAAGTCAGTGATATTTTGACAAACCATAACTATATTGATAGCTTTAGGCCCGCAGTTGGGCCAGTCTTAATTATTGAATTAAGACTAGCCCAACTGCGCCTAATAATAATTACAATACTCACATCTAAAGTGACACTCTGTTTAGCCATAGCCGTGATCGCCTTCTCATACATGTGTGTGTTGTGGATGCCCATCCCGCAGAAAATGGCGAACGCCTCCACGAAGTTTTCGTCGTTCTTCGTAAACAGTAGCCCGTCGAATTTGTTGACGAGCTGAAAATAAGAGATTACTATTAAACAACTTAAACTTTTGTTACTTTAAAGTTACAATCGATCAGTCTTTTTCATAAACGAAGAATAAGACTAAAGGAGGACGGGCAAAAATTTATGGGAAGTGTCCTACCACCAATAATTACTGTCAGATGTATCTTGTTAAATAGCTCTTTTCTTGGCTATAATTTTTTATTATAGGGCCCAGCCTCATATCACTTTTATTATATTTTTCATTAATTTCTCCCACAAACTTTTCTCCCACAATGATATGAGGCTGCCCCTATAGTAACAAATGCTTTTATGCTAGTCACAAAAATAGCTTTGCAACGATATAATATTACGTGTCGACGTTATTGGTCGTGGGCTCGTACCTACATTTTGTCCATTCTCCTTTGAAGATTAACTAATGTTGCTGTCTTTATCTTTTGTCTACTCTTTTGTAAATCATTTGCCAGAAAAGGATATTTTATTGCTGCTTATTTTATTCTGCAAGACTGAGACACCTCTCATTAAATTTTTTGTCAATATTAATTATTCAATTGTGAAACAGACACTAACACTTTTCACTTCGTTTAAAAAACAAAAGCTAATTTTATTAGACTAAAATGAAAAATGAGTTTCGTAACTCTTCTATGTAAAAAAACCCCAGCAATTTAAAACATAAGTACCTATTGTGAATATCGATGAAAAAAATATTAATGTATTATGGGTATTCAGTAAATGGGTACCCAGAATGACCGGTAGTCATTACAGCGGTTAGCAAAAATTAACGTAGGGATTGTAATAATATATTCTCACCACCCAAATAATAAGTATGGGACGACGTAGACACAGTAAGTATGGGATGAATCTGTAAAGTGTTAATACAACCACAGCATGAACAAAGCCAGTTGAATATTCTACAATAAGTTTAAATAGCATTGTCGGGAGAACTTGTCGCAATGCGCACAACCTCAACTAATAAATGAAAGTATGTTCGAATGTGTTAGTATTCCCCATTCGATAGATATTTTCTACAAAAAAGTATTTTTTTTTATTATAAAAAAAAACATAGAGAGAGTAACAACCGTGGTAACAACCAACAACACTCTTTGTGATTTTTTTGACTCCCTAGCTGAAATTGCCAATATTTTCTACTATTATAACATTTTCATTAAAGAACTAGACGACGCCCGCAACTCCGTTGCGCCAAAATTCGTTTATCGCGCGGGAACCGTACATTTTTCCGGGATTAAAACTATCCTATGTCCTTTCTCAGGACTCAAAGTATCTCCATGTCAAATTTCAGCAAAATCGGTTCAGCGGTTCGAACGTGAAGAGGTAACAGACAGACAGACAGACAGACACACTTTCACATTTATAATATTAGTATGGAAGTATGGATAAGAAACTGTATCTGTATATCTAACGGCCGCCCCTATACGATAATCCCGAAACGCATTTTAGGTTTGTAAGGTAAAGTAAAGCATTAAGGTGTACGTTTTTGATCCAGAGGCCAACTGAATTTTAAAACAATTAGTTACAATACCTATTTAACAATATTTTGCAACAAACTACAATGCACAGTAGGATCCTGTTTTTAATGATTTTTGATACAATATTCACATTTCATTCATCGGCTATTAATTTCTATAGGACGAAAAAGGCTTTGAGCCTAACTAGTTTCTATGAAATACAAAATACAGAACTCAGTGATAATACTTTAGAGTGTGTACACGAAGGGCCGCTCGAATTGTTGACTGCCATAGTGTTTCAAACCACTTGGACCCCTTGGAATTACGCCGAGATGTAGCTTCACTCTGCATCCTCTATCGGTTGTATCACGGGGAGTGCTCTGAGGAATTGTTCGGAATCATACCACCTACAACTTTTCGCCATCGTCCCACGCGAAAAATTTACCACCCTCATCGCCTTGATGAGTGGCAGTCTTCCACAGTGCATTTCTCGCGTAACTTTCTGCTGCGCACTGTAAAACTCTGAAACGAACTGTCACCAGCAGTATTTCCGGACCTATACGACCTGCAAACCTTCAAGAAAAAAGCGTATTTGTTGTAATAAGAACTATTTAGTTCGTATTCGTAATCCAAAAATATGTTTGAAGTATGATGTCAATGATATAGAACAGGGGTCACCAATTAGTTTCGCTCGGGGGCCATTTTAAGAACTGAAATGACCTTCGCGGTCCGCACATTTTATAAAAAAATACGAAAATTGCAAAGGTATTTACATACGGTACTATGAGGAAAGTGACCACTTTTGTAGCTTAACCACCAACACCACCATCTCTGTGAAGTTTAGAGTGAAATTGGTGCATGCTATTGATATTAAATTCTTGGAGATGTTCATCAGTAAGTCTAGACCGAATTTTATTTTTAACGAAGTTCATCTTCGAAAATGCTTGGTCCGCACACAATGGGTCGGCGGTCCGGATGCGGACCGCGGTCCGCCATTTGGTGACCCTTGATATAGAATAATGTCTTCGTACAATAAAATTTTTCCTAAAACTCAACACGTTATTTTTTCCTTGAATTCAACAGTATTCCTTCTTAAAAGACCGGCAACGCACCTGCAGCTCTTCTGATGTTGCGAGTGTCCATGGGCGACGGTAGTTGCTTTCCATCAGGTGACCCGTTTGCTCGTTTGCCCCCTTATTTTATAAAAAAAATGTGTCCCTTGTATAGAGTTCACTGTGAAAGTAGCAGCGCTGAAAGAGTATTTTTTTACTTTTGATTGGGAAAACTCATGACGCTTGCCCAATGCCCATACAAATCACAAAAAAATTGTGCAATTTCAGCGCTACTACTTTCGAGGTGAACTCTATATAAGGGAAACATATTATACACACGCTACAGAAATTATTATCACTTAGTTTTGTTACACCCTGTATAGATAGTGACGTCTCCCAAATAGTTAAAAGTTAAAGGCACTTTTAAACCCGACGTCGCGGTGAAACCCAGTTAACATCACAATTACAAACTTGAAATAATATTTGCGAAACAATTCAAACTGCCATTACTTGGAATTACGTTTCGGACATTTATTTTAGCTTTATAAATGGGTTTTTAATAAAATATAAACGTAATAAATGGGTTTATAATATATTATAAACTTTCTCGTTTCGAGTACTTACCTACCTAACGTAGTCGAGATGCTCATTAATTTTTAGAGATTTACTTTTTCCGAAATATAAAAACTTTTTTGCGTCACCCTAGAAACAAAGAAAATAAAATATCGACCTTATGTTTAGATTTGGTTATTTTAAAATTGATTTTAAGTTAACGTTAAAAAAATCATAAAGTATCCGGGAATTCGTTATACACCCGTTCCAAACTTCTAATACATTTCGGTCCAAACAAACCCAATTTTTATATATATGACCCGTTAGTCATAATATGGCATAATATTTAAATGACGTGTGCCACATTATACGTACTGGCATCGAAGGGTGCTCCCAGATAGAACTAGAAGTTATACATATAACGTTATATAACATTTTTGTATAACATTTTGTAACAATTTATAACAAAATACACGTTTATTTTTTGACATGTTGTAGCGTATGTTACACGATGTTATAAAATGTGATAACATTTTATAACATCGTGTAACATACGCTACAAAAAATAATTTAGTTTGTTATTATTTTTAGCAATATTCCGCGAAAAAAAAAACTTCCACCTTTAAGTAAATGAGTGAGTGCACGCATAGGCATGCGTACAGCACCTCCCTCCTCCCACACTGCCTATGCGTACACTCACATGCAAGAACTTGCAAACACCACCACCACACAAGCAATAATGTTGGCAAATCCGTGCAAGGCCCCTCACCACCATGCAGGTTGAAAACCTCGACGCGCGTTTCGCTCCAACATTCTTCTTCTATTAACTATTTAAATGTTATCGTGTTACACAATGTTTTATAACGTTATATAACTTCTGTCTGGGAGCACCAGAAGAAAGTAATTTGGTCGGTTTATGCCAACTTATACGTCGTCATCTGTCGGCTGGGTTTGACAAAACCCGACCAAAATACTTAGGTCTGCCATCTACCTATGGTTCAACTTCTCTAATAGTACATTTAATTTGATAGCTTTATAAACGGTTGAACTTTAAGAGCCCGTACTCTCTTTTCTATTGCTCTTTTCACATTCACGCCCGTCTTTCATATGCCAGGTGAAAAAGGACGATCGCCAAGTTAGCGGGCAGATAGAGGTTTTCTGTTTTTTAAAGGGTTTTTTATATTAAAGTGGTAAAAAGTAATTCCAACATTGTATAGACGACTTTCTCAACAGTACATTGTATTTTTTTTTATACCGTTAAGACAATATAAAAAATACAATCCATAAAAAGGTGATATTCTAAGCCTTTTACAGCAAAAATCACAAAACTGTCGCGGGTTTGAGTTGGATTATTTAAAGATACTTAAAAAATAAATAAAAAATCTAGCTCCAACATTAGATTATAATTGAAATGATCTTACATGTTGTGCATTAAAACTTATAGAAATACTGTATTTTAACTGTTAAATCACGTCTGTTAAATGAGCGAAATCGGCAAAATTTTGTATACGGACTCTTAAGTATAATCTCAATAATATAAAACAGTCGTTAAATACCATAGCCTTAAACGACTGTAATAATATTTACATGCATTTCAAGTATCTAGGAACAAAATTCTGAACTCAACTGGAGCTTAATATAATTAGTATAATGCGATTTGAAAACGTGACTTGGGTTTTTATTTTTTAAGCAAGTAAGTATCCATTTACAGAGCTAAATTAAATGAGAAAACATTGTAACATTTAACAAAAGATAAAATTTTCTACTGTTAGAGTTTAGATAATGCGTACTTCCGAATTCTGCATCATGTACCAACTTTTTTTTTTATTACGTTTTCTACGCCTTCTCGTAGTAGCCTTTTTTTAAACAGCTACCTACTAAAAA
This sequence comes from Lysandra bellargus, assembly GCA_905333045.1. NCBI lineage: Eukaryota > Metazoa > Arthropoda > Insecta > Lepidoptera > Lycaenidae > Lysandra > Lysandra bellargus. The sequence continues at coordinate 7,606,728 of HG995351.1, read as the reverse complement.
CGTTATTGGTTAAAAAATACTCAAATGTGAAAATAGGAAAAAAACTTTCATTGAACTTGATCGATAGTCAGCACTATTTTTCTTATTTGTTACTATTGTCAAACTTTGTAGCTATTGATAAACTCTGAGAAACTGTGAGCAAAATAGGATATTAATATGTCGTACCTATGGGTAGCATTGTTTTTATTGCGACAAAATACTTTTCCCGCGCAGTAGTTGGTAAACCAATTTCGTCACAAAGATTTCGGGCATAATAAATTCATAACTTGATATTACATAATATATCCATATCCATACATGCGAAAGCGTATCTGTCTGTCCGTTACCTCTCTACGTACAAACCACTGAATCGATTTTGCTGAAATTCTTTTTTATAATATGGAGACATTTTGAGTCAAAGGAAAGGTTAATTTTAAACCTTTCCTGGGATTTTCCTTTACTTTTTACCCTGGAAAATGTAAGGCTCTCGCGCGATGAACGAATTTTGGCGCAACGGAGTTGCGGGCATCATCAAGTACTCTATAATATTTCTAGAACATAACACTCACTGTTCTGACCTACTCAACAGTTTCTCAATAATACTCCAGCGACCAACGCAGCGTATAATATTTTACCCGGAATAGGACCTCCTGGGACCACCATATTGGCAGTAAGATAACATCTTTATAAATATATCGGTATTCTGTAATATCAAATACTTCCATTTACATTTATGTCCCAAACGGGTCCCTTAGGAATGAATAATAGGTATTCAAAATGGCGCTATAGATTCTGATAGTTTCATAATTCAGATAGTCTGTGGTTAAGGTTCTGTGTCTGTATGTTTACTTACTCTTCTACTCTAAGTTCTAACTAACTCATCTCTACTCTAACTCTTTACTTACACGGCTAAACCGGTTATAATGAAAGGTATGGACATTAAGGCTATCCCCGAGCAAAGGACCTTGACCATACATTTGACGCGTTGCCGAGATTGCACAAAATTCCAAATTTTTTTGCTTATCTTAGTTCAAAATTGATCTAAAAAAAAAACGGGGAATATGTACCTAGTTAATGAAATTGTCTATTTATTTTTGTGTGTTTCAAATAAACGTAATTTGTAAATACTAAAGAGATGCTGAAAGTATGCTTCAATTTTAATAAATTGCTTTGGAAGCTAATATCAGGAGTATTTAAAACATGGAAAATAATGTTGATATACTGAAGATTATTGCTGTATTTTTATTATCACTTTGTAGCTTTCAAAAAAGGGAAGGCCCTTAAGGGCCTTCCCCTACGAAGATTGCGTAATTTGCCGTATTTAGGAGCCTTATAAACTCATAATTTGAAAGCTACAAAGTAATAATAATAAAAATACAGCAATAATCTTCAGTATATCAACATTACTTTCCCCGTTTTAAATTTTCTATTTTTGTTTATTATACTCATGATATTAGCTTCCAAAGTAATACCAATTTATTAAAATTGAAGCATACTTTCAGCATCTCCTTAGTAATTAGTATTTACAAATTACATTTATATGAAACACACGACAATAGAGAGATTTCATTAACTACATATTCCCCGTTTTAATTTTTTTTTAGATCAATTTTGAACTAAGGTAAGTAAAAAAATAGGATTTTTGTTCGATCTCTGCAACGCGTCAAATGTATGGTCAAGGTCGTTTGCTCGGGAGATGGCCTTAAGTCCCCCGAAAAGAACATCAAAGAAAACTATCCCGGAAAATGTGTAAACGTGTGGTAAGCAAAAATTGCGAGCAGCTTCTTGTTACATTGTGAATTTATGTTAGAATGCGCGAACGTAATGGATATTGGATGCATGGATATAAAAACTGGGCAACTACAGAACGTATCATCATTCATCAGTCATCAATCATCACGTATCACGATGTCATGAAAAGTACAATTAAGAGCCCGGGCTACCCTCGAAATTCTCATACATACGTAATACCAAAATCATTTTCTCATACGAAAATATTTAACATGTTTGAGTTATTTTTCAGATTAAAATAGTAATTACATAGGTTCCTGTACAAAAATAAACTTCAAATATTTAAATACTAAAAAATGTTTTTAGAACATAAATATTTTGTAGTAAATTTACTATTTATTTATATATTTTTTAGTGTTTAAATATTTAGTAGTAAATTTAGTAAAAAAAAATTATACACAAAAATATTTTTTTTAGTGTTTAAATATTTTGAAGTTTATTTTTGTACAGGAACCTAGGTAATTACTATTTTAAGCTGAAAAATAACTCAAACATGTTAAATATTTTCGTATGAGAAAATGATTTTGGTATTACATATGTATGAGAATTTCGAGTACTCGGGCTATTGGACCTAAAAAAATTGGACCCATTGACTAGATATGAATTTTTAACATATTTTCATCTAGCGATTGGACCCACTTTTATGATCCATTGTTTTCTGGAATGAAATTTTGAAGTAGGGTTGGCACAAAAATAGTCAGAGCCTGTAGCCAAGACTTTTTCTTTATAACTTCTTTATAGAATCGTCGATCATAATGTATATTTATAAATAAATTGACGTTAGACGAGTCGAACGTCAACGTCATATTAGCGAATTTTTAAGTCAATTCCATACATTTTGATCGTCGATTCTATAGAAAAGCGATAAAGAAAAGGTCTTGGCTAAGGGGTCAGTTATAACCATATTATTATTTTGTATATTTCAAACTCAGAACACTCTCATTAACTTATATTATAATTATTACTATTAAGTAACTAAATCTACTGCGTCGAATTATGTTTTAAAAAAATATCTTTAATATTATAATAATATTAAAAATACATATTCAGAGTTATTAATTTTGTATTTAAACTAACGTTAATAATTACTGTTAAAGTCTTAACTAGTCGATCGGTACGGACGCCCGCGCCATGCGCATTGTTCAGTTTACTTGTTTTTTTGCCTTACATAAAAAGTGCATTTTGCACAATGGGCATTATGAGTGCGAGAGATATGGCATTAATTTAACAAGTTTGCCCAGCTCAGTGTTAAATTATGACGTCGGCTAAGAAGCACGTATTTGGTAGATCAATGCGTGAAATGTAGATTTGCATATCGTTGAACTTATTTGCTTATTTTAGAAGTGACTACTTGAAGGTAATATATTACATGATATTAATTATTATTGACATAAATTGAATAGTTTAGCTTGAGCCTTAAGAAGTAACAGAGCTTTCCTTTTAAACTTTAAACAAAAGAAGTAAGAATCTTATGTTATTAGTTTTAAAATACCTTATGTTAATATTATTGGCCAAATATTGATTTATTTTCTATTATTTTTACTAATTGTTGGAAGTTTTAATTTGTCTTGAGCCTTGACCGATGTCAATAAATATTTTCATACAAAGTAATTATTTTGTTTTTTATTCTAATCTACAACTTTTTTGCTGGCCCTACGGATATAAACCCGACAGTCATAAAAAATAATTACTTGGGTCCAATCGCTAGATGAAAAAATGTTATAAATTCATATCTAGTCATTGGACCCACTGGGTCCAATTTTTATCGGTCCTATAGCCCGAGTACCCAGAATTTCGAGGGTAGCCCGGCTCCTTAAGGTTCTGGGTTTAGGAAATTTGCTTTGATATTTCCCCAAAAAAGTAAAGTTCCTATGACCCCTACGGACTATGGTACACTGTACTTAAGCACACGAGCAAAATCGTAGACAATTAACATAGTAAATACAGTAAAAGATAGCTAGACTAAAAGCTTTCGGGCTACGTAAATATTGAAACTTTTTATCTCGTACATTCAAATAATACAATATTTGTGTATGAATTAGAATAAATCTGTGTGTTTGGGGTGTTCATGTCTCATACAGTTTTTACCTCACGTTTTGAGTACACGTTTGTTGAAAGATAAAATACTCTAGTAAACGTTTTTATTAAAAACTTTTTTAGTTATTGAGCTTCATAATAATTGAATAGTTACGACAACAACAACAATGCGTTGGATACCGAAAGCGTGTTCCTAAATCGCGAAGTTTTGAGAGAAAACAAAGCAAACAGTAAATTTCAGAACAATTTTCAGTTGCAATTAAAGAATTTCTATTATTCTCGATGTAAAACAGTAAAGAAAGTACCAGTACGAGGAAAGTACGATGCGGCTAAGCGTGGGCCGCCTTATTGAAGAACGTATCGCAATGACAATCCGGCTAATCGTTTAACCGCCGCATTACAAAACGGCCCTATTTTTTAAAACAGCTAGCCGTTATGTAAAACAGCGGCTTATGCAATCCGCCTGCGACAGATATAACAGCTTAGACATAATATATACCTTTACATTCGTATGTGGCGGGCATCACACGCACGTCCTCTAAACAGCAGCTGACCGCAATGCGTACGAAATCTTCTGGATTTACGGACTAACGTGAGTTACGGCTCGAATTACCGCCAAATCCCACACCAAATTAGCATACATTTATATTATTGCCGTAAACGCTGTGTTATGTAATCAGGCGCATAATGTTCAAATTGGAGTGGAGAAATTAACTTCAAAACTCTACAATTCTAGTGTTACCATATTATTTTCACAACTTTTTGAGCTATTGCATAGGTTTTATCGCGGGGTATGAGCGCGGCAACCGAATCAAGAAATTCCTAAAAAAAAACGAAAAAATCCTAACACCACAATAATCCTAATGGGTGTGGCATTTTTATTATAATATTAAAATCACTCTAAATTGTAATAGACTGTTGAGATTATGGACAAAGTTTTTTATCTGTCTCCATTTTCTGTAAAAACACTGACTATCTAGTCAGTGTTTTTACAGAAAATCTATTTATGCGGTCTATAGCTCTACTAATAAATGACACAAATAGCCTGAAATTTTCGAAGGACAGTCGGTCTAAGATTGTCCATGATTGACGTCAAATCTTTATTCTGTATACAATCATGGTTATACATCAAAGCCCAACAAGAAGGGAGGATGAAGGGATCTTTAGAGATATTACACATAATATTACAAAAGATCCCATCTATATCCATACGTCAAACTACCACTATGCGCTAATTAATCTCTACCGAATACGCCTACAGAAAGATATATGATGACAAATTGGACTATATCGACCCTCAGGGGGCCATAATGACCCGCCGGGGCCGTTTTGACCCACCAGGGGTCGGTGTCAGCAGAAAGACAATGGGGGTCCAATGTTCGTAAAGGGACCAAGGATAATCGCGAATCCAGCTGACAAAACTGTAACATACTGATTTTTAATACAGTTTAAGTTTTTTAAACATATATATGTAGGTACTTACCTACTGTAAGTGTTTAAAGACGTATCTATACTAATATTATAATTGGGAAGAGTTTGTTTGTTTGTTTGAACGCGCTAATCTCAGGATCCGTCCGATTTAAAAAATTATTTTACTGTTGGATAGCCCATTTATCGAGGAAGGCTATAGGCAATATCTTATTACGCTAAGACTAATAAGAGCGAAGAAATAGAGAAAAATGTGGAAAAGACGAGGGAAATTATATGAAATTGCTTATTATCTTAAGAACTGCTGGAGCAATTTTTATGTTAAAAACTTTGGCAAACATGAAGAATAGATCACGTGAAGAGACAGGCTATTTTTTGCGGGAAAATATACAGTTGCGTGAAATTCCTAAATTACGCAAGCGAAGCACGCGCGGAACATCTATATATATTAAAATCGTAGGAATGTCAATTCCGTATATTTAATATTTTTGTACAATAAATAATACTTGGGATGCGTCATTTGATCTACTATGCTAACGCGGGCGAAGTCGCGGGCAACAGCTAGTATTTTATAATAATGTAGACTGCAGAGTCATAGAGTAAAGAGGTATCTGGGGTATCATTTTTGTTACAATTTATTACTTGTGCAACAAAACTCAATGCAGCTTTGAACCGTATTTTGGCTGATTTGTAATCAATTCATTGAAAGTTTCTTCAACACTAGAATGTAGCATCTAAACAATGAATACTACATTGTATAATGGATCCAGAGATCCTATCAAGGTTAAAAAGCAAAATATGATGATTCATTATCTAGACTCTAGGGAATAAAGACTGAAAATACCATATAAAAAAATTTACACCTAAAAAGCCCTTCATACACTCAACAATGTTTTACCTCACCTGTATGACTCCAATGATTCTGCCCTCTGAGTTCTTGATGGCCATGCACAGGATGGTGTTGTGTTTGAAGCCCACGTCCTCATCCACGGACGGGTCGAACCGGGGATCCGAGTACGCGTCTGGTATGTTCACCGTCTGAGAATATAGATAATCTAGTTAGTAAAACGAAAACACAAACAAAATATCTTTCCGATCTTCTGTTTAGACTTTAGAGCTTCGATCAAACCCATACTAATCCATATCCATACTAATATTATAAATGCGAAAGTGTGTCTGTCTGTCTGTCTATCTGTTTGTTACCTCTTCACGCCCCAACCGCTGAAACGATTTTGCTGAAATTTGGCATGGAGATACTTTGAGTCTCGGGAAAGGACGTAGGATACCTTTTATCGCGGAAAAATCTACGGTTCCAGCGCGATAAACGAATTTTGGCGCAACGAAGTTGCGGGCGTCATCTAGTAAGAAATATTTGATCGAATGTTTCGGTGATAGATAGTGCATACATTAGTTACTGAAACTTGCTGAAATAACTACAAAGAAATAGCGAAACAAGTTCATTGAGTTTTTGATTATTCTACGATAAGAGAAGCACGCGTCAATGTTTCATGTTTATATTAAAAAAGGGAACCCGATTCGGTTCCCAGGCAGTATTGCAGTCGGCAGTTTAAAAGGAACTTGTGTCTTCACGGCTTAAGAGCCCGGGTTACCCTCGAAATTCTCGTACATACGTAATACTAAAATCATTTTCTCATACGAAAATATTTAACATGTTTGAGTTATTTTTCAGCTTCAAATAATAATTACCTAGGTTATTATTATTATTACTTTGAGTTACAGGAAAGGAAAGCGTTTTTCGCACGTCTCCATTGCCTTAAATGCCGAACTTCGCAACAACAGACAATATTTAGATCTCTACATCAAACACTCCAAAGGGACATCCTTAAGACCCAGATGCAGTCACCAGCTTACATAAAAAACATACGGGAAAGGTATTCTCTCACCTCTCCAGTAGTAGCCACGTAACCCGTGATGCCGATGTTGATGGGGAAGCGGCTCTCGTAGGGGGAGGTCCGGGGGGTGCCGGGCTCGTCATCATCCCCCGCCTCCAGGTCGAACACCCGTGAAAAGCTGCCTTTCGACGCCTCGTGGACAAGAAGTACCTGGGGATAAGAGGAAAAGGTAGGTTGTGAGAATTAACATCCTTACCCTTACTTATTAGGGTCAATTCAGACCGCAGAAATTTAGAGATGCATCTACGCGTCGTGTTGGGGTCTGAATTTTAAAATTGAAAACCTTTAATGTTATAAGTGTCTGTAACTTTTTCACGCTTTGAACGGCTGAAGTCTGATCCCATTTAGGTGAAATTCGGTATTAAGATACTTTAAGAGATGGGAAAGGACTAAGGCACAGATTACTAAATAGTTTATGCTGCGGTAAACACACGAAACGAATCACGGTGCAAAGAAGTTACAGGCAACATTAATTATGGCATAATGTCGAAAAGGCCTAAGTTTAAAGTTTGAAAGTAAAGCCAAGCTTGTAGTCTATTCAAAGTTTCTTTTGAGTTCCTACTCTAGTGATCTTTATGCCGTTGGCACAAAAGCCCTTTCTGAGGTAAAATTATTCTCTACGCACTGTTAACGCTTTGAGATAAGTTTTTGTACTTCGCAAGTATTGGCTGTGTTGTTTCTTATGCCTAAGTTACGCTGGTGTGGGTTAAAAAGCGTAGAATATCATATTGTCTACCTCGTTCTTCATATTAATGAAAGAGATGGCGTGATATTTTGACGGACGATTAACAATAACCCAGACTGGCGTAAGTGGGCCGTAGATTTGGAATTAAACAAAAAAGAGTATAAATTGTAAATCTCAGCCTGGGGGTACTTAAAAATAAATTTAGCGCTAAAACGGCCCGAAATTTATTTCAGTACAAAGAAAATTCCGTTATATGGCGCTAGATTTTACAATAAAATTCTCAATAAACATTCCTTTCTTTCTTTTAACAAAAAACCTTTTTCAATAAAAATTGCGTAGCTGAAATCCCTATGGGAAAACCTTTGTTGAGCGTTAGATTTAGAGAAATCATGGTTTGTAAAAATTAAATACGATTCCCTAGGGTCGAATAAAAGTATAAAACTGCACGTGAAAATTGTTCACGTTATAAAAGGCTATTGAAAATATTTTGTTAACATAGACATTTATTTAGTTTTTTACTGCGAACTAGCTTGGTTACAAAAAAATTATACTAGCGATTCTTACAACATTTTTCGTTTATTTCAATTTGGTACTAGAAGAAAGAAATAAGTATATTATGTTTTTTTCTTCAAACATTGACGTTATGTCTAGGATTAAAAATTTCAACTATATTTAGGTTTTAAAATTTTAAATATGTAATATAAATCCCACCAAATATTATTCTTGTCTATGTACTTCGCCGTAAAAAGGATGGAGATGTAAATGAGTGCCAAGTTCCATGGAAAATCGAAATATGTATGTATAGGAACCAAATAACAATATTATGAACAAATAATAGAGTCTATTTCTTTGCTTTATTGAATATCTATAACAATGTTATTTAAATAATGTGAGATCGTAAACTAGCTTAGATCTAACTTGGCCAGTTTTCATTACATCAGTCATTAATTCATAAAGTTATTGAATATTTTAATTCTAATGTCCGTCCGACGTCCGTCTTCCTGTCTGTTAGAACAGACAGGAAGACGGACGGACGGACAGATGGACAGACAGATGGACAGACAGACAGACAGACAGACGTATTAAAAGAACTGTATGTCTATTCCCGGGACTCAAACTATATCGACATACCAAATTTAAGAACAATCGATACAAGCAATTTGGGCGTGAAGAGGTAATAGACAGACAGACATACTTCATAAAGCCACCTTCTATTAATTTCCTAAAGTATTTTCACTTCACAAATAAATATATTTACGGGGAGCTCCCATACAATAAATGTGATTTTTTGGCCTTTTTTGCTGAAAAACAATAATGGCAGCCGGTAGACACTTGAAAATTTCACAAAATCTTTAATTATATTTTTATTTTCATAATTTATAATAAAACTAATATAAAATAAATATTTAAGGGGGGTCTCCATACAAAAAACACAATTTTGCCTAATTTCGCTCTGTCCGACTCGCACTTGACCGTTTTTTTTGTTTTTTGATTTTTCCCTATGTTTTCACATAATTACCCATACCCTATAGGTCAGTCAGTCAGTCAGTGATAAAAATGTAAATTTTCGGACGTTAATATCTTAATAACCGTTTGAGCTGTGCTTATGAAATTTAGAGCATGTAGTTATCTCGCAAGTCGCAACTGTCATTATATGAGCCAAATTTGAAACGTTTACGTGAAATAGTTTCTGAAGAGGGGGTCAAAAGTAGTTGCAAATGGATCGTGTAACCATTCTGTTATGCTGGAACTTGGCTTGACACACTACCGCGTGTCTAGATATAAATACAAAAGGTATAGGTATGTGTACATAATAATTATGTAACATTTTCATATTTATGGATAATATTTCTTTTATAATATTCAAAGTATTCCAACAATTTTCTCGAACTTATAGCAAATCGGCGTCTGATGTCTTATTAAGTCTCTATTTCTGTATATATTAGTTTCTGAAAGCGAATAATAGTTTTTCTTAACATATTGTATCTCACTAACACTTTGGGATCCAGCCAAGATCATGTCCTGGGCTATACAATGTAGTATGTACATTGTACACATATAAACCTACTTTCCTACAACTGATGGCAAAAAGTGAGAAAAGAAATTGACTCTAGCAATACCGAAGTGATTGGAATAAAAGGTTTTTTTTGAAGTGAAAACTTCTTTAGCGGCGTTGAGCACTTTTGTGGGATGGGTAAAAACTGTGAAACTCGCGTCAGATTTTCGTGTTGATCGAAAAACCATCGAAAAAGCGTAAGACGGTTGGAGAGTAGTGTTTTGTGTCGAACTCGAACTCGAACGAAATGTACAGTCGGGGAAATGAGTTTAGCAGAAATGTACAGTCGTGGAAATGAGTTGTTTAGCAGAAATGTACAGTCGGGGAAATGAGTTGCTAAGCAGAAATGTACAGTCGGGGAAAATTGTGCTAAGCAGAAATGTACAGTCGGGGAAATGAGTTGTTTAGCAGAAATGTACAGTCGGGGAAACGAGTTGTTTAGCAGAAATGTACAGTCGGGGAAAATTGTGCTAAGCAGAAACGTACCGTCGGGGAAATGAGTTGTTTAGCAGAAATTTACAGTCGGGGAAACGAGTTGTTTAGCAGAAATGTACAGTCGGGGAAAATTGTGCTAAGCAGAAATGTACAGTCGGGGAAATGAGTTGTTTAGCAGAAATGTACCGTCGGGGAAATGAGTTGTTTATCAGAAATGTACAGTCGGGGAAAATTGTGCTAAGCAGAAATGTACAGTCAGGGAAATGAGTTGTTTAGCAGAAATGTACAGTCAGGGAAATGAGTTGTTTAGCAGAAATGTACAGTCGGGGAAAATTGTGCTAAGCAGAAACGTACAGTCGGGGAAATGAGTTGTTTAGCAGAAATGTACAGTCGGGGAAATGAGTTGTTTAGCAGAAATGTACAGTCGGGGAAATGAGTTCTTCAGCAGACACGCTGATAAAGGCCGCGTTTCCACCCGCAAGACAACTGTCGCGAGAAATGTCTGACAGTCTGTCTGAGTGCAGCTTTTTTTTCGATTGTCAATATTTTTTAATCGATTGTAAGGGTTTCGATTTAAAACGATCGTTTTTTTATTATTTTTTTTAAATCGATTTCCATAAAAATGTGTTAAAAAAATAATGCACAACGTTAATAATCAAGTTTTCACTTCTGCCGGCACTCCCGGAGAGCAACCCGTCTTTTTTTTTAAACTGCCGTCTTTTCCATCAGATCCTGGTAGACATTTAGTAAGTGAATATAGTTTATATCGTTGTAAAATGTTGAATTCCCGCGTGGTAAACTAGTTTTTACGCAACGGGAATCCGCCAGTCACAAATATTATGTAAACTTATAAAAAACGTTAACGGTTAGAACGTCGCTGGTACAGCTACGCTGCGGCAACGCATCGCAACGCAATACGATGGAAAAACGTGGCCTTAGTCTAAAGCGAGAAATTCTCAGAATCTTCGACCATAATGGGGACTAGACAATAATATTATTAAGTTTTCTTATGATATCTAGACTCGCGTTTTCGGATTCATAAGGCCGGAGCCTACTTCACAAGATCTCCAGATTTAGTTTTAGTAGTCCTAAAACCACTGGGTAGGGTTTAGATCGTAAAGTTAGATTATCGAGGTGCGATTTTTTTGGTTGATCTGTATGTTACCCTTTCACGCTCAAAGAGCTGAACTGATGTAGACAAAAGTTAGTAAGGAGAAATGAGCCAGGGTAGACTATACCCCAGTCAGTAAAGCCAAAACCCGAAAGAAATTAGTAACTTGATAAAATTTTAGGGGGTTGTTAAAGAAGGTAAAATAACTTACCGTGTGATTTTGCAGCGTTCTGGGGTGTACGGAAAGGGTTGAAAAGGGGTGAAAAAGGTTTTTTGTTGATAACATTGCGTAAAAAATTAGTCACACGCTGCAAATTTGGAGTTAGGTTGTTCTTACCGTTTTGTAACGTGTTTTAAATTTGCAGCGTTTTGCAATACACGGAACATTGTTTATTATTTAAAAAACAATAAAATTTGTTAATAGCAGGGGTAAAAAAATTAGTAACACGCTGCAAATTTGGAATTAGGTTGTTCTTACCGTTTTCTAACGTGTATTAAATTTGCAGTATTTTGCAACATACGGAACATTGTTTATTATTAAAAAACAATGAAATTCGTTAATAACAAGGGTAAAAAAAAATAGTAACACGCTGCAAATTTATAATTAAGTATTTCTTACCGTTTTGTAACGTGTATTAATTTTGCAGCTTTTTGCAATGAACGGAACATTGTTAATTACTACATGAACAAAAATTTCAGTTAGTAATACTGATAAAAAAGTTAGTAAAGAGTGGCAACCTAGACAACATATTGTTATTAAAAGATTTATAAAGTCTGCATCATTTTTAACATATAGAATATTGTTTAAGCCCGTCACAGACCTAGCTATAATATATATTAATATATTTATAGCTAGGCATATTACTATATATTTTCTATACTAATTTTCGCGTGACCGCACACTCAGCTATAATATATATTTCTGTGGCATGCGGATTTAGTATAGAAAATATGCCTAGCTATAAATATATTAATATGTATTATAGCTAAAGTCTGTGACGGGCTTTATTATTAATAAAGTAAGCTAATACATCATCAGTAAAGTCTGAAAAGCTAGTTCAACACTACAAATTTGCAATTATTTCGTTGGAATCATTTTGTCGTGTCTTCAACATTTTCAGCATTGTGCAACCAGCAGTACATTGTTTATAACTGTAAAATGTAAGTTTTTTCGATGAAAACAGTGGTTCACAAGTAAGTGCAGAATTGTATGTTTGACAATTGTTAATATCGTGTTACAACATTTGTCGCATTACTAAAATAATTATTTTTACAAAACAAATTTTGTATAAAATTTAACATTAAATTCACATTATTATAATTAGGAATAATAAAATTACAACAAGTAATAAAAATAATATCTTAAAATAATAGTAATGAAATTAGAGGAATAAAATTATGTTTATTTACAACAAAGCTTATTAAAAATTTTGTTTTTGAAACTAAAAAAATTTGGTTTACATTTGGACATAACTTTTCTGGTGTTTCGCTTGTTTTTGTGTTCAGGTGCACGAGGAATAACTGTAACTAAAGAAAATAATATATATATATATATATATATATATATATATATATATATATATATATATATATAACGAATTTTGATAAGAATATTGATAAGATTCAATTTTAATCGAATGATTTCATGAATACTAACTTCTCGGAAGTTATTTATCCTCTAATAGTCGCCTTTTTTTCCTAGTCGTTGGTCCAGATGGGCTGTCATTTGTATGTAAATCCAAGTCGCCCACTATTTCCTCGGGTGAGTTGCCTCAAGTTGATCAAGACACCACCACCACCACCTTAGACACAAGTTCGTTTCGACTCTCAGTGACCGTGGTATTTCTCCGGTCGAGCCTGCCCATTCATGCCGAAGCATGGCTCTCCCACCATCAATACTAAATGAAATATTTGTTCATATAGTAATAAACAATGTTCCGTATGTTGTAAAACGCTGCAAATTTAATACACGTTACAAAACGGTAAGAACAACCTAATTCCAAATTTGCAGCGTGTTACTAATTTTTTACGCAATGTTATTAACAAAAAATCTTTTTCACCCCTTTTCAACCCTTTTCGTACACCCCAGAACGCTGCAAAATCACACGGTAAGTTATTTTACCTTCTTTAACAACCCCCTAAAATTTTATCAAGTTACTAATTTCTTTCGGGTTTTGGCTTTAAATGACTGGGGTACTAGGATAGCTTCTAAGTTCTATTCTACCTCAATAAAATGTTTTTGCGCTAACAAAAGGGCTTATTCCACGTTACTAAATTTAGACGTCCTAATTAGGATCCTAAAATGAAGACTAATTAGAAGCCATTCAAAAGCTACACTTCGTCTGATTAAGAACGCTAACTATGATTCTAACTTTCTAAATGTTATTTAACTAAACTAAATTTAGTTACTGAGTCAATTTAGTCGTCTAGCTTTAGTAAGGTGGAATAAGCTTTAACTTAGAATTCGCGGGCAACTTCGAGTAGTAATTATACCTACTCGTACTGTAAATACAAAACGTAATATAATCATTATTAAATATTATTATTACTTCAATTTCCTTCACCGTACACTATTTTAATCTAGCGTAAGCCAAAAGTCTAATACAGACTTTGCCAACACATATTTAGAAGTTCTGACGGACGATGGGAATTGAACAGATAATGTGGATAGCAGATAGCCCCAGGCTAGGAAACTTCACCGACTGGGCTTGATTGTAATTGGAATGAGAAACTACACCCGCGAGCCAGTGTTGTCAGTTGAAATATAGAAATTCGTTGGTGGAAATGTTGCTAGTACATACAGCAATATTATATAGGTCGTACATAAGGTGTAATAAAACAAAGTGATACTTAAGGTGTTGTATACTATGTCCCTTATGTAGAATTCAGTGTGAAAGAAGCGGCGCTGATTTTTTTTGTGATTTGTATGGGCAAGCGCTCCAACGTTAAGGCGACGCCTTCATAGTTTGGCTGTAGCGATGTCGTTTTTCTCACCAATGACTAAAGCTAAGAAATTAAAGTTCATTGTCAGTATTCATCATGTCTTTGTCTTTGAATTACCCGTAGCATAACACGATTGGTCAACTGTTATAACACAGAATAATCAATCGAAAAGACCTGTGTAAAAAATGGGATTCCTATTTTGCTAACAGAGGAGAGTGATTTAAGCTTCCAAAATTTGTACATAGATTGGTTCAAACATACACTTTAATTTGCACATAGCTTATAATATGAAATGTATTTATTGTTTTTAAATTACGCGACAAAAATCATTTTGTCTCTTACGCCCTATCGATTTTTTGCTGTTCCATTGCTTGTTTTCTATGAGTTGCCGGGCCGGCCTCTCATAGAAAACAAGCAATCTAAAACGTATCCAACACGGTTTTTTACTTTAACGCGGCGTCACCTTAAGCGAAAAGTAACTCTTTCAACGCTACCTTCACAGTGAACTCTAAAGGGGATTCTAACTCCATACATACCCTAAAGTATTATCACTTTGTTTTGTAAAATTCTGTATACTGTCTTAAATAACCTAGGACTTCCTAGGTCATCAGGTCGTGTAAATGTGAAATAGCTGTCTCTAAAGCAATTTCACATCATAGCGGTGTTCTTTTGAGCTCGCGCCAAAAGAGATTTGTAGAACTGTAACTGAATCACTAAATGTAAACTGTAACCAAGTAAAAAGTCCAAAAACTACGAACCCAGGTACGTAAAAACGATAAAATCCATACTAATATTATAAATGCGCACAGCGCAATGTCTGTTGCTCTTCACGCCCAAACTGCTGAAGCGATTTTTCTGAAAGGTACGGATAACGGAGATAATTAGAATCCCGGGAAAGGATACTTTTCATCCCCGAAAAATGTACGGTCCCCGCGCCACAAATGAATTTTGGCGCAATAGATTTGCGGGCGTTATCTAGCGCTGAAAATAAAAGGTTCGCCACCCATCATACTACTGGGCACTGACGCCTAATTTATTGATATCGGACCAATGATTAATAATAATAATAATATCTATGGACGCTTCACACCACGTCAGTCTGGCCCCGTGGTATGTACCTGAAGGACTTGTGTTACGGGTACCAGACAACGGAAATATATTTAATACTTTTATACCATACATATATTTAAGATTTTTTATTATATTATACTTACACATATTTAATACACATCCATGACCCATACCCCAAGAAAATTAAACATTCGACCTCGGAATAATTCGCATAGAGCTGAAAATTGGTACAGACGTTAAATACACCATTACAAATAAAACCTCAAAAGTCCCCGGCGATCCTCCTCCTTGTGCAACAAATTTTATTCAAGGTCAAAGGTATGAAAATAAGGTTTTTCCTTGTTTTTTTTTTTTCAAACTGTACATTTTATCACAAAAATAGGAAGGACAAGAGTGTAGATCATAGAATTCTCTACAAAAAATATTCAGACACTTTTTTCATACGACTTAACATTCCTTATGAATGGCGAGCTTAAAGTTTGGGAAAATCATATATATTATGCTAATATTATAAAGCTAAAGAATTTGTGGAACTACTGCTTTGAAATGAAGAATTCGTTTTTCGTTGGATAGTCTTATTTATCGAGAAAGACTTGAGCTATATAACATCACGTTGCCACCAATAGGAGCAAAGAAACAGAGGAAAATGGGGAAAAACGGGGAAAATTATTTGAAGGAGCTTATCTCACAAACGGCTAAAGCAATTTTTATGTCATTTGGTACAGATATAGAATAGACCACGTGGAGGGACATAGGCTATTTTGTTTTTCAGGAAAATTTACGGTTTGCTTGAAATTTATAATTAACGCGGCCGGGCGGAGCCACGCTTAACATATAGTACTACATACTAGGGTTGTTTGAAAAAATTGAAATGTTCTCGGCCTGACATATTTCTGAGTGACTTGCATGCATACTCTTGCTCTTCGCGATTCGAAAAGTTTAGATTTGGTAACGGTAATAAGTCACACAGGAGTATGTTTGGCTGTGAACAGCCCTCGTATGCTGTAGTACAAGAAGTTCCGCTCCGCCCTGTTAATTATGTATTTCACGGAAACCGTAAATTTTCCCGAGAAACAAAATAGCCTATGTTCTTCCTCATGGTCCACTTTATATCTGTGCCAAATAACATAAAAAATAGTTCAGCCGTTTGTGAGATAAGCTCTTTCAAATAATTTTTCCCGTTTATCCCCATTTTCCTCTGTTTCTTTGCTCTTATTGGGGCCAACGTGATGTTATATAGTTCAAGTCTTCCTCGATAAATAAGACTATCCAACAAAAAACAAATTTTTCAATTCAAAGCAGTAGCTCCACAAATTCTTTAGCTTTATAATATAAGTATTAGATATGATTTTCCCAAACTTTAAGCCCGCCATTTATAAGGAATGTTAAGTCATATTAAAAATGTGTCTGAATATTTTTTGTAGAGAATTCTATTATCTACACTCTTGCCCTACCTATTTTTGTGACAAAATGTACGGTTTGGAAAAAAAAAACAGGAAAAACCTCATTTTCATACCTTTGACCATGAATAATTTTTTTTGCACAAAGAGGATCGCCGGGGAATTTTGAGGTTTCATTTGTAATGGTATATTTAACGTCTCTACAAATTTTGCTCCATGCGAATTATTCCGAGATTACGATTTTTTTGCGTCTAATTAGACCGGGCTACCAGGAACTTTGAAAACTTTTTGTTCCGTCGGCGGGATTCGAACCCGCGACCCCCGGCTTGAGCTACCGACAGCCCACCCACTGAGCCACAGAGGTCGTCATCATCGTCGTTAAAGTTTCTTACAGGCGAACGGCACATGTCAACGGCAGCCGTAGACAAGTGCCGTTCGTCTGTAAGAAACCTATAGCCGCAATTTTACATACCAAAATAATTATCCATTCCTTTTTGGCTTTGCTGTAGTCGGGTAAAAAGGACAATCAACCTAAACAAAAAGTTAGACGCCAAACTAACTTACAAACACAAAGTAAAAAATTTAATAACAAAATGCAACCGCAACGAAATAAAAGTTACATTGTTTTCTGCTGCAGTCTGTGCATTTGGGTTTCAAACAGATCCGATAGAAGAGATTGGCTTCGAGCCAAACTCGAATATTGTCTTTACCGTAACCGATATGCCAGAAGGAGGTGCCAACTTCTTATACACAATTTTGATTACATTTTTCGGTTGTTAGAGAGATTTATGTGCTATTTGCCTATTTCAGAATGACGAAAAACTTAATAACTTGGCAGTGATGCAAAAATATTAAATCCAAAACGTATGGTTGTGTTCTTTATAAATTACTACTAGGAAGCCTGCAGGCTGCAACTCCATTGTGCCAAAAATCTATATCGCGCGGGAACCGTACATTTTTCAGCAAAATCGGTTCAGCGTAAAGTTTGGCGTAAAGAGGTAACAGACAGACACACTTTCGCATTAATAATATTAGTACGGAATATTTTAAAAAACTTTTTTAACGGTAGTGAAATCAAAAAAGTCGACCAATCCCCCAACAAAAAAAAATAACCGACTTTAAAAAAGAAGGACATGTTAAGTGCATTTTAGCACGGCAAATGCAATTCATACAATGTAAGCACTTGCAACATTGTAAGAACATTCTTGCGATGAGTCTCCATACTAATTAAACTGATGATTTCAAATAATCAATCATTTGTTAAGCATGATTGATCGATAACAAACAAAATTACTTGCCTCATGAATTATTATATAGCATGCAAAACTGTCTGTTACCTCTTCCCGACACAGCTCCTGAACTGATTTGGAAAAGAAACTTAAAAAGTTTAGTTTTTTTAACGCGCTAACACACGAACAACTGGGCAATTTTTGACCGACTTCCAAAAAGGAGGAGGTAATACGTTCGGCTGTATGTATCTTTTTTTTTGTATGTTCCTCGATTACTCAGCCGTTTGTGGTCCGATTTTCAAAATTATTTGGTTTTGTATAGGGTTTAACTCGAATTTGGTACCATGTTCACAAAAGTGGTGATCTGATGATGGGATCCTTGAGGAATAGAGGGGACTCCTTGAAATTTGTATGGAAACATATAGTGATTTTAATTATTTCTGAAGTATTCGAGGTCAATGCTACCAATAAAGTAAGATTTTGCACCAGGTTATACCCTGGATCCAAAGGTACCGAACAGAGCTTTTGAATGCTTATAGGTACAGATTCGGGGATTTCGGCGTTGTTTAAACAACTGAAAGCATAAGCCAACACATCAATTTGATTAATCATCATCATCACAACCATAATTATACCATGGTCATCACACTTTGATCCAATTATTGGTACTTTTCGTGATATTTTGCATCGAAGCAGATGTTTTTGACGATGATTTCACTGTTTGTGGACCGATTTTCGAAATTTTCGTGTTGTTGTATAGGATATAATCTTAATTTTGTATAACAATTACGAAAATGGTGAGCTGATGATGGGATCTATGAGCAATCAAGGGAAATCCTTGAAATTTATCAAAACGCTCATAGTGGTTAAAATGTTGTTTCTAGTAAGTTAAACATATATTACGAATAAGAGAAATTTCATACAAAGGTGTCTCTTGGTCCAAAGGCACTGAACAGAACTCCTGAACCTTTAAAGATAAAAGTTTGGAAATTGCAGCATCGCTTAGAATTTAGATAACTGCAAGCATTTGCCACAATTTTGCTTACAGTAACATAATGTACTGAATAGTTAACATTCGTATTGGTTATTTACGCATAAAGCCTTATTTTGTAGACAACTCTAAAAAGAGTGAAATTATTATTTTTAACAAAAAAATGAAAACCGACTTCCAATGTAAAAACAATCGTAATATGAACTAAAAAGTATTAAATAACTCTTACTCTTTAATAGTGCCTTTTTCAGAATTTCTCTAAATCTCAACTATTTATGTACATATTACAGTCTTCATTACTTTGAAGTCGGTACCAGTCCCAAAAGTTTCAGATATTCTGACATTACTGAACTCACGATTAAATTAGCTGGTACCGACTTCAAAATAATGAAGACTGTAGTATGTACAGAAATAGTTGAGATTAAGACAAATTCTGAAAAAGGCACTATTAAAGAGTAAGAGTTATTTAATACTTTTTAGTTCATATTACGATTGTTTTTACATTGGAAGTCGGTTTTCATTTCTTTGTTCATTATTAATTTGGCACAGCCACAGATATAGTGTAAAAGTGTAAGTACTTTCTTTTGCGAGAAAATCTACGATTCCCTCGTAATTCCTTAATACGCGGGCGGAGACTCGCGGAACGACTAATTTAATTATATGTATATAAAGGAAAATGATTTTTATTATTGATCTGCAAATCGGACGAGTTTAGTTGAGCCTTACAACTTCATTACCGGCCTATAGTAAATCAGGCTTTAGATAGCTATTAACACTAAATTTAGGCCTCACTTTGTAACCTAGACATGAGTCTAGGTTATGAAACTGTTATGAATTATGGCTAGTTATGAAACTAAAGCCGTAAAATAAAGCTCAAAGTAATTTTAATCGTTATATTAAGGCGTAGAGTTAATTAGTGTTTATTATTAATTAAAGTTCCATTAAATATGACTTTAGAATTTCTAAGGACGGCTCACGATGATATTAAGTAATAAATAATAACATAACACTCTCAAATCCCAACATCAGAAAGAGAGGCGAAAATTGGCAGCTACGTTTTCATAGCATTGTAGAAATATAATAATAATGGTATGAATATTTCAAACTTTCTGAATAACTTTCAATTAACCTATCAATCCCCAAGCAGCCGGCTGCCGCGTAAGAATTGAAAATCTATTGTATCTGCGATACCCGCCGTGCAGGTGTTAAAGTAATTTCCTCTTTACCTATTGTAGGCTGATGTTTGCATTTTCTCTGTTGCGCACACAGATCTTTATCTAATCTAGATCTTATTTCTGTGGTAGCAGTATCCGGTGGAGCTGGCCCATTCTTGCCGTAGCTACACGTATGTACTATGTAGACAAATATCAATTAGTGTTCGGTCGCGATTACAGCGATAAGGCCGGCGAGGCGTCAATCAGAATTGCCGACAAAGCCTTATAGTCGTGTGCGTACAAGACAAAAAAACGAGGAATACGGCTTTTGCTGAACCAAAGATTTCCTCTGGTAGGATTGATCTTTGTATCCCTAAGATGAGTTTACGATGTGGAGCCACCTGAATATTTCATGCAGGTGGGGGAGGGGGGGTTTTTAGAGGGTTTTTATGAGGTCAATAACTGCGTGGGATTTAGGTATATAGTCGAGTTTGGTATCATTTTCGATTGAATCGAATGTTTGAATGCCAATTTTGGAATAATATTTAGATAAAAGATAGTAAAAATAAATAAAATAAAAAATTTAGAATATATTATTTTCAACCAACGAAAACGCAGTTGACAGGGCTTAAATAATATTAAGGAGGCTGATAGCTGCATTATTCAGCATGCCAAAGACATGGTGATGAATGGAGCAATTAAACATATTATTAATACTTGACGTTCCGCGCGACTTTGTCCGCGTAAATCTGAAATTTCACGGAAACTGTATATTTTTCACAAATAAATAACCCATGTCTCACGTAGTCTACTATATATTCGTGTCAAATAACATAAAAATTGCTCTACTAGTCTGTGAGATATTAGCCCTTTCAAATAATTTTCCCCGTTTTTTTACATTTTCCTCTGTATCTTTGCTCTTATTAGTCTTAGTGTGATAAAATATAGCTCATAGGCTTCCTCAATAAATAGGCTATCAAAAACTGAAAGTTTTTTTCAAATCGGGCCAGTAGTTCTTGAGATTAGTGCGTTCAAACAAACTAACCAACAAACTCTTCAGCTTTATTTTCACATTTTCCTCTGTAACTTTGCTCCTATTGGTCTTAACGTGATAAAATATAGGTTATAGCCTTTCACGATAAACAGGCTATCAAACACTGAAAGATTCTTTCAAATCGGATGAGTAGCTCCTGATATTAGCGCGTTCAAACAAACAACTCTTCAGCTTTATAATATTACTAGACGTTCCGCGCTGCTTCGCCCGCGTAAATTAGATATTTCACAGACAAATTAGTCCACAATAAATAGCCTATAATCCTTCACGTTCCTACTTTTTATCTGTGCCAAATAACAGAAAAATTACTCAAGAGGTTCGTGAAATAAGCCCTTTCAAATAATATCCCCCGTTTTTTCCACATTTTCATCTATTTCTTCGCTTATATTAGTCTTAGCGTAATAAAATATAGCCTATAGCCTTCCTTGATAAATGGGCTATCTAACACTGAAAGAATTTTTCAAATCGGACCAGTAATTACTGACTCATACTAAGATTAGCGCGTTTAAATAATGCTTCTTCTTCTTCTTCTTTTTACGTTGTTTAACATCTTTATTGTGCAAATATGAGTCCTAAAATGAATTAAGCATTCTTAAGTCATCCGAATATGGTACCGAACTTGGAATATTACCATAATTAATGCCTATATACAGATTGAGACATAGAGAGACAGAATGAGATATAATTTTCCTCCAGAGCAGAAGCTGCTAAAATAAAATAAAAAATACATCAAAAATCGTGGTGGCTCCACATCTTAAATCCATCCTTGGGCCATAAGGACCAATCCTACCAAAGGAAATCTTTGGTTCAGCAATAGCCGTATAATTTACCGTACACACGCAACTATTAAGAGTACGGTCGTCGCGTCGAACTCAACTACGGATATTAAGTGGGCGACTAACCCAAAATTGACGATTTTATAATTCATTTTATTTTTATACTTGAAAATAAGCCCCAAATTGTTTCATTTTCTAAAATTAAATATTACATTATATTTCCAAGAGTTCAATCTGAGCAAAAACACGATATCTTAAAATTTTTACGATAGAAAAAAATCACAAAGATGCATCTGATTTTCACGAATTTTTCATTTATTGCCATAACCGTGCATTAAACTAAGTTAATATTTTAACACATTGTATAAAATTCTATCATTGAGACATCAACCTAACGGATTTTTAAAATGTTGTATATTTATCGCGTTATTGAGAAAAAAAAATTTAGCGATGAATCCGCGTCGTCCTTTTCACCTGGCATATTAAAGACGGGCGTGAGTGTGAAGAGAGAAGGACGATGTTTGATTTTTTGCATTAGTCGCCCTCTTAATATGAAAATGCTATTTTACTGTACACTAGGTAAAAAATGATGAAATAATTCAAATGCAAATCTTGATTACCTAGCGACATAGACAAGTGTAACGAAAATCGATATAACGCGAAAATCTGGATCTACGATGTTAAGTTTTAGAGAAAATCATCAACAGTGTTTGTAAACAAAATCGACAAGTGCACTCTTAATATGCTATCCGTACATGGCGCCATAATATTCTAATTAATTTCTAACAAATAGCTGTTAACTACACTGAAAATATTATCGCTTAATAATATGCTAGTTCGTTTACTATTAAGTTTATCAAGCGTTTACTGGCATAGTGTAATTAATAGCATGATCTAGTAGCAAGTGACAACTCTGCATTTACAATAAACCACTCTAGAGCTTAAAAAATGTCCTTCATCAGGATTCGAACTCAAGACCAATTTATCACAACAATTATCTATAAAGATATTATATTGCTATCGCGGACCTATATAAGTTTAGTCATTGATGCAATTATAGCATAATAGCAATTTTAAATGATACTGAAAGAAACAAGAAGTGATGAGGCAATGTACCATTTTGTTCGTGCAGCTAACACTCTACAGCTCTATTAACAATAGCATACTCTGTTTCAATTTGCTTAAATATATAGTAAACAAAGCACAGACGGCTATAACAATGTCTGATGTCACGTATCAACTTCTGAAAAATATAATGGTACATCAATTGGTACAGTTAAACATGTTTACAGATCAGAATTAATTGAAACAACACCTATATATTCTGTGACAACACAGAAAGTTTCGGCTATAATGTTACCAATTTTAGTGAAACGTATCAATCGCGTACAGAAGAAATACAGCAGCACAATGTTTAGAGTTAAAAATACGTTTACATTCATAATCATAATATCTTTATTTGCTCGAAATATGACAAAAAGAGATACATTATCAGCACAATTCGCAAATAAAGTATTTGCATGCAAATTTTTACATTAAGAGTCCGTATACGAAATTTTTCCGATTTTGCCGAAATTGCAAAGGTTCGCTACAGAAATATTATTAGGTTTTTTCCCCTTATTAGATTAAAATATATATATATTAATTATTAGATTTAAAATATATTTAAGCGCGGAAAGCCGACTCGAACTTGCGGAGAGTAATATAATGTGAGATTTAGGTTGTTTTGAATCGTGTTCTTTGGCACAATTTGTTTTTTTCTTTTCTTTTTTCTCGAATTGGATAGAATTTTATCTATAGATTATTTCTGACGTTTTTTTTTATGAATTACAGCTCCAAGTTGCCGAAATTAACAGCAATTCTTTGCCCATTTTGCCGAGTTACATACTTTTTTACTCAACTATTTCATATTAAAGTGGTAAAAAGTAATTCCAACATTTTATAGACGACTTTCTCAACGGTACATTGTATTTTTTTCATACCGTTAAGACGTCAATACAATCCATAAACAGGTGATATTCTAAACCTTTTACAGCAAAAATCACAAAACTGTCGCGGGTTTGAGTTGGATTATTTAAAAATACTTAAAAAAATAAAAAAATCTAGCTCCAACATTAGATTATAATTGAAATGATCTTACATGTTGTGCATTAAAACTTATAGAAATACTGTATTTTAACTGTTAAATCACGTCTACAAAATCAGTGAAATCGGCAAATTTCGTATACGGACCCTTAAGATCAAAATGAACTTAACCCATCAAGCCCCGTACGAGCACCGGTGATCGCGACAACAATATAAAATAGAATTTCCAGGAATCCCCAATCGAAGGAATAATCCTAAACAAGATAGAGTTAAGTGTAGAGTTTATAGATCAGAAAAAATTAAAACACCCTAGTAGCGCATTAATTTTGTAATATCAATTTTTGTTCACATATTTTAGATTTGTATTAAGTACCTACAGGTGCTAGCATCCTACTAGCAAGTAGTATAGCAACTAGCACGTTGCTAGCAGTGTACAGGCAGCATTATAGGCCGGCGTCGCGTGGGCGGAGGACAGCGGCGCCACAAATTACACAAATTGCGATAACCCGCGGCGATGCGATATCGCCGTCGATCAAAACATCCATTACAAACTAGATTCCACTCACACACGGAAAATACCCTTCTTTATAGGGCATACACCGAAAATATGGAATTGGAGTAATCCAATTACGGAATCTTAATTGGTATAGTATCTATACCCATTTTTAGAGTTCCGTAGTCAACAAGGAACCCCTATAGTTTCGGTCTGTCCGTCCATCTGTCTGTCAGTCCGCAGTTTTGCTCAGAGACTATAGGACCTACAAAACTGTAATTTGGCAGTAAGATGAAGCTGTAAGATGCCGACAAAATGGTACATAAAATATTATAAAAAAAAAAAAGGTTTTTACCATAAAAAAAAATTTTAATATGTATTTTTTTTCACACCCACCCCATCGTGTGGGGTGTCGTTGGATAGGTTTTTTAAAAATATTATGAGTATTCATAGATCATTTTCCGATTTAGGGATCCATTTGTGAAATATTAAGCTTTAAAGTGGAAAATGTCGTTAGAGTCCAGTGTCCCCCCCTTCTACCAGCTAAGCGGTTGCTTCTAGAAATGTGAAAAAATTCACGAGAGTAGGAAATATGCTGAATTTAAAAGGAAAACTATCACGGCTAAGAAGACTTCATAAGTTATTGAGTAATAGTCGATCAACTAAAAAAAATGTATTCGGCGAAGCATAAAGAAACTTCTCATTCAAATTTCTTCGCAAGTAACTGAGATGTTGTTACCAGTGTAAAACATGTTATAAATGCACATTCATTGACCATACAAAAATTTTCGAAAAGTAGCGGTAAGTATTACGGAACCCTATATTGCGCGTGGCCCGAAACGCACTTGGCCAGTTTTATTATTATTCTATACAATATAATTATTATTATCTTCACTTTTTAGAATTCTGTCTGAGTTAAGAACATTATTACACGGATTATGTCGTCAAGTACCTTTGTATTAGCTCCGTGGCAAGTACGTACGAAATATATTGCGAGTGTGTGCGTCAGCACTTCAGTCTAGAACTCTAGTCGTAAGTTGTAACTTGTAACCAAAGCTGTTCAATATTTTAGTTATTAATTTGATCTACGTTACCAGTATGGAACTCTACGCATCTATGATATGTATCTACGCGGAAATTAGATTTTTTAAAAATAATTTACTGTTACTATGCAATTAAGATTAACTTTATACATTACAAAATAATAATTTTGTACGTGTAAAAAATAAAAACAAGTTAAATTGCCGTAACCCAAAATTCCCAGAATCGTTACTCATTATAAAGAAAAAATAACATTTTATACGTTTTAAATTTTAATATTTTATCTATCAAAAAAAAAATATAGCGGACAAAAATATAATAAACCAATTAAGTAACAAAACTCTTAACTGTATTTAGTTAAAATTGTTATAATTAAAATTATTTTCTTTGAACAAAATGTTATGAGAGCACGTTGAAATTTGTTTTCGCAAACTTTCTTCAAAACGAACACATGTTTCATAATAATTAAATTACCAACAAATGTCTCTCTTCATTACAACTACAAACTTTCTTAATTATTCAAACTCATTAAGTCAACAATTTTATTAATTACAATTAAATAAATTTAGCAAATAATAATTCTCGGAATTGAGAAAACCCGAGTTATCCTAAAAGTTACAAAGTGATCAATAGATAGAACATTTCGGAAAGATAATATTTTACTAAATTAATGTAAGAAGTTAAAATGAAAATTTATATTCCTATAGACGTCTAAGCTTTTAAATACTTTAAAACTTGTTAATGATAGCATAATAAACAACGGTTTGGGAGTTTCTACATTAAGTCTTAATGTAGAGCTCTGACTAAGTCTTCTTAGCCCATTACATACTAAAGTCTATACTTAGTATAGACTTTAGTAAATTAATTCGGTCTAACTCTATTAAACTATTTACTATTTAGAGACCGGTCACACGAAAACATCGAAATCCATTCATTGATATTATGTGTATTGTCTGTCTCCTTCACAAGCTAAAATACCGCAAATTTATAGGTATTGATCATCCCAAGACACGCAGCACTAAGCAAGTCACGAACTTCCTTAATCTGTCTTTGCATGCACTATTTAATCAGGATCCAATTCTCACGAATCGAATCTTGTCTTTTTTTGTTGTGATTTATTTATTCAAAATATTTAAGTTAGTGCTTAGTGATAAATTAATAACTATTGTAATAGGGGTAACCAGTCATAATTAACTTTAATTAGTTACGAGTTAAAACTTGAACCTTTTATTTTTGGATTTTTTTTATCACTTGTACTTTCACAGAGGTAAATTATAGCGCCAAGTTTATTACCACTGGCACCAAAGTATTTTTACCTCATCAAATTACTGACACTAGCAATTGCTTATGAGAGGCCATTTTTAAAGAAGATTGAGGAGTTTCGCCGGGAACGTGAAAGAGTTGTTGGGTTTTTGTATTGTTTTCCTAAAATTATGTTAGCTGGGTTTTTAATGTGTAATATTGGTAGAATATTATCCATTAGATATTCGTTATCGTGCCCAAGTGTCGGCAAATGCTGCAACTTCCAGATACGTGCTTTTTCGTGTTCCCTTCAAAACTCCGTCAAAAGTTTCAGTAAAGCGTCTACCACTTTACTGTATTGACCGACTTGACTCTTGACTTTCACTTAGACTTTGACTAGACTTTAGACTTGACGATATAGTGAAACGATGATGAAAATTATTGGAAGAAGAAAATTGTTTTCCCGTCATATTTTACTTCGCACTGGCCATGGCTAAAAGCCGTGCGCCATAATTAAAAAAAAATAAGAAGAAGAACTAACCTGCACCCTCTGACAGCGAATCAGACTCTGCGTATGCGTCAGTATCCTCAGCACCATGTGCTCGATCGTGCTCTGCTCCTCGAACACCATCCTCGCGAGGTCCAGCAGCACCTGGTTCCTCTTCACCTCGAGTTGGGACCGCTCATAAAGTTGTGCGTTACGTAGACCGATCCCGCAGAACTGGAGGTAGGCGGAGAAAACTTTTTCGTCGTACGTCGTAAACGGCCCATCGTTCTGTTTGTTTATCACCTAAAAGTAAATATGAAGTTTAGCCTGTAGGGTAAAATATATAGGACCTGTTTCACCACTTCTTGATAAATGCCAAATAGGCTATCCACCTCTTGACTTGACAGAGAATCTGTCAAAAAAGTTGTGAATAGCCTATTCCGCACTTTATCAGGAAGTGGTGAAACAGGTCCTTATTCTGATGTACCATAAAAGAAATTGACTCATAGGCAGTTGTCAGACCTATATCGTTTGGTCGGATTATGTCAAATCAATGTAAATAATAATAAAGTCAATCTGTTGGCAAGGTTTGGCATAATGTAGCCAAAATACCTAGGAGGACCTACGTATTTTCTGCTTATGAAACGACTTCTTTCATAGTACATAATATACCTACTTCTAGATAAGGTTCTTAGGATCAAATGGATCCAAAGAACGTCTTACCTATTTCCTAACGAACGAGTATTATTGGCATTTAACTCCTTAGAAACAGGTCTTCTTTGGGTCTTCCTCACAGAATAGAGGAAATTTTCTAGTGAAAATTCAGTTTTATCTTTGACAAATAGCCGCAAAAAGTATAAAACGTAAAGTGTTAAAAGTTGAAAGTAAAAGCAAGTATTTTTTTTTTCAGTTGTTGTAAAACTTTACCTCTATTCCTATTATTATATATTTCCAGTTGTATTCTAATCGAATCATAATAATATTCTCGTGCACATGGCCGTAGAGAGCTATTCAACATTCGAAAACGACTATTGTCGTAATACTTAGACAACTACTCCCTATAGCGTGCTAAGAAGTCCGTGTTGTAAACTTAACACATTAATAGAACGACTTTTGCCGAGTATTTTTCTTGACTAATATTATAAAGATCTGTTTGTTTTTTGTATCAAATAGGCTCCAAAACTAATGCATTTGATTTTGATCAAATTTGCCATAGATGTGGAGTAGACCAGGAGAAAGATCAAAGTCTTCATATTTTCATCGAAGTGAAATCCAACATCAAATATTTTTGTAGGTACGGTACATGCACATTAACTAAATAAAATAAAGTGTGTTGCTCCCCTCTTTCTGACATTTCCAGTATAATTAAGTTTGAGATAAAATCGAAAACTGAAAAATCACCCGTCAAATTACATTCTAATTTATTTTGTCACACGAGAGAGGCTGTCAGGTAAAATTAATACCCAATTTATAATTCCAATTTTTTCCCGGAAAATCGAGATTTATAGACAACATCAAAGCGTTTTTCCCATCTAAGTGACATGTGTGGTTACCGTAAATGCTTTCAATAATATTGCGACGTGTAGGTAATTCACGGAAAAGGTTTTCTAATGTGAAATTGACAGCTCAAAGTGGCTCGTAAATAAATGTGGGAAAAATCTAAAAAATTGCCCAAATCTATCTAGTAGTAGGTATAATATTTTTATCTACAGATTTTTACGCTCAAAATAGGAGAAAACTTATGATCTTGCCTTTCCATCAAAGTAAATAACTCTGTATTCAATCTATATTCAATCTCTACAATTTGTTTCTATGTTGTTATAAAATGATTACAGAAGCTAATTCATAAAGAAGTCATTAGGAAAATAAAAAGGGTGCTAGTACTTGAATGAGTTAAATAAAACAAAAAGAAGTGATTTATAAAATTACACCGGTCGGCATAGAAGTCATCTGTGGAAGAACCATGGTGGCAAGAATTTTACTCTTAAGGCTTAATTAAGAGTTTTATTAAGGCTTAATTAAGAGTTTTATGGGATTTTTTTTAATATTATTTTCTGTTAGAAAAAAGCTTATAAATAAAACTCATGAGAAAATTAATTTTCATAAATTACAAATGCGAAAGCGTGGCTGTGATCAGTCTGTTAAGGTTGAACCAATATTTGAAAAATTTGGTTTGGTGATATCTCGAAAAAATTTTGAGTTTGCGAGATAATATTTTGTTAATTTCAGCGCAACTAAGTTTTGGGTAACATCTAGTAATAACGACATATCATGTAGATACCATCGAGGAAATTGATTCCTAGGCAGTTGACGGACCTACGTCTATGGTCGACTTAAGATGAACCACGGACTTACAAAAATACGGACGTAACCTTGTCTAATCCCGAGTGAAGCATACATTCTACATAATATGTACAATGACAGCGGGTTGTAGTACCTAGTTGCGTGTGTGAGTGTCGGTCATGTGTACAATAAACGAAATTGTGACGAAATTGTCGTACCTTGCATGCTTCACCTCTTTATAGTGTAATGCTCCATCCGTATTTTTTTTACATCCGTGACATGGACTTAACCAAATTACTTAGGTCCGCCATCTGCATAGGAATCAACTTCTCTGATAGTACATATGTTACGGGTAATGCCAGAAGGTGGAGTAAACCTAGGTTTACCCGGGTTGGGTTGAGTATTACCCAAGTCTTTTGGGTAAACTCCGAATAATAAGAAAAATAAATTTTAGCTCGGGCTTTACCCATACTCACCTAGGTCTACGCAACTCTGGCTGGGTAATGTTAAAAATTTGTCCAATCTATACATATTATAAAACAAAGTCACTTTTTTTTCCCTCATGTCCCTTCGTCCCCTTTAATTTTTTAAACTACGCAACGGATTTTGATGATTCTTTCAGTGTTAGATAGCCCATTTATCGAGGAAGGTTATAGGCTATATTGTATCACGCTAAGACTAATAGGAGCGACGAAATAGAGGAAAATGTGGAAAAAACGGGGAAAATTATTTGAAAGAGAAACAAAAAAAATTGAAACTAGAACGCGCTAATCTCAGGAACTACTGGTCCGATTTGAAAAATTCTTTCAGTTTTAGATAGCCCATTTATTGAGGAAGGCTATAGGCTATATTTTATTACGCTAAGACTAATAGGAGAATGTGGAAAAAACGAGGGAAATTATTTGAAAGGGCTTATCTCGCAAACTACTGGAGCAATTTTTATGTTATTTGGCCCAGATAAGAAGTAGACCACGTGAAGGATCATAGGCTATCAATTTGAAACATTTTTTCAGTGGCTATATTATATTTTATACCCGTGCGACGCCGGGGCGGGTCGCTAATTAATTACTAAAATGAATATCCAAGGGTATTTTAAACATTTATTATTTAAAAAACATACAAAGGCAAACGTAATTTTTCGAAGAACATAAACTTAATAGCTTCAATGGCAAAAACTAATTAGCGGTTGTTGTAATTCAAATTGAAATTATTTATTTGAGTAAGATAAACTGCTGTGACATTTTGAATTGCACAAGTTTTCTGCAGCTTTGCATGAATACTTCTTTGTAGCACATTTTGTTTTACAATTACACCTTTTATAACCCTGGCCTCCTGAAAGCGACTGTCATTTGTAAGCTGTCGTAAACTTTTTTTCGGGTGATATATTTTCTATATATCATATATATAATCAGTAATCATATATAATCAGTTTATCATGACAAACAGAAAACTGATTCCTTGAGAACATTTCCTCAATAGTAGCGGGGGAACGCGGGCCCCCGAGTTTTATGCCACAGGCTCGAAAATTACGCAACACCTAACATTACCCAGCCAGAGTTGGGTAGACTTAGATGAGTATGGGTACACCCCGAATTAAAATTTATTTTTCTTATTATTCGGACTTTACCCAAAAGACTTAGGTAATACTAAGTCAACCCGGGTAAACCTAGGTTTACTCCACCTTCTAGCATTACCCGTAACATATACACATAATTGACATCACGTCATTAAAAACACCATAATAATAATAATTAATTACCGTAACGTAAAAAATACCACAAATAACTTGACTTTAAACTGAAAACGTACCATTGAAATTGGCTCTCAAACTGGCGAAGCTAAATAAGGATAATATTGACAAAAATATCACTCCAGCCTCGGACCTGGCTGAAAGCACTCGTGGCTAAATACGAAGCGGCTAAATTTATTTCCGTTTATTTATTTAGGACGAATGCAGACACTACGCCAAACGGAACCGAGTAGTTTAGTTCAATAAGCAACATAAATACCACATTTGGGTTTATTTTCCACGTCAAAAGTTGTTTTAAAGACACTTTACAATATTTACCTTTAAAATACAATATTAGTAATAATAGGCATGGATTCCCAAAGGGGGATCGCAAACTAGAATAAAAATATAGCCTGGACTAGGACACATAATACCCTGTTCTCTCAGTTTTTGGAAGTTATTTGTAGTCTTTAAAGTTTGAGACCTGATCTTAGACTCTACAAAATATGTTCATATAGACATAGATGTAACTATAAGAGACGTAGTTCTTATAGTTATATCTATATCCATAAGAACGCTTCTGCAAGTCGACGAACGCATCTGATAATACCCTCTCTTCACGTTAACAGACGCAGATAATGACTGCAGATGTGTTCACCGACCTGAACAGGCAGCTATCGGTCATGATGACCTGATGACACTGACCTGGGCTACTCCGATGACCTCCCCGCCGATGTCCTTGATGGGCATACAGAGTAGCGACCTTGTCCGGTACCCCGTCTGCTGGTCGATGTCTTGGTTGAAGCGCTTGTCCTGGAACAAATAATAATAATAATAATATCTATGAACGCTTCACACTACGTCAGTCTGGCCCCGTGCTACCTGAAGAACTTGTGTTACGGGTACCAGACAACGGAAATATATTTAATATTTTTATACTATACATATAATTAACATTTTTATTACATGATAGTGATACACATATTTAATACACATCCATGGCCCAGGATTTTGAAATTTTTTTGTTCCGTCGGCGGGATTCGAACCCGCGACCCCTGGCTTGAGCTACCAATAGCCCACCAACTGAGCCACAGAAGTCGTCAGATGAGAAGGTTGTAAATAAAATACGAGTGGCACTCGGGGACTGCCGCGGTAAAGCTATTGCATGGCATTTATCAACCTATGCAATTATAATTCGCATACGTCGCACGCACACAAACACCGTGCCGAACTGAACCACAACGCTACACCGACAGACCGACCTGGTGTTGTGGGAGGTTGTTAAGTTTTTTCGTTACGGAATTTCTTGATAGGGTCACCGCGCTCAAAGTCCACGAAAAAACCTATGCAATAGCTTAAGGCGAAGACAGCTGCCAATTCGACATCTTTGTGCAGTTTTCTAGACGTATGTATTTCATTGATTGGCAAAAAATATATGTGATTGTTGATTATATTTGGAAAAGCTTGTCTAATATAAATAATAAAATAATGTACTCCTACTGGATGAAAAAAAAATACAAAGTCACATCTTTCAGGATTTTTTTTTTTTTTTTTTTTTTGAAAGGGTCTAAGCTACTGGTCTGGTTAAGACCATGGTAGTTTAATCGTGGCTATAACTAGTCTGTTGCTAGTTGGTTTGGAGATAAACAATGAGGGGGCCTGGCCCCCTCCCCTAAAGTCACACGTGTGACATTCTAATCGGGCAATATTGGGGAGAGCTACGAAAATAAGCTATTTTCATCTGACGTGGGGACACGGATCCCCCCTGCTCTTAAGGGGTCCGACCCCTTACTCACTCTCTGACGAGTGAGGCTGCTCGCGCGCGGTAGCACAAACTAGCTGCGTACGAGTTATCGCGGTAGATGAGCTCAAGTTATTAATGTTATTGCATAAAAGAGGGCCGTCCCTCTCCCCTTCCGAGTCCGGTTGGGGTGACATACGCGTGTATGTTCTAATGTCAAAGTAATTGGTAGAGCTCTCTACGACAATGTCGCGGTCGCGGTCATGATTTAGGTGTGTTCCTATGCTATCCGCATGCGAACTCGAACCCGGGATCGAGCTCGGCACCGGATTTCGGTCGGTCTGTCTGTTTGTCGTTCGGGTCGTGTTAAGTCCTCGGGGAAGGCGCCGGCGTCGTCCCCGGTGCAGTACTAACCACGCGGGTGAGTGTGATTTGTGTTTGCGTAACTGTACACAGTACGTTACGTATTCTGTGATGGGATCTACAGGGTCGGCTAAGATATGCTTAGGCCGCCTGAAGGGGTATCGGAATGTCCGTGCGTCATGTTCGTAGTCCACAGCCTTACGAATGAGCGGATTGGGATGTACTTTTCCTTTCTCAAAGAATCTCTCCGAGAGTTCTTTGATATAGGCTTTGATAGTGATAAGCTCGCAGTCTCTATGCAAGTCGATGTTTCGCAAGTAACGGGGGGCACCTGTTGCCATGCGCAAAAAACGGTTTTGAACTCGTTGCAATTGGTTCATCTGATTGTCACTTATGTGTGCGAAAGAGACGCACGCATAAGTGAGTATCGTTCTTATACATGTTTTGTATAAGGTGAGCTTATGTCTTAAGGACATTTTGCTACTCGCGTTGAGTAAAGGATATAATTTGTATAATACAAATTTCGCTTTACGTACGGTATTCGATATATGGTTCGTGAATGACATCGACTTGTTTAGTACTACTCCTAAGTATTTGACAGCCGTGACTTCGGGAATTAATTTTCCGTGCAGACTAATAGGTTGCATTTTCTTACGTTTTAGTCCGTTAAATAATATAGCGTGACTTTTGTCGGGGTTTAGTTCGATTCTCCATTTTGCGAACCATTTACCGAGTTCGGTAACTGCTTCTTGGAGTTTTTTGGACGCGAAAGCTATTTGGCGATGAGCAAAGAACAGGGCCGTGTCGTCTGCGAATAGCGCTTTTTGTACTCGAGGGTGGGTGGGCAAATCGGACGTGTAGAGATTGTAGAGGGTCGGGGAGAGAACCGAGCCCTGCGGTACTCCAGCCTCTAGATCTCTAAGTGAAGACAGAATGCCTTCGACTCTAAAACGAAATTTACGGTTTTTGAGGTAGTTACTTATTATTATAACAAGACTATCGGGAATGCCGAGTTTAAAAAGTTTATAAATTAGCCCATTGTGCCAAATTTTGTCGAATGCTTTTGCGACATCAAAGAAAACAGCGCAAGTCGGTCTCCTATTGTTCTTTTGTTCTAATATGTACTCCGTTAGGCGGTGTACCTGAGCGGGACAGCTGTGGAATTCGCGGAATGCGAATTGTTCGTCAGGTAAGAGTTTTTTATCAACTATGACGTCTTTTAGGCGTCTTAGTATAACTCTTTCGTAAATTTTACCGAGGCAACTAATTAAGCTAATTGGTCTGTAACTACTTGGTTCCGTCCGGAGTTTACCCGGTTTGTGGATACCTATTATTATAGCTACTTTCCATATATCTGGGAATGAACATCCTAGTAAAAGGGCGTTAAAGATGTTCACGAGCAATTCAATTATAGTGGCAGGTAGTAATTTAAGGGTTTTATTTGAGATACCGTCCAGGCCTGGGGCCTTTCTGGAATTCAAATCTTTAATAATATCTTTGATTTCCTCCATATCCACCGGCCTGAGGGGCTCTGATGGTGGGGCCATGAGTCGGCTTTCTACCTCGGTATTGACTAGATTATCATGATCAGGGTCGGTCGGGAGAGTACTAGGTCGGCACTGATTTTCTATGGTGTCGGCCAAGCATTCGGCTTTGTCGATATCCTCCAGTGCAGGAGGACGATTTGGTCTGTTTAGTGGAGGCATGTCGCTCTCCGTATCTTTTTTGAGGGACTTCGCGAGCGGCCAGTAGGCCGTGTGAGACGGTTCGAGTTCGCTAAGAAGTCGATCCCACCTCTCGGCTTTGTGTTGTTTGATTTTATATTTAACTTCCCTCTCGTAGTGACGGAGGGCCCTCCTCCAGTCTTCCGATGGGTAGCGATCGTATGTGCGTTTAGCCGCGTTACGGAGTCTGATAGACTCTTTTATAATGAGTAATTTATTCGTTTATTTCTTCTGAACAAGTCACTAATTATAGTTTCGAAAGTTTATAATTGAGAAACTAATATCACATCGGAATAAATACTATATTATGATGGCTTGACAGATATAAAATTTAACATATATTATAATGTAGTTCACACAAACATAAAATATGGAGAGTATATAAAGGGTATTACATTAATTTTACAAAGAGGGTAGGCCGGGCGCCATTTTTTTTTTGCACATTGACCTGCCAACTTTTTGCATAGATTTTTCCCGGAACTGAGGGGTTAAGGCTATGACGTTGTCACATTGAACCATAAACTTATAATGCTACAGTATATTATAAGTTTATGAGTTCAACTATCGTCAGTAAACCGACTTTGCAGACAAGCGATTTTTTTGTTAAGAGTTTAGATGCTTCACACTATCTCTAAAACGGTTCGATGTGTTTTTAATGTTCATCTATGCATTTTTACTAAACAACTTCATTAAAAATACATTTACGTCTTTCGAGACACCGAAACAGTTAGGTTCTATAAAAACTGTTTTGAACTTGAAACGTGTCAGGCACATTAAATATACCTTGAATATTTAAGGTATCTTACGCGTCGACTTAAGTGAATATCTTTTTTTTTAATGAAATAAGGGGGCAAACGAGCAAACGGGTCACCTGATGGAAAGCAACTTCCGTCGCCCATGGACACTCGCAGCATCAGAAGAGCTGCAGGTGGATTGCCGGCCTTTTAAGAGGGAATAGGGTAATAGGGGAGGGTAGGGAATAGGGGAGGGTAGGGAAGGGAATAGAGTAGGGGATTGGGCCTCCGGTAAACTCACTCAGTCGGCGAAACACAGCGCAAGCGCTGTTTCACGCCGGTTTTCTGTGAGAACGTGGTATTTCTCCGGTCGAGCCGGACCATTCGTGCCGAATTACTATGTCTAAGTTATTTAGAGTAATAGGAAATGACCATTTCACAATATTATAATGAAGTTACAACCCGACGTAACCCAGTAGCTACGTCGACCGCAGACCACATATCTGTAATATACTACTTGTATTGGTAATTATTACTATCACAATTATACTACACTACTATTACATCCATATCAATAGTTACTTCCATACTAGTATTATAAATGAAAAGTCATCATCCTCATCACCTTGATGAGTGGCAGTCTTCCACAGTGCGTTTCTCGCGTAACTTTCTGTCGCGCACTGTAAAACTCTGGAACGAACTGTCACCAGCAGTTTTTCCGGACCTATAAGACCTGCAAGCCTTTAAGAAGAGAGCGTATTCGCTCTTAAAAGACCGGCAACGCACCTGCAGCTCTTCTGATGTTGCGAGTGTCCATGGGCGACAGTAGTTGCTTTCCATCAGGTGACCCGTTTGCTCGTTTGCCCCTTATTATATTTAAAAAAAGTGTATTTATCTGTCTTCACGTCAAACCATTAAATCGATTTTGCTGAAATTTAGTATGGAGATACTTTAAGTCCCAGAAAATTGAACAGTCCACGCTCGATAAACTAATTTTGGCGCAACAGAGTTGCGGGCGTCAAATATACCTACATAGCAAAGTCACTTGGTGCTGATTAACCAATTGACCATATGCTTGAAAACATTTGAACTATTTTCTATAAATCACGGATTTAAAAGGCAGAGTGATTCTAAAGCAAGGTTTTCATTAATAGCAGTATAATTATGCGGTGTGAAGTCGAGAAAAAAGAAAAGATCTGCAAAATGATCTAAGATCTATTTTCCAACATCAGGTGACCTAGTCTATCTTTAATTACGACTCTAACCACCGATGGCAAAGTATTATAGGCATTGAATAATAAGATAATAAATAATATTATTATCTTATCCGTGTCCGTGATATATAAATTATAATAATGATGATGTTTACATGAATTGGAACGTAACGTGAGAGGAATCAGATAATACGCAATTCATTCATTTATTAATTATTCATTCATTCAATCATTAATGAGTCGTCCACGCGAGCTGATGAGTATTGGCAGACCTCACGTGTCGACGATAATTTCCTCGGACATCGGACACGCAGATTTTTTTGCGTCTTTCCTTTGGTTTACAATTTGTCACCTCTTGTCGAATAAAAAGCCTTTCTGAACTTTGATCGGATATCAATAAAATTATTCTTTTTTTCAACTCTTTTGTGGTCTTTAATTTTTTAACCTGGCCATAAATGTTTTACCAGGACTGTAATAGTGGCTACATTCCTTAAAAAATGCTAAATACGAATAAAGTATGGCACAGATCTATTACTTTTATCTATTTCCTTATGCATATAATATATTACAAGCATTCCCTTGATCGTGTTATATCTCTACATAAATTATATATCTCATATACTTTATAGCAAAATTCCTGCTTCTTTATTAACAAACCTACTTCCTACTTGGCGTACAAAATACAAATAAAGCAAAAAACCTCCTACGCAGCATATTCACAGTGAATAAAATGAGCAAAATTACAGAAATGTTTTGCTAGTACATTCTGCTCTATGAGGCTTCCGGGCTGTATTTTGAGTGTACCTTAATA
The DNA here is from genome assembly GCA_905333045.1 of Lysandra bellargus. Classification (NCBI taxonomy): domain Eukaryota; kingdom Metazoa; phylum Arthropoda; class Insecta; order Lepidoptera; family Lycaenidae; genus Lysandra; species Lysandra bellargus. Next base: position 7,568,728 of record HG995351.1, on the reverse strand, counting down.
AATAACCCGAAAGCTGAATGTGTGGGTAGAGGCTTATTTATATGAAGACACAGACGGTACATGCTAAAGTATGTGTTAGCGTAAAATTATAAAATATTATACCTTTATGTTGTAATATACCCAGGGCTCGGAAACCTGGTTAATCTTCGCGATCCTGTTCGTAAGAAACGCCATACATTTCCAAAAGAGCGTTTTCATTTCGATTCCGCTCTGAGCGGACCGAAATTATTCCTGGTTTTGTTCAAATAGCATAATGAAACTGCTCCTGCTTAAATTATCGTTAGAACCGTTCGCGATTATGTTCGCCCCGCCCACTCACACACACCACGACCCTCACCCATTGTCCACACATTCAAAACAAATGGCCTATTGGCTATTAGATGGTGCACTAGAAAGGAGATAGAAGATATCACTGCACTAGTTACTTTCCGCGAGGAATTAACCAGGTTAATTTCAGAAGCAATACCACTCGCATATTCTCGGTTTCGCTCCGAGCGAACACTTATCCAAAAACCTGGTTAAAGAGCGCTTTAACCTGGTTAAAAAAAATACCGGTTCCGAGTCCTGAATATACCTAATTAGCGAGTTTATAAATTACTACACGACTCCCACAACTCCTTTGCGCCAAAATCCGTTAATCACGTGGGAAACGTAAATTTTTCCGGAATAAAAGTAACCTAAATATTATGTCCTTTCCCGGGACTCAAAGTATCCCCATACCAAATTTCAGCAAAATCCGTTCAGCTGTTTGGACGTGAAGAGGTAACAGACAGGCAAATAAGGATTGAGAGAGACTGCAAAATAATTCGTTTATTCCTTCCTCATTTACATTCGATAATTATTTCGATAGTCGCAGAATTGCGAATCCGTTTTAAAATCGAAAAACAACTCTATTTTTAAAACTTTCACGACAATTTAAAACTGTGAATGAAAAACTCGATGACAAATGAATAAAATAACAAGTATGGTGGCCCGGACATATGCCGTTCAACCGAAAACACAACTCGTATTCCAATCTGTCGATTTTTTATAATGTCGCTAGTCATTTTACGATCTAACGATATTTTACGATAACATACACAAATAAAATTCACAGCATAAAGAAAATGTGAATTCTATAGGTCGTAATTTAAATATTCGTATAGATTACCGAGACAAAGAAACCTTGATGGAAACAGAACGGGACCATGCCAAGCGTCTAATAAATTAATTTATGAATTTTCTTTCACGTAGATACATGACGTATCATGTACATTATTATTAAACCTGCTTTTACCGGCGACTTCATACTACAATAAACTCCAATTTTGCGTATACTATAGTAAATTACTATAGATAATTATTATTGTTCCAATTTATTACAATACTAATAATTATGTCATATTATTATGTCGTGTAACAACCTGTATATGTATTATAAATATGTTGATCGCGTAGGAATTAACTCTTTTATATCCCGAGTAGAATTTACTAAAAAAAATTATACTTAAGTATAATTTTTTAAATATTTTAAAGTAAATTTTTATGCAGGAACCTAGGTAATTACTATTTTAAGCTGAAAAATAACTCAAACATGTTAAATATTTTCATATGAGAAAATGATTTTGGTATTACGTATGTATGAGAATTTCGAGGGAACCCCGGCCTCTTAAGCGTAGATGTAAGAAACAAACATACTTTCGCATCATATTAGTATGGATATTGTGTTGATAATAATTAGTATAAGCTTTCTAAGATTTTCTTCGTTATGAAAAGAGGTTAATCACTTTTGATGTAATTAAATATTGTAAAGTAATCTAAGGTCAGCTTGAAATTTAATATACTTAGCTAAACATTTTATGATGTCTTGACTCAAATAAATAATCGGCCAAATGCGAGTTGGACTCGCGCACGAAAGGTTCCGTACCGTTAGAGCAAAAATAGGCCAAAATTTGTCTTTTTTGTATGGGAGCCCCCTTTAATTTTTTATTTATTTTATTATTATTATTAAATAATAAATTGCACATATAATAAACTACCTTGTGAATAATTCAAGTTCCTACCTGTTACCATTATTGATATACTTAGAGCAAAAAATGCCGAAAAAATCACGTTTGTTGTATGGGAGCCCCCTTAAATATTTAATTTATTTTGTTTTTAGTATTTGTTGTTATAGCGGCAACAGATATACATACTTTGTGAAAATTTCAACTCTCTAGCTATTACCGTTCTTGAGTTACAGCCTGGCGACAGACGGACAGACGGACAGACATCGAAGTCTCAGTAATAGGGTCCCGTTTTTACCCTTTGGGTACGGAACCCTAAAAATGGATCGACATAATTTTATTACAATATTTTTAATTACGAAAATTATTAAGTATTTTTTCTGTAGAAAATTCCAATGAAAGCAGTAATTATGACTCAAAAGCATTTTGAACTTTTCCGGATTTTTCCAAGCAGGTACCGTGCATGAATACCGAACTCAGTTTTCGACCATTAAGGCGACGCCTTGATAATTTGGCTATAGCGATGCCGATTTTTCTCAGCAATGACTAAAGCTAAGAAACTAAAGTTCATTGTCAGTATTCATCATGTCTTTGTCTTTGAATTGCCCATAGCATAACACGATTGGACAACTTTTATAACACAGAATTATCAATCGAAAAGACCTCTGTAAAAAAAGGGATTCCTATTTTTCCAACAGAGGAGAGTGATTTAAGGTTCCAAAATTTGTACATAAATTGGTTGAAGCATACACTTTAATATGTGCATAGCTTATATGAAATGTATTTATGGTTTTTAAATTACGCGACAAAAACCATTTTATCGCTTACGCCCTTTCCATTTTTTGCTGTTCCATTGCTTGTTTTCTATGAGAGGCCGGCCCGGCCTCTCATAGAAAACAAGCAATCTAAAACATATCCAACACGGTTTCTTACTTTAACGCGGCGTCACCTTAAGTTTTTAAACTACGTTAAAACTGGAAAATTTTCTTCACAAAACTTTATAAACTAATTAGCAATTTTCCCTCCAGTTTCGTTTACAAATCAAATATAATTAGGCTGAGACTGGCTGAATAGAAATAGTTTTTAATGGAATTCTATTTTTAAACTGAAACTTTTCTCCCGCGATTTGAGAAAAGTTCGCAGTTACCTCTGTAAGGTAGAAGTTATGTAGGTAGGTATAATTTTTATGTTTTAAAGTTATAGACAGACTTTTCTATTTTTATGGCCTGTTTCACCGCTTCCTGATAAGGTGCCCGATAGGCTTATTTGACAGATTCTCCATACTCCATCTGTCAAATTAAGTGGTGGATAGCCTTAGGGAACATACCCATACTACGGTTTCTTACTTTAACGCGGCGTCACCTTAAAGGCGCATCGGATTGTAAAGCAATTTTTTGCAAAACTGGAGAAGCTAAGCTCATTTTTCTTTATTAACGACATACCCACGAATATTTTCTTTAATATAAACACAAAATATAATAAAATTCTAAATATTTTAACATCATGTTTGAATAAATACCAATATCCCTTACAAAAACATAATATGAATTTTACAGTGGTTCATAACAAGATTTATTAAATTAAATAATGCAGTATACACCAAATTTTTTTTGGATGGATATAAATTATTATGAAGACAATAAATATAAAAAACTAATTTGTAGAATAATTCACGAAGTTTAAAAGCATTTGAAACAGTAATAAATTTTATGTTTCAAATATATGGAATTTTCGCACTTATCTCAGTATACTTTAGTCTTTTACATCTTTTTTTATTATTATTTTGTACAATATTTCATTTTAACCTTCGTTTTAGAGAATTTTCAAAAAAAGAATATTTAATTTTACAATTATCGTACAAATAATCTTTGTAGGCCCACATTCTTACAACACGTCATTTTTTTATTTATTTTAAGGCATTCTAATAAAATAATTTATAAAAATACAAGAATTGAAATAAAAATATATTACCTATGATATAAATACATTAAATAAAAATTACATAAATATTGAAATAAATCAAAATGTCGCAAATGTTTGTTCCGCGTAAAAGTTGCACTTCAACTACTCATACGCTTATGGAGCGCACAGGATGATTGTACTAGTAAAAGTAATAAACCTAGCGTTTTGGCTTCGTTGCCATACTGTTCGTATCTATAAAATGGGAGATGTACGAGAAGCATGATACGATATGCGCGAAAACAAAAAAGAGGCAGGAAATTTTGTGTTTCGTTGGCACTTGGCGCCTTTGAAGTGTAGAGTAGTACACTAGGGTTAATTAAGTAGTGATTTTCATTTACTATCTACTCTTTCTACTTACAAAAAGACTAAAAATTATTCTTGTCAATTGAAGGGGGGGGGGGGGGTCTTCGCATATACTGCGCGTGGTCACCAGGGGGAGGGAGGGGGTCAAAAAATCTTAAAAAGTAGATCACGTAGTATGGGTACGCTCCCTTATCAGGAAGTGGTGAAACAGGCCCTTAAACAATCTGTTTCTCAGAAATATTGTAGGTATTTCCATCAAATGGATGCATTGGTTATGAGTAGACATCGGATTCGGGATTATATGCATTTGCATACTTGCATATGCAAATGCATATAATGGGGCTTTTTAGGTGTTAGTGTATAATGGCATTTTTCCGTTGATAGTGCATATTTCGGCCATATTATGCCCTCGTAGTCAACAAACTAAATATCATAATACACACCGAGGCCACGAAACAGAGGTATGATAGATCAAAATACTTCAAATATGTAGTCCACGGTCCACCCTTCTTAGACTTCCGCAATTATACACCCGATAGATACAATATCTTCCTAGAAACAAAATGTTTCTTTGTAGTTGGCCACATTTGAAAAAAAATGATTAAAGTGGGTATAAATGAACTTCCATGGGAAAGAAGATAAAAGTCCTGGATTCAATTGAATTATGATGAAAATTGGCGCATTTATTATGAGCAACACCGGAACACTCTTCCAAAAATAATAGATTTTTATAATAAGTGACTTTTGATCGTGCATGTTTTGTGCATATTTCGGCCATTTATCGTGCATATTTGCATGCATATTTCGGCACTTTGATCGTGCATATAATCCGATGGATAGTTATGAGTTATGACAAAAGCTATGGCTAAGTCTAATGCGCGCATATTATGTTTTTATTTCTTTTCAACTTAGAGCAAAGCTCGGTCTCCCGAAGTTATGTAATGAATAAAAAAAACCCGAATAACTGCTCTTCTCTTAATAATAATGTGGTGTCACTCTTTACTTGTTGATAACGACCAATGTTGGCCAAACGACTAAGGTAAATTCGTTATCGCCCACGATGGAGGCGTTTGTGACAGCTTGGCAATCATGGTTGTTTATCATAGCCCAACGGTGAGGGGAGTTTTGATGCAGTCACTGAAAATATATTACATAATTTCTTTGCCCTTTTCCTCGTGATCGGCATATATTAATAGCTCGTGTAAGGTACAAAAATACCAGCGATCGTAGGAGACGACCTTGTCCCGTAGAAACGCAGGAATATGTAAACTTTGTATAATAAATCCATCCATCCATACTAGTCCATACTTCCATACTGATATTATAAATGCGAAAGTGTGTCTATCTGTCTGTCTGTCTGTCTGTCAGTCTGTCTGTCTGTCTGCCTGTCTGTCTGTTAACTCTTCACGCTCAAACCGCTGAACCGATGGAAGCAGCAACATACTTCCATAGCGAGGAATGCCTATCCATCAAAGTTTAGGCGTGCTTCTTTTCTATAAAATATTAGGGAGCATACGAGCAAACGGGTTACCTGATGGAAAGCAACTACCGTCGCCCATGGACATTAGAAGAGCTGCAGGTGCGTAGCCGGCCTATTAATAAGGAATACGCTCTCTTCTTGAAGTTTTTATTTACAGAAAGTGTGAGTAAGAAACTTAAAACATCGGCTGAAAAAGATTTCCAGAATCTACCAAACGTTGGGTGCGGAGTGGTAGCCCCCACCGTCTTGACTCAATGCTAATGGCTGGTTTGCATCATTCTAGTTCCTGCGCTGAACTGCTATTGGAATAATGTAAGCGGGTAGTGGAAAGACTGAACTCTGATGCATTCCAGTGGCCGTTTACATTATCCCAGTAGAAATTCACTGGATTGTATTACTGGATTGGAATAATGTAAACTCGCTTTAATGATTTATAGAAGGACGTGAAATAAAGTTTACGACTTGCCATCAGTAGCCCTAGCACGGTAGTAGCCCTAGTAGAAATGCGAAAGTACAGACAAACTGTAGACATAAACTTAAGGTGCGGTTCCGATCTTTACCGCGGCTAATCGCGACCGACAAAAATTCAATTAAAATTCCACTTTATGACAGACTATAGTATATATAGATATATATATATATATAGTATATATAGACTATGTCATAAAGTAGGATATTATTTGAATTTTTAGGAATATAGTCTGTCATAAAGTGGAACTTTAACTGAATTTTTAGAAACGAAGAAAGGTCAGAACGGCACCTTCAGTTTATCTCCACAGTTTGTGACTATATAGTATGTCATAAAGTAGCATTTTAATTGAATTTTTAGGTTATTTCCACTGGTTTTCTATACTTTCGCATTTAAACTGGTCGCCGTGCTAGGACTATTGATCTACTGATTTGATGTGATTTACAGGTTATTTATCATACTCGTAAAACGTAACGCTTGTCGCAAAATTTTCATTTGCGTATACATAAACAACATAATAAGTACCAAATTATTTTAAAAAATTCCAAGAAAATAGCTGCCATTTTCATCAAATAACTAATTGAACCGATACAACAGAGGTCGATCACCTATGTACATAATATGTCGCAGTCATCTAGTTCAATCTGCGATTCGATTGAATGACTAGCGCATTCGTTGAATGACTCCGTTCAATTGAATGACTAAAGGACAACTCGTCAAAACGTTGACTGTGACGTTTAACGTCTTGACTAAAAGACAAGACAGTGAAGTCGTTAAATGGGATTTTATAAATCTTTTCAAGTAGCCTTAGGCGGCGTAATAATAAGTAAATCCACGCTATCATATTATTTTATTACAAGTAACGTACGTTAAAAGTAAATTGAATCGAAAAAATATCACCACAGTGCTATCAGCTGTGTGAGCTGTTTGACGCTATATTTGTTTTCTTGATTAACGTTCGGCCGAGTCATTCAATTGAATGGTGTCATTTAATGAACGCGCTAGTCATTTAATCGAATCGCATATTAAACTAGATGACTGCGACACGTACATAGTATAAACGTATACAGTATATAAACAAAGCCACGGAGATTCGGCAGCAATCAGACGGAGTAATGGGGCGGACGGAGTTCGTTGGTATATGCTAATAGTTTACTCGGATCTGCTTCATTCCGTTGAGATTACAACGTAAGCACAAAATAACGATTTGTTAATGAAAAATAACGTTATTAATGTTAAGAAACTTAAAAAAACACCCCGAATCAAAAAATTTAAGCAGATTCAAAATTTTCAGCACTGAGCAGGCTGATGGTGACGAATTAGCTAAGAACACTCTCGATAATGTCAGCTTTTAAACAAAAAAACTCGATTAAAATCGGTCAACCCGTTTGAATGTTACGATGCCACGGACAGACACACACACAGACAGACAGACAGACAGACCGACAGACATACACGTCGAACTTAAAACACCCCTCTTTTTGACGGGGCTATCTCATAGCATGATACAATATTTGAGAGGTGTAAATTACTTATTTTGCTGCAGCGCTCCGGCGCGGCGGTCCACTCTCCTCTGTGTAATGAATAGTCGTTTTGGTCAATTGTCTTGTGTGTCTTTGTGCCTTTTTGGCCCATCGCAAAAAGGGCACAAGGGTCTTCACTTCAAAAACGGTCCTCAAACTACAATATGTATTACAATAATTGCGTAATTTGTAAGTCAATCTCTACATATTTTTTAGATCTAAAGATATAGTAAGATCAATAACTATAATACTAGTTATCGATCTGAGTCGGCAAATGCACAGTTTCTGAGGATTTTGATAGGGACATATTTTGCTTAATTTTTAATGCTCAAAGCATTAAAAATTAAGTAAGCCAATCAAAAACGCTGGTGTGCAGATAAACTCTAGTCATAAATCTCAGGACTAAATGTCATTTGAATTTTCAAACCACAAACTTGTGGTTTGAAATATAGTTTTTCCTGACAATGAAGAAAGTCGGAAAGGATAAAACTTCTAAATCCTTCGAAGTTCCTAAATTCATAGGGTAGCGACCAGCTTTGTAAGAGTTTTACTACGCCATAATTCAATAATGTAGCAATGTAAGTTACGTGATGGGTTACATAAGTAATTTTCCATCAAATTACCCCACAGTCTCTAGTGAATATATCAACCTTGAAATAGGGTTGCCAACTTTAAAATTTTCAGTGGAACTTATTCTAAGTTTATGGACAGATCCAAGAAACATCAGCCTAATAAAATGACAAATTTTCTTTGTCATGTAACTATGGTTATTATTTTGTAGAAAGAAACACTAGCTAAGCGTAAAGCTTTAAAAGCTAAGTCTGAAAATAACTTACTCTTTAATGTGAGAAAATAAGAGAATGCCCTTGTGACTCCTATAGTATCGCTGACCATTTCTTTAGGTAATCAAATTATGTACGTACTGACATAAAACGTCGTCATATAAGCTAGCATACTAATATTCATGAAATTTTACCGTCGACAAGTTCTGAGTGGGAACCAAATTGCACAACCCTGCCCGAAGGCACTCCTAAAACGATTTCAGAACTCCCGGCTCTGATATATAGAGATGTAATCTGGCGAAATTTGGCAGGCACCCAAGCTCAGTATAGTCAGGGCGAAACTGATTAACACTGCCTCTTTATATTTTTGACCTACAGCCTCTCTAGCCTGATTTTTTTTATATCCTTGTTTAAGTAAAGGGCATACATGGCATGCAGCCCCATCGCAACTTATAACTATGAATTGACAACTAATAAATTAATATCCTACACAATAATTCACAGGTGAGAATATTATACTTACATACCATGTAACCAGCCTAGAGATAAGTACGCCAATGCCTTATTATAAACATTTAAATGTATCTTTGTAACTTTGTGCATGAAGAATAAATAAATAAATAAATCAGTACTATTAACCTTAAAGCCTTTATTTTACTGTACAGAGATCTCTCTACTAACTCTTCGAAACCTAAATCGCTGAAGCATTTAAAGCCACTTTCCGGAAAAAACGGGAAAGGACAGGTCGACGCTTACTCTATAATATGATGTGTGCCAAAGGACACAAGATCGATTTCATTTTTTACTACCTCTACTAGTGTAATAATTAGAATATAATCTAATATCCAAATTTAAATCATATAAGTTAGATAATAAGAGGAAATTGCATTGAAGAGAAAAAGGTCTAAGCTTAATAAATTGACGAGAAATGTATGGCTCTAAGAAACGTGGCGTGATGATGATGAATATTCGTACGAGAGCTTGATTTTCGCGGTTTCTGCACTCGATATCTAAACGATTGAGCACAAAACGTGTACGATAATTCCAGACAATTTGAAATCACTGACTCGAAATCCCTGCCTTTTTAAGCGCTCTTCACCTAGCCATAGATCGTGTAAACGTTTAGACATGTCATTTTGTAAATTTTCTGTTATAGATCATGTTTCCATAATTTATCGCATATTTTAGAGGCATGAATAAACATGAATGGTAGGCAGATGGAGGCTGGAATAAAAAAGGATATAGTTTCCAAATTATTCACAGCCACACTGACGTATGCTCGCGTTGGCGTGATATCTTGTGACAGGGCCCTAGGGGCTCAATTATGTCAGGAATCTGAATAAAACATTATCGCTGACATTTCAAAGGATATTCAGTCTTCATTGCAAAATTCAAATTCATACTAACATGTGTGCTTAATATAAATTCAAAAAGTAAGAAATAGTAAACTACACATATTTTAATAAGTAATTTGAATGTAGACTTTTAAAGTTATCCCTTACCAACATGTAGAGTCAAATGTTCGGCTCTATATTATGATGTTTAGTTACTTTTCGGAGTCTACAATATGGCAGTGCTATTTTGTAGACAGTAATATATTTTTTATAGCTAGGAAGTTTAATAGATAGCTACGAGATAGTTGTAGAGTACAAGTGGCCCTAGTTATTAGACATAATATCATAAATGTTACGGTATAGTTTATAATATTTATTGTTTACATTATACATATCAGCATTCTGTCTATCCTTGCCTAAGTCTGTCGTGTGAGTTCAACGTGCATTGTAGTGTCTATCGGTAGGAGATCGATGCCCCTGTTTGGATTCGATATTACATTCTACATCTGTTCAATCCTACGTGCTCGTAGAGAGTAGAGACGAGCGAATTAATATTTGCATCACCCGCGACGATGCTTGTAAAACGTTAAAAATACTGTATTCTGTTATATTCAACACTAGATGTTGCCCGCGACTTTGTCCGCGTTAGCATAGTAGATCACATACCAAGTATTATTTATTGTACAAAAATATTCAATGTACAGAATTGACTTTCCTACGATTTTATTATATAAAGATGTTCCGCGCGGCTTCGCTTGCGTAATTTAGGAATTTCACACAACCGTACATTTTTCCACCAAAAAAAGCCTATGTCCCTTTACGTTGTCTACTCTTCATGTTTGCCAAATAACATAGAAATTGCTCCAGTAGTTCTTAAGATAATAAGCAATCCATACTAATATTGTAAATGCGAAAGTGTGTCTGTCTGTCTGTCTATTACCTCTTTACGTCCAAACCGCTGAACTGATTTTGCTGAAATTTGGTATGGAGATACTTTGAGTCCCGGGAAAGGACATAGGATACTTTTTATCGCGGAAAAATTTACGGTTCCCGCGCGATAAACGAATTTTGGCGCAACGAAGTTGCGGGCGTCATCTAGTTTCATATATTTTCCCCCGTTTTTTACCACATTTTCCTCTATTTCTTCGTTCCTATTAGTCTTAACGTGATAAAATATAGCCTATAGACTTCCTCGATCTAACACTGAAATAATTTTTCAAATCGGACCAGTAGTTCCTGAAATTCTCGCCGTCAAACAATTAGTTTGGCGAGATTTAAATTGTAACCATAATACGTAGTTTTTAATGAATAAATAAAATAAAAATAAAAAAAAAAGATTAACGCGTTCAAACAAACAAACAAACAAACTCTGCAGAATTATAAATAGATGCACAAAAATTTTACCTCTACAATTTTATTATATGTATAGACATAGATAGATAGATACCTATAAATAGAGAAACAAACAATAACTAAAAAAAACGGTAAAGGTTCGGAAGCCCATCCCAAAATTCAACGGTCACTGGCTGCTGCCGCAGCACAGTCACAGATCTAACCTAACCAACTTTTGGACTTTCTGGATTGTTTTTTTGTTTTATATATATACTATAAAACAATATAGCCCCCCTTTTGTTTTATAACGGTCGCCGGCTACTGCCGCAGCACGCTCGGCTCCGTCTGTGTTGTGGTCTAATTTCTAACCTAACCTAACCTACTTTTGGACTTTCTGGATTGTGTTTGTTTTTGTTTTGGCGGGGGGCTGCGGCCCCGAGCCCCCTTTCGGGGCGACTGCTGTATCCGTGGTTAGGTAGACCTTCTGTTAAGTCTTTTCATTTAAAAAAAATGAAATAAAAATGATGCGCTTGATACGGCGCCGGCAGTCATTTCGGCAACCTGCTGGGGTAGGTTTGTAAACCTTAGCCAAAAAAACAACTTTCTTACCTATAATAACACGTTAAATACTCCGTTAACCTACAAAACTAAAAATCTATATTATCAGATAATTAAATTGACAAATTGAACACTCAAAACCTATAAGTACTTAACTAATACCTAATAATTACACAAAAAGTATATTTTTTAAATTGACAGAGACATTAAATTATTATCTACACTAGAATTAAATAACACAAACTAAAATATGAAAGCTATCGCAAATCATTTAATTTGATGATTTCAAAATGAGTTTCACTGTCATGCATAAAATTTGAACTTCGAATTTAGAATGCTATTTTTTTCAGCCAGTCAGGTCAGTCAAGAGTCAAGACATAATTTACTCATCTATACATAGTATATACATATCATAAAAATGTTGAAATGAAAATTCTGTACATTATAAATATTCAAAAAATAATAAGCGGGGGCTGTCACTACCTCGCTATACGAGTAGAAGCCAAAAATGTGGTTAGTTTTTTGTCTGTCTGTCTGTATGTTTGTTCCACTATCACACGAAAACTACTGATCCGATTTGAATGCGATTTTCGCAGATATATTTGTCTTCTTCCAACTTAACATCTGGTGTATAAGAAATTTTCCCCCCACCACTCTAAGAGGACCAAAGAGGGGGTCAGATTTTGTATCAAACTTTTTTCTTTAATGGACTTACTTCATATTATTAACTATGTTTTCCAACTTAGCATCTGGTGTATAAAATTTTTCCCCCCACCCCTCTTAGGAGACAAAAGAGGGGTTAAGATATTGTATCAACTGATGAAGTAGAAATACTTTAAATGGCAAAACAACGTTTGCCGGGACAGCTAGTAAAATATTAATCTTATACAGGATGTAACAAAACTAAGTGATAATACTTTAGGATGTGTACGTGTTCCTCGTAGACTGTAGAGAGTTCACTGTGAAAGTAGCAGCGCTGAAAGACCAATTTTTTTTTACTTTTGTATGGGGAAACTGGTGACGCTCGGGCCCTTGCCCATACAAAAGTGAAAAAAAAATCGTCTTTCAGCGCTGCTACTTTCACAGTGAACTCTCTACAAGGAACACGTACACACCCTAAAGTATTATCACCTAGTTTTGTTACACACTGTCTATAAAATTCTCGTGTCACAATATTAGTTACCGTAGGTACTCCTCCGAAACGGCTTCACTGGTTTTTATATTATACTAGCTGTTCCGGTAAATGTTGCTTTGCCATAATATATTTGCCATATTATTTTTTTGAAGTGACTAAATAAGTATGTTACCATAGCGACGTCTATCGCTACCCCGTCGCTCAAACAATGGTCACCCTCAGTCTCGAGTTGTAATAATTTACTATTATTTATTCAACAAATGCACTTATCAATATATAAAGTACCCAGTAACCGATTCTCAGACCTACTGAATATGCATATAAAATTTGGTAGAAATCAGTAAAGCCGTTTCGGAGGAGTTCGTGGACTAACATTGTGACACGAGAATTTTATATATAAGATTATGCATAATATTCAATAGGTCTGAGAATCGGCTACTGCATAGACTAAGGGAATAGTATGTCTGGTCTCTGGGCTACTGGCAACTTTTTATATTAATAAGTGCATTTGTTGAATAAATAATAGTAAATTATTACAACTCGAGACTGTCAGCGACCATTGTTTGTGCGACGGGCTACAGTCGGGGCATTTTAATAGGCCACATTTGACATCTGTCAGATTAATCTCCATAGTGAGGTGAGCTGCGTAAAAACATCGACCAAAACGAATAAATCGATACGGACTTGAAATAAAATATTTGAATTTTTTACGTTTGAAACAAACTCCTGTCCTATTATTACTTTTTCTTTTGCAAATTCAAGGAGCAAAATAAGACAAGTACATAATTTACAAAAACAAATGCATTTATTCGCTTGAATTATAAAAACTGTTAAATGTAGTATTATCATTATTCATTTCACATAAGTATGTGTTACTTTTCACAACGTGGTTATTAATTTATGGGGATATTTCGTTACAAGTAATCAATGCATCGATACTATTTATTCGCTTCCGATTTTTAGGGTAACTTCCCTAGAGTTTAAAAAGAAAAAAGGTCAGCTGACGTAACATTGTAACGACGTGCAATTATTAAGATCAGAATTTGTTTATTACGTTTAGAATTGTTTATCAGTAAAAGCAGATCGTTAAATAATTCGTATCGGTCATATTTTCATATTTACAATAAATATGTAATCGTAATTGAAAAAAGTTAATCAATTGTGCAGTTATAACAAAACGAAAATATTTATTTTTTATGTACGTCGCTACAAGGTTACCTGGTACAATTTTGATGAACTGTCAAATGTGGCCTATTAAAATGTCCCGACTATAGCGATGAACGTTGCCATGGTGCCATACTTATTAATCACCTCAATATAATACTTTATATGGCAAAACAACGTTGTCGGGACCGTAAGTATTAGTATAGAACTTAATAATAACATTAATTTGATTTTTCGAAACATCCCTTCCTATATCGCACGTCTGCATCATACGGAGAACACTTCCCCAAAATTTTCAGTCTCTACGATCAGTGGTTTAGGTTTTATCGTAATTCCATTTTCATCTATACTTATTATAAAACAAAGTCGCTTTATTTTCCCTCATGTCCCTTTGTTCCCTTTAATCTTTAAAACTACGCAACGGATTTTGATGATTCTTTCAGTGTTAGATAGCCCATTTATCGAGGATGGTTATAGGCTATATTTTATCACGCTAAGACTAACAGGAGCGAAGAAATAAAGGAGAATGTGGAAAAAAACGGGGGATTATTTGAAAGGGCTAACTTGAATCTCAGGAACTACGGGTCCGATTAAAAAAATATTTCAGTGTTAGATAGCCTCTTTATTGAGAAAGTCTGTAGGCTATATTTTATCACGCTAAGACTATAGTTTGTGCGTTTTAAGATGATATGGGTGACACATTATAATTGACAATAGTAGGGAAGTTACCTAAAAATTTTAATCGATAATTTAAAAATATCGAATCAATTCGTAAAGGAATTGCAATCGAAATTATCGATTTCGTACTGACGTTTCAAAGTGGCGCTAGCGATTTAAGATGGCCGCCCTTTTTATCGATTTGATTTCGATTCAACAGTGTCAATCCCTATCGGCATAAGTTCCGTTTCATGCATCTGACATTTTTCAAATATTTTCTTATCAATAATTTCATACTCCTATTTCACTGTTAATATTTGTAATTTTATATTAATAAGTTAGCCTTTAGCAACTTTTCATTTTTATTCATTTACAGTTATAGGAAACATTTGTTTTTGTAGATGGAATATAATTTATTACATATTTTTGATTTTTTTGTTTTCTTGTAAAAAAATCCGTAGCAAGGAATATGAGAACTGTCACCCATATCATCTTTTAACGCACAAACTATAATAGGAGAATGTGGAAAAAACGGGTGAAATTATTTGAAAGAGCTTATCTCGAACAATTTTTATGTTATTTGGCACAGATAAGAAGTAGACCACGTGAAGGATCATAGGCTATCATTTTTTCAGTGGCTATAATATTATATTTTATACCCGTGCGACGCCGGGACGGGTCGCTAGTTTAAGGATAAATTTCAACAAACTATGAATTACGTCTTCCATAAAATACATCAAATAATAATGATGCGAATTTTCGAGCAGATCAGACTAAGGAATAGAGTTGTCCCATACTAACTTCATCCCCCCTTTTCACGCCCTTAGGAGAGGAATTTCTAAAAATCCCTTCTTATCGCACGCCTACGTCATACGAAGAATACTCCCTCCAAATTTCAAGTATCTACAATTACTGGTTTCGGCCGTAGCGTGATTCCATTTTCATGTCATTCAGGACAAAGCCTTTTATATAATGATATAGATTAATGATTAACCTATCAACCCCTATAAGGAAACTGGCGACCGCGACAACAATAGATTTCCAAGAATCCGCGATCGAAGGATTAGGGCCTGTTTCACCACTTCCTAATAAAGTATGATGTTGTTTTATAATTTATAGGTACCAAGAATTTTGTGACGAAGACTTTGTAGAAACCACATCAAAGTAATGAAGCGTGGTTAATATTTAGATTTTATAAAGAGATTTTGATATACTAACTATAACTTAGGTACTTTTTGGCGAACTAATATTACATGCCGCTGTAATTTAGGGTTGTATTTTAGTATTTTGGGCTTCGGTTACGGATGGCTTTACAATGTACAATGATGATTGATGATATAATGATTATAATGTGACCACTAGGTGACCACTATAATTATTTTCCAACATTTTTATGTTCATTACAACAGAGCCAATATTGTTACAACGTTAGGTGACGTCAGCCATATTTTCAAAAGTACATAAAGCAACATAAAACAAAAGCCTACTATAAAACACCATGTTGTCTTGTACAATAAATATTTATATCGTAGTTTGTTAGTATCGTATAGAGAGATTTTGGAAGTCTGCCAGCCCGTTCAGGCTGTTATATTGAAATTAATGATATGAATTAATCATAAGGAGAGTTTTTTCCGGAAGATGAATGGTTTTTTAATTGCCTTTTATGTCGCATGCAGGGTTTCCGGTGCGATGTTGTAAGCATTTGGTGTGTATGACGATTGACGGAGTCGTTTAGTACAAACACAGCTTCCATCCAAACGGACGTACCTAGGTTTTTTGGAATGTTGACAGGCCATTTATTAGAATAGTCGTCACGAGCACATCCCATAGCTTTTTAGGTTATGTTGAAATTATTTTGCCATAGACTAAGCTACTTAGAATACTCCAAAGTCCAATGTAATACATCGATAAGTTGATTTTGTTTCGTGGTGTCACTTTTTTACATTTTCTTTACAATTTTCATCATTAATCTGTTTTCAAAAGAACAAAAGACTGTCGCCAACCCACTGCAGTGTTTTACAATATACAAAAATATCGCGGACACGTCAGTACCCAGTAAACAATGTAGTGACAAAATGACAAGTTATTGTACATTGTTCACACTTCACCCCCTTACTGGGCCCGACGTCCACGCTGTGCCGAAAACTGTGATTAATGAACTGCCACTGCACAAAGCCTTTCTATTTATATACAAAAGAATTTTGGCCGAAAGGTTTTGTGGTTTTAAAGACCTTTTCGACCCTTTGATATTGTGGACGTGTGGATTTTTTCGCATATCGGGTTTTATAGATTTTTTGTAATTCATCAAAAGTATTAAAAACAAGAAGACGTGAGTGGAAGAAACGAACAAGTAACATTTCGTAACATACGGACAATAACTCATTTTTTCCCTAATTATTTTAATAAAACTTGTTACTTACCTACTTTCATAACCTAGCTAATATATCTGGCTACAAAATATATAATCCATAGTTTTTCTATTTCAAATAATTTTTCCGGCCCTAAAGCCAAAAATACTGAAAGTTTTCTTCATGTTACTTACCTTATTCTTCCACTCACGTCTTGAATTATGAGCTAAAGTTAAAAATCAAAGTTTTTTATAGTCTTGAATCTTGATGGTTTTAGAGGGTCAAATTTTCACTTCTCTGTAAGAGACAAAATTTTGATATGGTGCTGTACAGCTGCTGCATGTGTATTGCGTATAAGTATAGAGTTATAAATTTTCACTTTATAATTTAAAATAATCATTTAAATTTTAAATCATGGGTTCCCAACCAGTAGGGCGCAATCCACTTGGGAGGCGTAGTGTGATCCAAAAGGGGGCTCGACAAGCGGCTAGTGGCCTATCTTTGTGAACGGGGTTTTTCGACGCTGCACTGGTGGGACAAAAACAAAACAAGGATATAGACTTCATGTCTAAAATGATCTACTCTGTGCACAGAGCAACTTGAAGCATAGAATTGATAAATTACTATACGTACGAAGCATGGCTCTCCCACATATATTTATACGTGGGAGAGTCATGCTTCGGCACTAATGGGCCGGCTCGACCGGAGAAATACCACGTTCTCACAGAAAACCGGCGTGAAACAGCGCTTGCGCTGTGTTTCGACGAGTGAGTGAGTTTACCGGAGGCCCAATCCCCTACCCTATTCCCTTCCCTTCCCTCCCCATCCGTACCATCCCAATTACCCTATTCCCTCTTAAAAGGCCGGCAACGCACCTGCAGCTCTTCTGATGCTGCGAGTGTCCATGGGCGACGGAAGTTGCTTTCCATCAGGTGACCCGTTTGCTCGTTTGCCCCCTTATTTCATAAAAAGAAATTGGTTTTTAAAGCGCAGGAGGCCCAATGTTCTCTATAGTCACTCCAATCAGATTTCCGTCGCGTAGCATCGTAATTCGTATCATGATCGCTAGTGTGGATCATTTTGCGCGATCATCGCGATCATTTTGCGTCCACACTTAGCGATCATGATACGCTTCGATGCTACGCGACGGAGATCTGATCGGAGATCTGATCGCGAAAATTATACAAATGTGGACAAAGCCTACGTTTTCATCATTTGTTTTTTTGTCCATTGTAGTTGAGTTGGGATAAAATTTAGGCATAGGGTAATAGGTTGAGAACCCCTGACTTAAACGTTCCATAAAATCCGAAGAAATATAGCGTAATTGAAATTAAAATAAATAAAAGTATATTATAAAAGCTGTTTACGGTGATTTTATGATCCACTCTCACAGCGGGTTGGAATAATTCCCTGCATCGTGTGAGCATTTTTATGATTTTTTCAGCTCGTTTTATTTGTGAATAGTGAATGTGATTTCCATCAGGTGACTTGTTGCCTGATTGATTTCTCATAAAGAATGGTCTCCAATTGAATAAAGATGATAGTTATACTAGTTTCTTTGCTTAAAGTTTTCTGGGCTTTTACATTTCTCTCAGCTATTGTGCTACAATGAGGGTGTTTGATATTCCATTTACCACCAGGTGCCGCTCGTGTCAAACTGGTTTCATATGTCACGATATAGCTGTGTTGTGTCACGATAATATGTCTATTCGACACGATAGACCCTAAGGTTACAAAGCGGCACCTGGTGGCAAATGGAATATCAAACACCCTTCTTCCAAAAATCACCATAATAAGAGAGTGTTCGCGCCAAACTCTAGCGCGACGTTGGCAACACTGCAGCGCGTGAGTCTGCGCTCTGCGCTGTCAACTGTCATACGCGACACTGTGAAGTGACACATTCCGCTTTGAACCGTGACCGGCGCGCGTTCGTTAAAACATACGAAAATCTCTCGGTTAGCCGATCGGCTCAAACTTCGCGATTAATCCAATAATTATCCATGATTTATCCTCATGAACTAAGCTCAGTGATAGTGATTATAGACTTCGGTGACAGTGTGACTATCAGCTCGTCTCATCTCAGCGCAGCCGCCAGCATCTCAGCTCACCAGGTATCTTCCTTCATTATATCCTTTCTACAACCGTCGTAGGGCTTCGCCCTACAGAGAGTCTTATTTAACATTATATTATGTGTCTACTAACTCGAATATGAATATTGATGATAAATATGTAAGTAACTGCACTTGTATATTTATCAGTATTTGACTTCACACATAACTATGACACGCTTGACCAAATTGGTTATTTAAATATCCCTTAACCTATGGTAATACCATCACCATGAACAATCCAATAGAATTTTACCGAATAATAATCAAAACTGGTACAAATACATAAAAACTGCTACTGGCTACAAGACCTCGAAATCACTACTAATGCTCAACATGGATACAAAATATGCTCAATCCAGGTGTACAAACATTTAAGGTTCCCTCGTCATTAGCAAATTGCTTCGTTCATATTCCGGCCTACAATATCCGTCGTGTCACCATTTCGCTAATTGATGGTGGATTTTCATCCAATCTCATCCGAGAGCAAACGAGTAATTTAAATATTGGTTCGGGTTTTCAAATATTTTATTTATTGCGAGCGTATAAAACAATATTATTAAAAAAATATAAGCTATTGTTTCTCTATGCATTGCTTATAAGTTATTAGTGCTTACAATATTTGGAATAATGCGATACTTGAATCTCAATTTTCAGAATTCAACATGAGTTAATTAAGTTGAATTTCAGGAAAGTAGCGAGGTACCTACGGCACGATCATCTTCATAATGGCATTCGAAAATCTGCGATGTTCTATCTATACAAATGACGGACGATAGAGGAAAAACTATTACATGTATAAATCTAACAAGAAACAGCAAGCTAAAGTTAATGTTATTAATCCTAAATAGACCGAAAGCCAATAAAATATCATGAACTTTTCCATAACAACGAGTGGCCGACATAGCTAACATCGGATATTTATCCCGTCAATCACTCATGTGACAAGTCGAATTCTAACATGTGGTATCGATATCGGAAATTTTTGGCTCCGGGCTACAAGAAGGGTTACGGTTCAAGATGCGTTTATATTCTTTATTTTTTTCTCTTTCTATATAAAGTAATGGGATTTCCTGCGATATACACTTATCCAACTTGCGATGTGGCGAGGGTTTTGTAATAAAATATAAATAAACTCCAATTGCTAATGCCCGGTTAATAAAGTTTTTTGACAAGAGTATTCACTAACGCTTTTGACCGACTGACGAAAACATGTTGAAATTTTCGAAAAGAAAATTCTTAAACCAGGATTAAGAATGTTAACCCTAAAAATGTATCCCTCAGTATATTCCGAGAGGATCAATATTTTAACATACCAATTTTGAAAATAATTTTTCTCACCTCCGAGCGGAAAGCGTCAACTTTCTTCCCGCTGCGCTTATAGCTGTTGCCGTTTTCCGCCTCCGTCGATGAGAAAATAGTAGATACTAGATTCGATTACGTCGACCCCTAAGCAGTCGTCGTTAGACCCCAAAGCAGCCTTAGCTCTCCAAAGCAGTTTTAGCTCTCCGATTAGACCCCTAAGCAGCCTTAGCTCTCCAAAGCAGTTTTAGCTCTCCGACTAGACCCCTAAGCAGCCTTAGTTCTCCAGAGCAGCCTTAGTTCTCCAGAGCAGCCTTAGCTCTCCGATTAGACCCCTAAGCAGCCTTAGCTCTCCAGAGCAGCCTTAGCTCTCCGATTGGACCTCTAAGCAGCCTTAGCTCTCCAAAGCAGCCTTAGCTCTCCGATTTGACCCCTAAGCAGCCTTAGCTCTCCGATTAGACCTCTAAGCAGCCTTAACTCTCCAAAGTAGCCTTAGCTCTCTAATGCAGCCTTTAGTCCTCGAAGCGAAGTAGCCTTATAGTTCAAGACAACTAAATTCAACTAATTTGGCAAAATTAAAGTACGACTTTTATCTTTCAGGATATGTAGGTTACAGAGTAAAGTTAAATTTAATCTACCCTCTCCTCCCCTCCGGGGTGTGCGTCACCCCCCCCGCGCCCTCGAATATGTCCCGAAACGTGGTATTTTTTACTTCATGAAGATTGGTAATGTTCCTAGGAAGGCCGGTGGTTCCTTATAAGGCCCAACCAAAGATTTTATAGTTGGCCTTGCTAGGGAACATGAACTTTACAAGGAACATCTAAAAATCATTAACATGTAAACAGTTATGTTTAGTTATGAATACGTACCGTAAGAATTAAAATAATGCTGTTTTTTATAACATAAGAACGGGCCCATAAGAAGGCCATTTAAGATTAAAAAAAAATTTGATTGCATTATAAAACGCATTGGCAATTAGTGTGTCAATGTGATACTCATTACTACTATTTAAAAAAAAATCCATTAATATAATCTTAGTTAAAAGTTGATGTTCAAGCAATGTTCGTTATAGTTTTTTTTTTTTAATGATATAAATATATTTAATGTGTTGCTCAATTGAAAGAAACAATACTGTCGTTTTCATGGGCGTACGAGGGCGGCACTGAAAATTTCGGGAATCAAGTAGGTGACACAACAGTACTATTTAAAAATATGTTTATTGCTTTTCGAAGTATTCTCCGCGAAATTTGACACATTTTTCTATACCATGGAACCAATCATTGAAGCAACCATTCCATTCGGAAGTTGGGGTCTCCAAAATGGCCGTTTTGTAGGCGTCCACAGCTTCTTCAGGTGATGAAAATCTCTGACCACGCAATTTATTCTTTATTTTAGGGAAAGTATAGAAATCATTAGGGCTTAAGTCGGGGCCGTACGGCGGATGGTCTAATAATTCTATGTTTTCTTGCTCTAAAAACTCTTTTGTTCTGTGCGCGGTGTGAGAACTCGCATTGTCGTGATGGAGGATGATGCGGCGGTTGCAGTTCTCTTTATGGAGTTCAGATACGACCTATGGCAAACAAATGCTAGCATACCATTCTGCATTAACCGTTCTTTGTCCCTCAAGAGGATTAGTCGCAATATGGCCGGTTTTGGAGACAAACGTGGCCACCATTTTTTTTGCAACCCTCCGTGAACGAACAATTTTTGTTGGCTTTAACTCATTTTCAAACTCCCAAACTCGTGACTGGTTTTTGGTTTCGGGTTCGTACGCGTATATCCAGGATTCGTCACCTGATACGATGTTGTATACAGCATTTAAGGATCCTGCGTGGAATCTTTCGAGAGTTCTGACGCACTAAGTAACGCGAGCCGCTTTTTGCTCTTCACAGAGCAAATGCGGTATCCATCAGGTAAACAACTTTTTTAAACCTAATTGTTCATGCAATATTATTTGTATTTGACTCATACTAATGTCTAAAGTTGCCTGAATTTCGCGGTATATCACATGTCGATCTTCCTCAACCAGCTTACGCACAGCATAAACATTTTCTTGGATGACTGCAGTTTTTGGACGACCTTGACGGGGATCATCACTGAGCCTGACACGTCCACGTTGAAATTCAGCAAACCAGCGATAAATTGTGATTTTGGATGGGGCTTCATCACCAAATGCAGAAATCATCCGATCAACACACTGTTTTTGTGTTAAACCACTTCGAAAGTCATAATAAATCATCTAGAATTTTCTCGAGTCAATTCCATTTTTTCAACGACTAAACAAGTTTGACAAAACCTTGTGACAAGACCGAGAATCTTTTTTTAAATAGATAAATGGTATTCGATTTTTGAAACCAAGGAGTTTTCAATTAAAAATATTTTAATATGACAGGAATAGTGGAAGGAAGGGGGGGGGCAGCATGATTATAGATTATGAACCACGATGGTCGGTCTGGTATATTGAAACAAAAAATAAAAATCAATCAATCTGGCTGTCCCTAAAATTAGCAGGTCGATGTCTGTCAGTGCGAATAACGACGTAAAGGACAAAAATAACATTCATATCAGCGCGCATTGTACAGTGGCGGTTACAACGCTCGCCGCGTCCTTGATAGGGCGAAATAGGAGAAAATTATAGCCATCCTTTTTGTAAAAAAAAAATCATATCATTGTCATTGAAAATTACGAGAAGTTCGAATTTGAAGTTTTTATAGTGATATTCAAGATCTTTTTAGAGAATTATCATGCCATTTTTCAATATTATGTTCGGTAATTTTTTTAGTTTGTTCCTTTTTGAGTCTACATTAATTTTGGTGTAAGAGAATTCCACATAATTTCTTCAGACTGGAAGCTTAAGAATCAGTCTTTTCGAACTGGCCTGGCCTGCCAGGGGGGGGGGCTGGGGGGGCAGCTGCCCCCCTTGCCCCCCATGGTCGTTTTAGTAAAAGCAAATAAATAAATACTTGTAAATCTATTTTCAAGTTAAACGCCTGATGTATGACATAGGCCTTGTTTGGAGCTGTGTTTAACTTAAGTTTATTAAATGGCTATTGAAGCTAGGTTAAAAAGAGATTTATAATATGATACCTTATAAAACAGCATTACTTGATAATTTGTTGTCTTAATTTATTTAGATAATAAACGAATAACAAGCATTTTCCCGTTAGATTGGCCTTACATGGCTCAGGGTCCTTATAAGAAAGCCTCAGATCACATGTTTGTTGACCTCGGCTTCGTCTCGGCCAACAATTACATGTGATCTGAGACATTTCTTATTTTCCATCCTAGGGCATCCTGCCCTAGGTGCGTAATGTACTATTTCATGCGGGTATTTCTGACATTACGTATCAGTTTTCACGGACGTTAGGGATACATAACAGTGATTTATTGCAAACGTACAGTGTCAATTTTCATACGCATTGAACATATTGTTAGAAACGGAAAATCTCCTAAACTATAATTTATTGTGATTTATGTCTTATCTATTCTATTTATTTATGATAGTGTGTCTTGCTGTGTGTTACCTCTTCACGCCCACGGCACAAACCGATGTACCGATTTTGCTGAAATTTGGTATGGAGATACCTTGTGTCCCGGAAAAGGGCATAAGATACTTTTTATTACGTAAAAATGAACGATTCCAGCGCGATAAACGAATTTTGGTGCAACGGAGTTGCGGGCATCAACTAGTAGGCAAATAATAATTGACAAAAATACGAACAGATTTCTGCTTACAATATAAATTTTATATTACTTATATTAATATTGCCGAAATTTATACTTACGTTGTTTTTCATTGCTCGACGATTACCATAAACAAAATAATACGAATGTAAAGGCCTGAATTTAACAGAAAATAACGTGGAATTTTATTTATTAGCATAAAAAGACGACTCGGTTTGTTTCAATGTATTTGCAACATATAAAAGTAAGTACGAAATGAGTTAATATTATCATTCAACAATTTTCATATCGGAGACATTTTATTACTTTTGAGAAAAGTTTTATTACTCTTTATATTGCTCTTTTGAAATAATGCGTGCGCATATTATGCTAGAATCATCATATTAGATTTATGTCTTTTAAAATGTTGCATACTTTACCGAGGTTGGTTGGTAAAGTATGAGCTTTATCATTTAGCATGAAAAAAGTTTTCTGTTAATAATAAACCGTTTTGTCTTCGGTCTTAAAAAGTATGACCATGTCTCTGCTTTTCGGTCACAGCTAAGGTGGCTTCAGATTCGCCTTCGGCGAAATATCCATATCCTTTCCCTCCTTTATAATATCCTTTATAATCCTTTCTCTCCCTCTTACCTCGTAGAGCGTTTTAACTTTTCACGATCCTTAGACGTCCCTTGCAGATCTAATGTTAGGACAAACCTTTCCCTCCCGTTTAATCGTTCCAACTTCTTTTCCTACTCCTTTACTGTTCATGCAGTCAGATTGTGGAATTCCCTACCCCACACCATCCGTGATAGTCATACTATTACTGTCTTTAAAAGACGCTTGAAGGAGCACTACTTCAGCACTGAATCCAACTATGATTAGTATTAAATATACATATTGTATGTATTTATTTTTAGTATTTATAGTTTATACCTAGTATAATATGTACTTATTATAAAATTATAGTATTATAGTATATTATTATTATTAGTATAATGTACCTTGTATTTTGTTTAACATAATATACTTAATAATAATTGTATTACTTAAATACTTGTAATTAATATTTTTTTCATTTCTGTTTATATGCACATTGCACGCCCTATCTGATGTTTGTAATCAAATTTCTCTTCTTAGGACTGCTGGAAGAAATTTCTTTAGAGATAAGCAGTACCTTTTGTGTCGTTTTTCTTCATAACTATAACTTGTTAAATGTTTTTGTGTGCAATAAACTGTTAAATAAATAAATAAAAAAATAATAGAGACAGAGAAAATTTTGTTTCATTGCTAATACCTAAATCCTCTCAAGAAATTATAAACACCAAAATAGCAAAGCTGGTCTTAACCTACAAACGATTCTTCGATGATCGATCGACTACTGAACTGTAGTCAATCGAAGAAAGGTTAACGAAAGAAATTTCGTTAACTTTTCAAAACGGTAAAAAGAAGTTCAAAAGAAGTAACTGGGCTCGAGAGGCTCGATTCTCATACCTTAAATGTAGCTTCAATAGCAGACTAATCAGTAATCGCACACACAAGTTATCTTAGCCGCCAATTAAACAATCTGATCAAACTGCCATGAGATAATTATAAGTACCTACATACTAAGATATTATCATACTAAGAAATGGCTTTTTATTAAATAAGGGGGCAAACGAGCAAACGGGTCACCTGATCGTAAGCAACTATCGTCGCCCATGGACACTCGCAACCTTTATACTGCCCTGTAAAAGAACAGCCGTCAGCCACTTAATACACCACTTATCATGCTCCTACCTTATAAGCATCAGGTATATTAACGGGCTCGCCGCTCTCCGCCACGTAGCCAACTATCCCGCTGCCCCAGGGTATCCGGATTTCCTCCAGCTGCTGCATCTGTTCTGGGGTTGACTTGGAGCAGACGTCGAACAGCTTCGACACCAGGTACCTGCAACAATGATGATTGAAACTGTAAGATAAATAGATTAATTTATAGCGTTTGGAATTCGTTCCGGATATATTCCTCTGAATTTTGGACATTTGATGAAGAAAGTACCATAAGATAATTATATAACATATTATATGCCATAACTTAGCACTTATCAGACATGTAATAGATTAATGTTAATTTTAAGGTAAAATGGAAGACGTGAGTGAAGAATCGAACAAGTAACATTTCGTAACATATGGGCCAATAACTCATTTTTTCCCTAATTATTTTAATAAAACTTGTAACTTGTCTACTTCATAACTGTTCATAACCTAGCTAATATATCTGGCTACACATATAATACATAGTTTTTCTATTTCAAATAATTTTTTCGGCCCTAAAGCCTCCATTTAAGCGAAAAAACGGAAAGTTTTTTCATGTTACTTACCTTATTCTTCCACTCACGTCTTGAATTATTGTTGGTGTAAAATAGAGCGACGTAGTCTTAGCAATTTTGAACTTAAAATGAATTTATAATGGAATTTAAAACCCAATTTTACTTGACACTGGCAGGGATGCCTGCATCTATGGGCGCCATTAAATAAGAAGAAGAAGAAAGACGTAGTCTCAGACCTCAGTATAGCATATTATATTGCTATATTGTGACGTAGTCAATGTTGACTAAGCTCCCTAAATAAAGATAATAAAATAAAAACAACCATGATGATGAGAAGCTTTAAGAGACAGATTTTCCCGCAGCTTACAATACACACAAACAATAATATTACAGAAACCTAACACAGGGCTCTAGACGAGTAACGACAGTAAAACAATAAAATGTTTTACCATAGCATAGGTATCCTTTTCATTATTACGAAATATAATATTCACCAGGATTAAATTTTATATGAATAGCTGTTGTACCATCGCCACTAAGCCCATAAGTAGTATTTATTATTATCATAATATTATTATGTAATTAATTTTCATAACATTTATAATATACTTTCTGTGTGCGCTGACAAAGAATTCAGATTGAAGAGCATTTAGCGCGTTTTAATTTAACTATGCCTAGAACATATCCAAAACAGAAAATTGTGAAACGTAGAATATTAACATAACAACAATACGCTGTTTCATTTGATTAACATAGGTATGTTAAAATTGTTAACGAAATTAGATTCTGTCACTTATAGCCTTGATACACATGCGTGCTGAAAATAGCATTATTTAGCACCAAACTATTTCATAGCATCCATACTTTACTAATATTATAAATGCGAAAGTGTGTCTGTCTGTCTGTCTGTTACCTCTTCACGGCCAAATCACTGAACCGATTTTGCTGAAATTTGGCATGGAGATACTTTGAGTCCAGGGAAAGAACATAGGATACTTTTCATCCCGGAAAATGTAAGGTTCCCACGCTATAAACGAATTTTGGCGCAACTGAGTTGTGGGCGTCATCTAGTATAATATAAACCAGCTATTCTCTAAGTGTGCACCGCAGAGCCCTAGGGGGAGCGATATATAAATTGTTTTTGGAAGTGTCATCAGAAACCAGCATGGCGACAATAATATATTCAAAGGATCTAAATACTCTAGGCTGAATTACGCCGGCGTAATTTACGTGGCCGAAATTACGTTCAGCTGCTTACGTCTGATGCGACACACTATAAATTACGCGAAAAGCTGAAATTTCGCGGCGTAGTTTCCGTTGCGGAACGCGCGCGTAAGTGAGTATTTAAAATTCTCAGATGTAATGTGTGCGTTAACGCTTTGGAGTTAAGGTTGGATTTGCTATGTTCGGTTTTGATAATTCCGTCGCGTATAGTCTGTCGCTATACAAAACATTACCGCCGATTCGCTGCCGAACTTTACGCTCGACTCAGCTCGACGGAAATTCGGCTCGCGACGGAATTTCGGCATAGTGTGTCGTCTGGCGCGTTCCGTCCGTATTTTGTATGCATTTGATCTAGTGTGTTTAGACACAAAGACAAAACATTATTTTTTGGGGGTCCGTCAAAAATGTCACTTCTTAAATAGTTTCAAAACCACTGACAAAGACTCAGTATATTATAACTGTACATTAATTGCACCTCCACTCTGACGCTGGCAACCCACTATTCGGGCTTACGCCAAAAGAAGAAGGAGAAAAATGCTGATATAGACAAAGAACTTTCAAATGGATTATGGATATTTTAAGTACAGAGTCTACCAAGTCAATTTTACACATAATTATCAACTTACAGACAGTAAGTTAGTATGTAGCTAAGAATATTTTTTCAACCACCGCGCATTAATTCAATATATTATTTATAACTAATGATAACTCAGAAAGAAGTTTAGCATTCTTTAAAGAATAGACTAAGTATGTAGATATAAGTTAAACAGCCTACTATTTAATGCTGTAAATAACAATTGTATAGTTATTAATGACCCACAACCACAAAAATATCAGGTTGTGGATATAAATAACTTAAGTTTTAAATTAAGTAACATGTACTTGGATAAGTATTTACTATCCAATTTCTGTAAGCGACATGTAGCTAGTATGCTATATAATATTTTTATTTTTTCACAAGCCAAGAATTTGGCTTCTACGACTACTGCTTTTATTGAGCAGGATACTAACTATAGTATTAACGAATTGGAACATGTTCCAAACAATCATTTAAATTAGAGAATAAGACAATAGAGAATGTCTCTGGCAGTTATAATAACCTAAGTTTTAGTACCAAAAATTTTATAAATTCCAAAGATTTAAGTATTAATAATTGTTGTGTAATCAATCTGGTGCATCAAAACCTACAAGGAATGGTAGGTAAAGAACTTGAAACTGAGTTATTTTTAAAGGAATTTGACATTGATATTTTGTGTATTTCTGAACATTGGTTTAAAAAATATGAACTCATTTTCAATTTCAGTGACCACCAGATTGCCAGTTCGTTCAGTAAAGAAAAGGCCATAAGAGGTGGCTCTTTAATATTAATTAGAAAAAAAATTAAATTCAAGGAACGTAAAGACATTATTAGTCTCTCCACTGAACGAATTATTGAGGTAGCCTGTATAGAGTTGAGTCATCTTATTATTGTGAGCGTATACAGGCCACCATCAGGATTATATGATTCCTTCGAACAAGTCATGGAACAAATTCTATCTAAAATATGTGCATCTAATAAGAAAGTTATAGTCTGTAGTGACTTTAATATAAATTTACTAGACTCAACTCCCACCACTATTAGATTCACATCTTTGTTTAAATCATATAATCTTTTTAATCTATTTTATGAGCCAACTAGAGTATGTGATACAACGGCCACTTGTGTTGATAATATTTTTACTGACATTACACCGCATAAAAAAGAAATAATAAATAGGCTTAGCTCTGATCACTGTGGACAGTTAGCGTCTTTCAATATAAAGTATGATAGTAACTTAGAGGAAAAGCTTGTATTTATTCCTGTGAATAATAAACGTATTGAGAAGTTTAGAAATAATTTAAGTTCAAGTATTCAACTATTGAATGGGTCGAATAGCTCAGATGAAGCTTTTAATAAATTATTTAAGATAATAAGAACCCAATTTAACAATGTGTTTACCACAGTAACGGTTAGAAACAATAATAAAAATAATAATAATTTTACTAAATGGGCGACTGCAGGAATCAAAATAAGCAGGCAAAGATTGTATAATCTGTATGAAGAAAAATGCTTTAATAATCGTGTAGCATTTAAAGAATACGTTAAAAACTATTCTAAAACGTTTAGAAAAGTTTGCAAAACTGCTAAGGCTATGTACATAAAGAAAAAGATTAAAAATTCCAAAAATAAAATTCAAACTACTTGGAAGGTAATAGCTGGTGAGACTGGAAACGTCACCTGTCGTAGCTCGGATTTTCAACTGTATTTTGAAAATAAAAAAATTACCAACGATTTAGAAGTTGCGACGGCCTTTGAAAAGTTCTTTGCTGACATTCCGGTCTCAACTACGAAAAACTTGAACTCCTCACCTGCAGCTGCTGAAAAACTACTCAAAGATAATGTAAAGGAATGTAATGTCAATTTTAAGTTTAAAGAGATTGACCCCAAAGACATTATCGATACTTTTAAATTATTAAACATTAAGAACACCACTGATCTTTGGGGCATGTCTACAAAAATTATTAAATCAATAATTGACATCATAGCTCCTCATCTAGCAATGATTTTTAATAACTGTATAGAGAATGGTGTTTTTCCTGACTTAATGAAGCACAGCAAGGTTATACCTTTATTTAAAGCGGGAATTAAGTCTGATCCGACAAATTACAGACCTATATCTATTTTACCGACTCTTAGCAAAATATTAGAAAAGATAGTTTTAAAACAGCTATTGGTACATTTTAATTTAAATAATTTATTACACGGAAATCAATACGGTTTTACTAAGGGTCGTTCCACAACGGATGCTGGTATAGGTCTTCTATGTAGTATATTTGAAGCTTGGGAGGAATCGCAGGATGCCTTAGGTGTCTTCTGTGACCTCTCTAAGGCCTCCGACTGTGTCGAACACGCTACATTAATCAGGAAATTGCACCACTATGGCATAAGAGACTCAGCACTCAACCTTTTGACATCTTACCTCAAAAATAGGACTCAAAGGGTTGAAATTAATAATAAGAGATCTAATGGAACCAAAATAGAATTAGGTGTCCCACAGGGATCTATTTTGGGCCCATTTCTTTTTCTCATCTACATAAATGACCTACCTTATCTAGTTAAGGACAATGATAATGAAATAGTACTTTTTGCTGATGACACTTCACTTATTTTTAAAGTGAAGAGACAACAGTCTAATTACGACGAGGTAAACAGTACTCTTTCAAAAATAGTACATTGGTTTAATGTTAATAATTTACTTTTGAATTCTACTAAAACTAAATGTTTAAAGTTTACTTTGCCCAATGTACGGCAAGCTCAAACCAATGTACTATTAAATGATGAGAAAATGAATTTGGTGGACACTACTGTGTTTTTAGGTATTACACTAGATAGCAAATTACAGTGGGGTCCTCATATTGCTAAACTCGCAGATAGACTCAGTTCTGCAGCATATGCAGTCAGAAAGATTAGGGAAATTTCTGACGAAGACACTGCACGATTAGTTTATTTTAGCTATTTTCACAGTAGAATGGCATATGGTATCCTATTATGGGGAAACGCTGCCGATTTAAATACAATTTTTGTGCTGCAGAAGCGAGCTATACGTTCGATTTACAAAATGTCTACATTTGAATCTTTGAGAGAAAAGTTTAAAGAAATTGGTATTATGACAGTAGCTTCTCAATACATTTTGAATAATGTATTATATGTTAGAAAAAATATTTGTAAATTTAAAGCCAAAGGTGACATTCATTGTAGAAACACCAGAAATAAGCACAAGCTAGATTTGCCAGTGATCAGACTTAGTAAAGTCAGTAAATCTTTTAAAGGTCAATGTATACGCCTTTTCAATAAAATCCCAGAAAACGTTCAAAATCTTTCCATTAATAAATTTAAAAAAGTAGTCAAAGAGCGTTTGTGTGCCAAAGCCTATTATAAGGTCAATGATTTCATAAACGATGGCACATCTTGGGAGTAGGATGACTGCTTGCAAGGCTACTTCTACATTATTATATAACTTACAATAATTATGTAATTTAATTATTAATTGACATTGTATATTTTTAAGTTACAAATTTTGTAAATTTTATTTTAAAAAGATTAATTTTTTTCTCACTTTTTTGGTAAAAAGTGGGACCCCGTGCGAGTTTCTTACGCCGGTTCTTCTCGCCGGGTTAGTTCCCGAACCGGTGGTAGGCACCAGTAGTATCAACGTTCTGAAAGTATTTTTGTAAAATCTATTCAGAAATAAAACAATTTTTATTTTATTTTATTATTTTATTTTAAGAATATTTTTGCAACTACCGCGCATTAAACCAATATAATATTATTATGTATGGTAACTAGTGACTAACTAAGAAAGAAGTATAGCATTCTTGAAGCTAATACTATTCGATTCTGTAGAAATGCTCCTTATTCTAAAATCGACTTGAAGCAAATGACTTTGGAGCGATGAGAAATGTAGAAGTTTCTAGTTTAGTACAAAATGGAAAACATTTTCAAGATGTTAGATGACCTAATAAGATAAACTCGGAAAACATTTTTAAAGTGTGTTTTGTTGAAAAATTAGCTTGATTTTTTATTTGCAACTTTTCATACTTAAATTAATACTGAAGCTATAAGCCATACTGCTTTTCAGCGTTGCATTGCGTTGTCGGAATAACGCGTTGTATGTTGCGGAAACGCGCGATAATCTATCTATACATATTATAAAACAAAGTCGCTTTTTTTCCCTCATGTCCCTTTGTTCCCTTTAATCTTTAAAACTACGCAACGGATTTTGATGATTTTTTCAGTGTTAGATAGCCCATTTATCGAGGAAGGTTATATTTTATCACGCTAAGACTAATAGGAGCGAAGAAATAGAGGAAAATGTGGAAAAATCGGGTAAAATTATTTGAAAGGGCTAACTTGAATGCGCTAATCTCAGAGGTCCGATTTGAAAAATTCTTCCAGAGTTAGATAGCACATTTATTGAGGAAGGCTATAGGCATAATTTTTTCAGTGGCTATATATTTTATACCCGCGCGACGCCGGGGCGGGTCGCTAGTACAATACAAAATGGAGGCAGCTTTTCCTACTTCATCTCCTGTACGTCGTTCCATCATCACATCGCGTCGTGTCCAACGACGATTTCGCATGACATAAAATATTATGAACAAAACGAACGTCCGCAACTCAGTTGCATCAGAATTCGTTAACGTATCAAACGGAACCCACTACAATACAAGTTCATTATTCCGCAATAAAAAGTGTCCTATGTCCTTTCACATCTCTCAAAATATTTACATAGTCCATACCAAATTCCACCAAAATCATTTCAGCGTTCAGATGCAGACAAGCAAACAAGACTTTCGAATTGTGAAACGTCGGTTCATCCGATGCGATAACGCACCGCAACGTAGAAGAGCAATATGGCCACGCTTTTGCACCTACTAGCCACTACAAAAAAAAATTCAATACCCAGATTTTATTAAATATTTTATAATGTTATCTAAGATTTCAATGAACTATTGGATATTATTGGGTCGTGGGTACAAATAAACACAATGTAGTGAGTGGGTTCGTATTTGTAATGTCAATACAATACTTGATATTAGCCATTTCATAATCCTGTGTGTATTTTGGAGCTGAAATCGTAATTTTGTGACCAAACTGTTGTAGTAATACAGGATTCTTGTAATGATTTATAAGACTTCCAAATCATTGAATTTATAAATTTATAACACACCGTCTGGATATCATAAAGTTATTTATGAAGTTATTTTACTTTTGACGTGAAAACTTTAAAGTTTCATGATAATACCATTTTGAAGTTTAATTATAATATCAAGACTGTGTATATAAACCACACTAAAAGTTTTTACCAGAATTGATCTACCGGGCAGTGAATAATTTCCATTCAGTTTTTTTTTACTTTCATAAAAATAGAATTTTAGTATCTACAATCTACATCTATACTGAATATTATAAAGCGGAAGAGTTTGTTTGTTTGTTTGAATGCGCTAATCTCAGGAACTACTGGTCAGATTTGAAAAATTCTTTCAGTGTTAGATAGCCCATTTATCGAGGAAGTCACCAAATGGCGGACCGTGGTCCGCATCCGGACCGCCGACCCATTGTGTGCGGACCAAGCATGTTCGAAGATTTACTTCGTTAAAAATTAATTTCGGTCTCGACATACCTACTGATGAACTAGTAGCAACAAAAATCGACACTTTTCTCATTGATACAAATACCTTTGTAATTTCCGTAATTACATTTGTTTTTTTTTTTTTTTAATATGCGGATCGCGACTGTCATTTTCTTTCCTACAACGGACCCCGAGCGAAACTAATTGGTGACCTCTGCTATAGGCTATATTTTATCACGCTTAGACTAATAGGAGCGAAGAAATAGAGGAAAATGTGAAAAAAACGGGGGAAATTATTTGAAAGGGCTTATCTCACGTACTACTAGAGCAATTTTTCTGTTACTTGGGTCAGATAAGAAGTAGACTACTTGAAGGATCATAGGCTACTTTTTGTGGACTAATTTGTCTGTGAAATATGTAATTTACGCGGGCGAAGCCGTGCGGAACCTCTAGTTAAAATCATAAACTCATAACTCTTATTTTATTCTAATTTCAGAAACAGAAAGATATTTGTATAGTTCAATTTTTCAAAGTGGAGCAAATAAAGTTATTAATAGTAAGGTTATCCTTAATAATTAAGTCCTCTGGTATATTTCCGAGAGTCAAGGGTGTATTGGAGTATGTCGGCTACGCGTTTCGGACCTTTATTAAGAGTATCATATTGCAGGAAAATGCCAATATTCAATCATATTAAGTTACTATATTTTGATACTTATGGGGCCAATTCACGTTCACCCATAATGAAAAATAAAAGCGATTATAAACTTCCTACTCCTGGCGACTCAGGAGATACAGCGGTGGGAATGTGTGGTAGGCTAGAGCCTGTTAAAAATAAAAAAACGGCCATGTGCGAGTCGGACTCGCGCACGAAGGGTTCCGTACCCTTTTAAAGCGAAAGTAGGCAAAAAATGTATTTTTTGTATGGGAGCCCCTCTTAATTATTTATTATATTTTTAATTTATTATTTAAGTACAAATATTATACTAATGTGAAATAAGTGCCTAGCTATTTTCATTATAGATTACGAGCAAAAAAGGCCAAAAAATCACGATTATAATTGTTTGGGAGCCCCCATTAAATATTAATTTCATTTTGTTTTTAGTATTTGCTGTTGTAGCGGCAACAGAAATACACAATCTGTGAACATTTCAGAAGTCTAGCTATAGCGGTTCTTGAGTTAGTCTGGAGACACACAGACATACAGACAGACCGGCAGACGTACAGACGGACAGACATCGAAGTCTTATTAATAGGGTCCTGTTTTTACCCTTTGGGTACGGAACCCCCCCATACAAAAAGCTACTCATAAGGCACTGCTACTTTCACAGTGAACTCTATAGTAATATTTAAAGGGACACATACGTTTGTAGGTACTGTGTATGAGTCTCCTTTGTAAAAATCGCTCTTTCAGCGCTGCTACCTTCACAGTAAACTATATAAGGGACACATAACACACCCCAATTTATCGCTTCGTTTTGTAACAACTTTAATTGGTATTATTATCATGCAGTGGGAGAAAATTGTTGAATTAGAAGTATTGTAATTCTTAAAGTACGAACTAGATGGCGCTGTTCTGTCTCTACATCGCGATATCGCTTGCTCGAATGTTTGAGCACAAGTACTTTCGATATAGAGTGCAGAGTCAGACAGACGGACGGTCCCTACGAAGGGTTCCGTACCGCTAATTTTTTAAATACAGACTTATTTTTGAGATACAGTACTAGTATAATACTGTATTATTATATAAATTATAAATTCAAAAATATAAAACATGAAATTATATAAATTTAAACTCTAAAATATGAAATTAAAATTACAAAACTATAAAAGAGAATAAAAATAAATTGTTGATTGATAATAATAATTTTATTAAATTAATTTTAAGCATGAAAGCAATAAATTCTTGTGATGATGTGGATAATTAAAATAATAGTTCGCCACATTTAAACGGCGCGGCGGTGGACTTCAAGTTCAGGGCATCTATCCAAAGTTTTTTAATTTATGTAATTCAAATTTATTAAGTAAAATATAGTAACAAACACCTGTACAAACTTTTGCGTATAAATGAGGATTAGGCACTATACAAACGAATTTAATGCATCGTTCTATACGGAACAGTGGATTGCAATAATCAGATTATGGCGAATGGCGATCAAAGGCCTATCCATGAGGCCTAAGCCTTTGAGAGCGGCATAATTGGCATAACCTGGCCTTTGATAGTGGCATAATCCGACGGCACACGGTACAGCATATAGAGCCCCATATTGATTTGTTTTGCATTCATCATGAGCTAACGTTTCCTAGTTAGCTATAATAAATAAAATAAATAATAATAATCTTAATTTTAACTGTGGCTCTAGCCACAATTCGGTATAACCTTCATTTTATTGATTGTTAAGTCAAATATTGTGAGTTTTAACTTTTAGTGTCTAAACACACTAGGCCGAAGTTACGCGGCGTAAATTCCGCATGATTACTCTCGCAATGTATTTTAAATTACCGATGACACACTATTCCGTCACGTTCCGTCCGTATTTTGTGCGTTTGACATTGCGGACATCATGCGGAATTTATGCCGCGCAACTTTGGCCTAGCATGTTTAACACTTACTAAAGATACTTTTTGATACGATGAGATTTATGCAGCCTAACCAAATATACTACCATGAAGTATATTTTACCGATTGCGCTTGAAGGAAGTTCGAGCTAGTATTAGAATTGATATTTCTTTACAACGCTTATAGGCTTAGGATATAAATGACTTTTCTCATTTGAGCTATAGAATAATGCACATAAAATTACATCCTAAGGATCTCTAAATAAGAAAAAAACTATTATAGCTAATAAGAAAGTATATAGAAGATATTACTATAATACAAATGAGTTTTCGTATTATCGATTTGTCATTTGACTAACGACAGATTCTGGGAAAGATTTGTGAGTCGGCCTCAACAAAAAGTAGGCTACGGATGATACTTATCGGTTCCTAGACGTCTCAGTAATGGCTCTCTATTTGTCGTTCACTATCATATTATAAGTTGCCTTAGATATTACTTTAGGGGCCGTCCATTAAATCACGTAAATCTAAAATTATATTTATACTATACTAGCTGTCCCGGCAAACGTTGCTTTGCCATAAAATAAAGTATTTCGCCCATATGATTTTATTGAAGTGACTAAATAAGTATGTCACCATGGCAACGTCGATCGCTATCCCGTCGCACAAACAATGGTCGCTGTCAGTGTCAGGTTGTAATAATTTACTATTATTTATTCGACAAATGCACTTATCAATATATAAAGTACCCAGTAGCCGATTCTCAGACCTACTGAACATGCATATAAAATTTGGTAAAAATCAGTAAAGCCGTTTCGGGGGAATTCGTGGACAAACATTGTGACACGAGAATTTTATATATAAGTTTATGAGTTATGAGTTACGACTTATGACTACTTATGACAACCACAACTCCTATTTTAAATACTAGATGACGCCTGCAACTCAGTTGCGCTGAATTTCATTTATCGCGCGGAAACCGTACCGCGTACCGTTTTTCCGATACAAAAACTATCGAGTATAATATCCTTTCCCGTCTATCAAAGTATGTCCAATGTCCATACTAAATTTCGTCAAAAAAAAACTTTAATTGTTTTAGTAACTTAACCACTTTTTAGACTCGGTTACTATTTCTTAGAACCAACTTAAAATACTCATTTAACGGAACCACTTTTCGACTCAGTTATTACTTACTCTTCCATAGTGTGGTACAGTTTACATATTATTTCGATGTAAGCAGTGCATTTCGTGGAATCATAATACATTATGTCAGGACTCAGGCGGCTTAGCCAACATGTTTTCTTTGTCTCTTCTTTGTAAAATTGTCGATCAAAAATATATGGAATTGGCTTAGCACCTAGTTTACTCAAAATGCACCATCGAAATATTATGGAATAGAAACAGTCAAAATTTCACTGTTTCGACGATTTTACAAAGAAGAGACAAAGAAAACATGTTGGCTAAGCCTCCTAACATATTACAAACCACCAGGGTCGGATTTATATTTTTTATGAGTATGTACGAACACTGCCGCCATCTTAGGAAGCTGGCGCCCCCCTAGGACGCCATAGGACACCCCATAGGCCATGGGCCATGGCCTATAATGCCTATACATAAATCCAGAGCTGCAAATAGCCTGTATCGTTTACAGTGAGTGCAGTGAATATTGAGCGAGTGAAACGGAGTCAAGGATGCAGTGACTCAACCGATAGTGGTTTCAGTACATAAACAAACCGCCAAGGATCTTATCTTAGTGGTATGCGGGTGCACGCGATTATGAACACTGCTGCATTGTGATAGAGTTCAAAATGTGAGGGTTATAGGGTCAAAACTGATGCTTGTATAAATGACTGAAAATGATAGTTTATAATTAGTTCTTATGGAATAGCTGACGAAATAATATTAATGTTGACTAGATTACTCCCGCAATTCCTTGCGCCAAAATTCGTTTATTGCGGGGGAAACGTACATTTTTCCGGAATAAAAAGTATCCTGTCCTTTCCCGGGACTCAAAGTATCTCCATACTAAATTTCATCAAAATCGGTTCAGCTTTTTGGGCGTGAATACTGAAGAGGTATCAGATAGGCAGACAGACACACTTTCGAATTTATAATATTAGTACTTATGGATTGACACACTTTATATTTTGATATGCCAGAAAAATAACTTAAAAAGAAGTGTTTCCAAGTTTATCATTTGTAGTTTCCAAGCAAAGATATGCAGAATTTGGTCCCGCCCGAGCCTTGAATAATAATCCATACTAATATTATAAATGCGAAAGTATGTCTGTCTGTCTGTTACTTCTTCACGCCCAAACCACTGAACTGATTTTGCTGAAATTTGGTATGGAGATACTTTGAGTCCCGGGAAAGGACATAGGATATTCCGGAAAAATGATCGGTTGCCGCGTGATAAACGAATTTTGGCGCGACGGAATTGCGGGCGTCATCTAGTATTTTGATATGTCGGAAAAGTGACTTAAAAGAGCGTTATTTCCGAGCAAAGCAATGCAAAATTTCCTCGTACGTAACTTAACTTGTTTTAACTATTAAACAAGTTTGATTTGACACTGTTACTCTACTGTGTAACTTTATACTGTGGCTATACAAACTGGAAAGATTCATTAAAATGTAACCTTCATTAAAACTAACGCTGGCTTTGTTGCAACTTGCAACAGCTAACAGTTAATATAAAATCAACTATTAATTTACATTGTCGCGATCTAAAAGGGGTGAAATTAATATTGTACGAGACTTCTTGACTTTTAATTAAATAACATGGCAACAACGTAACCATTCATTTTTAAACAAAAATTAAATTAAAAATAACTACATCGACGGTGGAAAGGCAAAAGTTACCAAGCGACACTAGGGGTCAAAATGAGTTTTTTATATATTTGGAATCATTGAATTTTTCTCTATCGACTAGTCTTAGTCCCATGTCTCTACGAGCACTTTTGATGTCGCTTAGGAACTCCGTGGAAACGGGTATTTTTCTTATTTTCGGCGACCAAGCGACAACTTTTTGACACCTTTTAAAAAAGTAGCCATTTGGTAATATCTACATTTTTCTTTTTTCACTTGGTAATTTTTGGCTTTACACGTTTTTAATTCAAACTACAAAGTAATTTGTGCCTTTCCACTGTTGGTATCAATTAGGCACTTGTGAAGTTTTACCTAAAATACATTTATTTATTTATGGTATTTCGGACTCTTTTTCAAACCCTTGAGATATTTTTTGCTGTCGTTAAGTATTTTTTAACAAACCGTAAGGATATCAAAAATTCGATATAGTAAATTTTGCTCGCCGAAACTAAGATAATAGGTGGCGCTTGGTAACTTTTTACCTGCCGTTTTATTTATAAATTTTGTTGCTTGGATACCAATTGCTAAAATAATTATTTAATTTTAAATGTGGTTAGTCCAAACAAACACTTGACGCGTTGTCGCTTGTCCCCGCTGTAAATCATACCCAATATGGTGGATAGTAACAGTTTTATCGATTAGTCGTAGTTGCACTGTCGCTTAGGTAACCAGCGTGCGCGCTCTTGCGCATTTCCTTACTACTGTTTCATGCGATACGATACTTGGAATGTATTATAATTTTCAAACTAATTGGTTTTTTGAGTTTTTTGTTTTATGAAAAAAAAATCTTGTAGTTCAACATGAATCGCAGTCGACGAATTTTATTAATTTTAGGTGTGGAAAGTAACGACTTTTTAACTTTTAGTCTTCTCTATCCTCGGTTGTTCACTAGAAAGCCTGGAAATGGCCCTAGTTAGTAAAAATGTTTTCATCTTCTCCGATAGTCAAGCTGCACTTTAAACACTGACTGCCGCAAAAGTCTCAAATTGGTTCTGGAATGCATTGAGACGTTAATCATGCTGGGAAGGAACAATAGCATCCGCCTAGTATGGGCCACAGTAACGTCCCCGGCAATGAAACCGCTAACGAACTGGCTAGGCTTGGGGCCGAGAGCCTCATAATATTACATGGCCCAGAACCGGTCTGTGGCATTCCTCCCAGCACCACAAAGCAAGTGCTCAAGGATTGGGGTCACAGACTAAGCAGGAAGCAATGGGCTGAGGCTCCTGGCCTTGAACACTCCAGGGCACTAATTCCTGGCTTCATCAAGAAACTATCAGAATTAGTGCTCACCTTGGGTAGGAACCAAGTAAGAATCCTTACCAGAAGCCTAACTGGGCACTGCAAGCTCAACAAACACCTAAACAGAATGAGTATATTTTGTAGCATATCGACTTGCAGATTCTGTGAGGAGGAGGATGAGACACCTATTCACCTTCTCCTCGACTGTCCTGCTCTACTACAGAACAGGAACAGGCACCTTGGTCGCCACGAATACTCATCCACAGAGGAAATTCGTGGCACCAACCCCAACCATATCGTTCAATTTATGAGCAGTATTAGGTTGGGGATGATACCCTAGTGCGAAGGAGTCACAATAGATCCTTATGGGTCGCATGTGACGTCAGGGCTACAGCGGCAACATGCCTTCTTCAACAAAAAAAAAAAAACAAATTCGATTCGGCATTTATAATAAACTCATACCAAATATTTTACTGATTTAGTAGCAAAAGTTGATTATAAAATAAACTAATTTATGAAGATAACTGTATTTTTATTTTGAACCGATTTTCAAAAAATGAGAAGGGTTCTCAATTCGATATTATGTTTGTTCGCGGATAACTCCGC
Source organism: Lysandra bellargus (assembly GCA_905333045.1). NCBI lineage: Eukaryota > Metazoa > Arthropoda > Insecta > Lepidoptera > Lycaenidae > Lysandra > Lysandra bellargus. Next base: position 7,527,669 of record HG995351.1, on the reverse strand, counting down.
TGTTTGTGGACAAATCTTTAAAATTCTTCTGTTTTTGTACATACATATAGGTTATAACTTATAGGACATACCTAGTTGAAATTTGGTACCACGTTCACAAAAGTAATTGTGATATCTGATGATGCGATCCACGAGGAATCGAGGGAACTCCTTAAAATTTGTATGGAAACATGTAGTGATTTTGCCATTTTCTGAAGAATTTCAAACATAATTAATAATAATATTATGTACTACGAAAAAGTGACATTTGCAAAAATGTATACCCTGCTTCCGAAGGTGCTGTACAGAACTTTTCTCTAACGTTTTTTCCCACTTTAAAACTTTATACTTCACAAAATATGTACCCTTAAATCGGAAAATGTTTTGGGACGAAATAAATCAATGTATAGGGTAGATGTACCTTTTATATACCATTTTGTCGGTATTATTAATAAGTGCATTCATTCATGGCTTTGTAGGTCCTATAGTCTCTGAGCAAAACCGCGGAGAGACAGACGGACGGACAGACCGAAACGAACTATAAGGGTGGTTTGCACCAGAAGCGTGGTTAAATTTATAGTTAATGTTTATGGTTATAGTTAAGTATGGCGTCCTTTAGACTTTAACCTTAAAGTATTGGCTTGGTATATGCCGCGTGTGAACAGTTTTTCAAGCCAGGCCAAACTGTTCACACGCGGCATATACCAAGCCAATACTGGCTGCCAGTCTTATTGGCAGCCAGTACTGGCTCTGTGAAAACTATACTTAACTTTGACCGGAGAAATTCACAGATATCTGTTGCGTTATGGTTATGGTTGAATTATAATATTTGACTTTAACCAAAGATTTGACATTTTGCACTGTAGTTAAAGTTACAGTTATAGTTAAATTAGGTTGGTGCAACCCAACCTAAGGGTTCCTTGTTGACTAACCGTAAAAAAGGGAAAAATAAATTACTTTCAAACAAAAAATTCGAACTGACTTCCTCGGCAAAAATAAAATTAATAATCTTATGAATAAACTAAAAAGTATTGACATAATTCTTATTTTATATTAGTACCTTTTTAGGGTTTCGTACCCAAGGGGTAAAAACGGGACCCTATTACTAAGACTTCATTTTCTGTCTGTTTGTCTATCCGTCTGTCTGTCTGTCTGTCTCCAAGCTGTATCTCAAGAACTGCTACAGCTAGACATCTTTAATTTTCACAGATAGTGTATTTCCGTTGCCGCTGTAACAACAAATACTAAAAACAAAATAAAATTAATTTTACAGGGCGGCTCCCGTACAAAAAACCTGATTGCTTTTTTTGCTAGATATTAATAATGGCAACAGCTAGGCACTTGAAATGTTCATAAAATACTCAATTGTATTTAAAATTAAAATAAAACAGATAAATAACTAATGGGGGAAAAAATTCCCATACCAAAAACCTATTTTAGCATATTTTCGCTTTATAATGGTACGGAACCCTTCGTGCGCGAGTCAAACTCGTACTTGCTCGATTTTTACGATTGGCCCAGGCCTCTACTATATTAGCTGTACTCAATCTTCACACATTTTAGAAGTCGGTAAGTATGTACGTACGGTACGTAGTTCGGCTCATTGGAATACTGTTAATATTGTTTTTACCGAGGAACTCGGCTTCAATTATATTTGTTTGAAAATAATTAATTATTCAAAGGCATATTTCAAATAATATTGTATAAGTAATTTTTCTTCAACAGTTTAACTTCAATAACTATTTTCGATTGCCGCATAACTACCTAATACTGAGCAAATTTCCTCACTGAATTTAAAAATTAAAAACTTTTGAGTTCTAGTTCAAATTTATTTGGTGGCAGATAAATAATTACTTACACTAACAGAATTTTATTTGTCATATAGTAAACATTGCTTGTTATAATAATGGAATATTATGAACGTTAGACCTCTTTGCTTGTTCAATCAAAAAAATAATTCTCTACTTATCCCTTTTTGCCTCGAACCATTTGGAGAAAAAAATATATTTAGACATCTTTACTAGATTGAAAGATAAAACGTTTTTGTTGGTTGGTAACTTTTACCTGCTTCTAAATTTAGGTAAATTGTAACCAAACGCCACTTCTACGCAAAATATACAGAAATACCTTTTTTTTAATAAACTAATTATTAAAGGCATTAAAATACTTTAAAAATCCGTTGGATTTTTTCAAATATCTCTAATAGCTAATTTTCTACGATTTTTTAAAGAAAAAATGAATCTTTAAACGGCTCTGCTGTAAAAATAGCTATATGGCGCTTGGTAACTTTTGCCTTTCCACCGTCGACATAAATTGAGACTTGTATGTATACTACAAGTTTTAACTCTACATCTTCCAATTATGCAAACAACTACAAATTTATTAATTTTTTGAAAAAAATACAATAATATGTAAAAAACTGTAACATTTTTAAACACGGACGTACTGTATTTTAGTTTAATTAATGAATAATGATAATCGTATAATATCTCTTAACAGTTTGTTAGAATATACCTAACATAGTTTTCTAATGGGTATAAATGTTAAAGCGATCTCAGGAATTCTGCGTAGTGTGTAAGTACAGGGTGTACAAAACTAAGTAATAATATTTGAGGGGGGGGGGGGGGGGGTATGTATCCGGTATCCCTTAAAATATAGTACATAATAATTGTTATTACACTCTAAGTGTATAAACACACCATGCCTTCTGACGCATCGCAACTTTTCAGCAGACTTTCCCGCTTCAAAATACTGATAAGGGGAGGGCTCAGGGTTCAATACACACTAAACGTAATACCCGATCGCTCCCTTAATAACTACTAGTGTAACTACTACTAGTAACAATCGAGCACGTAGCCGGAGACACTGCGGCCTGCGGGAATATTGCGACCTCCGTCAAAATACTTGACGTACCTTCAACGTGATTAATTTGTAGACCAAACCACGAAGAGATAGCCTTAATCAGGAAAATGTGGTCCAAACTACGAGACTTACAAAACTCTTCATGTTTCAAACAAAGTGGTAACTATTTACGGTATGTATGAGACAATGAAGAAAAAGCTCGCTGTAAATAAGCAGCGCTGAAGGATGAAAGTAAATTTTCAAAAATCAATCACAAAATAATTACTCTTTCAGCGCTGCTACTTTACAGGGAACTCTATAAAAAGGACACAATATGCACATTGCACACCCCGAAGTATTATCGCTTTGTTTTGTTACAGCCTGTATATCAAAATACCTTATCTTCTTCTTATATGTAAAATTCTCGTGTCACAATGTTAGTCCACGAACTCCTCTGAAACGGCTTTACTGATTTTTACCAAATTTTATATGCATATTCAGTAGGTCTGAGAATCGGCTCTGGGTACTTTATATATTGATAAGTGCATTTGTTGAATAAATAATAGTAAATGATTACAACCTGAGACTGACGGCGACCATTGTTTGTGCGACGGGATAGCGATCGACTTCACTTCACTTCAATAAAATTAAATACTTTATAATATTATCATATGACAAAGCAACGTTTGCCGGGACAGCTTGTTTCGTATAAAATTTAACGAAACGTAACCTAATCTATACATTTTTTTTTACAATATATAGAATTATAGAGCATAGATATTACATGTACATGTTTCATAGCACATGATTAGTTTCTGTTATCGTATTATACGCTATCGTATTATAACAAAACTCACTCTTGTCTAGTCAAAACAATATTTCTGTTCAGGAACGTGTCGGTTGATCTATTTTTAATGTAACTACATCTGACTCTTTTTGTTTATACGCGGATGAAAGAGAGCCCTTGATTAATACTGAAAGAGATAAAGGAATTTCTAGAAGACTGAATATGTCTGTCCCTTTCAGTCATATAGGCGTGTGAAAGACACAGGTATAACTGACCACATTTTTTTACACGTAGTCATAATCATTTGGTTTTACAGCAAATCACAAATTATGATATAATACCTACTATAATACATATTGTAAAACTACGTTTCTGTGACAAATTTACACTTCCAGCAGGATCCTATTTTGAGTATACCAAGTCACGGAAAACATAATATTTTACTTCTGTACCAAAAGAAGATCCACTATGTTTTACTAGTTAATAATTAATTCATCTTCTTAATCAAGGGGCTTTTATTTTTATGAGTGGCTCTTTACATAAGGAAGTAAGGGGTTTAGTCCTTACTAATATTATAAATGCGAAAGAGTGTCTGTCTCTCTATCTCTAACCTCTCCAAGCTTAATCCACTGAATCGATTTAGTTGAAAGGTATGAACTTTCAGATACGGGAAAGGACACAAGTTATCTTTTGTTTCGGAAAAACGTACGATACATGCTCAATTACAGCTCGAAAATGCTTTAAATGAACGTGGCGAAAAAAGGAACTAACGCTGCCATCATACAAAAACGTCATTTTGACAGTTTTTGACAGTTCTCCTTTATGAGCAGCGCCACCGCCCACGTTCTTTTAAAGCCTTGTCGCACTGTAAATGAATTTCTGTATTCATAATATCTAGGAGGCAATCGATTGTATGGATCAAACTCTTACCTTCCATTCTGCGGATGCGGCGCCGACGCCTTCTCCCCCTGGACGAGGAACAGCGAGCCGCGGTCGGCGTCCAGCAGGATGGACACGTTCTGAAGGATCTTGTGACAGAGTACCCGCACCTCCAGCTCGTTGCATATGTCCTTAACCTGAGGAAGATGATGTAAGTTAGGATAAGTTGCCTTTGGTGATGAAGCAAAGTTGAAAACAAATGTAGGGTTCTTGAGATAAAAGCCCAAGGGCCAAGTAGCCAGACATTCATATTTTATAATATCACGTTAGACAGAGGTAAGAACGATGGACGGTGACTATGGACTACTAAATGTCCCGCGCGGCTTCGCCCGCGTAAATTAGGAATTTTACGAAAACCGTACATTTTCCCGCAAAAAAAGGCTTATGACCCTTCACGTGGTCTACTCTATATCTGTGCCAAATAATATCAAAAATGCTTCAGTAGTTCGTGAGATAAACATTTTTAAACCCTAGATAGCTAACCTCCGTCGAATCGACGGGCGACGCAAACTAATATCGGCATATTTTTTTAATGTCGCGTCCGAATATTTTGTTTCGTCTATTTAACTCATTTGCCGGTGAGGTCGTTACAGTGGCATACTCGTCGTACAGGTAAGTGCCATAGTTTTCGGTGTATGCAGACTTTGCCCGTCGTTTCGACGGATGGTTAGTTTTACCGTTAGTTTTTCTACTGAAATGCGTGTATTTATTTTTGACGTAAGCTGGGTTTTTTTTTAGATTTTTACCATGTTTTCGCTACTTTACGATGGTATAAATAATTTATTAAACCAAGAGCTTAGTAAAATAAATATTTAGAAGCGTTCTTTCTAAAGAACCTTCGACTATAGTGCGCAGAGCAGTTGTCTTCGGGCCTAGCTTCTTTGGAGGGAATAGAGAACGAAGAAGAGTCTTTTCAAAATTCTTCAGGACAAAAACGGAAAAGAAAAACATGTGGGAAAATGCTACTACAAGAAAAGCGCATGACCAAAAGTATATTTTGCTATAATTGTAAGGTAACAATATGAGGTAAACAAAAAATAAATTTTTGTATCACATGTGCTGAAGAAAAGTAGTTTATTTTATTTTTTATTACGTTTTATATTTCTATGTGCCATATAATGCCAAAAAAACTGATTGTTTTGTTTTGAGTATTATTTTATTTTGTTTAAGAAAAGTTTGATTGAAAATGTTCCGATTTTTTTTGAGGTCTAAGAAAAAATTTTTAGTTTCAAAAGTAAATAAAAAATGTAAATATGCAAAGTTTTGTTTTATTGCTAAGTTCATCATATATCTGTAAAAAAAAATCCAGGTCCAGAAAGTGGTAAAATCTCAATAAAACTACTAATTTTTTAATACCCGTCGTTTCGACGGATGGTTAGCTTAAACAGGGTCTCCCAAAAGGTTAGTTATCTAGGGTTAACATTTTTCCCGGTTTTTCCACATTTTCATCTGTTTCTTTGGTTCTATTATTCTTAGCGTGATAATATATTACAGCCTTCCTCGATAAAATATGAGCTATATAATACTGAAATATTTTTTTAAATCGGACCAGTGTCCAGTAGTTCCTGAGATTAGCGTGTTCGAGCGAAAAAAACAAACTCTTCAGGTTTATAATATTAGTACTTATAGATTTTTTTTAATCGCTTCACAAGCTTGAGTCTCGATCTAAAAGATTATGACCGTACCAATAATAGGGTCATAATGAGCTCATATAATCATGGGATAGAGTTAGGGAAATGTACAGAAAAACCTTACTCTTTAAGATAAGCCCTTACAATGGGCCATGTTGGGCTATCAAGCGATGCTCTATTGAAGGCTGTCTACGTTGGCTGATATTTGTCTAAGGTTCAGACACGTTCGCAATCGTTATAGGTCATGGTTATCCATCTTAGTCCAACGTGAAGAGGGGCCTTAAAGCGACTTAACAAAATGTTGCCGCTTGACTTCCGAAATAATTTCCTGCGATCGTCGTGTTTGCAAATATTTCGCTTTTGTGACATTTTCCAGGGATTTTGTGGGTTATTTGGTTTTTTCCCTGAATAAAATAGCTCATCTTTTTGGAATCAGATCTTAAGTTCACACATTCTTGGTTAGTTTGAGAACATTTACCTCCGCACTCAGAGAAGAATAACTAATTAATTGTAATTAAATTAAGACGTTGATATAAGCCATGCATTATAAAGTCAAACTCTTCATTAAAGTAGAGGAGTGGAGAGTGCTATTTTTGTAGTCACTCGAGCGTCATGGAGACCTAGTAGGTTTTTTACATTACGTAAAAGTGATAAAAAAATAATAAGAGCGTTTTTATTTTAGCGGTCGGTTCAAAAGCTAAAGCTATTTTAAAGTTTTGAAAGAGAAAATATATTCAGAAAATTGTTTATTTAGGTACATTATAAATATATATTTTAGATAACAAGGACTAAATCATAATATTTTAGTTTAATGCAAAATAAAATATCTGCAAAGTTTAGTTAGGAAAATATGAAGGTTTATTTTTTTATATTTTAAAATGTCCCTACAGGCTTACTTTACCTTTGAATCGTCAATGCTTTTTATGGAAGCTTCTTTAGGGTATACTTAACATCCCCTATCTTAATCTGACAGATCGGATGACATTTCAATATAAAAAAATAACCCACCACGTGAGAAATGTGATTTCTATACCTACCATGATAACTGACACATGTCGGAAGCCTATACAAGCTTAATCTTACACGCTTGAGCTACTCCTGAAATCCCCTCTTCTCCTCCCCTACTATCAAATTGAAGTTTAATCATCAAATGGCTCTGAGTGCGGCAGTTAGACTTACTTAACTTAACATTCGATGTCATAATATCCTGACTGTTGAAAAATAAAATATAAACACAACAATAAAACATATTTCTTTGACTATTAACTACATTACACATGTGAATAATTGTAACCAAAGGCCCCAATACACAAAAACTATTCGCCCATTCTATTTGACCTTTAACACAGTAATAACAACTATCAATGTTTATCGGCTATAATTAATATCATTCATACAATCCTATTCATTCCATTCACAGTTGAAGACACCAGAGGACGAAGCGGGTAAGTAACAAATTGGAGACGTGAGTGGAAGAATCGAACAAGTAACATTTCGTAACATACGAACAATAACCTCATTTTTCCCTAATTATTTTAATAAAACTTATCTACTTCATAGCCTAGCTAATATATCTGGCTACACATATAATTCACAGTTTTTCTATTTCAAATATTTTTTCCGGCCCTAATGCCTCCATTTAAGCAAGAAAACGGGAAGTTTTTTCATGTTACTTACCTTATTCTTCCACTCACGTCTTGAATTGACAACTGACGGTTTTTTGCATAAATGGACGCTTTAGGACCGGGAAAATTATTTAAAATAAAAAAATGTGGATTCTATGTATATCTATATATATCAGCTAGATGATGGAGCAGGTAAGATACAAGGTTTGTTCAAATTATAAGGAAAAAATAATCGGCCAAGTGTGAGTCGGACTCGCGCATGAAGTGTTCCGTACCGTTATAGAGCAAACATAGACTGAAAATAGTGTTTTTTGTATGGGAGCCCCCCTTAATTTTTTATTATATTTAAATATTATTATGAATTATTAAATAACACATATAATATGTAGGTAACTCCTTCGTGAAAGTTTCAAGTGCCTACCTCTTATCATTATTGATTACGAGCAAAAAAGGCCAAAGAAATCACGTTTGTTGTATGGGAGCCCCCCTTAAATATAAATTTTATTTTTATTTTAGTACTTGTTGTTATAGCGGCACCGGAAATACACAATCTGTGAAAATTTCAGAACTCCAGCTATAGAGGTTCTTGAGATACAGCCTGGAGACAGACAGACAGACGGACAGACATCGAAGTCTCATGAATAGGGTCCCGTTTTTACCCTTTGGGTACGGAACCCTAAAAAGGTCCGTCCCGTCCTGAATTGCCCCTCATTGCTCGTTGTAAATTAATGTAATAGTTACCCGGTTCATCCGCTCATCCACAGTTGTTTATCCACGTCCCTGGCGATGTGTCTGATAATTAATAACCAAGATTCGGGTCAGACGTGCCGGTTTGATCAGAGATGAGAAGAAAGTTTGGGTGAGTTATGAATTATGATACATCTGTTGCACGGTTATGAGAACACAAACAACAATTTGTTACGCTTTGGTTTTGTTAGTTTGTGTATTATTATATTAACCTTTAGTGGCGGCGCAAGACTTAAAATTTTATGTGGGCAATAGTACCTACATTACTCTTTACGCATCTAGGGCAGGAAAATAAGAATATTTTCCTGCCCTAGGTGCGTAATGTACTTACTATTGCGAGGCCCCCTGATGCAATGATGCAAGAAGACGGATTTTGTTGAAAGATTATTTTTAACCCACTTCCAAAAAGGAGGAGGTTATATGTTCGGCTGTGGATATTTTATTTTTTATTTTTGTATGTTCAACGATTACTCCGCCGTTTGTGAACCGATTTTCAAAATTTTGTTTTGTTATATTAGGTTTCACTCCAATTTAGTCCCATTTCAACAAAAGTGGTGATCTGATGATGGAATCCATGAGTAATCAAGAGAACTCTTCAAAATTTATATGGAAAGATATTATAGTGATTTTGGTTTTATGAGAAGTACCTATCCTAACCATACCAAAACGCAAGATTTTGCAACAAGGTATAACTATGGTTCCGAAGATACTAAGAGAAGAAGATACTCCGTTAATACTATGTAATGTTTTATTTGTTACAAAAATTTATGATAAAAGCATAATTTCAAAACAATATTATGGTTAATTATTTAAACGGGTTTCGCCAGTGGGAATTTTGTTGGTACAACTAATATATTATATTCTGTGCTAGTGCCGACAAACTATCAATTTGCAGCAAGCGATCACTTGCGACTGAGCGTTTGCATGGTCGATTTTAGTCACCAGTCGCATGCGGCCATTGGCCTCACGACTTTGGGGCTTGCGGCTTTAGCCGCATGCGGCGTAGTCGTATTGCCATTTATGGTCGATTTACACGGGTGACTAAAGCCGCACGATTTACGCCGCACGGCGAAAATCGACCCGTCTAAATGGTAATTCGACTACGCCGCATGCGGCTAAAGCCGCAAGCCCCAAAGTCGTGCGGCCAATGCCCGCATGCGGCTGGTGAGTGGTGACTAAAATCGACCGTGTAAACGCTCAGTCGCAAGCGATCGCTTGCTGCAGACCCGTGTAAACCGACCATTAGACGGGTTGATTTTCGCCGTGCGGCGTAATTCGTGCGACTTTAGTCACCTGTGTAAATCGACCATTAGCTTACAGAACACAACTTTTCTCTTTTAATCTCACGCGTCAATCAATAACTAAAGCCTTTAATTTTCCGAACGTCAGAGCGAATTTGAAGAATTTTCGTATAACATGATATATTATGGGACCGTATGCAAATGTTTATCGCGAAAATGAAACTTGACGAGGGTGAAATAAGGGACGAAATTGTTGGACATAATATTATACATAATATTATATACTTAGGTAAGTAAACAATACAATTTGAAACTAAATCTACAGCTTTAAATAACGAAATATTATAATGTAACTAAAGCATTAAAGTACTACTTGAGTTTTATCGACTATGAAGAATTATGAAGATAAACATCAGGGCATCTAAGGATAATTTTGATCCAAATTCCAATATGTACGGTTGCCGCGCGATTCGCGATCATTGAATTTTGGCGCAACGGAGTTGCGGGCTTCATTTAGTATTTTTTTATTTATGTATGCCTTTCATTCGTCCTTCAATAGCCCTCAACAATTTTATTTGTATTTTTGGCCTATTTCAAGGGCGTAATCAAAATGAAGCCCAACACAAACACGTCTTATGTAACTCATCAGTAATTTATTATTTTTAATCAACCGCCATTTTCAGCAATACTCAATAGGCCTACACGAAATTAATGTTTACATAATTTAATTGACTTGCGAGTTGAGAATCTTTAGGCCGTTTCTCCATTGCCGCCGTCACCGGGACGTCACCATAAAGTTATTAATATACCTAGCGGAATAGAGAAACAAAGGCCTGAGCAAGCGAGATGCCACTATCAGTAACACTGCGTGGTAAAAAGAGACGTGTGATACATGACAGCAGAACCAATTTTTTCATCTGTTTGACGTCCAGTCGGCACTTATCGGCACGTTAATAATTTACATAGAAAGATGCTTAATATGTAGGTATATGAACTAGGAACTAGGTATATGAACTTTATGGACTTTATGACCTAGGTTAAAGGTTTCATAATATTTTTCTATAGAGACCCATGCCGCGGCTTCTTTGTAGTGGCGTTGAGCAAAATGAAACACTAGGTCAGGGATGGTGAATGGCACGCGTGCCGCCAGTGGCACGCTACTGGTCCCAAAACTAGTATCGATATTATTTTAACCAACAATGAAGGTTACAGAATACAGATCCTGCTATGCATAGTGGGCACAAAATTAGGCAAATTTTGAAACTCGCACCGAGTCACAAAAAAAAATCAATTGGCATGTTTATAACTTAACTGAAGATTTCTTCAGAAAAAGGGTACGATGATACGAGTATGAAAAGGTCCGCCATCCCTGGCCTAGGACCTGAGTCATAAGGCGGCATTTTACTTGAATTTTTATCGATGACGTCCCGGTGGCGGCAGTGAACAAACTGCCTTAGTTCTACAGTTATTTACGTAAGCTCGCTCCTACCGTAGATGTTTAATTAAACTTTTATAACGTCGGGATTTTGAACAAGTCTAGGTTTTAATTATAAAGCACTAGTTATACGATGTTACGTTAAGCCTAAGTCCTTTTACGTTTAATTTTGAGCAAACATTTAAGAATATCACTCACAAAAAGAAAATAAGATAGAAGAAATTTTTTAAGTACAATTTCTAGCGAACTTTTAGCGATTTTTATTAAAAAAACCTACCACCTACTTTGCCTACTGTATATAAACTTTTAATATTTATTTATACAGTAATCTATTCAGTAGGTATTTGGCAGATTAAAAACTAAAACATTCTTAACGGCGACTGAAAAATTCCACAGAAATATTAACGTAACAACTATAAAATAAAATAGGACGTTAGTTTGTTAAAAATATGTCCATATGCATCGTGTTTTATTTAACAGCCCAAAAGCTTTGAGTAGACTATTGAGTTATTAAATTTCAAATTCAATGTACAAAAATATTGGATTTCAAAAGCCCGAATTCATATAGTAATTCATGAAAATAACGATTTTACAATACAAATTGGTTGACAGTTGCATAGAGATCAACTACGATAACTTGGCGCGCCCCTCCAAATGACTGTTTCAATGTGTGTAGTCACATCCTTATGAAAGAGTTTGTATGTAGTAAGTATTCAACCAATCACAGTACACGTTATATTTTGTTAATGTCACTTATTACCAAGATTTGTTGGTCAACTAATCATAACTAGCCTACCGCGCAAGACATCGCACCTCAAACGTTTTGACAACGCACTTCAAACGTTTTGAATTTTGGAGGGGCGCGGCAAGTTTATCGTAGTTGATCTCTAACAATGAACATCATTTAAATGTCAGCAGAGCTTGGGGCTATCCAGAAACTACGCAAGCATAATTTTTTAAGGAATTTTCAAGGCAGAATTGGAAGATAGGATCATGATTTGCTGTACACATTGGGCCAACGCATGGAGCCAGCGCATTGGGCCAACGTGTAGAGTACGGAATGTCATCCCAACTTATGACCAAGTAGGCCGTGAGCCTAATAATGCGCTTTGCAAATAGACCCAAGCATAACCTAAATTTTCCTTTGACACGACCGAACGATCAAAAATGTTAGTATTGGGGCCAAAACAATTGTTTTGACGTTACTAATGGGAGTTAATTTGGCGAAACAATATTTGTGAACTCGTGTCTCGTTAGCACGCCGTAAGAGGGTTCGTAAGGCTACGACAATATGTCCTGAATAAATATCGTCGTAAACAGTGTGCGATAAATGATAATGGTACTTGATAATTTGAAAACTTTTGGTGTTACACCTTAAGGCTTAGTTTATCAGGAGTTGGCAGGATTCTAAATACCTGTTTCTTGATCTTCGTAACGGTTCGTTTCCATGAAACGTTGCGAAGAGTTTTTAAGATCCAAAAGGATACCCTTAAGGTCATGCAAATGGAGCGATAAAAAGTTTCACTTCCCAGAATCACAGTCCTCGCAATGCAGCTCCGGCGAAAAGGAACAGTTTTAAAGATCAAGAAAATGACGTTTTTAGAATGGTGATCATTCCCAAAGTCCAGCTATCCTGGACTATCAAAATCTTGTAAAAACGGTTAAAAATAGTAATTTTAACCACGTTTATGACAGCTATATGAAGCGGCTTGTCTAGGATACGAGGGCGGCACTGAAAATTTCGGGAATCAAGGAGGTGACAAAACAGTACTATTTAAAAATGGGTTTATTGCTTTTCGAAGTATTCTCCGCGAAATTTGACACATTTTTCCATACGATGGAACCAATCATTGAAGCAACCATTCCATTCGGAAGTTGGGGTCTCCAAAATGGCGGCTTTGTAGGCGTCTACAGCTTCTTCAGGTGATGAAAATCTCTAACCACGCAATTTATTTATATATTTTAGGGAAAGTATAGAAATCATTAGGGCTTAAGTCGGGGCTGTACGGCGGATGGTCTAATAATTCTATGTCTTCTTGCTCTAAAAACTCTTTTGTTCTGTGCGCGGTGTGAGAACTCGCATTGTCGTGATGGAGGATGATGCGGCGGTTGCAGTTCTCTTTACGGAGTTCAGATACGACCTGTGGCAAACAAATGCTAGCATACCATTCTGCATTAACCGTTCTTTGTCCCTCAAGAGGAATAGTCGCAATATGGCCGGTTTTGGAGACAAACGTAGCCACCATTTTTTTTGCAACACTCCATGAACGAACAATTTTTGTTGGCTTTAACTCATTTTCGAACACCCAAACTCGTGATTGGTTTTTAGTTTGGGGTTCGTACGCGTATATCCAGTATTCGTCACCTGATATGATGTTATATACAGCATTTGAGGATCCTGCGTGGAATCTTTCGAGAGTTCTGACGCACCAAGTAACGCGAGCCGCTTTTTGCTCTTCACAGAGCAAATGCGGTATCCATCGGGAAAACAACGCTTTTAAACCTAATTGTTCATGCAATATTATTTGTATTTGACTCATGCCAATGTCTAAAGTTGCCTGAATTTCGCGGTATGTCACATGTCGATCTTCCTCAACCAGCTTACGCACAGCATCAACGTTTTCTTGGGTGACTGCAGTTTTTGGACGACCTTGACGGGGATCATTACTGAGCCTGGCACGTCCACGTTGAAATTCAGCAAACCAGCGATAAATTGTGGTTTTGGATGGGGCTTCATCACCATATGCAGAAATCATCCGATCAACACACTGTTTTTGTGTTAAACCACTTCGAAAGTCATAATAAATCATCGCTCTAGAATTTTCTCGAGTCAATTCCATTTTCTCAACGACTAAACAAGTTTGACAAGACCTTGTGACAAGACCGAGAATCTTTTTTTAAATAAATAAATGGTATTCGACTTTTAAAACCAAGGAGTTTTCAATTAAAAAGATTTAAATATGACAGGAATAGTGGAAGTATTCCATTCCCGATATTTTTAGTGCAGCCTATGTATGCGTTGTTCGCCATTAAGCCCACGCTCAAAGTCCACCATTGTGATTCTTCAAAGATGTAAAAATTCAAGACACGTGGAACGAAAACGACGTTTCTACCGAATTTAAATGTAATATAATTCCAACTAAATACTTTTATAAATTTCCCGAAATAATCCACGCTATAAATAGAAAAGCTTCGGATTTTCCCCGAATAGGACAGTTGAGCTAATCGCTACATAACTCGCAGACATTGTTTAGCGCAATTTAATCTCGGTTTAAGTTGATCCCGGTGTAGGGTGATTTTGTATCGGAAATACGACGTGTATCCACCCACTAGCAAAGTTTAACTTACGTCATTAGTTTGTACGAGGGAATCAAATTTCCAGCACAACATACTTCAGGAATTCACGCTGCTATTTCCCGATACCGCGGTGCTGTAAGCCGTGTTACGAGTGAGTGTCGACAGTATAAGTCACGTTTCTATAGACGGTCTCTCTTTTTGTGTTACCACCCCTTCACTTATTTGACTCTACGATACCAATGAAACCATAAAAATAAAGACATTAAAACTGTTTTATGACTGACTTAAATAAACGTTTTTAGGATTGTCCTGCTGGTTGGGCTACCACCGGTTCTGAAACTAAGCGATGAGAATTTTACTGGCCTTCTAGTATCCCTATTCCCTAGCAAAGTCCCTCTACACCCTAAACCGTTTTCCCAGTCACGTCGCGTTTTTGACATTAGTCATTCAGTCCGTGACCCGGGTCACTGATGACCCCGGGTCGCGGGACCCGCGGGTCGCAGATAGCCGCGACGCCGATATAATTACATGTAAACAGTGACCCCTTATTGCCCGGCCGTGCCTTATCTGTGGAACGTCTGTTACGTAACGCATGTTCCTCTTGTTATACAAGGGTAGGGTTGCCATCACCTAAATTGCCATCACCGGTCAGGCACGACAAAATTCTCTGACATTTAGCCGAAATGTGGTTATTATACGTCCTCTTAAACTGTTAATATTACGATTTACGTCTCGCCAATTTTTGCTTTTTCAACAAGAATTTGTAAAAATCTGATTAACTCAAAGTCCGTGCAAGAAACCGTGTGTATGCTTAATGTGTTTTTATCTTTCGTTTATTGATGCATGAGTCATGACTAAAAAGCTAATTTCTCTGAACAAAAGTGTACGGATTTTACCCAGCACTTTTCAAAAACCCTGCCGGACGCTCCCTGGACGTCCTTTAAACTAGGACAAATCCGGGGAAATCCGGACGGATGGCAACCCTATACAAGGGTCGTACTGATTTGAAATGCCGTTGATTATCGCGTATTGGCATTTGGCACAAGTAATAAATAATAATCTTAAATTAATATGTCATTTTTGGAGGACCCATACGAGTACTGTATCTATTTAGTATCCACCCTTTGGTGATGTTTGAGGCGTAATACACCGAAGCTACCGGCCAATCGGCCCAACCGTATATTAAGCAGGCCGATAAGCACACATTAAATGACAGATCGATCGCGAAAATTATACCCAGTGTACTGTGTACCTATAAACACCTTAACATTGTTATGGCAGTATTCAGCCGGCACTAATTATATCTATAGCTGCCATCACCCGAATAAATGTGTAACAGTATTATAATTGGATTCGCGCGTTGAATCAACCATCAATGTAAACATGTCTTGCATCGTACGTTTAATCCAGCTGGCAGGATGTTTAGCAATATGCCCAAAAGCTGAACAACATCAAAAGACATGCATCATCAAATCGTGTCGATGTTGCCGTGACTTTGAAATTTCTTACTCTTTTCAAAAACACTTACTAATTCAAATATGAGTTCCTTCTCGTCCAGCTGTCTTAGCTCGTGCCTCGACCGCCGCTGCGGCCGCGAGGGTGCGGCGTGCGAGTGGTCGTTGAGGAAGGTGGGGGTGCCGTCGACGGTGGTCACCAGCGGCTTCAGCAGACCGCCGCGCTCGAACTCGTGCGCGGAGATCTTCCTGTTCGAACAGTGCACTTACTGTAGTAATTGAAGTAAGTAATACGTATCTTAGACGCACCAAGTATGGTTCGGGTACCTACCATAGTTTGGTATCCAAAACATTAGTCAAGGGTGAGGCCGTATGAGTACGGTTACACGCTAAGTCTGGCATCAGTTCAGTCCATCAATCTGAGACTGACGCCAGAATGATGGCTGAAATGTACATAATTAAAAAAATATCAGTCCGTCAATCAACCGGTTATACGATTATTCTTCAGTCATCATTCCTGACCAAATTGATGGACTGAACTGATGCCAGACTGACCGTGTTACTGTAGTCCAAGGATCACCTCAGATATACAATTTCATAGTTGGCCGACTATAGTTGCACAATTTAATTGGACAACTGTTTAACTGTGGGTAATCGGAAGGGAATCGTGGTTCTGAATTCTGATGCCATTGGTGTCCAATTACATATTTAGTTTGATGCAATGTGCGAGCTCTCATAAGTCGCTATAGCTATTGGTTAATTACTATGCAATTTAGTTGGCCAACTTAAAATTGTAAGTCTGCGGTCGCTTTAATTAAACATCATCATCCGATCATCATCATTCCGCTCGTCCCAGACTTATATGAAAAATAAATTTCAGATACCATTTCTCACACCTCCAGCACACATACCTGACGGGAGTGGTGGCCCCACTGCCGGAGCCGGCACGCGACGGCGACGCGAGCTCGGCGCTAGGCGGCGTGGCATGCGATACCAGCCACGCGTCCACCACCTGCCGCGTCGCTTTCCTGATAAAATGAAAAAGTTGCATTAAAATCGATACAGTATAGTATTTTTAAAGAAGGTAGGAAGGTTTTGCCATGTGTTTAAGGAATAGGCTAAGGAAGACTTAATCTAGGCTTTCTCTTGCTGCGTTGCTCCCTGGCAACAATTGGAAATGCATTAAAATGGCAACATCAGTCCACGTCCATCAACATTTTACCTGCTTAGCACGCAAATACTGCCAGATTTTATGACCAACAGGCATTTCTCCTGGCACTATCCTGATGACAAAATTTATTTAAAAAAACTTGAGAGGTATCAAAGGACACCCGAATGGAACGAAGTTATTTCTTATGTTCAAAAAACCTGTAAGTATTACTAAAAGATCGCCATCTATTGACGCCCAGGAATACTAACAACGCGTCCCTGTTTATTAAAAAAAAAAAACGCCAACTAATTGACGCTTAGGAATACTTACTATCAACGCCCTCTGTCCCTAGTCCCTACCATGCAGGTACTAATAAAAAAGTGTCGAGGTCAAATCAAGGTCAAATGTCGTTCTGTCTAGCCTTCAAGATTTACGCCGAACGCGAGATAAGGAACTTCGTTCCAAAAACTGTTTTATATTTCTACGGAAGTTTCTTTTATGGCTTACAACAAACAGCTCTAACATCAGGAATATCTCGAGAGGACAAACGAACTTTATTCCGTAAGGAGTCCAATTTATGTGTGTAGTTAAAGACGACAAGTGACATTCCGCAGCGGGCACAATTTAACCAGGATAGTAAATTAACTGATGTGCACTATACGTAGAGTTAGTTATCTCCTAGATGTGCCGTTTCACAAACATGGGTAGGAAAAAGGTTAAGAAATTCAATAGAAAAAGCTATTGTGCATGTTCCTAATTTTCATCTTATTTTCACTTTTGCTAATTTTCATCGTGTTCTTTTGACGAATATTTGCAAAAGTCAAATCAGATACATAGGTACAATCAATAACCATCCATCCATACTTCCATACTCAATATGATAAATTGCGAAAGTCTGTCTGTCTATTACCTCTTCAAGCCCAAACAGCTGAACCTATTTCGCTGAAAGGCATGAAGATACTTTGAGTCCCGGGAAGGGACATAGGATACTTTTAATCGCGAAAAAATGTATGGCACCCGGGCGAGAAACGACTTTTGGCGCAACGGAGTTGCGGGCGTCATCTAGTATTTTAATATATCCATCAAAATCCGTACTCCGTAGAGTCACCGTGAGGGAACCAACATATTATGGTTGGTCTTAGAGTCTACGTACGCTCCTGCTCATTTATCTGGACTTTCGCTTTGAAAATACTGTATAAATCATCCACAGTAATTTAAGGCCTAGTTTTTTAAACTATCTATGTAATTCCTATGTCTACGTCCGCCGTAGCTATCCACCGCGAGGCGGTTCCCTCTGGCCGCGTTTGTATATTATACGCTTCATTATAATATTATCTCGTTGTGATTGTCACTCCACGCATATTATATCCTGCTTATACATATTTATCACATTATAAACTATGCATATTATAATCTGTCTGTCTGTCTGGCTGTTCGTGATTAAATTGCTGAATCGCGATGACTTTGTGACTTCAGCTCGGGAAAGGACATCGGATAGTTTGTGTCTCGAAAAAAAATGCAGTTTCCGCATTTCGTGGGAACATCCACGCAACAAAGTTGCGGACACCATCTCATCTATAATACATATTACATACTCTACATTTTTTGTAAAGTTTTGCTGACTTGCAGAATAAATTTTGTAGTAAACTCAGCTTTCTATGTTCGGCCCTAAAATATTAAACTTAAGGCACAAGTTGTCAATGATAGCACGCTGCCCAAAGCAAAAGGAGAATGATCATAACTCTATGGTACTCTGCACCATTTTGCGTCATTACGAAACTTGGTTTTTTAGTCTATGATTATCATTTCAGCTCCTATAAAAACTTTCTTTGTAAACAAAACCGGGGTTTTAGAGTAATTTGATAAAATCGAAAATAACCTCAAAATCTTCAATGCACCTATTTTATTAACAAGTCATAGATGAGCGAACGTTATTGCTCTAAAAACAGAGTAAGGCGCTTATAAATTAGTAATTTATTTATTATAATTCTAGGGTTAATATAATTCTAGGGGCATTTATTATTATTGAATACATTCTCTTATGCAATTTAAGCAAAAATGTAGTAACATTTTAGTCACAACACTTTTCACAATGGACACATTAACCCAATAGCCGCGTATTGACCAAGCGAGCCGCGTTGCGAGGCAGCCTCGGATATTTGCCGCGGTACGCATGCCGCGCGAGGCAGCTTCGAAGCTGTCTCGCGCGGTAAGGCCGAGCCAGCAACGACGATCAGTTTAACTTGAAGTCGAATAGTTTGCCCGAGACATGCACACGCACCCGCACATCACACGCACCCGCACGCGCACACGCACATCATACGCATACCCACAGGCCACATCACACCGCACACGCACCCGCACATTACACACACTCGCACACGCACATCACACGCATACTATCTATCTCGATGGCCGCCGCGACGCCGCTAGTGCGCTATGCTCATGCTGTTGACTGGAGTCAAAAATAAAACAAATGTAAAATATTTTTATTTTATCCAAACAGTGTCACAACAATAACAAATATTGTATACAACAAACTTCCAGTGGCTCGGTTTCATTTACAACATGAATATTAACTTGATTCAATAAACTATTTCATTTCATTAACAAAGAACAGAGTTGTATTATAATTTATAAACTAAAGAAAAAAAGAGCTTAATTCTACTCTTACTTACTTACTCTAATATTACATGTAAATTAAGCATGTAGTGTATGAATTAATACACATAATTCAGTATGTAATTCACATAATATTGCATTGCAGTGCATATTATGGAATATAATTATTATGTAAGTACTGCAAAACGTAAACATGATCATACAAACATTTGAATAAGATTCATTTTTATTTATATAAAAGAAAAATACCTACTTAAGTCTTAAATCATTCATCATACTCCTGCAATCTAAATCATACAACATGGTGGAACATATAATTTATAATTGAGTATATAACTGTTCCTTTAGGTTCCTTTAAGCGGAGCGATCCGTACCAATGGTCCGGTGACACTAAAACCAGTTTCATACATAAAAGTACCAGTAAACGTCCATTTCAAAACAATTAACAAATATACAGTAATTAGATGTACTTGCAGCTCGTTAGTACACAGAAGAGATAATTGGTGAGATAATGGGTGAGGTATATCACATGATCCAGCATATTCTGTCAAATGCCTCTTGATAGACCGGGGCGATTGGAGTACTGCTCGTCATGACATTGTACTTCCTTGTAGCTGACCTCCAGCAAGCAGGACTAAAAAGTGATAATATGTAATATAATATATTTACAGTACCTATGTTAAATCTTACAAATAATAAAGACAATAAATAGAAATATTTTATGAAATTATTTGTGAAACTATTTTTATTAGGACATAATAATAAAAACACTACCACCGGTATCATAATATATTGGAGATTGAAAATTAAAAATATCAATAAGATATAACTTAATACATAATATAAACAAAAATAACTACCAAGTTCAGCGGCTATAATGTTTCACTTATGTGTTGATCTTGTCTTACAGTATGTACCTATTCTTGTAGTATTTATATACAATAGACTAGTCACAAGGAAAACATAATCTTAAACTTCCTTCACTGATTGGGTTTGCTCTGTCTTGATTCTTGAAGCAGTGTTAAACACTGAACAGAGCACAGAATCTGAAGTTAGCTGTAATAAAACAAAGAATTAATTTTGTTTGTAATAATATATTAATAGAAGTAACAGCTATACTCTAAAATCTAAATGGTTTCACCAGTGGCGAGGGGTGAATATTTTGAGAAGGGAAGCCGGAGTAAAAAATCTACTTACCAATTTTGGTAATTTATAATTGAATGACATGCTTTTAATTTTCAAAACTAAGTTTGGAAAACAAAGTTTCCTTCGACAGCAAAATATAATCTGTCAGACAACAGTCTTTCTGAATTAATGCCATATTTTCCGAACTACGCGATTACGTCGTACGACTCACAATTCACAAGTCATAATATAAATTAATTTAATTCACGACACTCTTCTAAGTTCTAACGCTAAAACAAAATTTAAATTCGACAAAACAAAACAAACGACATGTTGCTTACAAACACACTATCCGCCATATTAATATGTCAATCTAAAAACCAGCAAAATAAAATGTATTACGCGCCAGCAAAAGTATAATGTCGCTACATTCATTCTTAAATTCGAATCATAACAATTTTACTTCATGACTCATCTATCTCGCTTGCACTTGTGCGTTGCTAATTAACCTTTCTCCGTAATAACTCGTCGGGCATCGAGTTATTTCCAAGTATATATCGCGCGTGCTAGAACGAGACAGAACATGACGACCAGTTCACAGGAATGAAAAGGATAGATGCTTACTATGAACTGTCGTTGTATGGAGAAATAAGCCGCTAATCCACGGCTTGATTCTCTGCGCCCGCACATTGCATTGCCTTTTAAAATTTATAGGCGATAGTTATTAATTCAAACTATGTATTTCAAGTGAGAGAAAAATTTATTGCATATAACATTGTGAATTCAAAGTTTTTTAAGTAGGTATGTAAAATATTTATTAGATAAATATGTCGTTGGCCCATATATTCGATTTTTCTAAGCCCTAAGGGAAGCCGATGGGAATCGGGTTATATGGACGCTTCGCCACTGGGTTTCACTGCTAGAACATTAAGTACCTACTTGTGAAATCAAAGACTTTTAAGTCCTTTAATGTTTTTGCTGTTGTTATATTTTTAGGTGATAGTTTAAAATATTTCATTTGTCAGGAAATACATAGAAGGCACTTCTTTGACTTTTATATACTTATTCAGAAAATAAAATACTTAGGTCTGCTTACCTGAGGCGGACTTGCGCAGATCTGAGTTAAAGTTAACTCTGAGTTAAACATCATGTCATCTCTATCACTCTCTTGGTGAGTGACATATATGACATGATGTTTAACTCAGAGTTAACTTTAACTCAGATCTGCGCAAGTCCGCCTTAGTAACTTTTATTCTTTAATTTAAATCCCGGGTTTAAAAAGTGGATTCCGGGCGTGTAATTACGTAAAAAATTCTTAAAATAATTGCTGTATTATTTTCATCAAAGCGCATGAGAATTAATGGTACCGACCTTGGGCATTCTCCTTTCAGAAGCATTTCAGAAGTAATTTTGGGATATTTTAAACGGAGGATGCAATGGTGAATAGACAAATTATACTCGCACTTTAACATGTAGTATCTATATACATATCAATCTGTGCTTTTACAAAGACGACACATACTTAACCTTCGTTTGGTAGGTAAAAAGCCCTCGGGGGTAAAAAATACCCCATATTGTGGCAAAACACATGCATGATCATTAGAAAATTTTCTAATCCTGCGACCACATCGTATCGATTTCCTACGGCGCGTGTGACCTATATGAATTATGCACATATTATGTACTAGAAAATAGATTAGTTCTTCATTGGATTATAATATGACGTATGGACGCACGGACGGGATAGTATTATTAGTTATTAGAGATAGTTCCAAGAATCGAGTTAGTAATTTTCTACAGTGAAGAATCTTCGCTAAATAATAAATTTTGATTGTATTGAATACTGAATTCAATGCTACTTTGATGAAATTGGGCATAGACTTACGAGTTCGGGAAAGGAAATACACTAACACTAGTCTCAGAAAAATGTTTCCTGTGCGCTCAACTAATTTCCGATTTTTTTAAGAATTTGCTGTCAAAATCTAGTAAGTATAATAAATAGCACAATGTAAGAAGTGCAGAGAATTACTTAAGTAAATGAGAGGGATGAAACCTTACAAATCTCACAATTCGTTCATCGAACCTACATTCTGAGAAATCGAAGCTATGAATTTGTAATTGAGTACGAAGGTCAATATTTTGGGAGATTAATTAATCAAACCTTGAAAAAATTTGGCTTGCTTCTACTTATAATTCTTAGATGACTTGGCTTTAGGTAAAGCCAAGAGTAATAACCGTAGCAGATGGGTTATGTCAAACCCAACAGACGTATTATCATTATTAACTTAGTTGGTTCACCATCTGCCTAGGCCGACGACTGTGGAGTTCGCTACTTTACTGTAAGTCTGCGGAACGCTCGCTCTTAGACTACACGTTTTGGGCTAGTAATATTTGTCTGTGTTGCTATTGTAAAAAAATAAATGACCGTAGGAATCAATTTCTATAATACCTGGATGCGACATAAAATAATGCAATAGGAACTCCTGGATCCAATTTAACCATAAAAGGAAAACACCCATTTTTAAGGCAAAATGAGCAATTTTGGCTATTTGTTTTTCTAGATATTGTCCTAACCTTGACTAGTGAAGGTCATAAGGGCGATATCCACGTTAATCAATTCCATTATACCCAGCAATACACGTGTCTCGTATATAAACGTTCAAATTTTTTTTTCTTAGAAACCACGAAGGCCGCCACGGCTGACTGATGGCCGGAGTTAGTAAACAAGGGCTCACGTAGCGCCACTACCACAGTAGAACCATACACAGTAAATCATCTTGACACTATACGACAACACGCCGGTTCTTCTCGCTGGGTTATTTACCGAACCGGTGGTAGGCACCAGTAACAACGTTCTGAAAGTATTTGATTCAAATCTATTCCACAATAAAACAATTTTTATTTTTATTTTACTTTACTAGTAACAGCTATACATCTCAAATCAAGCTTGAAGTTCAAAGATTGGCTGGTAGAGATTGCTTATTTATAAATTCGCATTTTGTACATCATTGTATTAAGTAAAATTGTTTAATTTTGTATTTTGGTTTGCAATAAAGCGTTTTTGTATTGTAGCGCAAAAGCGTGATTTTAGATTACTTGAAAGTCAGAGAGCAGTGTAGCGATTGGTACGGTTGAATTTAAGAAGGAACGTGATTTGTTATTTAATCATTTTTTCAGTGGCTTTATATTTTATGCCCGTGCGACGCCGGGGCGGGTCGCTAGTTCTCAATAAGCTATGATAAAGATAGCTAAAACCAGCGCATCCCATCGCTCATGTCGCGCGTTATTGTATATATTTTGTGTGATAAAATTTTCATTACAAATATACGCCCGAATTTCCCTACTGTATAGAAGTATACTGTGTACTGTAAGGTAGCGCCACCGAGTGGCCAGTAGCGCCTTATTAACATAGGAATGACCTTCAAAGTGCTGAATGAAATTCCATGTTGATGCTGATTGATTTATTATCTACTAGATGTTTTGTGCAAATCCGTTGTGCTGAAATTCCTTTGTCGCGCTAAAACGCTACTAACAAAAAATATTAGGACTTTCATCAAAATCGGGCAGCGATTTAGGTGTGTAGAGGTACCAGACACACGCCTTAGATTAAAATGTATATAGTTTAGAAAAAGTGCAGCACTTAGCAGTGTTCAGCTGGATTTCCACAACTTTTGTTTCTATCGACTTCAGTACATCTTTAATATAAATATATTATTATATGAAACATGAGTCTTATGCCTTTTTTCACCAACCGACTCCTAACGCTAAGTGTTCCCTAGCGCCCACCAAGGGTGCATAATTAATTAATTATGCACATTACTAAAATCTAGAAGGATATGCAATTGCATATCCTTCTAGATTTTAGTAATGTTTGTATATCACCTACGTCCTAAGGGCCTATGAACGTTAAAAAACATAAGCGTCTTTATAAAACGTGTTTGTTTTTAAAGATACATACATGACCCTAAAAGACTGCAAGGGAACACTTAGCGTCCTAACGCTAAGTGTTCCTCGCACGTCACGTCCTAAGGCGGTTGGTGAAAACGGACATAAGAGACTAAGGGCCGGTTTTACCTCTTCCTGATAAGTGCCGGATAGGCTATCCATAACTTTTTTTGACAGATGGAGTATCTAAGGAGTATATAAGTTGTGGATAGACTATCCGACACTTATCAAGAAGTGGTGAAACAGGCCCTTTACAAGCTTCTGTGTTCAGCCTCTTCTGAGTGGCAAGCGATTATCGTAAACGCTAATGCCACAAAATGTATGCGATTTGACATAAGTCATCGCTTCGCTAGCGAATACTAATGTCAAATCCCATACATTTTGTGGCGTTAGCGTTAGCGTTTACAGTAATCGCTTGCCGCTTGTCTAGGCCCTCAGGGTAACCAACATGGCGTACCTTAAAAAATAATCATGCACGAACTCCTGGTTCTCGTCAAGCCAGGCCTCCGTCCGCGCGCACTCCGCGTCATAGCAGGTCGGCGCGGGCGCCCCCCCGCCGCCCGCGCCCCCCGCCGGCTCCTCTATACTCCGCAGCTGAAGACCTGTAACAATGGTGGATGGGGGTTAGTGACGTCATAGGCATTTAAGGAGAGAGGATTCTTCTGGATATCTGTATGCTGCCCAAACTCTATAATATTTACAAAGTTAAACTTTACAAGCTTCTGTGTTCAGCCTCTTCTGAGTGGCAAGCGATTATCGTAAACGCTAACGCCACAAAATGTATACGATTTGACATAAGTCATCGCTTCGCTAGCGAATACTAATAGTCCATTGAAATGTTACAATTTTAGGATCGAATATTGCATTTATTAGAGGACGCAATTTTATTTTTGGAATATGTTATAGAAACATATTTGTAGGCAAAATAATTTGCAACAAATTAATTATTCTTAAAAAAAATCTGTAAGACTTATAGTTTCCGAGATATCACGAAAATAGTGTTGTCACCCCTTTTTTCAAGATGGCGGCCGGGGGACAAGAGTGGCGACCCCACAAACTTGAGGTTAAGCTTCTATTGAGCCCCCCAAAATATTCCAAAAATAAAATTGCGTCGTCTAATAAATGCAAAGCAAATGTAACATTTCAATGGACTATAATATCAAATCCAGTTAAACTTTAAAGAGTTGTCGTCATATTATCACGACAACTCTTTAAAGTTTAACCTAATTGAAAAAAAAAAATCTAACGAGAGTAAGAAAAGTCCCAATAAAATGTTGCAATATTGCAGAAGCTGCTTAGGGTTTCAGAAGTAGTGCCAATATCCAGCATGTTTAACTTTCACTAATACCAAGAAAAAACAAAATTTTACTTTTAACTACTACGTGTCTACTGTCTATACAACGCTAATCAATTACCCTCGGACCACCTATTTAACCGACTTCCAAAAAACGAGGAGGTTATAATTATGTTCGGCTGTTGATTTTTCGAAATTTTTGTTTTGTTGTATTAGGTTTCATTCCAATTTGGTACCATGTTCACAAAAGTGGTGACCTGATGATGGGATCCATGAGTAATCGAGGGAACTCCTCGAAATTTATATGGAAACGTATGGTGATTTTGGTTTTATGAGAAGCATCCTAAGCATATGCTACCAAAACGCAAGATTTTGCACCGAGGTATACCATGGTTCCGAAGATACTAAGAGAACTCCGGATTCCTTATAGATACAAGTTTGGGGGTTTAGGCGCTGTTTTAAGAACTGAAAGCATATGCTACTATGCAAATTACATTCATCATCATCATCATCATTACCACATAAGGGTCACCAATGTCACCAAAATTGAACATAACAAATTCATCCTTAAGTCCAGAGCATAAGGCAAACATTTGACATTACTTCTGAGAAGTAAGCTGCTTCGATAATTAATACAAGTAACATGCATGTCTCACAACAAAACATGAAAACAATCTAATTTCAACCTTTTGCATTGCGCTTAGCGTTCATAGTACAATAACTGTCTGGCGTGCTAGGGCTGTCAAGCGAGCGGCGCGGCGGCGCGGCGCGGGGCCGGGTACCAGACCGGGCGGCGTATTTACAAAGGCTATACCGTTTGAGTCACGAGCCAGACTCTAATAGATGAGCTTTTGTTTATGCATATTACTCGACAATACCTATTCTATCTCAGTAAAAAAATTTACTCAAATGGATTAGCTTTTTGCCTTGATATTTTCAAATAAAAATGCACTTACAAAACCTAGTCGAGTAGAGGCTCACCGCCATAATATTTGTTTATCGCGAGCGTGCCATACTCGTACAGCATACTTTTAAATAAGACTAACTGTTACCAACTACGTTTAAATTGTAAAAACTAAACTAATCGTGATAAAAATGATTATCTGCGTTTTGTATTTTACATTAGAGGCTGAACTACGCTAGAAAAAATATTATAGTTTTCTTAGCTATAAATTATCAGACTCATCAAAGACCAATCATTTATCTAAGATAGTTTTATAATCATACTAGCGACCCGCCCCGGCGTCGCACGGGTATAAAATATATGACCACTGAAAAAATGATCAAAATCTATAGCCTGTGATCCTTCACATGGTCTACTTCTTATCAGTGCCAAATAACATAAAAATTGCTCCAGTAGTTCGCGAGATAAGCCCTATCAAATAATTTCCCCCGTTTTTCCACATTCTCTCATTAGTCTTAGCGTGATAAAATATAGCCTATGGCCTTCCTCAATAAATAGGCTATCTAACACTGAAAGAATTTTTCAAATTGGACCAGTAGTTCCTGAGATTAGCGCGTTCAAGTTAGCCCTTTCAAATAATTTTCCTGGTTTTTTCCACATTTTCCTCTATTTCTTCGCTCCTATTAGTCTTAGCGTGATAAAATATAGCCTATAACCATCCTCGATAAATGGGCTATCTAACACTGAAACAATCATCAAAATCTGTTGCGTAGTTTTAAAGATTAAAGGGAACAAAGGGACATGAGGGAAAAAAGCGACTTTGTTTTATAATAAGTATAGATTTTGTACTCTCAACAAGTGTGTAGTTATGTACATACCTGTTTCTTACCTATTAATTAAAGTTCGTTAGTAAGTACCTAGTATTTTTTGTCACTTAAATACAGAATAGAAACGAGTAAGTAATTTCATTACTGTAACATTAAAATAATAACAATTTTCATGTAACTATCCACCTACATATTTTTAAAGCTAACAATGACGATGTATTTACCATATCGGTATCAAATTGAATAGCATACCTAATATGTTGCTGCAATGTTAGAAACAATTTAGCTAACAAAGTCTAGGCGATCTCGGTCATTTTCTGTACTAAAATAGATAAGGGTTTTGTCAAGTTTTTGTCTAACAAAAGCTAAGCCAGTTCAGTTTGCGCTTTCACTCTAATGATATATTAGCCTTTGTAAATTCCGTAAAAAAATGCCAGTTACAAATGTTTCAAATATTTTGGCAGACTAAAGATTCAGCTATATCTGGTACCGACTTCAAAATTATGAAGGATTGAGTACAGAAATAGTTGAGTTTTAGCCGAATTCGGAAAGAGGCACTATTCGATAGGAAACATTATTTAATACTTTTTAGTTCATATTATAAAGATGTTATTATTCTTTTTACCTTGGAAGTCGGTTTTAATTTTTTGTTAAAAATAATTTAGCCAGGCATTCCATAAAAACTGCTAGTTTGTACTTTGTAATAAAGAACCCACACGCACACGTGTTTCGTGTTCAAACTCATTTAGCGTCTTCAGTCTTCACAACTCTCGTATGCTCTATGAAGACCTATGTATGTTTTGGCGCATGGATTTGTCACATATGAAAAACTATCCCTGAAAACGAGGGAAGTAAGTTTTAACTTCTGCTGATTTCAAAAGGACCTCCCCTATAAATATAACCAGGCTGCAAACGATATGAAGAACATGCTTCCAGTATCACTGTTGAGCTTTTTCTTGGCTGTTTCAGCCGCATACTTGAATAAAACTAACAGGCATGACTCTCTAATAATATTTACAAAATGGCGGCATTTTCCAGGCACCAAAGCACCGTTGTAGGTGTGTGATAAGATGAAATCTAACGAGCTATGCGTCCACAGTAATTATGGTCAATTGACATGGGATGTAGGCTCATAGCTGCTGCTCTACAAATTAATTACTCCACTCAACTGCTTATAAATTAAAAACGTTAGGTCTATTTGAGCAATTTGGTTTCGAATTTCATGTGTAACGGGCACACTCCTGTGCATGTGTGTGTGTGTGTGTGTATGTGATTAATAAAAGTTAGGTAACATTTAACAATGTCTCTACATTTAATTGTTACTTACCTTTTATTGGAGAATTTGACAGTGTATTGTTATTTTTAACATAACGAATGAATTATGAATACAACTACTATGACGATATCAATCGTTTGACAGACATTTTGGGGATAATTATGTTTTCCAAAAGCACCATACTCCATAGTGTTATTGCAGCATCATCTTAAACTTTATGAAGCTTTTTTTAAGAATAATATTTGCAGTTATTAGTGAAAACATAGGGGTCAGTGCCTTTTCACGCGTTTGATACAAAATCCTATAAAATTTAAAAGAACCAAACAAAATCTTTTTAAACCACTGATGACTAAACAAGTTATTATAATCTATTCAAGCCAACCCTTTAATACTGTACATGATACATATTAAATTACCAGGAATTTCTAATAAAACGATATTACATCGACCCGTCCGCTTTACAAAGCTCGTCAAACTCAATTAAAATTATATTTTGGTTAAATCAGGAATAGGGAATATTACGCAAAGATTGGAGCAGAGGGCGCTACGAGCACCTAGAGATCAACTACGATAACATGGCGCGCCCCTCCAAAATTCAAAACGTTTGAACTTTGAAGTGCGTTGTCAAAACTTTTGAAGTGCGTTGTCTTTCGCGGTAGGCTTATTACGATTAGTTGACCAACAAAATATCTTGATAATAAGTGACATTAACTGAAATATTACGTGTACTGTAATTGGTTGAATACTTACTACATACAAACTCTTTCATAAGGATGTGACTACACAAATTGAAACAGTCATATTTTGGAGGGACGCGCCATATTATCGTAGTTGATCTCTACAGTAAATAATCTGACCAAAATCCGGCATTTTGCACACGTCATACAGCATAAGAGAATATTGACAGAAACATTGTTAAGGTCAATGTGTCGAAGTCCGGCATACTTTTCTCAAATTAAAGTTTAACATAATTTATTAACTTGAGATTCGCTTTTAAAGTAACTTGTGTCATTGTAAATTATAGGCTATATATTAATTAGACCTAAAATGATCTAAAAATAGTCTTAGTTGCAGTATTTTTTTATTAATGTGCTATTTTTTAAAAACTCGGCGTGTAGACGGACTTCCCTTACAGTTTGAGGTAAGTCCGTCTATAAGCAATATAGCCCTAACCTGTGAAGTAATATGCGTGGCAACGGTTTCTAGCAAAGCCGCAAAACGGCCATTCAAATATGTGTTTAAGGTGTCGTAAATAAGGTTCGCATTCCAGAGAAAATTAATTTTATAACATTTTTAAGCAAGTCCGGCATATCGTAAGTCTAAGTGGTTGCAAACATTTTTTGAAAAATTAAAGACTATTTAATATTAACATAAAATAATGTTTATTACAAAATCAAAATTATAATAATTAGTTCCGGCAAAATCAACAACTTTGCTTCATTGTCATTTATATTTTATGGGATAAGACATTTTTCAACATAATCCCTTACTTAATTTTGATTTGATTATTGTTTATTGATATTATTATTATTTTTTATTCCTTAATATTAATATTTAGTCACTTGAAATAAATTTTTAGTTCACGTGGCAGATTGGGGCCATGCACGCGAAAGGTACGCGTTCTTACAATTATTTTCGCCGCTCAATTAAAGTAATAAGGGTTGTTGGTCCGGGAGGTAGGATTTTTCATGACGCGTATAAATCTGAGACGAATAATTATAGCATTATGGAAAGAAGTTATTTTCACAAGTTTTTTTTGTTTATGATAAAGGGGGCACACGAGGAAACGGATCGGCAGTAAGTGAACTACCGTCGCCCTTGGACACCTGTAACACCAGGGAAGTCACAAGTGCACTGCCCACTTTTTAAAAAGGAGTACGCTCTTTTCGTGCAGTAAAATTTGGGCAATGCTATGATCTAGCAGTCCTATTTGTTAATGCAAATTAACAATAAATACATGTAGGTCTGAAAAGGTTGACAATATCTGATTTCTGGCAAGACCGGCATACGACGGCCTTTCCTTATGCAAACTACGGACTTCCTAATTATTGCAATTTTAGGTTAGACATATGTTGCAGGTGATAATAACGAAATTAAAGCGATATTAACGAATTGAACACCAGTAATAAGTAAAAGGATCACTAAATTTCTGACGTAATCCAAGAAACTCCAAAAACTCCTTCGTATTCCCACTTTTTTTCATTTTTTTGGCAGAGGGAGTGTAAGCCTCTGCGACTGCGAGATCAAAACGGGAGAAAAATGGCAGATCGTTTTTTTTCGTGACAGGTAGTAAGTATCGACATGTCTGTTTCTTAGGTCAAACTAACTCTGCAATATTGTTTTACCCACTGAGCCATATGAAACTAATCGTTCAAATATGGAAGTTATTGCCGATAGACGGACTTACCTCCCAGACGGACTTCGACACATTGACCTTAAATATCAAATGTTGAACAAAGCTTTTTTACTGTCTATGCTGGTGCTGCCTAGCGTGAAAATATTGCTTTATTTTGTCATATTATTAGGTTTAAAAGCAGAAATATTTGAGGCCTCTTTACGTTGGCTGATAGACCAATATAAGCGACTACGAAAATATATTTGCCCATGATCGCCGATAGTGCATAAGAACTTCGCAATCATAGTGGCAGTAGCGGCGTTAGAGTGGAGCGACGCTATGCGACGGTCCAGGGCGCCGCGCGCCGGCCGGATAAAAAGAGCGCCGAAGGCAAGCATAAAGGGGTGCCTTAGTCATAACTCATAAGTATAGATCAGTTAACTAAAGCTGGCACGTTCACAGTGCTGTCACTTATGCAATTTCACTATACAGTATGTTTAATATGTTTGCATCATCATAAAAATTATCGTATAATCTGCGTACGATAATAATATGCTATCGTACATCGTACGTGCGCACAAAATTATCGTATGTGCACGATAATTATCGTACGGTTCCGAACGCTGGCCGCTCGCCGATCACACGTTACCGACTTGTAACATCACGCTGTATTTATAAACAGTAGCATATGAAAAACAATAACTGTCCCCTTCACGCTCATAAGATAAGCCGCGCGCGAGAGAGACGGGCAGACTTTTTATGATGCGTATGCAGTACGACGTCACGCCACGCGCTTATTCACAGACACTACACAAGCGCAATGTTTAAATGTGTTGATCGTGTCAGCTCTTGTTAACTGACAGTAGCGCCGTAGTTTAAGTCTATTTTCGTATGTCTTCGAATTATATCTAGAGGGCGCCGAAGAAATCTCGCCCAGGGCACCGATAGTCCTAAAGGCGGTACTGCATAGTAGTAGTGTTGGTTAGCCATATCATCAGATAACAATAACGTTAAATTCATGCATTTTAAATCATAATAATGTAAGTTTAGACTGATATGAATAGATGAAATATCATCTTTACTAACAAAGGAATTTCCAAACACCTGTACAATATGATGATTTGTATTTTGTTTTATGATGTGTGAGTGATGACACTGATGAGTGATGACTGATACTAGTTTCCTGTTTCCGTAATAAAACTAAAACCGTTTCTAAATATTTTCAAATTCAATTCAGTGATGACTGATGACTGATGAGTGATGACTGATACCAAATCAAAAAAAAAAGAGGTCAAAAAGCATGCCAGCAGTTCTAGGTGTCATTTGGCAGGTGGCCGAAAAGAATACTAACGCTGGTGTCATTTTGAGAACAGCTGCCTTACTCCCGACAGAATCGCCTGATTCCATGAAACTGTTTTGAGACTCAAACAATCGGACGGGAATGTCGATCCTACTCTGAATGCAGGACGCGACATTCTCGTTCGATTGTTTGAGTCTCAAAACAGTTTATATCATGACTACGGGGTGCTTGGGTCTCCATGACATATTTTCCAAGTACCAGAAGATCCATTCATCCATCCATCAAGATATCATCTATTAGGTCTATAGGCTTAAACAAAACTATGTGACAGTACTTTATGGGTGTGTATGTGTCCCTAATATATCGAGTTCATTGTGAAAGTAGCAGCGCTGAAAGAGCATTTTTTTATTTGTATGGGCAAGCGCGGCGTCACGAATTTCCCGATACAAAAATAAAAAAAGTTGAACTTTCAGAGCAGGCTACTTTCACAGTCAACTCTATGTAACAAGGGACACATACACACCCTAAAGTATCGTCACTTACTTTTGTTACACCCTGTATAATAACTAGTATCACAATATCCAAATTTCAACCCTCAAAATATATCCAACCATCGAAACCAAATTCATAAATTCTTCTGCATAATGAATACTATGAATTCGATCTTTTGCTAAAGTTAATAGTCAGATATAAGTACAACATAAAAGTTTCATTGACAACAACAGTAAGCAACAAATAGCCCTTAAGTACAGTACTTAGTCCCTTCTACCTCGGATCTAAGAGTGAACCTTAAGTCTTTGTAATGGAGGTCATTTTAGAGGTAACAATAACGGCTTTGGCTTTAATGACTTCACCCTACAGATGTAATCGTGATGTGTAGTGTTATGTGGTTATTAAGGGTATTTTATGGAGTACTAGACGAAGCCCGCAACACCTTTGCGTCAAAATTCGTTTATCGCGTGGGAACCGTACATTTTTCGGGATAAAAAGTATCCTATGTCCTTTCCGGGGACTCAAAGTATTCCCATACTAAATGTCAGCAAAATCGAAGGCACAATAAAATCTTTTTGATAAGCGGGAAACCGGTGTAGGTTTATTATCAGTGTTAGTATGACCAACATAATATTACGCTGTACCGCCAACCAAAGTAGTTGGCACCATAAATAAGATATAATTTTACTAAATAAATAAACAGCCCAACAAACATAAATAGTACCTGCCTACGTGAATAATAAACTAATATCTAAGCGCCTAATTTTAACTCAAAGTCAGTAATTAACAACCATTGGCAACTAACTCTACTTGGATAAATTTCCAAAAAGTTTGTTCCAATTTTGAATTAAAACTTTGTAATAGCATGAACTAAATTAAAACTTAGCAGTTTAAATAACTTTTTTATACTATTAATAATAACGACCATGCACCATAGAAGGCCACGTTCCCTGGAAGGCCAACTATTAAAAAATCGTAGTTATCGTCACGGTACGATATATTTCTTCTACTACACACTTAGATCAATCAAATTTAAGGCCACAAACGCGGCGACGAGTCGATTGCGCTGCAATTGTGGCAGTGCGGACTCACTGTTTGTAGACTTTGGTTGTCGAGGCTACAATTTCAATTTCCGCACCCTGAAAAACTTTATTTTTCAGTTACATAACCTATATCTATCTCACATTTTATTACAGGGTATTGCCGTATAGGGATATGTGTTTGGTAGTAATAAAAGAAAATCTACTTATGCCTAGATTTAAGTTAAAATATTGGTGATGTTCCTAGGAAGGCCGGTGGTTCCTAGGAAAGCCGGTGGTTCCTAGGAAGGCCGGTGGTTCCTTATAAGGCCCAACCAAAGATTTGATAGTTGGCCTTGAGAGGGAACATCAACTTTACAAGGAACATCTAAAGATCATTAACATGTAAACAGTCATTTTTAGTTATAAATGCTTACCGTAACAATTAAAATAACGTTGTTTTTTATAACATATTTACTTATTAGGATTATTAAACTTATACACGCATACTGAACATTTTGGCCTTATAAGGAATGGGCCCATAAGAAGGCCATTTTAGATTAAATAAATTTTGATTGCATTATAAAACGCATTGGCAATTAGTTATAAGGTGTCAATGTGATACTCATTAGGTACTATTATTTTTAAAGAATTTCCATTAATATATTCTTAGTTATAAGATGATGTTCAAGAATTGTTCATTATAGTTTTTTTAGATGATATAAATATATTGAGCATTTAATGTGTTGCTTATTTGAAAAAAATTATAATGTCGTTTTAGTAAAAGTAGATAAATAAATACTTGTGACTCTATTTTCAAGTTAAACGACTTATATTGGCCTTGTTTGGAGCTGTGTTTCTTGCAAGGCCATTTGGAAGACCTTAACAAAACTTAAGTTTATTAAATGGCTATTTAAGCTAGGTTAAAAAGTAATTTATAATAATATGATACCTGATAAAATAGAGCATTACTTGATAATTTGTTTCCTTAACTTATTTAGTTAGTTAACGAATAAAAAGTATTTTCCCGTTAGGGTGGCCTTACATGGTACAGGTTCCTTATTTTTATATTATGTTTTGTTTCTTGTAAATTATGACAAACATTAAATCCTTTACAAATCATATTAACAATTATTATTAGTATTCCCTTTGCAAAGGTTTACAATTTCTGTATTGAGAAAAGCTAGTAGACTTTGGAAGCCTCTTAAATGTTCGTTATGATCAAAGTTAACTAAGTACCACTTAATTAATATTATACTCAAAACTAATTAGCTTAATAATGGAACCATTATCAGGCCAATTTTCTCTGTGAATAGTTACAATCAGAAATATTAAAGCCCCATGCCACGTTAGGATATAATGGTCTGATGGAAAACCATTATTGCTATATGTATTATCATTGCGAAGTTATCTATAGCTTGTGCAATTGACGGACGATCATAGTCGTAGATTGACCACTTGTCTTAAGGGGGCGACTAACCCAAAATTTTCGATTTTATAATTCATTTTTATACTTAAAAATAAGCCCCGATTTGTTTCATTTTCTGAAGTTTGATAATACATTATATTTCTAAGAATTCGATCGGAGCAAAAATACGATATCTTAAAATTTTCTCAATAGAAAAAAATCACAAAGATGCATCAAATTTTCACGAATTTTTCATTTATCGCCATAGCCGTGCATTGAAATAAGTTAATATTTTAACACATTGTATAAAATTCTATCATTGAGAAACCGACCTGGCGGATTTTCAAAATGTTGTATATTTATCGAGTTATTGAGATAAAACTAAATTGGCCGTGAATCCGCGTCGTCCTTTTTCACCTGGCATATGAAAGACGGGCGTGAGTGTGATTACAGAAGGACGATGTTTGATTTTTTGGGTTAGTCGCCCTCTTAAGACATTCGTCGTAGTCAAAATACAGTTATTATTGACTAGCGATGGGCCAAAAATAGTTATTATAGTGTTACATACACAGACATGTTACACACTAAAAAGGTTTAGCCTGAAATATTTTAGGGCTCAATCTATAGTACTAGATGTTGGTCAAAAGTCAGAAATTGGTTCTGTTAAAATTTAGATAAACTTAATGTTTCACAAACGGATCCCTAAATCGGAAAATGATCTATGAATACTCGTAATAGTTTTAAAAAACCTATCTAACGACACCCCTCACGATGGGGTGGACGCGAAAAAATTTTTCATCCCTGCTTGATGTACGTATGGAAGGTAAGTACCATAAATTTTTTTTTTTAATTTTCATGTACTATCAGGGAAGTTGATTCCTATGCAGATGGCGGACCTAAGTCATGTGGTCGGCTTATGTCAATTAAATGTTAGCTGTGATCGGTCTGCTGGGTTTGACGTAATGCGACCAAATTACTTAGGTCCGCCATCTGCATAGGAATCAACTTCTCTGATAGTACCATTTTGTCGCCAACATTAATACGTGAATTCATGCCAAATTACAGCTTTCAAGGTCCTATAGTCTCTGAGCAAAATCGCGGACAGACAGACAGACAGACGGACAGACAGTCGGACGGACAGACCGAAACTATAAGGGTTCCTTGTTGACTACGGAACCCTAAAAAGAGGAAGCGCAAACCTGCGTTATGCGTATTTAAAAGTTTATTCGCAGGTTTGCGCTCTTAACATAATATGTTCCTTTATAGGTACTTAATCTAAAATATTATGTTATGTCTATGCATATTACCCATGTCTAGTTATTTAAAACACGATAAAAAGCTCGGGAAACCCATGTCCGGCCTATATCTTAATAGTCGTTATCAGATCGACAATGAGTCGTGCCAATTAAACCGTATAAACGTTTACTTTCACATAATTGAAATCGACACGAGCGTTATTATGCCACATTCCGACCAGAGATATCGACTCCTTATTTGTGATGTTGTGTTCATTATATTACCACCTTTTGCCCGTAGTCGTGTGCGTAAAAGACAAAAAAACGAGGAATACGGCTTTTGCTGAACGGTGAACCAAAGATTTAGGTATATAGTCGAGTTTGGTATCATTTTCGATTGAATCGAATGTTTGAATGGCAATTTTGGAATAATATTTAGATAAAACATAGTAAAAATTAAATAAAATAAAAAATTTACAATATATGATTTTCAACCAACAAAAACGCTGTTGACAGGGCTTAATTAATATAAGGAGGCTGATAGCCGCATTATTCTGCATGCCAAAGACATGGTGATGAATGGAGCAATAAACATATTAATAATCATAAAATAACGTTCCGCGTGGCTTCGTCCGTGTAAATCTGAAATTTTACGGAAACCGTATATTTTTCACAAGTTAATTACTCATGTCTCACGTAGTCCACTATATATTCGTGTCAAATAACATATAAATTGCTCCAGTAGTCTGTGAGATATTGTGATAAAATATAGCTTATAGTCTTCCACAATAAATAGGCTATCAAACACTGAAAGACTTTTTCAAATCGGGCAAGTAGTTCTTGAGATTAGCGCGTTCAAACAAACTAACCAACAAACACTTCAGCTTTATTTTCACATTTTCCTCTGTATCTTTGCTCCTATTGGTCTTAGCGTGATAAAATATAGGCTATAGCCTTAATCGATAATTAGGCTATCAAACACTGAAAGATTTTTTCAAATCGGATGAGTAGCTCCTGAGATTAGTGCGTTCAAACGAACAAACTCTTCAGCTTTATAATATTACTAGAAGTTCTGCGCTGCTTCGCCCGCGTAAATTAGATATTTCATAGACAAATTAGTCCACAATAAATAGCCTATGATCCTTCACGTTCCTACTTTTTATCTGTGCCAAATAACAGAAAAATTACTCCAGTAGTTCGTAAAATAAGCCCTTTCAAATAATTTTCCCCATTTTTTCCACATTTTCCTCTATTTCTTCGCTTATATTAGTCTTAGCGTAATAAAATATAGCCTATAGCCTTCCATGATAAATGGGCTATCTAACACTGTAAGAATTTTTCAAATCGGACCAGTAATTACTGACTCATACTTAGATTAGCGCGTTTAAATAATGCCTCTTCTTCTTCTTCTTTTTACGTTGTTTAACATCTTTATCGTGCAAATTCATACGTCCTAAAATGAATTAAGCATTCTTAAGTCATCCGAATATGGTACCGAACTTGGAATAGTACCGTAATATAATTAATGCCTCTATACAGATTGAGACTCTTATTTTCCTCCAGAGC